>CM068580.1:89539886-90199854 GCA_035048485.1 Pteria penguin
GTAGAATAATAAAAGCTTTCACAAGTGAAACTTGTGAAACCTAATAAATAAGAAAATACAGTAGAATAATAAAAGTTTTCAAAAGTGAAACTTGTTAAACGTAATAATAAATAATAAAAGACAGTAGAATAATAAAAGGTTTAACAAGTGAAACTTAATAATAAAAGGTTTCACAAGTGAAACTTGTGAAACCTAACTAGAAACGAGCTCGTTGCTAAAGCAACGAGTAGGTTTCACAAGTTAAAGTCGAAGCAGCGAAGCTGAGATCTCCTACTCTAATACAAAATTCTTTTTCACGATCCAGATATCTGATCTTTAGTGATGGTATCCACATTGCGCAATCTACTTGCAGAAATTGTAGGTAACGGCGACTTACATTATACACATTATACTGAAGCCTACATCGCACAATATCGACTACTCTTGACCATATATTTGAAACAAGAAACATGTAGGACAATCACACTTAGTACAATCTGCACGTGTAACCTACATCTTCAGTCCTTACTGCCCGCTTTATGTTGTTTATTTATTAACTTACGCAAGGTATTTCGCGTGTACAGATGTTTGACCTTGAATCGCTTCTCAGCTGGAATAAACAATTCTCCTCGCGATGAACTTACGCAAGTTATTTCGCGTGTACAGATGTTTGACCTTGAATCGCCACTCTGCTGGAATAAACAATTCTCCTCGCGATGGCCTTTAGTAATGCCGCTTTCCCCAATTTTCAAAAGAAAGACTTGACAAGGTCTCGTATTCCACAGGTAAAGCACTGTAAACTGGCGATTAATTCACACACGTTTGAAGTCCTGTATAAACAAGCGGCGCGCAGCAGTGCGAGGTTATTTAAGCAAGGCAAATTCACCGTCGCTTCTCTAATGTGTAATGCCGACGCTCGGAGGGACAGATTTCTTTATAGCCTTGTTCAGCAGTATATCGTAGAATGTAAATTTTCTTTTTTTTTCTTTTTTTTTTTTTTTTTTTTTTTTTTTGGGGGGGGGGTGGTTTGTTTTTTTTTTTTTTTTTTATTTTTTTGGTTTTTTTTGGTTTTGTTTAAGAATTCGAATGCATAATACTTTCTCAAACTCGTATTTTTATGAGAATAGCACTTTAAATCGCGCTTCTGAAGATATGTTTATTGCGTTGTTAATCAGTAGAGTGACCAAAATTTTATTTTTGTTTAAGAAATCGAAATCAAAATGCTTTCTCAAACTCTTGTTTTTATAATTTGTTTCATTACGGACGAATAAAAAATTACTTGAACAGTTACGCAAGTAAGATATTTTTTATAAAAAAAATCTTTAAGAATGCTCACTTTCAAAAATACCGGGGGGAAAACACTGTTTCATAGTAAAATCGTTTACGGAAAATCGTGTTTCGTAAATGTTTTGGAAAAACTAAAAGACTAAAAAATAAGGACAGTTTTTGAACATTACAGTAATTTTTAAAAAACTTTAAAATTGAAATAGAGGCCCAAACTAAAAGAGATAGATAATACTCGGCCGATGAAAGTTCTAAAGGATATGAACTAGAAGAACATAACAGTGAAAAATTTGAGAGGATCTACCCATGTTAAACTAAAAAGCTACAATACGCGAAAATCGAAAAATATTTTAAAATCTTACGTAATTCTCCTTAAAACGTCGTATATTTCGAAAAAATTTTTTCATTTAAAACGGGAGTAAGTGTCTGTGGAAGAATGAATAGCCGAAAGATGAAATTTCAAAAGTAAAGAGTCGGGTTAGATACCCTCATTCCCTATCATCGCTACCAATTTTCACCATCTCTACCTTCTTTAATAAGTCGAGCTTTAGCTGAAACCATTTCATTAAAACATTAATGAACTTTATGTGACGTTGAAAAGCATCACTTAAAGGGGGTTGTCGTTGTTTAAAACCCTAAACTAACTCGAAAAACTGGTTTAAGATGATAGCGAAATTTGATGGCAATGTTATGCATATAAATTTTCACGCAGAATCGATTCCAACCGTTTCCCCGCCTCTGATTCCGATGAAAAATAAGGGAGATATGACGTCATTTACAAAAGTATGACGTCATTTTCAGGAATTGGAACCATGCCAATTCCCTTTTGTCAGTCGGTAGATATTTGCATTCTCTTTTATGCTACCAAATTTCATACCTCTAGCTTTATCAATAAGCGAGACACAGGTACCTGAAGTTTTAAATTGTATTTTCAGGAAAGGCCAAACACTGAACTTTGACCGCAAATATCTCGAAAACGGTAAGAGATATCGAAAATCTGAGACCAGACCTTTTTCCTTTAACTACTTTTTCACGCAGAATCGATTGCAACAATCCCCGATTCGATACGATGAAAAATAAGGGAGATATGACGTCATTTAGAAAAGTATGACGTCATTTTCAGGAATTTGGCACCTTGCCAATTCCCTTTTGTCAGTCGGTAGATATTTGCATTCTCTTTTATGCTACCAAATTTCATACCTCTAGCTTTATCAATAAGCGAGACACAGGTACCTGAAGTTTTAAATTGTATTTTCAGGAAAGGCCAAACACTGAACTTTGACCGCAAATATCTCGAAAACGTTAAGAGATATCGAAATTCTGTTGCTGGTATTTACCATTTTACTTTTTCACGCAGAATCGATTCCAACCGTCCCCGCCTCGATCCGATGAAAAATAAGGGAGATATGACGTCATTTACAAAGTATGACGTCATTTTCAGGAATTTGGCTCCATGCCAAATTCCTCTTGTCAGTCGGTAGATATTCTCAATCTCTATCATGCTACCAAATTTCACACCTCTATCTTCCTCAATAAGCGAGCTATAGGCGAAAACATTTCATGAATAATTAATGAGTGTTGATGACGTCACAAACATCACTTTAAAGGGGGTTGTCGTGTTCAAACGCAAATAACTCGAGAACCGTAAGAGTTAGCGAAAATCTGAGAACACTTTACTGGTAGGTATTTGAACGCTCTATCGAATGGAAGAAACCCGATCAAAATCCGACTGCAAATAAAGTCGCTAGACCTTGCCAAAGATTTGATTCGAAAATTTTCAATAATTTCAAAAATATTGGCAGCATGCCATTTTCTTTCTAGAGGTAGATTAAGAATGTGGAAACATGTTTAGATATAAAATTTCATGCCGATATCTCATTTAATAAGAGAGATATTAACGTATGAATATTTAATTAGCTTTGATGACGTCATAGCGAATTTTCCCACGCTCATTGTGACTTTATTTATGGTCCGATTTCAAAAATTTTTCATCTTCCAAATCAGACCATTAAAATCTTTCATCCTACTGTCTAAAATCTAAGATTGAAATATTTTTTTTGAAATGAAAACAATCGGGTCAAGGTCAACTTTTTCGGGGTAGAGCTACGAAATTGACGCAGAGACATAAAATCTTGCATCTCCTTTTCTGAATCGAATGCTGAAAATTTCATTCCAATCGGACAAATAATAAGGAAGATATAGCGATTCAAAATTTTGGCGTCGTAGGTGGCGCTGCGCGCTTATAAGCGGTAATTTAGAAAATTAAAAAAATCAAATCTTGAAAATTTAATTTCGAATCGAACACTGAAAACAGAATAGTAATATCTTTAATAATGAGTGATTTCTGAGCCGTCACAAAAAAAAAAAACGGATGAAGAATAATAATAATAACTAGAAACGAGCTCGTTGCTAAAGCAACGAGTAGGTTTCACAAGTTAAAGTCGAAGCAGCGAAGCTGAGATCTCCTACTCTTATACAAAATTCTTTTTCACGATCCAGATATCTGATCTTTAGTGATGGTATCCACATTGCGCAATCTACTTGCAGAAATTGTAGGTAACGGCGACTTACATTATACACATTATACTGAAGCCTACATCGCACTATATCGACTGCTCTTGACCATATATTTGAAACAAGAAACATGTAGGACAATCACACTTAGTACAATCTGCACGTGTAACCTACATCTTCAGTCCTTACTGCCCGCTTTATGTTGTTTATTTATTAACTTACGCAAGGTATTTCGCGTGTACAGATGTTTGACCTTGAATCGCTTCTCTGCTGGAATAAACAATTCTCCTCGCGATGAACTTACGCAAGTTATTTCGCGTGTACAGATGTTTGACCTTGAATCGCCACTCTGCTGGAATAAACAATTCTCCTCGCGATGGCCTTTAGTAATGCCGCTTTCCCCAATATACAAAAGAAAGACTTGACAATGTCTCGTATTCCACAGGTAAAGCACTGTAACTGGCGATTAATTCACACACGTTTGAAGTCCTGTATAACAGCGGCGCAGTGCGAGGTATTAAGCAAGGCAAATTCACCGCGCTTCTCTAATGTGTAATGCCGACGCTCGGAGAAGATTTCTTTATAGCCTTGTTCTGCAGTAGCTCGTAGAATGTAAATTTGCTTTTTTTTTCTTTTTTTTTTTTTTTTTGTTTTTTTTTGGGGGGGGGGGGGGGTTGGTTTTTTTATTTTTTGGTTTTTTTTTGTTTAAGAATTCGAATGCATAATACTTTCTCAAACTCTATTTTATAGAAAGCACTTTAAATCGCGATTGAATTAATCGCGAGTTACTGCGCCTTGTCCATGGAAGAAGTCCTATATCACAGCGGTGTCGTGCAAGGTATTAAGCAAGGCAAATTGACCGCGCTTCTGAAGATATGTTTATTGCGTTGTTCATCGGTTATTAGAGTGCCCAAAATTTGATTTTTGTTTAAGAAATCGAAATCAAAATGCTTTCTCAAACTCTTGTTTTTATAATTTGTTCATACGACGAATAAAAAATACTTGAAAGTTACGCAAGTAAGATATTTTTATAAAAAAATCTTTAAATTGCTCACTTTCAAATACCGGGAAACATGTTTCATAGTAAAATCGTTACGGAAAATCGGTTCGTAATGTTTTGGAAACTAAAAGACTAAAAATAAGACAGTTTTGAACATTACGTAATTTTTAAAAAACTTTAAATTGAAATAGAGGCCAAACTAAAAGAGATAGATAATATCGGCCGATGAAAGTTCTAAAGATATGAACCTAGAGAACATAACAGTGAAAATTTGAGAGATCTACCATTAAAACTAAAAGCTACATACGCGAAAATCGAAAAATATTAAATCTTACGTAATTCTCTTAAAACGTCGTATATTTCGAAAAAATTTTTCATTAAACGGGAGTATGTGTCTGTGAGAATGAATAGCCGAAAGATGAAATTTCAAAGTAAAGAGTCGGTAGATACCCTCATTCCCTATCATGCTACCAATTTTCACATCTCTACCTTCTTTAATAAGCGAGCTTTAGCTGAAACCATTTCATTAAACATTTAATGAACTTTATGTGACGTTGAAAGCATCACTTTAAAGGGGGTTGTCGTGTTTAAACCTAAATAACTCGAAAACGGTAAGAGTTAGCGAAAATTTGATGGCAATGTTATGCATATAAATTTTCGCGCAGAATCGATTGCAACAATCCCCGATTCGATAAGATGAAATATAATGGAGTTATGACGTCATTTACAAAGTATGACGTCATTTTCAGGAATTTGGTACCATGCCAATTCCCTTTTGTCAGTCGGTAGATATTTGCATTCTCTTTTATGCTACCAAATTTCATACCTCTAGCTTTATCAATAAGCGAGACACAGGTTCCTGAAGTTTTAAATTGTATTTTCAGGAAAGGCCAAACACTGAACTTTGACCGCAAATATCTCGAAAACGGTAAGAGATATCGAAAATCTGAGACCAGACCTTTCTCCTTTAACTACTTTTTCACGCAGAATCGATTGCAACAATCCCCGATTCGATACGATGAAAAATAAGGGAGTTATGACGTCATTTAGAAAAGTATGACGTCATTTTCAGGAATTTGGCACCTTGCCAATTCCCTTTTGTCAGTCGGTAGATATTTGCATTCTCTTTTATGCTACCAAATTTCATACCTCTAGCTTTATCAATAAGCGAGACACAGGTACCTGAAGTTTTAAATTGTATTTTCAGGAAAGGCCAAACACTGAACTTTGACCGCAAATATCTCGAAAACGGTAAGAGATATCGAAATTCTGTTGCCGGTATTTACCATTTTACTTTTTCACGCAGAATCGATTCCAACCGTCCCCGCCTCGATCCGATGAAAAATAAGGGAGATATGACGTCATTTACAAAGTATGACGTCATTTTCAGGAATTTGGCTCCATGCCAAATTCCTCTTGTCAGTCGGTAGATATTCTCAATCTCTATCATGCTACCAAATTTCACACCTCTATCTTCCTCAATAAGCGAGCTATAGGCGAAAACATTTCATGAATAATTAATGAGTGTTGATGACGTCACAAACATCACTTTAAAGGGGGTTGTCGTGTTCAAACGCAAATAACTCGAGAACCGTAAGAGTTAGCGAAAATCTGAGAACACTTTACTGGTAGGTATTTGAACGCTCTATCGAATGGAAGAAACCCGATCAAAATCCGACTGCAAATAAAGTCGCTAGACCTTGCCAAAGATTTGATTCGAAAATTTTCAATAATTTCAAAAATATTGGCAGCATGCCATTTTCATTCTAGAGGTAGATTAAGAATGTGGAAACATGTTTAGATATAAAATTTCATGCCGATATCTCATTTAATAAGAGAGATATTAACGTATGAATATTTAATTAGCTTTGATGACGTCATAGCGAATTTTCCCACGCTCATTGTGACTTTATTTATGGTCCGATTTCAAAAATTTTTCATATTCCAAATCAGACAATTAAAATCTTTCATCCTACTGTCTAAAATCTAAGATTGAAATATTTTTTTTGAAATGAAAACAATCGGGTCAAGGTCAACTTTTTCGGGGTAGAGCTGCAAAATTGACGCAGTGACATAAAATCTTGCATCTCCTTTTCTGAATCGAATGCTGAAAATTTCATTCCAATCGGACAAATAATAAGGAAGATATAGCGATTCAAAATTTTGGCGTCGTAGGTGGCGCTGCGCGCTTATAAGCGGTAATTTAGAAAATTAAAAAAATCAAATCTTGAAAATTTAATTTCGAATCGAACACTGAAAACAGAATAGTAATATCTTTAATAATGAGTGATTTCTGAGCCGTCACAAAAAAAAAAACGGATGAAGAATAATAATAATAATAATAAGAAAAGACAGTAGAATAATAAAAGGTTTCACAAGTGAAACTTGTGAAACCTAATAATAAGAAAAGACAGTAGAATAATAAAAGGTTTCACAAGTGAAACTTGTGAAACCTAATAAGAAAAGACAGTAGAATAATAAAAGGTTTCACAAGTGAAACTTGTGAAACCTAATAATAAGAAAAGACAGTAGAATAATAAAAGGTTTCACAAGTGAAACTTGTGAAACCTAATAATAATAAGAAAAGACAGTAGAATAATAAAAGGTTTCACAAGTGAAACTTGTGAAACCTAATAAGAAAAGACAGTAGAATAATAAAAGGTTTCACAAGTGAAACTTGTGAAACCTAACTAGAAACGAGCTCGTTGCTAAAGCAACGAGTAGGTTTCACAAGTTAAAGTCGAAGCAGCGAAGCTGAGATCTCCTACTCTAATACAAAATTCTTTTTCACG
Source organism: Pteria penguin (assembly GCA_035048485.1). Lineage (NCBI taxonomy): Eukaryota > Metazoa > Mollusca > Bivalvia > Pterioida > Pteriidae > Pteria > Pteria penguin. The sequence continues at coordinate 89,547,456 of CM068580.1, forward strand.
ATCCAGATATCTGATCTTTAGTGATGGTATCCACATTGCGCAATCTACTTGCAGAAATTGTAGGTAACGGCGACTTACATTATACACATTATACTGAAGCCTACATCGCACAATATCGACTACTCTTGACCATATATTTGAAACAAGAAACATGTAGGACAATCACACTTAGTACAATCTGCACGTGTAACCTACATCTTCAGTCCTTACTGCCCGCTTTATGTTGTTTATTTATTAACTTACGCAAGGTATTTCGCTTGTACAGATGTTTGACCTTGAATCGCTTCTCTGCTGGAATAAACAATTCTCCTCGCGATGAACTTACGCAAGTTATTTCGCGTGTACAGATGTTTGACCTTGAATCGCCACTCTGCTGGAATAAACAATTCTCCTCGCGATGGCCTTTAGTAATGCCGCTTTCCCCAATATACAAAAGAAAGACTTGACAATGTCTCGTATTCCACAGGTAAAGCACTGTAACTGGCGATTAATTCACACACGTTTGAAGTCCTGTATAACAGCGGCGCAGTGCGGGGTATTAAGCAAGGCAAATTCACCGCGCTTCTCTAATGTGTAATGCCGACGCTCGGAGAAGATTTCTTTATAGCCTTGTTCAGCAGTAGCTCGTAGAATGTAAATTTGCTTTTTTTTTTTCTTTTTTTTTTTTTTTTTTTTTTTTGTTTTTTTTTGGGGGGGGGGGGGGGTTGGTTTTTTTATTTTTTGGTTTTTTTTTTTGTTTAAGAATTCGAATGCATAATACTTTCTCAAACTCTATTTTATAGAAAGCACTTTAAATCGCGCTTCTGAAGATATGTTTATTGCGTTGTTCATCAGTAGAGTGCCCAAAATTTGATTTTTGTTTAAGAAATCGAAATCAAAATGCTTTCTCAAACTCTTGTTTTTATAATTTGTTCATACGACGAATAAAAAATACTTGAAAGTTACGCAAGTAAGATATTTTTATAAAAAAATCTTTAAATTGCTCACTTTCAAATACCGGGAAACATGTTTCATAGTAAAATCGTTACGGAAAATCGTTTCGTAATGTTTTGGAAACTAAAAGACTAAAAATAAGACAGTTTTGAACATTACGTAATTTTTAAAAAACTTTAAATTGAAATAGAGGCCAAACTAAAAGAGATAGATAATATCGGCCGATGAAAGTTCTAAAGATATGAACCTAGAGAACATAACAGTGAAAATTTGAGAGATCTACCATTAAAACTAAAAGCTACATACGCGAAAATCGAAAAATATTAAATCTTACGTAATTCTCTTAAAACGTCGTATATTTCGAAAAAATTTTTTCATTAAACGGGAGTATGTGTCTGTGAGAATGAATAGCCGAAAGATGAAATTTCAAAGTAAAGAGTCGGTAGATACCCTCATTCCCTATCATGTACCAATTTTCACATCTCTACCTTCTTTAATAAGCGAGCTTTAGCTGAAACCATTTCATTAAACATTAATGAACTTTATGTGACGTTGAAAGCATCACTTTAAAGGGGGTTGTCGTGTTTAAACCTAAATAACTCGAAAACGGTAAGAGTTAGCGAAAATTTGATGGCAATGTTATGCATATAAATTTTCACGCAGAATCGATTCCAACCGTCCCCGCCTCGATCCGATGAAAAATAAGGGAGATATGACGTCATTTACAAAGTATGACGTCATTTTCAGGAATTTGGTACCATGCCAATTCCCTTTTGTCAGTCGGTAGATATTTGCATTCTCTTTTATGCTACCAAATTTCATACCTCTAGCTTTATCAATAAGCGAGACACAGGTACCTGAAGTTTTAAATTGTATTTTCAGGAAAGGCCAAACACTGAACTTTGACCGCAAATATCTCGAAAACGGTAAGAGATATCGAAAATCTGAGACCAGACCTTTTTCCTTTAACTACTTTTTCACGCAGAATCGATTGCAACAATCCCCGATTCGATACGATGAAAAATAAGGGAGATATGACGTCATTTAGAAAAGTATGACGTCATTTTCAGGAATTTGGCACCTTGCCAATTCCCTTTTGTCAGTCGGTAGATATTTGCATTCTCTTTTATGCTACCAAATTTCATACCTCTAGCTTTATCAATAAGCGAGACACAGGTACCTGAAGTTTTAAATTGTATTTTCAGGAAAGGCCAAACACTGAACTTTGACCGCAAATATCTCGAAAACGGTAAGAGATATCGAAATTCTGTTGCTGGTATTTACCATTTTACTTTTTCACGCAGAATCGATTCCAACCGTCCCCGCCTCGATCCGATGAAAAATAAGGGAGATATGACGTCATTTACAAAGTATGACGTCATTTTCAGGAATTTGGCTCCATGCCAAATTCCTCTTGTCAGTCGGTAGATATTCTCAATCTCTATCATGCTACCAAATTTCACACCTCTATCTTCCTCAATAAGCGAGCTATAGGCGAAAACATTTCATGAATAATTAATGAGTGTTGATGACGTCACAAACATCACTTTAAAGGGGGTTGTCGTGTTCAAACGCAAATAACTCGAGAACCGTAAGAGTTAGCGAAAATCTGAGAACACTTTACTGGTAGGTATTTGAACGCTCTATCGAATGGAAGAAACCCGATCAAAATCCGACTGCAAATAAAGTCGCTAGACCTTGCCAAAGATTTGATTCGAAAATTTTCAATAATTTCAAAAATATTGGCAGCATGCCATTTTCATTCTAGAGGTAGATTAAGAATGTGGAAACATGTTTAGATATAAAATTTCATGCCGATATCTCATTTAATAAGAGAGATATTAACGTATGAATATTTAATTAGCTTTGATGACGTCATAGCGAATTTTCCCACGCTCATTGTGACTTTATTTATGGTCCGATTTCAAAAATTTTTCATATTCCAAATCAGACCATTAAAGTCTTTCATCCTACTGTCTAAAATCTAAGATTGAAATATTTTTTTTGAAATGAAAACAATCGGGTCAAGGTCAACTTTTTCGGGGTAGAGCTACGAAATTGACGCAGTGACATAAAATCTTGCATCTCCTTTTCTGAATCGAATGCTGAAAATTTCATTCCAATCGGACAAATATTAAGGAAGATATAGCGCTTCAAAATTTTGGCGTCGTAGGTGGCGCTGCGCGCTTATAAGCGGTAATTTAGAAAATTAAAAAAATCAAATCTTGAAAATTTAATTTCGAATCGAACACTGAAAACAGAATAGTAATATCTTTAATAATGAGTGATTTCTGAGCCGTCACAAAAAAAAAAACGGATGAAGAATAATAATAACTAGAAACGAGCTCGTTGCTAAAGCAACGAGTAGGTTTCACAAGTTAAAGTCGAAGCAGCGAAGCTGAGATCTCCTACTCTAATACAAAATTCTTTTTCACGATCCAGATATCTGATCTTTAGTGATGGTATCCACATTGCGCAATCTACTTGCAGAAATTGTAGGTAACGGCGACTTACATTATACACATTATACTGAAGCCTACATCGCACAATATCGACTACTCTTGACCATATATTTGAAACAAGAAACATGTAGGACAATCACACTTAGTACAATCTGCACGTGTAACCTAGATCTTCAGTCCTTACTGCCCGCTTTATGTTGTTTATTTATTAACTTACGCAAGGTATTTCGCGTGTACAGATGTTTGACCTTGAATCGCTTCTCTGCTGGAATAAACAATTCTCCTCGCGATGAGCGTGTACAGATGTTTGACCTTGAATCGCCACTCTGCTGGAATAAACAATTCTCCTCGCGATGGCCTTTAGTAATGCCGCTTTCCCCAATATACAAAAGAAAGACTTGACAATGTCTCGTATTCCACAGGTAAAGCACTGTAACTGGCGATTAATTCACACACGTTTGAAGTCCTGTATAACAGCGGCGCAGTGCGAGGTATTAAGCAAGGCAAATTCACCGCGCTTCTCTAATGTGTAATGCCGACGCTCGGAGAAGATTTCTTTATAGCCTTGTTCAGCAGTAGCTCGTAGAATGTAAATTTGCTTTTTTTTAGCTCACCTGAGCCAAAGGCTCAAGTGAGCTATTGTGATCAATCACCGTCCGTCGTCCGTCGTCCGTCCGTCGTCCATCGTCCGTCGTTAACTTTTCACATTTTCGACTTCTTCTCCAGAACCACTGAACAGAATTTGATGAAACTTGATAAGCATGTAGTACTCATGGTCCCCTACAAGTGTTGTTGTTTTTCGTCCAGATTCATCAACAGGTGGCGCCACCACAGGCAAAAGTAGGTCAAAGAGGGTACCCTCCTTTGACAAACTTCTTCTTCAGACCGGGGGCATACAGAGACAAACCAAATGCATAGGAATGATCTAGAGGGATGTGTGAAGAAGTGTTGTTATTTTTGGTTCCATTCCGAAATCAAATTTTTGACGTTTTTTTGACGTTTTTTTTGTACTTGGTAATTTTAATGCAGAAAAGAGGTATTTTTTTATTTTAGTAAACATTGATGCATTAATTTGGTTTAATTTGATCATTTTGATGGTAAGAAATACTACTGCGAAGAAAATTTTTCAATATTTTATGTTTTGGATTTTTTATGAATTTTTTAAGACTTTCAAGAAAAAGGGGGGGTGGGATAATTGGTGTAAACATTTCACAGTTTGAACTTTTTCTTCGGAACCACTTGCTGGAATTCAGTGAAACTTGGCATGCATCAAATACTCAAGGTCCCCGACAAATGTGGTCATCTTTGTCAGGATCCATGAACAGGTGGCACCACCACAGACAAAAGTAGGTCACAGAGGGTACCCTCCTTTGACAAACTTCTTATTCAGATCGGGTGCATACAGCGACAAACCGACTGCATAGGAATGAGATAGAGGCATATGGGAAGAAGTATTGATATTTTTGGTTCCATTCCGAAATCAAATTTTTGACGTTTTTTCATTTTTATTTTGGACTTTGTTATTTTAATGCATTAAAGAGTTATTATTTTCTTTTAGTAAAAATTGATGCATACATTTGGTTTCATTTAATCATTTCTATGGTAAGGAATGCTGGTGTGAAGGAATTTTTTCAATATCTCGATTTTTGAATTTTTTATGAATTTTTTAAGACTTCCAAGAAAAGGGGGGGGGGGGGACAATTTTTCATATCTTCAACTTGATCTACAGAACAACTTGAAGGATTGTGATAAAACTGAGTAGGATGCAAGTACTCATAGTCCTTTTCAAAGGTTTTGTTTTTTGTGCGGATCATCCAAATTGGTTAACAGATAATGCCACCATGTCTAAAAGTAGGTCTCACAATGGTACATATACCACTTGGTAATTGAAATATGGAGAGTAGCGGTTCAAATCCAGCTGTGGTCAAAAAATTTTTTTTTTTTTTTTACACATCAAAATAAGTTTTTAGATGTTTCTCAACACTCAACATATGAAATTAGGAATTTTACGTTTAAGACTTCCAAAAAAAAAAAGGGGGGGGTTGGCCATTTTTCACATTTTCAACTTTTTCTACAAAACTGTTTGAAGGATTTTAATAAATCTTGGTAGAAATAAGTCACTTATGATCCTCTTCAAATTCTGTTGTTTTCGTCCAGACCTCTTTACAGGTGGCGCCACCATAGTCAAGAGTAGGTCACAAAAGAGTTCCCTCGTTTAACAATATTCTTTTTCATACGGGCTGTATACAGAGACAAACAGAATGCATAGAAATGATCTAGAGGGATGAGTGAAGATGTATTGTCATTTTGGTTCCCTTCCAAAATCAAATTTTAGAATTTTTTTTGACATTTCTTTGGACTTGGTGATTCAATGCAGAAAAAAGTGTCATATTTCCTAGTTAATTGATAATGATGATTTCTTATGGACTATTGTGATCATAATTATGGTAAGGATTGTTACTTTGAAAGAATTTTGTCAATATCTCAATTTTTGGATTTTCTATGAATTTTTTAAGACTTCCAAATGAGGGTGTATAGGAACAATTCAATCACATTTTTCACTTCTGCTGTTATACCACATGAAAGATTTTAATGAAACATGGAATACATGAAGTACTAAAAGTCCTCTATCAATTTGGTAAATTTCATCCAAATTGGTTAACAGATAATGCCACCATGTCTAAAAAGCAGTTCTCACAATAGTACATATACCACTTGGTAATTGAAATATGGAGAGTAGCGGTTCAAATCCAGCTGTGGTCAAAATTTTTTTTTTCATTTCTTTACACATCTAAATAAGTTTTTAGATGTTTCTCAACACTCAACATATGAAATTAGGCAATTTTAAGTTAGATCTGGACAATATTGAAACAATTGTTGTTCATGACCCAGACTTGAAATCAGTCAACAAAAGGCCCCATCTAAAGAAAATGACTAACTTGTTGCCCTGAATGACTTCTTGCAGAGACAAAGGAAATGCTTAATATCAAAATCACCTGAATGGATGTGCAAAAAAGTGTTGTTTTTTATTCTAGCCTGAAATAAAATTTGACATATTTTCAACATCTGTGTTGACTTAGTCACATTAATGCAAAAATAAATGAATTCTTCCTTCATGCATGACTGATAATATAGGTACTCAGGTGAGCGATATAGGCCCACTTGGGCCTCTTGTTTTCTTTTTTTTTTTTTTTTTTTTTTTTTTTTTGGGGGGGGGGGGGGGGGGTGGTTTTTTTTTTTTTTTGGTTTTTTTTTTGTTTAAGAATTCGAATGCATAATACTTTCTCAAACTCTATTTTATAGAAAGCACTTTAAATCGCGATTGAATTAATCGCGAGTTACTGCGCCTTGTCCATGGAAGAAGTCCTATATCACAGCGGTGTCGTGCAAGGTATTAAGCAAGGCAAATTGACCGCGCTTCTGAAGATATGTTTATTGCGTTGTTCATCAGTAGAGTGCCCAAAATTTGATTTTTGTTTAAGAAATCGAAATCAAAATGCTTTCTCAAACTCTTGTTTTTATAATTTGTTCATACGACGAATAAAAAATACTTGTTAGTTACGCAAGTAAGATATTTTTATTAAATTATCTTTAAATTGCTCACTTTTCAAATACCGGGAAACATGTTTCATAGTAAAATCGTTACGGAAAATCGTTTCGTAATGTTTTGGAAACTAAAAGACTAAAAATAAGACAGTTTTGAACATTACGTAATTTTTAAAAAACTTTAAATTGAAATAGAGGCCAAACTAAAAGAGATAGATAATATCGGCCGATGAAAGTTCTAAAGATATGAACCTAGAGAACATAACAGTGAAAATTTGAGAGATCTACCATTAAAAACTAAAAGCTACATACGCGAAAATCGAAAAATATTAAATCTTACGTAATTCTCTTAAAACGTCGTATATTTCGAAAAATTTTTTCATTAAACGGGAGTATGTGTCTGTGAGAATGAATAGCCGAAAGATGAAATTTCAAAGTAAAGAGTCGGTAGATACCCTCATTCCCTATCATGCTACCAATTTTCACATCTCTACCTTCTTTAATAAGCGAGCTTTAGCTGAAACCATTTCATTAAACATTAATGAACTTTATGTGACGTTGAAAGCATCACTTTAAAGGGGGTTGTCGTGTTTAAACCTGAATAACTCGAAAACGGTAAGAGTTAGCGAAAATTTGATGGCAATGTTATGCATATAAATTTTCGCGCAGAATCGATTGCAACAATCCCCGATTCGATAAGATGAAAATTAATGGAGTTATGACGTCATTTACAAAGTATGACGTCATTTTCAGGAATTTGGTACCATGCCAATTCCCTTTTGTCAGTCGGTAGATATTTGCATTCTCTTTTATGCTACCAAATTTCATACCTCTAGCTTTATCAATAAGCGAGACACAGGTACCTGAAGTTTTAAATTGTATTTTCAGGAAAGGCCAAACACTGAACTTTGACCGCAAATATCTCGAAAACGGTAAGAGATATCGAAAATCTGAGACCAGACCTTTTTCCTTTAACTACTTTTTCACGCAGAATCGATTGCAACAATCCCCGATTCGATACGATGAAAAATAAGGGAGTTATGACGTCATTTAGAAAAGTATGACGTCATTTTCAGGAATTTGGCACCTTGCCAATTCCCTTTTGTCAGTCGGTAGATATTTGCATTCTCTTTTATGCTACCAAATTTCATACCTCTAGCTTTATCAATAAGCGAGACACAGGTACCTGAAGTTTTAAATTGTATTTTCAGGAAAGGCCAAACACTGAACTTTGACCGCAAATATCTCGAAAACGGTAAGAGATATCGAAATTCTGTTGCTGGTATTTACCATTTTACTTTTTCACGCAGAATCGATTTCAACCGTCCCCGCCTCGATCCGATGAAAAATAAGGGAGATATGACGTCATTTACAAAGTATGACGTCATTTTCAGGAATTTGGCTCCATGCCAAATTCCTCTTGTCAGTCGGTAGATATTCTCAATCTCTATCATGCTACCAAATTTCACACCTTTATCTTCCTCAATAAGCGAGCTATAGGCGAAAACATTTCATGAATAATTAATGAGTGTTGATGACGTCACAAACATCACTTTAAAAGGGGTTGTCGTGTTCAAACGCAAATAACTCGAGAACCGTAAGAGTTAGCGAAAATCTGAGAACACTTTACTGGTAGGTATTTGAACGCTCTATCGAATGGAAGAAACCCGATCAAAATCCGACTGCAAATAAAGTCGCTAGACCTTGCCAAAGATTTGATTCGAAAATTTTCAATAATTTCAAAAATATTGGCAGCATGCCATTTTCATTCTAGAGGTAGATTAAGAATGTGGAAACATGTTTAGATATAAAATTTCATGCCGATATCTCATTTAATAAGAGAGATATTAACGTATGAATATTTAATTAGCTTTGATGACGTCATAGCGAATTTTCCCACGCTCATTGTGACTTTATTTATGGTCCGATTTCAAAAATTTTTCATATTCCAAATCAGACCATTAAAATCTTTCATCCTACTGTCTAAAATCTAAGATTGAAATATTTTTTTTGAAATGAAAACAATCGGGTCAAGGTCAACTTTTTCGGGGTAGAGCTACGAAATTGACGCAGTGACATAAAATCTTGCATCTCCTTTTCTGAATCGAATGCTGAAAATTTCATTCCAATCGGACAAATAATAAGGAAGATATAGCGATTCAAAATTTTGGCGTCGTAGGTGGCGCTGCGCGCTTATAAGCGGTAATTTAGAAAATTAAAAAAATCAAATCTTGAAAATATAATTTCGAATCGAACACTGAAAACAGAATAGTAATATCTTTGACCGCAAATATCTCGAAAACGGTAAGAGATATCGAAATTCTGTTGCGTATTTACGATTTTACTTTTTCACGCAGAATCGATTCCAACCGTCCCCGCCTCGATCCGATGAAAAATAAGGGAGATATGACGTCATTTACAAAGTATGACGTCATTTTCAGGAATTTGGTACCATGCCAATTCCCTTTTGTCAGTCGGTAGATATTTGCATTCTCTTTTATGCTACCAAATTTCATACCTCTAGCTTTATCAATAAGCGAGACACAGGTACCTGAAGTTTTAAATTGTATTTTCAGGAAAGGCCAAACACTGAACTTTGACCGCAAATATCTCGAAAACGGTAAGAGATATCGAAAATCTGAGACCAGACCTTTCTCCTTTAACTACTTTTTCACGCAGAATCGATTGCAACAATCCCCGATTCGATACGATTAAAATTAGGGAGTTATGACGTCATTTAGAAAAGTATGACGTCATTTTCAGGAATTTGGCACCTTGCCAATTCCCTTTTGTCAGTCGGTAGATATTTGCATTCTCTTTTATGCTACCAAATTTCATACCTCTAGCTTTATCAATAAGCGAGACACAGGTACCTGAAGTTTTAAATTGTATTTTCAGGAAAGGCCAAACACTGAACTTTGACCGCAAATATCTCGAAAACGGTAAGAGATATCGAAATTCTGTTGCTGGTATTTACCATTTTACTTTTTCACGCAGAATCGATTCCAACCGTCCCGCCTCGATCCGATGAAAAATAAGGGAGATATGACGTCATTTACAAAGTATGACGTCATTTTCAGGAATTTGGCTCCATGCCAAATTCCTCTTGTCAGTCGGTAGATATTCTCAATCTCTATCATGCTACCAAATTTCACACCTTTATCTTCCTCAATAAGCGAGCTATAGGCGAAAACATTTCATGAATAATTAATGAGTGTTGATGACGTCACAAACATCACTTTAAAGGGGGTTGTCGTGTTCAAACGCAAATAACTCGAGAACCGTAAGAGTTAGCGAAAATCTGAGAACACTTTACTGGTAGGTATTTGAACGCTCTATCGAATGGAAGAAACCCGATCAAAATCCGACTGCAAATAAAGTCGCTAGACCTTGCCAAAGATTTGATTCGAAAATTTTCAATAATTTCAAAAATATTGGCAGCATGCCATTTTCATTCTAGAGGTAGATTAAGAATGTGGAAACATGTTTAGATATAAAATTTCATGCCGATATCTCATTTAATAAGAGAGATATTAACGTATGAATATTTAATTAGCTTGATGACGTCATAGCGAATTTTCCCACGCTCATTGTGACTTTATTTATGGTCCGATTTCAAAAATTTTTCATATTCCAAAATCAGACCATTAAAATCTTTCATCCTACTGTCTAAAATCTAAGATTGAAATATTTTTTTTGAAATGAAAACAATCGGGTCAAGGTCAACTTTTTCGGGGTAGAGCTTACGAAATTGACGCAGTGACATAAAATCTTGCATCTCCTTTTCTGAATCGAATGCTGAAAATTTCATTCCAATCGGACAAATAATAAGGAAGATATAGCGATTCAAAATTTTGGCGTCGTAGGTGGCGCTGCGCGCTTATAAGCGGTAATTTAGAAAATTAAAAAAAATCAAATCTTGAAAATTTAATTTCGAATCGAACACTGAAAACAGAATAGTAATATCTTTAATAATGAGTGATTTCTGAGCCGTCACAAAAAAAAAAACGGATGAAGAATAATAATAACTAGAAACGAGCTCGTTGCTAAAGCAACGAGTAGGTTTCACAAGTTAAAGTCGAAGCAGCGAAGCTGAGATCTCCTACTCTAATACAAAATTCTTTTTCACGATCCAGATATCTGATCTTTAGTGATGGTATCCACATTGCGCAATCTACATGCAGAAATTGTAGGTAACGGCGACTTACATTATACACATTATACTGAAGCCTACATCGCACAATATCGACTACTCTTGACCATATATTTGAAACAAGAAACATGTAGGACAATCACACTTAGTACAATCTGCACGTGTAACCTAGATCTTCAGTCCTTACTGCCAGCTTTATGTTGTTTATTTATTAACTTACGCAAGGTATTTCGCGTGTACAGATGTTTGACCTTGAATCGCCTCTCTGCTGGAATAAACAATTCTGCTCGCGATGTTCTTACGCAAGTTATTTCGCGTGTACAGATGTTTGACCTTGAATCGCCACTCTGCTGGAATAAACAATTCTCCTCGCGATGGCCTTTAGTAATGCCGCTTTCCCCAATATACAAAAGAAAGACTTGACAATGTCTCGTATTCCACAGGTAAAGCACTGTAACTGGCGATTAATTCACACACGTTTGAAGTCCTGTATAACAGCGGCGCAGTGCGAGGTATTAAGCAAGGCAAATTCACCGCGCTTCTCTAATGTGTAATGCCGACGCTCGGAGAAGATTTCTTTATAGCCTTGTTCAGCAGTAGCTGGTAGAATGTAAATTTGCTTTTTTTTTTCTTTTTTTTTTTTTTTTTTGGTTTTTTTTGGGGGGGGGGGGGGGGGGGGTGTTTTTTTTTTGGTTTTTTTTTTTTTTTTTTAGAATTCGAATGCATAATACTTTCTCAAACTCTATTTTATAGAAAGCACTTTAAATCGCGATTGAATTAATCGCGAGTTACTGCGCCTTGTCCATGGAAGAAGTCCTATATCACAGCGGTGTCGTGCAAGGTATTAAGCAAGGCAAATTGACCGCGCTTCTGAAGATATGTTTATTGCGTTGTTCATCAGTAGAGTGCCCAAAATTTGATTTTTGTTTAAGAAATCGAAATCAAAATGCTTTCTCAAACTCTTGTTTTTATAATTTGTTCATACGACGAATAAAAAATACTTGAAAGTTACGCAAGTAAGATATTTTTATAAAAAAATCTTTAAATTGCTCACTTTCAAATACCGGGAAACATGTTTCATAGTAAAATCGTTACGGAAAATCGTTTCGTAATGTTTTGGAAACTAAAAGACTAAAAATAAGACAGTTTTGAACATTACGTAATTTTTAAAAAACTTTAAATTGAAATAGAGGCCAAACTAAAAGAGATAGATAATATCGGCCGATGAAAGTTCTAAAGATATGAACCTAGAGAACATAACAGTGAAAATTTGAGAGATCTACCATTAAAACTAAAAGCTACATACGCGAAAATCGAAAAATATTAAATCTTACGTAATTCTCTTAAAAACGTCGTATATTTCGAAAAATTTTTTTCATTAAACGGGAGTATGTGTCTGTGAGAATGAATAGCCGAAAGATGAAATTTCAAAGTAAAGAGTCGGTAGATACCCTCATTCCCTATCATGCTACCAATTTTCACATCTCTACCTTCTTTAATAAGCGAGCTTTAGCTGAAACCATTTCATTAAACATTAATGAACTTTATGTGACGTTGAAAGCATCACTTTAAAGGGGGTTGTCGTGTTTAAACCTAAATAACTCGAAAACGGTAAGAGTTAGCGAAAATTTGATGGCAATGTTATGCATATAAATTTTCGCGCAGAATCGATTGCAACAATCCCCGATTCGATAAGATGAAAATTAATGGAGTTATGACGTCATTTACAAAGTATGACGTCATTTTCAGGAATTTGGTACCATGCCAATTCCCTTTTGTCAGTCGGTAGATATTTGCATTCTCTTTTATGCTACCAAATTTCATACCTCTAGCTTTATCAATAAGCGAGACACAGGTACCTGAAGTTTTAAATTGTATTTTCAGGAAAGGCCAAACACTGAACTTTGACCGCAAATATCTCGAAAACGGTAAGAGATATCGAAATTCTGTTGCTGGTATTTACCACATTTTACTTTTTCACGCAGAATCGATTCCAACCGTCCCCGCCTCGATCCGATGAAAAATAAGGGAGATATGACGTCATTTACAAAGTATGACGTCATTTTCAGGAATTTGGTACCATGCCAATTCCCTTTTGTCAGTCGGTAGATATTTGCATTCTCTTTTATGCTACCAAATTTCATACCTCTAGCTTTATCAATAAGCGAGACACAGGTACCTGAAGTTTTAAATTGTATTTTCAGGAAAGGCCAAACACTGAACTTTGACCGCAAATATCTCGAAAACGGTAAGAGATATCGAAATTCTGTTGCTGGTATTTACCATTTTACTTTTTCACGCAGAATCGATTGCAACAATCCCCGATTCGATACGATGAAAAATAAGGGAGATATGACGTCATTTACAAAGTATGACGTCATTTTCAGGAATTTGGTACCATGCCAATTCCCTTTTGTCAGTCGGTAGATATTTGCATTTTCTTTTATGCTACCAAATTTCATACCTCTAGCTTTATCAATAAGCGAGACACAGGTACCTGAAGTTTTAAATTGTATTTTCAGGAAAGGCCAAACACTGAACTTTGACCGCAAATATCTCGAAAACGGTAAGAGATATCGAAATTCTGTTGCTGGTATTTACCACATTTTACTTTTTCACGCAGAATCGATTCCAACCGTCCCCGCCTCGATCCGATGAAAAATAAGGGAGATATGACGTCATTTACAAAGTATGACGTCATTTTCAGGAATTTGGTACCATGCCAATTCCCTTTTGTCAGTCGGTAGATATTTGCATTTTCTTTTATGCTACCAAATTTCATACCTCTAGCTTTATCAATAAGCGAGACACAGGTACCTGAAGTTTTAAATTGTATTTTCAGGAAAGGCCAAACACTGAACTTTGACCGCAAATATCTCGAAAACGGTAAGAGATATCGAAAATCTGAGACCAGACCTTTCTCCTTTAACTACTTTTTCACGCAGAATCGATTGCAACAATCCCCGATTCGATACGATGAAAAATAAGGGAGTTATGACGTCATTTAGAAAAGTATGACGTCATTTTCAGGAATTTGGCACCTTGCCAATTCCCTTTTGTCAGTCGGTAGATATTTGCATTCTCTTTTATGCTACCAAATTTCATACCTCTAGCTTTATCAATAAGCGAGACACAGGTACCTGAAGTTTTAAATTGTATTTTCAGGAAAGGCCAAACACTGAACTTTGACCGCAAATATCTCGAAAACGGTAAGAGATATCGAAATTCTGTTGCTGGTATTTACCATTTTACTTTTTCACGCAGAATCGATTCCAACCGTCCCCGCCTCGATCCGATGAAAAATAAGGGAGATATGACGTCATTTACAAAGTATGACGTCATTTTCAGGAATTTGGCTCCATGCCAAATTCCTCTTGTCAGTCGGTAGATATTCTCAATCTCTATCATGCTACCAAATTTCACACCTCTATCTTCCTCAATAAGCGAGCTATAGGCGAAAACATTTCATGAATAATTAATGAGTGTTGATGACGTCACAAACATCACTTTAAAGGGGGTTGTCGTGTTCAAACGCAAATAACTCGAGAACCGTAAGAGTTAGCGAAAATCTGAGAACACTTTACTGGTAGGTATTTGAACGCTCTATCGAATGGAAGAAACCCGATCAAAATCCGACTGCAAATAAAGTCGCTAGACCTTGCCAAAGATTTGATTCGAAAATTTTCAATAATTTCAAAAATATTGGCAGCATGCCATTTTCATTCTAGAGGTAGATTAAGAATGTGGAAACATGTTTAGATATAAAATTTCATGCCGATATCTCATTTAATAAGAGAGATATTAACGTATGAATATTTAATTAGCTTTGATGACGTCATAGCGAATTTTCCCACGCTCATTGTGACTTTATTTATGGTCCGATTTCAAAAATTTTTCATATTCCAAATCAGACCATTAAAATCTTTCATCCTACTGTCTAAAATCTAAGATTGAAATATTTTTTTTGAAATGAAAACAATCGGGTCAAGGTAAACTTTTTCGGGGTAGAGCTACGAAATTGACGCAGTGACATAAAATCTTGCATCTCCTTTTGTGAATCGAGTGCTGAAAATTTCATTCCAATCGGACAAATAATAAGGAAGATATAGCGATTCAAAATTTTGGCGTCGTAGGTGGCGCTGCGCGCTTATAAGCGGTAATTTAGAAAATTAAAAAAATCAAATCTTGAAAATTTTATTTCGAATCGAACACTGAAAACAGAATAGTAATATCTTTAATAATGAGTGATTTCTGAGCCGTCACAAAAAAAAAAAACGGATGAAGAATAATAATAATAATAACTAGAAACGAGCTCGTTGCTAAAGCAACGAGTAGGTTTCACAAGTTAAAGTCGAAGCAGCGAAGCTGAGATCTCCTACTCTAATACAAAATTCTTTTTCACGATCCAGATATCTGATCTTTAGTGATGGTATCCACATTGCGCAATCTACTTGCAGAAATTGTAGGTAACGGCGACTTACATTATACACATTATACTGAAGCCTACATCGCACAATATCGACTACTCTTGACCATATATTTGAAACAAGAAACATGTAGGACAATCACACTTAGTACAATCTGCACGTGTAACCTAGATCTTCAGTCCTTACTGCCCGCTTTATGTTGTTTATTTATTAACTTACGCAAGGTATTTCGCGTGTACAGATGTTTGACCTTGAATCGCCTCTCTGCTGGAATAAACAATTCTCCTCGCGATGAACTTACGCAAGTTATTTCGCGTGTACAGATGTTTGACCTTGAATCGCCACTCTGCTGGAATAAACAATTCTCCTCGCGATGGCCTTTAGTAATGCCGCTTTCCCCAATATACAAAAGAAAGACTTGACAATGTCTCGTATTCCACAGGTAAAGCACTGTAACTGGCGATTAATTCACACACGTTTGAAGTCCTGTATAACAGCGGCGCAGTGCGAGGTATTAAGCAAGGCAAATTCACCGCGCTTCTCTAATGTGTAATGCCGACGCTCGGAGAAGATTTCTTTATAGCCTTGTTCAGCAGTAGCTCGTAGAATGTAAATTTGCTTTTTTTTTTTTTCTTTTTTTTTTTTTTTTGTTTTTTTTTTGGGGGGGGGGGGGGGGGGGGTTGTTTTTTTTTTTGGGTTTTTTTTGTTTAAGAATTCGAATGCATAATACTTTCTCAAACTCTATTTTATAGAAAGCACTTTAAATCGCGATTGAATTAATCGCGAGTTACTGCGCCTTGTCCATGGAAGAAGTCCTATATCACAGCGGTGTCGTGCAAGGTATTAAGCAAGGCAAATTGACCGCGCTTCTGAAGATATGTTTATTGCGTTGTTCATCAGTAGAGTGCCCAAAATTTGATTTTTGTTTAAGAAATCGAAATCAAAATGCTTTCTCAAACTCTTGTTTTTATAATTTGTTCATACGACGAATAAAAAATACTTGAAAGTTACGCAAGTAAGATATTTTTATAAAAAAATCTTTAAATTGCTCACTTTCAAATACCGGGAAACATGTTTCATAGTAAAATCGTTACGGAAAATCGTTTCGTAATGTTTTGGAAACTAAAAGACTAAAAATAAGACAGTTTTGAACATTACGTAATTTTTAAAAAACTTTAAATTGAAATAGAGGCCAAACTAAAAGAGATAGATAATATCGGCCGATGAAAGTTCTAAAGATATGAACCTAGAGAACATAACAGTGAAAATTTGAGAGATCTACCATTAAAACTAAAAGCTACATACGCGAAAATCGAAAAATATTAAATCTTACGTAATTCTCTTAAAACGTCGTATATTTCGAAAAATTTTTTCATTAAACGGGAGTATGTGTCTGTGAGAATGAATAGCCGAAAGATGAAATTTCAAAGTAAAGAGTCGGTAGATACCCTCATTCCCTATCATGCTACCAATTTTCACATCTCTACCTTCTTTAATAAGCGAGCTTTAGCTGAAACCATTTCATTAAACATTAATGAACTTTATGTGACGTTGAAAGCATCACTTTAAAGGGGGTTGTCGTGTTTAAACCTAAATAACTCGAAAACGGTAAGAGTTAGCGAAAATTTGATGGCAATGTTATGCATATAAATTTTCGCGCAGAATCGATTGCAACAATCCCGGATTCGATAAGATGAAAATTAATGGAGTTATGACGTCATTTACAAAGTATGACGTCATTTTCAGGAATTTGGTACCATGCCAATTCCCTTTTGTCAGTCGGTAGATATTTGCATTTTCTTTTATGCTACCAAATTTCATACCTCTAGCTTTATCAATAAGCGAGACACAGGTACCTGAAGTTTTAAATTGTATTTTCAGGAAAGGCCAAACACTGAACTTTGACCGCAAATATCTCGAAAACGGTAAGAGATATCGAAATTCTGTTGCCGGTAGTTACCATTTTACTTTTTCACGCAGAATCGATTCCAACCGTCCCCGCCTCGATCCGATGAAAAATAAGGGAGATATGACGTCATTTACAAAGTATGACGTCATTTTCAGGAATTTGGTACCATGCCAATTCCCTTTTGTCAGTCGGTAGATATTTGCATTCTCTTTTATGCTATTAAACTTCATACCTCTAGCTTTATCAATAAGCGAGACACAGGTACCTGAAGTTTTAAATTGTATTTTCAGGAAAGGCCAAACACTGAACTTTGACCGCAAATATCTCGAAAACGGTAAGAGATATCGAAAATCTGAGACCAGACCTTTCTCCTTTAACTACTTTTTCACGCAGAATCGATTGCAACAATCCCCGATTCGATACGATGAAAAATAAGGGAGTTATGACGTCATTTAGAAAAGTATGACGTCATTTTCAGGAATTTGGCACCTTGCCAATTCCCTTTTGTCAGTCGGTAGATATTTGCATTCTCTTTTATGCTACCAAATTTCATACCTCTAGCTTTATCAATAAGCGAGAGACAGGTACCTGAAGTTTTAAATTGTATTTTCAGGAAAGGCCAAACACTGAACTTTGACCGCAAATATCTCGAAAACGGTAAGAGATATCGAAATTCTGTTGCCGGTAGTTACCATTTTACTTTTTCACGCAGAATCGATTCCAACCGTCCCCGCCTCGATCCGATGAAAAATAAGGGAGATATGACGTCATTTACAAAGTATGACGTCATTTTCAGGAATTTGGTACCATGCCAATTCCCTTTTGTCAGTCGGTAGATATTTGCATTCTCTTTTATGCTATTAAACTTCATACCTCTAGCTTTATCAATAAGCGAGACACAGGTACCTGAAGTTTTAAATTGTATTTTCAGGAAAGGCCAAACACTGAACTTTGACCGCAAATATCTCGAAAACGGTAAGAGATATCGAAAATCTGAGACCAGACCTTTCTCCTTTAACTACTTTTTCACGCAGAATCGATTGCAACAATCCCCGATTCGATACGATGAAAAATAAGGGAGTTATGACGTCATTTAGAAAAGTATGACGTCATTTTCAGGAATTTGGCACCTTGCCAATTCCCTTTTGTCAGTCGGTAGATATTTGCATTCTCTTTTATGCTACCAAATTTCATACCTCTAGCTTTATCAATAAGCGAGAGACAGGTACCTGAAGTTTTAAATTGTATTTTCAGGAAAGGCCAAACACTGAACTTTGACCGCAAATATCTCGAAAACGGTAAGAGATATCGAAATTCTGTTGCCGGTATCTACCATTTTACTTTTTCACGCAGAATCGATTCCAACCGTCCCCGCCTCGATCCGATGAAAAATAAGGGAGATATGACGTCATTTACAAAGTATGACGTCATTTTCAGGAATTTGGCTCCATGCCAAATTCCTCTTGTCAGTCGGTAGATATTCTCAATCTCTATCATGCTACCAAATTTCACACCTCTATCTTCCTCAATAAGCGAGCTATAGGCGAAAACATTTCATGAATAATTAATGAGTGTTGATGACGTCACAAACATCACTTTAAAGGGGGTTGTCGTGTTCAAACGCAAATAACTCGAGAACCGTAAGAGTTAGCGAAAATCTGAGAACACTTTTCTGGTAGGTATTTGAACGCTCTATCGAATGGAAGAAACCCGATCAAAATCCGACTGCAAATAAAGTCGCTAGACCTTGCCAAAGATTTGATTCGAAAATTTTCAATAATTTCAAAAATATTGGCAGCATGCCATTTTCATTCTAGAGGTAGATTAAGAATGTGGAAACATGTTTAGATATAAAATTTCATGCCGATATCTCATTTAATAAGAGAGATATTAACGTATGAATATTTAATTAGCTTTGATGACGTCATAGCGAATTTTCCCACGCTCATTGTGACTTTATTTATGGTCTGATTTCAAAAATTTTTCATATTCCAAATCAGACCATTAAAATCTTTCATCCTACCGTCTAAAATCCAAGATTGAAATATTTTTTTTGAAATGAAAACAATCGGGTCAAGGTCAACTTTTTCGGGGTAGAGCTACGAAATTGACGCAGTGACATAAAATCTTGCATCTCCTTTTCTGAATCGAATGCTGAAAATTTCATTCCAATCGGACAAATAATAAGGAAGATATAGCGATTCAAAATTTTGGCGTCGTAGGTGGCGCTGCGCGCTTATAAGCGGTAATTTAGAAAATTAAAAAAATCAAATCTTGAAAATTTAATTTCGAATCGAACACTGAAAACAGAATAGTAATATCTTTAATAATGAGTGATTTCTGAGCCGTCACAAAAAAAAAAACGGATGAAGAATAATAATAATAATAATAAGAAAAGACAGTAGAATAATAAAAGGTTTCACAAGTGAAACTTGTGAAACCTAATAATAAGAAAAGACAGTAGAATAATAAAAGGTTTCACAAGTGAAACTTGTGAAACCTAATAATAATAAGAAAAGACAGTAGAATAATAAAAGGTTTCACAAGTGAAACTTGTGAAACCTAATAAATAAGAAAAGACAGTAGAATAATAAAAGGTTTCACAAGTGAAACTTGTGAAACCTAATAATAAGAAAAGACAGTAGAATAATAAAAGGTTTCACAAGTGAAACTTGTGAAACCTAATAATAAATAAGAAAAGACAGTAGAATAATAAAAGGTTTCACAAGTGAAACTTGTGAAACCTAATAATAATAATAATAATAATAATAATAATAATAATAATAATAATAGATCATTTAGTGTAGACATCATGTACAGAACCAGAGGGGTGGACGGGGGTCTAGACCCACCGTGAGATTCAGCAATAATTACTTGTTAATTTCCGATGTAAGAATAAGTAAGTTTACACACGAAAACATGGGTGGATCCCCTCTCAACAAAATTTCTTGTTCCGCGCTTGGATATTCCCATGTCAACACTTTTATCTAAAAGTAAATATTATCAAAACTCTTACAAAAACGAAACAAAACTTATCCAAAAGACAAACAAACAAACAAAATCCCCCAAACACCAAAACAAAAACAAAAACCAAAAAAAAAAAAAAAAAAAAAACCACACACACACACACACGGTGTCCCTCTATGTAGTTTTCTGTCAAACTGGTATGTTTAAAAACTATCAATTTTCGAAATGTCCATTTTCAGATATTGTCATCTTTATTCGTATGATTCAGTGTACAAATACAGCAAGATAGAAAATAAAAGAGTGACATGTTATTAGAATGGGGATGAATTATAGCAGCATTACCTTAATTAACTTGTGAAAATGAAATTTCTGAATTGGTTGTCATGGAATCAAGAAAAAAAAGAAAAAAAATCAAATGACACATTACACTAGTATTGATTTTGGTATATAATGAATCACTTTCTTTCTGTGTTGCATGGACTGGTTGATAATGGGATGTAAAGAGTTGAACTGAAAGTAAAGATCTATTAATACAACAGATAAATACGTCTTAGCTTTTATTCCGGATATATGAAACCCGTTTCTCATTTTAATGTTTATTTTTGTTTGTTGAATATCCAGCTATAAGTAAGGAACGCGGGACAATGTTAACACGCATACATGCATACAATGTTTTGCATGTTTACTCCATCGTTGATTTTGACACGTACAACAGTCATATAGTTTTAAGCTTCTCTTCCTATCTTGATTAATAATACATTATGATCACGGATGATTATATACATGTAAAGATGCTTTGTTATGGTGAATTAGGGGTTACCATGTTAGTGTTTTACACAATACGGAATGGCAGTGACTCCCCGTACACAGGATTGTGTATGCCCATCCCGATGGCTAAACATACACAGGGTACAAAAAGAGCCAAAACCGTTTTCGCATATATGTATTCTAATATGTCTAAAGACGTGCAAATATAAAAATACTAAATAAGGTCTTTATTATCTTGGGTGCCATTTATTTATTTATTTATAATTAATTTAAAAACAAATTATTTCATTAATTCATCCATTTATTTGTTTATTTACTTATCTTCCTTTTTCATATAAACTATTTATTTATTAATTTCATATAAACTATTTATTTATTTGAAAATCTTCATGAAAATTAATTATCTTGTGTCTGTTCTTGTGCTTGTAGAGTCCTTTTTGTACTTTTCCCCCCACACGTATGCACGCATATTATAGTCTCCAGTTGGAAGTCCATATTCACATTTTTTCTTTTTTCATATAGTCTTTAAGTGCTTTAATTTGTATTGTTTGAGATGTCCTCTTATATAACCGAACAAACTCTCTTTTTTCGTAGCTCTATAGATATTCATCAATGTCGTTATATGACTTAAATGAAAGCCCAACTTTTAGTTCACAATCTCCATCCATCGTGTCCATTGTAACAAGTCACATGAACTCTCAGTATACTGTGTATAAGTACAACTCAGTAAAAAGAAAAAGAGAACAAATTGTTTGATTAACATTGATTTATTGTGTCAATGAATGAACATTTGTCACTGAGTATGAGCTGCGATTTTGGCTCTTTTTGTACCCTGTGTATGTTTAGCCATCGGGATGGGCATACACAATCCTGTGTATGGTGAGTCACTGCCATACGGAATATCGCAACTAAAATAACGTCAACATACTCCCACACTTTGTGATTGTTATGAAGTCATATGATTATGACGTAAGTTGCCCACATAAAAGTGCCCACATCGAGAACAATGGATTTGGTAGGAGACTAAATGCAAACCGTAAAGGATTTTAGTAGTTGCGATACTCTGTATTTGACAGGTTATCCGTGAATGCCCTGTCAGGAATGCAGTTTCACCGTGAGACGTTAGCCGAGCGGTGAAAGGGATATTCCTGATAGGGTATTCACGGATACCCTGTCGAATTGTTTAAACACTTAACGTGGTAACCCTATTCTAATGCATTTGACAAAAATAATTACAACTAGAGGCATAGAGTTATGGTTTTCTAAACCAAGTCGCTAATCACCGTCATATCAAAAATGTAGGTTATCGTGACGTCACAAATCAGAAGCTGTGTATCTTGAATATGTTTGTGACGTAATTTTACAACCTACAGGTTTTGCCTACGGGTATTGTGGAATACCTGCATGTCAACAACCAATCAAAATACAGGATTTTATAAGATGTGCATTAGAATATAACATATTACAGGTCTTGGACGCAATGATCCCGTGCCCCTACTGTCTAATATGCTTTGAATAATATAGCATATTGTACGCAGTGGAGGCATGGGTTATTGTGTCTACGACCTGTGTAACAAATTACCACAAAGAATGACGAAGTTAATTACCTTTTTAGTTCATTTGGGCAGGTCTTAAATTTTGTCTATAACAGTCATGAAGACATAAATATATATATAGATAAAACAAAGAAAGGTCGAAGACTAAATTAAAATGTAATTCAGTATCTTCCATTTTCCTCTTAAGCCAAACCATTTAGCGCAGACTTTGAATGTGAAGATATCGTTTAAGGTGGGACACCTTGGATGTTTGATTATGACATTACAAATCCTTTAACATCTATTTCTTAATGTGAAAATAGGATCAGGGTTATATTCAGTGGATAGTGGATATATAATAAAGAGTTTTTTGTAGATCTGGAGTTATCAACCCTTTATGTACATGTAGGTATCTGATGTACATGTAACATAATTGTGACTAACCGTTTCCATGGAAACCAACACAAAATTACACGAAATGAGAGGACAAAATTGAGACATCTGTAGGAAATGTTTGACTTCAAAATTAATTCATGGTTATGAACAATAGCTATGATTTCAGTTATCTTCCAAATAAGAAGTTATTTTATTACAACAATCAACAATTACTCCTACATATTTGGTGACCTTGAGAGATGAAAGATCTTATGGAAAACATGTGATTAACAAACAGTTTGGTTTCTGCACCAAGCTGTCTTCTTTTTCACTTTTTTTGTCTGATTACCTCCCTTACTATTGTATGTATATTGTATCATTTCTGAATGATGTTACCTAAATGTATACTGTATAATGGGAAATTTTCGCAAGTATCAAATTTCGTGAGTCAATGTCAGAAAAGCGTATCTTTATTTTCGGGAATAAATTTTTTCGCGATTTCAAAAAAGAAAAAAACCCCCATGTTCTTTAACTATGAAACAAAAACGACTCTCATCAACCAACTAAACAGGCGACAAGCTATACCCGCATCTCTGTGAATCAATTTACCTATATGTATAACTGCACTTGTTTCCGCTCAAATCCACGGCTTGTCGGTGCAATCGGCATAATTGTTAAGTGAAGGAAACGCTTTGACTTGAATGGAAATTATCTGTAATTTGTTAACGAAAGCAGTCGAAAAATAACAGGAGCATTTTTACCAAGTGGCAGATAAAATTCCTCAATTTTATTCGACACATACGGGCATATAATTTTTTCAACATACTGAATCATTGTTTCCTCGATTGCAAAGTGGGTTTCGGAATGAGTTGTGTGGAATTCAGAGGGGAATCGGAATTTCAGGTGGCACTTAGCAATCTTCCTGAGCATGGGATGGAACACTCTGTCCATTGACCCAGCGAAAGTACATTCAAACAATAAATAAATGTGTAAACAAACTAATTAAGGAATACGGACACGTACAATGGCTTGGATTACCATATATAGTGTTCAGTCACGCGTTGATAATTGCTTGTTAGCTATTGACAGATGTGTAAAACCACTGACATAACGAAATCATGGGCTTTATCAATTAGGGTTTTAAAATTGTATATACCTGTAATTTGAGTTTGTCGTCGATCCCCTGGATTTCTACTTGTTTTGCCCCCTAGATGGCCATGGTCCATTGAGAAATGAGGATGATATTAATACAGTTTCAAACTGAGTTTGGTCCCCATTTTTTTTAGTACAATTTTTCACGGTAACTTATTTTCACATTATCAAATTACTTGCAAAAAAATAGCGAAAATTAGTACGTATCTCGCGAACATTTCTGGTTTTACGGTATTTTATCATTTCTGTAAGATGATACCTTTATGTACATTGTATCGTGGCTGTATGATGTTACCTACATGTACAACACATTTTGAATTTTCATTTTCAGATTACAAAATACTATGAGCCAGGAAATACTGTAGTTGCTAACACCAAATTCAACTGGACCAAAATGTTCCATAACACAGAGGTGTTTACTAAGATGTTTGAAAACCCCATGAATATGCTTACAATGGGACCTACTTATGTTTTTGAGAATTTGAATATAACAGCAGTGATGACAGCGATGATTAGAGGAATGACATCAACATTACCTACGCCTGCACCAGCAAATAACAATCCAGAGGAAATGTATGTCTTTTTATGTCTGTGATTTTATTTATAAATATTAATGATCTGAGTGGGCAAGTTAACATCAGAATTCTGAGAAGTAAATGCCATACATATATCATATAATGATCAGAGACTGCCACTTAACATACAAATTGTGGGAAGTAAATGCCATACATATATCATATAATGATCAGAGACTGCCACTTAACATACAAATTGTGGGAAGTAAATATCCTGCATGTTTTCTATAATGATCAGAGACTGCCACTTAACATACAGATTGTGGGAAGTAAATGCCATACATGTATTCTATAATGATCAGAGACTGCCACTTAACATACAAATTGTGGGAAGTAAATGCCATACATGTATACTATAATGATCAGAGACTGCCACTTAACATAAGAATTTTGGGAAGTAAATGTCATACATGTATTCTATAATGATCAGAGACTGCCACTTAACATACAAATTGTGGGAAGTAAATGTCCTGCATGTATTCTATAATGGTCAGAGACTGCCACTTAACATAAGAATTTTGGGAAGTAAATGCCATGCATGTTTTCTATAATGATCAGAGACTGCCACTTAACATAAGAATTTTGGGAAGTAAATGCCATACATGTATTCTATAATAATCAGAGACTGCCACTTGACATAAGAATTTTGGGAAGTAAATTCCATACATGTATGCTATAATGATCAGAGACTGCCACTTAACATAAGAATTTTGGGAAGTAAATGCCATACATGTATTCTATAATAATCAGAGACTGCCACTTAAGATAAGTACTTTGAGATGTTAATGCCATGCAATGATACATGTATCTATAATTATTTATACTGAATATTTAAGTCAATAGTACCAGCCTTGCCATTTGGTATACAAATCTCATCAGCATTGCTTATAAAGAAGTGAAAAACCAAAATATTAAAGCAGTCAGAATGTTAGCTTCCCATGTATATATTGATGAGTTGAAAATGTTAGTATAGATAAGCCTGTGGTATTTTGATCAACAGCCTACAGTACATGTGTACTATCTATTTATACTTAATGCTATAGCTTATATCTTGATTATTACTGGTCATATTTGTATACTGTAACTTCTGTTTATTTTAGTATAATGTTTTTGCTCTTGTCTCAAATGTGCTTGATGTTGATAGTGAACATTGTTCAGTTATTAGTCAATTATTTTTTTACTTAATTAACAGTAAACAGTATTTTATTGTTTCTTTTTAAGGGATTACAGTGTAATAAACATGATTATACAGGGCATTGAAGAAGTAGAACCTATGTTCATTAATAGCTCAGAATGGAGAGTTATGCAGCATTATGTGAAACTATGGGATGATTTAGTTATTGTGATGAATAAATATCTCAACCTAACCGAAGGTAAAAATACATTATAAAAGATTTATTTTATAGTATTTAGTTAGTAATGGAGGCTCTTTATATTTATGAATTGTAACAAGCTTCATATAGTATAACAGGCTCTGTATATTTGAGAGTGTTTAGGTAGTGTGTAGAAATTGCCCCAAAATATATTTTATTTCTGAAAATTCTTTGATATATGTACAGTAATAAAAATTCAAATGAGTATCGTATGTGTAAAATTCTTCCAATTTCTCAAACTGCTAAATTATAATTATTTTTTTTTTGTAGATGGTAACACATTAAATCTAGATCAGTATTTGTCCAACATGTCACCATCTTTTGAAAAATTTGTTTCGGAATCTGCCAATTTGACACCAGAACTGATTGAAGCCTTAAAGAATATAACAGTAAGCCCAGACAAGGTAAGACATTAGAATATAATAGTAAATCCAGACAAGGTAAGGCAATCAAATATAACACTAAATCCAGGCAAAGTAAGACAATAGAATACAATGGAAGGTAAGACAGGAATATAACAGTTAGACCAGACCAAGTATGACAAAGGAATATAACAGCCCAGGCAACGTAAGATAGAAGAATATAACAGTAAACCCAGACAAAGTAAGACAATAGGGTATAACAGTCCAGACCAGGTAAGACAATGGAATATAACAGCCCAGGCAACGTAAGATAGAAGAATATAACAGTAAACCCAGACAAAGTAAGACAATAGGGTATAACAGTCCAGACCAGGTAAGACAATGGAATATAACAGCCCAGGCAACGTAAGATAGAAGAGTATAACAGTAAACCCAGACAAAGTAAGACAATAGGGTATAACAGTCCAGACCAGGTAAGACAATGGAATATAATAGCCCAGGCAACGTAAGATAGAAGAGTATAACAGAAAACCCAGACAAAGTAATACAAAAGGATATAACAATCCAGACCAGGTAAGACAATGGAATATAACAGCCCAGGCAACGTAAGATAGAAGAGTATAACAGTAAACCCAGACAAAGTAAGACAATAGGGTATAACAGTCCAGACCAGGTAAGACAATGGAATATAATAGCCCAGGCAACGTAAGATAGAAGAGTATAACAGAAAACCCAGACAAAGTAATACAAAAGGATATAACAATCCAGACCAGGTAAGACAATGGAATATAACAGCCCAGGCAACGTTAGATAGAAGAGTATAACAGTACCAGTAAACCCAGACAAAGTAAGACAATAGGGTATAACAGTCCAGACCAGGTAAGATAATGGAATATAACAGCCCAGGCAACGTAACATAGAAGAGTATAACAGTAAACGCAGATAAAGTAAGACAAATGGATATAACAATCCAGACCAGGTAAGACAATGGAATATAACAGCCCAGGCAACGTAAGATAGAAGAGTATAACAGTACCAGTAAACCCAGACAAAGTAAGACAATAGGGTATAACAGTCCAGACCAGGTAAGACAATGGAATATAACACTAAGTGCTGACAAGTAAGACAAACTGATATAACAGTAAACCCAGAGAAGGTAAAACAAAAGGATATAACAGCCCAGACAGGTTAAGACAAAAGTGTATAATAGTAAACCCAGACAAGGTAAGACAATAGAATATAATAGTGAACCCAGACAAGATAAGGCAAAATGTTATAATAGTAAACCTAGACAAGGTAAGGCAAAATGATATAATAGTAAACCTAGACAAGGTAAGATAATAGAATATAATAGTGAACCCAGACAAGATAAGGCAAAATGATATAATAGTAAACCCAGACAAGGCAAGACAATAGAATATAATAGTGAACCCAAACAAGGTAAGGCAAAATGTTATAATAGTAAACCTAGACAAGGTAAGATAATAGAATATAATAGTTAACCAAGACAAGGTAACACAAAAGACTTCAACAGTAAGCCCAGATAAGGTAAGATAAAAGTATATAACAATAAACCCAGAAAAGTTAAGATAAAGTAATATAACAGTAAATTCAGACAAGGTAAGACAATAGAATATAAGAGTAAGCCCAGACAAAGGAAGACAATAGAATATAAGAGTAAGCCCAGACAAGGTAAGACAATAGAATATAAGAGTAAGCCCAGACAAGGTAAGACAATAGAATATAAGAGTAAGCCCAGACAAAAGAAGACTAAAGATGATAACAGTAAGCCCAGACAAAGTCAGACAAGAGAATATAAGAGTAAGCAAGCCCAGACAAGGTAAGACAATAGAATATAAAAGTAAGCCAATACAAGGTAATAGGAAAGAATATAACAGTAAGCTCAGACAAGGCAAGACAAATGGAAACTGCATGCACAAGTTGTCAGCATCATTTCATCATCAAATTAAATGTAAATTAAATGAAATAAAAATGAACAATAGATCATAGCTGTTCTTATGTAAGAAAATCTTAATCATTTGATAAGCTATTCAGTCTAGTCATTATTTGGTTGTTCATCTGAGCTGTTTGATTGACAGTTCAGTTATATATTTGATTGGCTATTCAGTCTAGAGACTTACTTGGCTGTTAAGTTTAGAAGATTTTGATTGCCTTTTCAGCTATGACTTTTAATTTGTTTGTTTTTTTCAGGTCATTCAGAAGTTGTTCAGCCTAGATTTTAGTAAGGTGTGTCATGGTGTATATCTGTCATCAGTATTTGATAATCCGAGGCTGAGATCATATGAAGAAAGTCTATGTAAACTAAACTGGACAAAGATAATGAGTGAAATGGCCCAGAGTGATCCCAATATTGCTGCATTTACTGAAGAGGTAGGGATAGAAATATACATTGACAAGTAACATGATAGGTGATTGATAATTGCAGAATATTTTGGCCATATCTGTCAAGGGGTGGATCTAGGGCAGGCAGCATAGGTCCAAGAGGGCATCCTCCTTTGACACACTTTTCGTCAGACCAGCCTCATTGATACATCAGGCAGAATACATCAGGGTGAACTAGAAGGGTGTCTTAAGAAATGTTGGTGATTTTGGTCCTATTTTTAAAAGTTTGTGTATTTCAACAGATTTTATTGTAGTAAATGTAATTGAAAAGAATAATTTGTAGGTTTCTTCACAAACCTTGATTTAATTGATTAACTTGATTAAGAGAGAGGTATATACTATTAGCATATAATCATGAGCTTTGATGGAAGTCTTCTTCAGAAGTATTGGAATGATTTGTTGAAGCTTGGTAGGGATGAAGTATTTATGGTCCCTACAGATGGAGCTGACCAGATCTGTCAAGGGATGGATCCTTGGATGGATGATATAGACCCTATAGTGTACCTTGTATGATGATCATTTTTTTCAGACTCTCAGACTGCTGGCTTGGAGGGGGGGGGCAGGCTTGGTGTAGTGGTTAAGCGTTTGGCTTGCGGTGCCAACGATCTGGGTTCAATTCCCGGGTTGTGCCACTATGTTTAAGAGGTTGGTTACCTCCTGCTTCCATATCGTGATATAACTGAAATATTGTTGAAAGCGACGTAACACACCAATCAGCCAACCAACCAACCAACTCAGACTGGCTGCAAAGATATCTCCCTGAATGCATTAGAGTGGTCTAGATGGGTGTCTTTAGAAGTTTTGTTGTTTTTGGTTCCCTTGTGAAATCAAAACTTCTTAACTTGCAAGATGTAGGGACAGCTAGATGTCACTTGTGTGACATGTGTGTCTGTTTGTGTGTCATACTTCTGTTTAACTATTTTACAGACAACACATGTGACCATGAGTTTACTTAAGAAATAATGACTTCCTAATCATTATCTAATGTCCAGTAACAGCCCCAAGTCGCATTTAAAATCAATCAAATTGTCACCGAGCTGTGCAGCAGCGAGGTGATAATTTGATTGGTTAATGCGACGAGGGGCGGTTACTGGACATTAGATATCGATTAGGACGTCATTATTTCTATTCTGACATGAACTAGAAAAGTATTTACCGTAAATATTAATATCTTATGTCAACCACAATAAATTTAAACCATGCAGACAACTGGGGTGCATGTGATGTAAAAAGCAAGAATTTGATTTTCAGAATTTTGGTTTTCTGGAAATCTACTTACTGATTTTATTGACACGGTCAAAATACTGATGGACGGGGCTTTTAAATGTTGTGACTGTTAGTAAGGCGTTGTTATTCTAACTGTGAATATATCGGAGAATAATGCACAGTGGAACTCTATGGGACATATAGGGGGAAATTCTCAAGTCATGTTAGAATACAGTCTAGTTACTTCTTATAATTCTAGTAGAAGAAAGCCACCAACTTTCCACTTTTCTTGCAGCTGAACCTAATTCTTACCCATTGGCATGACCTTCCTGTTTTGGATTTGGATTGGCGAATGGTGGTAAACAATACTGTCAAGTTCATGGAATTGTTGGAAAAGGGGTCATTACCAAACTTGCAGAGCAATATTTTCAATATGGACTTAAATAGACTCAATGTAACATGGCAGTCATATGTGCAGTATCTTTCATCTATATCAACATTAGACGAACAAAAGTAAGTTTTATTTCTTATGTTTATTTAAAGGTATGTCATGATATTTTTAATTTTAAAGTTAAAGCATATGCTATATATGTTAAGTTTAGGATTAACTTGTATAATACATAGGTGGTGTGTGATATGTACAGTCACACCGAGATTTCAGTACATAGGTGGTGTGTGATATGTACAGTCACACTGAGATTTCAATACATAGGTGGTGTGTGATATGTACAGCCACACTGAGATTTCAATACATAGGTGGTGTGTGATATGTACAGTCACACTGAGATTTCAATACATAGGTGGTCTGTGATATGTACAGTCACACTGAGATTTCAATACATAGGTGGTGTGTGATATGTACAGTCACACTGAGATTTCAATACATAGGTGGTGTGTGATATGTACAGTCACACTGAGATTTCAATACATTGGTGGTGTGTGATGTGTACAGTCACACTGAGATTTCAATACATAGGTGGTGTGTAATATGTACAGTCACACTGAGATTTCAATACATAGGTGGTGTGTGATATGTACAGTCACACTGAGATTTCAATACATAGGTGGTGTGTGATATGCACAGCCACACTGAGATTTCAATACATAGGTGGTGTGTGATATGTACAGT
The DNA here is from genome assembly GCA_035048485.1 of Pteria penguin. NCBI lineage: Eukaryota > Metazoa > Mollusca > Bivalvia > Pterioida > Pteriidae > Pteria > Pteria penguin. Next base: position 89,578,731 of record CM068580.1, read on the forward strand.
CACACTGAGATTTCAATACATAGGTGGTGTGTGATATGCACAGCCACACTGAGATTTCAATACATAGGTGGTGTGTGATATGTACAGTCACACTGAGATTTCAATACATAGGTGGTGTGTGATATGTACAGTCACACTGAGATTTCAATACATAGGTGGTGTGTGATATGTACAGTCACACTGAGATTTCAATACATAGGTGGTGTGTGATATGTACAGCCACACTGAGATTTCAATACATAGGTGGTGTGTGATATGTACAGTCACACTGAGATTTCAATGCATAGGTGGTGTGTGATGTGTACAGTCACACTGAGATTTCAATACATAGGTGGTGTGTGATATGTACAGTCACACTGAGATTTCAATACATAGGTGGTGTGTGATATGCACAGTCACACCGAGATTTCAGTACATAGGTGGTCTGTGATATGTACAGTCACACTGAGATTTCAGTGTATCATCTGACACATTAGAGTATGATCCTTTGGTCCTCTATATAAGGATATCATTAAGTAATTCCAGAAGGAGGATTGATAGGGCTGGTATTCTGGAGTCATTAGACCTGAATACTTTCGATCAATTAAGATGAGATTTGGAACAGGATGTGACCTCTGCCACTGTGATATGATATCAGATAACAATAATAGATTTAACATTTTATAACCATATTATATTATGTACTATCTGTGGACTTGAGTGATACAGTGAGAAGAATGTTTTTCATTCTCAGAATTATTTGTTTAATACATGGAAGACTAATTGCAACACATCTTTATATAAACTTTCATGAAATAAGAATATAACCTTATCAAACTTCTAATTGTAAGACAGACTTGTGCCAAGGAATATGTTGATATTCAATATGATTACTTGATAAACTTATGTTTGTGGTGAATCATTTGCTATTTCTTGTTTTTCATGATAAGGTTGGCTGATCTATTAAATGAAATGCAGGCATTGATTTATAAGTTGCCAAAGATGCAAAATAATATGAGTGAGGAAGTTACCATGGTGATGAGATTTGAGCAGCTCATAAATTTCCAAGTCTTTGAAGTAATGAAGTTCATGAACAAACAACTGAAATATTTTAATGGTAAGTTAAAGAAAAGCAAATTTAAAAGTTCAGATTTTGAATTGTATCACTGTAGTGTTTGAATTTATTTATATAGGTATTTACAGCAAGAGTGTTTTAAAATTTCGTCTTAAAATGGCATATAAGTGTAAATTATAAAGAATGTTAAATGGATTTCTGAAAATGAGAGGATCATAATTTATTGAAAACCAACAACTTGAAAGAGAATGCTTATACCTTTTGAAAAATTCGTAAAATTATCAGGTAATGAAGAATTTTACATTTCAGATTCCAAAGTGGTAGACATTAAAAGATACATGAATTCTTCTGAGTTGAACAAAGTGCTGGATGTTATCGAGAACGGCCAGGACATCAATCTATTTTTAACCTCAGCCATGATCAATATCATGTCTAAACCACAGGAGGTATTGGAAATCTCACTACTTATAGTTATGGTGTATTTTTCATCTTTCTCTGTGTCAAATTTTAATTTCCAAACACTGCAATTTTTTTTTAAATAGAATATTAATATATAATTTTGTTTTTCAAATTCAAAAGTAGAAACCAGAATTGATGCATAATTAAATAATCAAAAATATTGGGGTTTTTTTTTCAGATAATGAAATTTATAACTTCGTTGACCTCACTCTGTAACGATACAAGTGTATTGAAATCCTTGGTACCAGGAAATGTGTCTGTTGATGTGTCCCTTGTTCAGTCGAGTATTTGTGGTCTGGATCTCAATATAACACTGTTACTGGAGCAGCTTACACACAGTATAGATGGTCTACAAGAGCTAATGCATGTGGTGAGTTAATGTATCATTTCTGAATGACAGTTATAATTTTCTGATATATTTTTAGAATTGACCTGAATGTTTCAAGCTGGTAGTATCATTTGGTAGTATCATCATTGTATAATTGAAGAAGTTTATATAATTATAGGATTTTCAGATCAACATCTCTGTATCTGCTGTAGGCACACATTAACTATAAATGGTCCAAGATAGATATCATGTGACATTCATTTGATAGTTGGTATATATTGCCTTCATCATGATGAAACCATTGTAGTTGAGTGGAATTTAACCATGTCTACACTATAACCTATTTGCCTTCCATCTGTGTCACGCCTTGGTTCAGTCAAAGGTCTGGACAAGTAGGAAGGTTTCTCAGAGTACCTATGATAGGTCAGTATCTTCTCCATCTGTTTCATGCCTTGGTTCAGTCCTGGGTCTGGACAAGTAGGAAGGTTTCTCAGAGTACCTATGATAGGTCAGTATCTTCTCCATCTGTGTCATGCCTTGGTTCAGTCCTAGGTCTGGACAAGTAGGAAGGTTTCTCAGAGTACCTATGATAGGTCATTATTTTCTCCATCTGTGTCATGCCTTGATTCAGTCCTAGGTCTGGACAAGTAGGAAGGTTTCTCAGAGTACCTATGATAGGTCATTATCTTCTCCATCTGTGTCATGCCTTGATTCAGTCCTAGGTCTGGACAAGTGGGAAGGTTTCTTAGAGTACCTATGATAGATCAGTATCTTCTCCATCTGTGTCATGCCTTGATTCAGTCCTAGGTCTGGACAAGTAGGAAGGTTTCTCAGAGTACCTATGATAGGTCAGTATCTTCTCCATCTGTGTCATGCCTTGGTTCAGTCCTAGGTCTGGACAAGTAGGAAGGTTTCTCAGAGTACCTATGATAGGTCAGTATCTTCTCCATCTGTGTCATGCCTTGGTTCAGTCCTAGGTCTGGACAAGTAGGAAGGTTTCTCAGAGTACCTATGATAGGTCATTATCTTCTCCATCTGTGTCATGCCTTGGTTCAGTCCTAGGTCTGGACAAGTAGGAAGGTTTCTCAGAGTGCCTATGATAGGTCATTGTCTTCTCCATCTGTTTCATGCCTTGGTTCAGTCCTCGGTCTGGACAAGTAGGAAGGTTTCTCAGAGCATCTTTGATAGGTCAGTATCTTCTCCATCTGTGTCATGACCTTGATTCAGTCCTAGGTCTGGACAAGTAGGAAGGTTTCTCAGAGCATCTTTGATAGGTCATTATCTTCTCCATCTGTGTCATGCCTTGATTCAGTCCTAGGTCTGGACAAGTAGGAAGGTTTCTCAGAGCATCTTTGATAGGTCAGTATCTTCTCCATCTGTGTCATGCCTTGATTCAGTCCTAGGTCTGGACAAGTAGGAAGGTTTCTCAGAGCATCTTTGATAGGTCAGTATCTTCTCCATCTGTGTCATGCCTTGATTCAGTCCTAGGTCTGGACAAGTAGGAAGGTTTCTCAGAGCATCTTTGATAGGTCAGTATCTTCTCCATCTGTGTCATGCCTTGATTCAGTCCTAGGTCTGGACAAGTAGGAAGGTTTCTCAGAGCATCTTTGATAGGTCAGTATCTTCTCCATCTGTTTCATGCCTTGGTTCAGTCCTAGGTCTGGACAAGTAGGAAGGTTTCTCAGTGTACCTATGATAGGTCATTATCTTCTCCATCTGTGTCACGCCTTGGTTCAGTCCTAGGTCTGGACAAGTGGGAAGGTTTCTCAGAGTACCTATGATAGGTCATTATCTTCTCCATCTGTGTCATGCCTTGATTCAGTCCTAGGTCTGGACAAGTGGGAAGGTTTCTCAGAGTATCTATGATAGGTCATTATCTTCTCCATCTGTGTCATGCCTTGTTTCAGTCCTCGGTCTGGACAAGTAGGAAGGTTTCTCAGAGCATCTTTGATAGGTCAGTATCTTCTCCATCTGTGTCATGCCTTGATTCAGTCCTAGGTCTGGACAAGTGGGAAGGTTTCTCAGAGTATCTATGATAGGTCATTATCTTCTCCATCTGTGTCATGCCTTGTTTCAGTCCTCGGTCTGGACAAGTAGGAAGGTTTCTCAGAGTGCCTATGATAGGTCATTGTCTTCTCCATCTGTTTCATGCCTTGGTTCAGTCCTGGGTCTGGACAAGTAGGAAGGTTTCTCAGAGTATCTATGATAGGTCATTATCTTCTCCATCTGTGTCATGCCTTTTTTCAGTCCTCAGTCTGGACAAGTATGAAGGTTTCTCAGAGTGCCTATGATAGGTCAGTATCTTCTCCATCTGTGTCATGCCTTGATTCAGTCCTAGGTCTGGACAAGTAGGAAGGTTTCTCAGAGCATCTTTGATAGGTCAGTATCTTCTCCATCTGTTTCATGCCTTGGTTCAGTCCTAGGTCTGGACAAGTAGGAAGGTTTCTCAGAGTACCTATGATAGGTCATTATCTTCTCCATCTGTGTCACGCCTTGGTTCAGTCCTAGGTCTGGACAAGTAGGAAGGTTTCTCAGAGTACCTATGATAGGTCATTATCTTCTCCATCTGTTTTACGCCTTGGTTCAGTCCTCGGTCTGGACAAGTAGGAAGGTTTCTCAAAGTACTTATGATTGGTTAATATCTTCTCCCTCAGTGTCATGCCTTGGTTCAGTCCTAGGTCTGGATAAGTAGGAAGGTTTCTCAGTGTGCCTATGATAGGTCATTATCTTCTCCATCTGTTTCATACCTTGGTTCAGTCCTAGGTCTGGACAAGTAGGAAGGTTTCTCAGAGCATCTTTGATAGGTCAGTATCTTCTCCATCTGTTTCACGCCTTGGTTCAGTCCTAGGTCTGGACAAGTAGGAAGGTTTCTCAAAGTACTTATGATTGCTCAATATCTTCTCCATCTGTGTCTTGCCTTGATTCAGTCCTCAGTCTGGACAAGTAGGAAGGTTTCTCAGAGTACCTATGATTGGTCAGTATCTTCTCCATCTGTGTCTCGCCTTGGTTCAGTCAAAGGTATGGATAAGAAGGAAGGTTCCTCAGAGTACTTGTGATTGGTTAATATCTTCTCCATCTAGTTGCATTTTTTATACCTCTATACTCTACCTATAGGTGAATAGTCACAGTGAGTTATGTGCAAAACAAAACTTTTCTCATTTGAAATGAAAATTTAATTAATGATTACTTTGTAATAATAAACCCAAGTAAACTCTATCAACAATGGGATATTTTAATGATTACATATTCTTAAAGGTAGAAATTGTTATATTAACTCGGGATAACATGAGTCTTTTTCCTTTTGCAGTGGTCATTTAGTGTGGATTCTAACTTCACTATAATTACTTATAGCCAGTTGATGGCAGCACAAGCTGAGACTACATTATTGATTAGTGATTTAATTAAACATCCCAGAAACTTTACATTATCTTCCAACGATGATTGGATGAATTTCAAACATTACCAAAAACAATGGGATATTATAATGCACAAACTTCAGGCTCAATTTGCAATGGAAAACCTCACACAGTAAGTTTCATAGTATTTTTTCCCAGAAGGAAGTTTAACTTTCAGATTAACAAACTGAATTCAGATTCTTCTAGCAAGTGATAAAAATGATGAAAATAGAAGTATTTCTTATGCTTTAAAGAGAAAGATCAAGGGACAAATAACATTTGTCATATTCATTTTTTCCATCTCTAAGAAAGTTTGTCTTATTTAGATAAGTTGGGTCCACATGGGTGTTCATCTCAAACAAACACCTTTTATTTTCTCTCAAAGTTCGTAACATGCTGGCAAGAGCAGATATGGCTAAGGGCTTTTTGCTGGAACTGATTACAGCTTCTCACTGCAGCCATTTTGAAAATGTGACTCTGTCTTTTCAAGTAGAAATTCTACCATGGTAGAGTGTACTTGCTTTAAGTCATGTTTAATTGGGGATTCCTTCATTTACTAGATTACATTGTCAGGCAGTATATAAGTATATAATCCCATGTATGGAGTAAAACAATAAACAACGATATGTAAACAGAACAATTATTTTATCTTATATGACTCTGATTGTTGGAGGTTGAGTATTAGAAAGCATTGTGGAACATTCATACAGAGTGAGGATTTCATTGTTTTTCTTTTTGTTGAAGGCTTTCCTCACAAAGTTTGAATGACCTTTTACCTCTCCTGTTTCTGAATAATGAAACGAGACGAGATTATGAGATTACATACCTGCTTCTGAGCAACATGCTGAATGCATTAGACCAAATGAATGGTAAGTAGAGAATATTGTGAGTAACATGCTGAATGCATTAGACCAAATGAATGGTAAGAAAGAATATTGTGAGTAACATGCTGAATGCATTAGACCAAATGAATGGTATGAAAGAATATTGTGAGTAACATGCTGAATGCATTAGACCAAATGAATGGTAAGTAGAGAATATTGTGAGTAACATGCTGAATGCATTAGACCAAATGTATGGTAAGAAAGAATATTGTGAGTAACATGCTGAATGCATTAGACCAAATGTATGGTAAGAAAGAATATTGTGAGTAACATGCTGAATGCATTAGACCAAATGAATGGTAAGTAGAGAATATTGTGAGTAACATGCTGAATGCATTAGACCAAATGAAAGGTAAGAAAGAATACTGTGAGTAACATGCTGAATGCATTAGACCAAATGAATGGTAAGTAGAGAATATTGTGAGTAACATGCTGAATGCATTAGACCAAATGAATGGTAAGTAGAGAATATTGTGAGTAACATGCTGAATGCATTAGACCAAATGAATGGTAAGAAAGAATATTGTGAGTAACATGCTGAATGCATTAGACCAAATGAATGGTAAGTAGAGAATATTGTGAGTAACATGCTGAATGCATTAGACCAAATGAATGATAAGTAGAGAATATTGTGAGTAACATGCTGAATGCATTAGACCAAATGAATGGTAAGTAGAGAATATTGTGAGTAACATGCTGAATGCATTAGACCAAATGAATGGTAAGAAAGAATATTGTGAGTAACATGCTGAATGCATTAGACCAAATGAATGGTAAGAAAGAATATTGTGAGTAACATGCTGAATGCATTAGACCAAATGAATGGTAAGTAAAGAATATTGTGAGTAACATGCTGACTGCATTAGACCAAATGTATGGTAAGAAGAGAATATTGTGAGTAACATGCTGAATGCATTAGACCAAATGAATGGTAAGTAAAGAATACTGTGAGTAACATGCTGAATGCATTAGACCAAATGAATGGTAAGAAAGGATATTGTGAGTAACATGCTGAATGCATTAGACCAAATGAATGGTAAGAAAGAATATTGTGAGTAACATGCTGAATGCATTAGACCAAATGAATGGTAAGAAAGAATATTGTGAGTAACATGCTGAATGCATTAGACCAAATGAATGGTAAGTAGAGAATATTGTGAGTAACATGCTGAATGCATTAGACCAAATGAATGGTAAGAAAGAATATTGTGAGTAACATGCTGAATGCATTAGACCAAATGAATGGTAAGTAGAGAATATTGTGAGTAACATGCTGTATGCATTAGACCAAATGAATGGTAAGAAAGAATATTGTGAGTAACATGCTGACTGCATTAGACCAAATGAATGATAAGTAGAGAATATTGTGAGTAACATGCTGAATGCATTAGACCAAATGAATGGTAAGTAGAGAATATTGTGAGTAACATGCTGAATGCATTAGACCAAATGAATGATAAGTAGAGAATATTGTGAGTAACATGCTGAATGCATTAGACCAAATGAATGGTAAGAAAGAATATTGTGAGTAACATGCTGAATGCATTAGACCAAATGAATGATAAGTAGAGAATATTGTGAGTAACATGCTGAATGCATTAGACCAAATGAATGGTAAGAAAGAATATTGTGAGTAACATGCTGAATGCATTAGACCAAATGAATGGTAAGTAAAGAATATTGTGAGTAATATGCTGAATGCATTAGACCAAATGAATGGTAAGTAGAGAATATTGTGAGTAACATGCTGTATGCATTAGACCAAATGAATGGTAAGAAAGAATATTGTGAGTAACATGCTGAATGCATTAGACCAAATGAATGGTAAGTAGAGAATATTGTGAGTAACATGCTGTATGCATTAGACCAAATGAATGGTAAGAAAGAATATTGTGAGTAACATGCTGACTGCATTAGACCAAATGAATGATAAGTAGAGAATATTGTGAGTAACATGCTGAATGCATTAGACCAAATGAATGGTAAGTAGAGAATATTGTGAGTAACATGCTGAATGCATTAGACCAAATGAATGATAAGTAGAGAATATTGTGAGTAACATGCTGAATGCATTAGACCAAATGAATGGTAAGAAAGAATATTGTGAGTAACATGCTGAATGCATTAGACCAAATGAATGATAAGTAGAGAATATTGTGAGTAACATGCTGAATGCATTAGACCAAATGTATGGTAAGAAAGAATATTGTGAGTAACATGCTGAATGCATTAGACCAAATGAATGGTAAGTAAAGAATATTGTGAGTAATATGCTGAATGCATTAGACCAAATGAATGGTAAGAAAGAATATTGTGAGTAACATGCTGAATGCATTAGACCAAATGAATGGTAAGTAGAGAATATTGTGAGTAACATGCTGAATGCATTAGACCAAATGAATGGTAAGAAAGAATATTGTGAGTAACATGCTGAATGCATTAGACCAAATGAATGGTAAGAAAGAATATTATGAGTAACATGCTGAATGCATTAGACCAAATGAATGGTAAGAAAGAATATTGTGAGTAACATGCTGAATGCATTAGACCAAATGAATGATAAGTAGAGAATATTGTGAGTAACATGCTGAATGCATTAGACCAAATGAATGGTAAGAAAGAATATTGTGAGTAACATGCTGAATGCATTAGACCAAATGAATGGTAAGAAGAGAACATAGTGGACATAGGTGCTCAATAACTAGTATAAAGGTTATACGTATAATATGGTAGTAATAGTATGATTATAAATAAACCTTATGTATGTTTTACAGAAAATGTTCACTATCCATACACTTAATGTTCCTTGAGTACAAACTACCCATATGAAACATGTGAATCTTTTATTTGAACCAAATAACAAAAGCAGTTATGAAGTAAAGCTTCATATTTTGGAAACTTTTGTAAATAAATCCATAATTATACCTGTTTTAAACACAAGTTCACGTAATTGTTTTTCAGCCACATTATTTAATGTTGAATCTTTGATGGGGAATTCTCCACATTTAATTGAGATGTGGCAGTTGCTGCAGAAACCAGGAGTGGTGGAGGTGCTCCTTACCTCCATCAACACACCTCAGGTGGGTCCATCTAACATGCAGAATATATAAACTTGTACCTACTGCATATATATGTATTCCTTCCCATGTGCAAACTGAAAAAATGTAAGATTTTAGATATATATATATATATATATATATATATATATATATATATATATATATATATATATACCTTACATTAACGTAAACAGCTGCATTTAGAGAGATCATTTAGAGAAATTATATAGAGAGATCATTTTGTGATCAACAAATGTTTTTTTGCATTGTAAGTCCCTTTAACATTGTATCATGGTTGACCTGAACTTGGCAGAGTTACAGTTGTGTGAGAAGTTGTGGAACTGTACATATATATGTTCAGCATTCACCTCGGGGTTCTTTGTTTTTGTTGTCGTTGTTGGAATAAGAGATAACTTTTGTTATGATCATAATTTATAATGACTTGCTACAGAAATACAATCTTCCTTGACAGTGATTAAAGATAAATTATTTCCACAGATGTCAGAACTTTTTGCCATGAGCGCCCCTGATGCTCTCCAGCAGTTATGTTACCCTGGAAACAACAATTTCACACACTACTTCACTGCACCATCCTATGTAACAGTGGATATGTCTCAGATTCAGACTGATTTCTGTAATAATAACATATCTGTCATTATGAAAGAAGTGATGGCATTGTTTCATATCAATGAAATTGGTCTCAAGGTAAATCATTGTGAAGATATAAATACATGTATCATAGTAACACTATTGGCTTTTTAATTGTCCATGATGTCGATGGAATATTTGATTCATAACTGTATTGTACAAACATTTATCACAGTAAGTCAGTTATTCTGTTCATTTCAGATTTTGTCCTCAAATTGATCATTATAATGTTTTTCCTGTATTTGTATATTTTCTGTAAAGAAGTGTTAGTATTATATCAAATTTAACTTCATGTCATTATGACAATCTTTGTGATTCATTATCAATGACCTTGTTTTATTTAAGATGGAAGATAATTACCAAAGAGAGTTCAACATAACAAATATACAGGCACAATATAGTAGAGTGGTTGAAAAAATTCTTCATTGGATTGAGCATCCTCCTACTGTCACTGGAATCTCTTTGATTTGGATGAATGAATCTTACTGGACACAGCTGCTTACAGATTATGCCATGTCTGTGCAAACTCCACAAAATATTACCCAACAGTAAGTGTTCTGTTTACATGCTCTAACTCACCATTCACACAGAACTTTAGTTCACATATTACAGCTTGCCATTCACACAGAACTTTAGTTCACATATTACAGCTCACTATTCACACAGAACTACAATTCACATGCTGTAACTCACCATTCACACAGAACAACAATTCACATGCTGTAACTCACCATTTACACAGAACTACAATTCACATGCTGTAACTCGCCATTCACACAGAACTACAATTCACATGCTGTAACTCACCATTTACACAGACCTGCAGTTCAGTTGCTATAACTTATCATTCACAGAGGATTGAAGTTCACATGCTCTTACTTCCTTTTCATACAGAACTTCTAAACTCCTTTTCACATCCTATAACTCAACATTTACACAGCATTTCAGTTCACATGCTGTAGATTACCAGCAACACAAAACTTCATTTCACATGATATAAGTTACCGTTCAAACAGAACTTTATTCATGTGTTTTAACTCACCATTTACGCAGAACTTCATTTCACATGATATACATAACTCACTATTAATGCAGAACTTATGTTCACATGTTATAGCTCACCATTCACACACTGAGCTTCAATTCTTATGTTATAATTCACCATTCACACAGAACTTCATTTTACTTTCTATAACTCACAATTCACACAGAGCTTCAGTTCACATGTAAAATCTCACCATTCACACTGACCTGCAATTTAACTACTGTTGTAACTCACCGTTCACACAGAGCTTCAATTCACATGCTATATCTCACCATTCACACAGACCTGCAGTTCTATTACTATTATAACTCATGATTCACACAGAACTTAAAATAAAAGTTCACATGCTGTAACTCACCATCCACGCAGAACTTAGGTGTGTAAATTTGCAACTGTAAGGCAACATGGATTAATGCGTAATGAAAATTATATTGGATAAATGATTGCATTGTAAGGTCCTCATTAATATAAAGTGTTGAAAAATAGTGTGCACAGTAGATATGTTGATATTTTGAGATTTCATCAACACGGAACATATAAGGTCATACATATTGTTTGAGATTTCAGTAACAAAGAACATATGAAATTGTACATATTGTTTGAGATTTCATTAACACAGAACATATAAGGTCATACATATTGTTTGAGATTTCAGTAACAAAGAACATATGAAATTGTACATATTGTTTGAGATTTCATTAACACAGAACATATAAGGTCATACATATTGTTTGAGATTTCAGTAACAAAGAACATATGAAATTGTACATATTGTTTGAGATTTCATTAAACCGGGACATATAAGGTCATACATATTGTTTGAGATTTCATTAACACAGAACATATAAGGTCATACATATTGTTTGAGATTTCAGTAACAAAGAACATATGAAATTGTACATATTGTTTGAGATTTCATTAACACAGAACATATAAGGTCATACATATTGTTTGAGATTTCAGTAACAAAGAACATATGAAATTGTACATATTGTTTGAGATTTCATTAACACAAAACATATAAGGTCAAACAGATTGTTGAGATTTCATTAGCACAGAACATATAAGATTAAACAGATTGATAGAGATTTTAGTAATACATAACATATAGATTATACAGAGTGTTTGAGATTACAGTAATACATAACATAGATTAAACAGATTGTTTGAGATACAGTAATACATAACATAAGATTATACAGATTGTTTGAGATTTCAGTAATACATAACATATAAGATTAAACAGATTGTTAGAGATTTCAGTAATACATAACATATAAGATTATACAGATTGTTAGAGATTTCAGTAATTCATAACATATAAAATTAAACAGATTGTTTGAGATTTCAGTTATACATAACATATAAGATTATACAGATTGTTAGAGATTTTAGTGATACATAACATATAAGATTATACAGATTGTTTGAGATTTCAGTAATACATAACATATAAGATTATACAGATTGTAAGAGATTTCAGTAATACATAACATATAAGATTATATAGATTGTTTGAGATTTCAGTAATACATAGCATATAAGATTATACAGATTGTTTGAGATTTTAGTAATACATAACATATAAGATTATACAGATTGTTTGAAATTTCAGTAATACATAACATATAAGATTATACAGATTGTTTGAGATTTAAGTAATACATAACATATAAGATTATACAGATTGTTTGAGATTTTAGTAATACATAACATATAAGATTATACAGATTGTTTGAGATTTCAGTAATACATAACATATAAGATTATACAGATTGTTTGAGATTTCAGTAATACATAACATATAAGATTATACAGATTGTTTGAGATTTCAGTAACAAAGAACATATGAAATTGTACATATTGTGTGAGATTTCATTAACACAGAACATATAAGGTCATACATATTGTTTGAGATTTCAGTAACAAAGATCATATGAAATTGTACATATTGTTTGAGATTTCATTAACACAAAACATATAAGGTCAAACAGATTGTTGAGATTTCATTAGCACAGAACATATAAGATTAAACAGATTGATAGAGATTTTAGTAATACATAACATATAGATTATACAGAGTGTTTGAGATTACAGTAATACATAACATGGATTAAACAGATTGTTTGAGATACAGTAATACATAACATATAAGATTATACAGATTGTTTGAGATTTCAGTAATACATAACATATAAGATTAAACAGATTGTTAGAGATTTCAGTAATACATAACATATAAGATTATACAGATTGTTAGAGATTTCAGTAATTCATAGCATATAAAATTAAACAGATTGTTTGAGATTTCAGTTATACATAACATATAAGATTATACAGATTGTTTGAGATTTTAGTGATACATAACATATAAGATTATACAGATTGTTTGAGATTTCAGTAATACATAACATATAAGATTATACAGATTGTTTGAGATTTCAGTAATACATAACATATAAGATTATACAGATTGTTTGAGATTTCAGTAATACATAACATATAAGATTATACAGATTGTTTGAGATTTTAGTAATACATAACATATAAGATTAAACAGATTGTTTGAGATTTCAGTAATACATAACATATAAGATTATACAGATTGTTTGAAATTTCAGTAATACATAACATATAAGATTATACAGATTGTTTGAGATTTCAGTAATACATAACATATAAGATTAAACAGATTGTTTGAGATTTCAGTAATACATAACATATAAGATTATACAGATTGTTTGAGATTTTAGTAATACATAACAGATAATATTATATAGATTGTTTGAGATTTCAGTAATACATAACATATAAGATTATACAGAGTGTTTGAGATTTTAGTAATACATAACATATAAGATTATACAGAGTGTTTGAGATTTCAGTAATACATAACATATAAGATTATACAGAGTGTTTGAGATTTCAGTAATACATAACATATAAGATTATACAGAGTGTATGAGATTTTAGTAATACATAACATATAAGATTATACAGATTGTGTTGCTTATGTCTTCATTATGTGTATTGTGAGTCAGTACATGCATCAAAGAACAATGGATAATGGGACACAAAATCTTCCTCTCTGTTAACATGAATGATGTACAGAAGGCTTTTAATGTATTTTTTTACGAGTACCACTACATTATCAAAATTGTTAAGTAAGGCCTAAAACAATAGACAGTTGTATTGACCCAGCATATTGTATTGTTAGTTTATCATGCATGTGCTTCATCAGTTGAGCTGCCCATGCTCATATCCATACTCTCTACACTCCTCCTCAACCAATTTGAGGTTATCTAAGATATCCTATATAAACATGTTGAAAAAGTGATGGCCATAAGGGATTCATTAGCAATTATCTGAACTGATACACAGTCTGTAACATTTGTTTTAGTTGCTATTACATTGACCTCTGTTTTGATTTAGAAGTTAAAAATCTCCTGTAACTTCTTTGCATTTTATTATTTTGTACTTTTTTTCTAGAATTACCAGTTTTCTGGAGAGTGTGGGCCCATTGTTGCTGGAGGAACCCTTTAAATCCTATGTTTTATTCTTGGAAGCCTTTCAGCAGCTTCTGATGGATAATACAAAATTTGACTTGAATGGATTAACACTAGAAAATCTGGTGGATAGGATACCAATCATGCAGGATTTATTCCGATCTCTAAATATGTCTCCTGATGTTATAAAGTTATTGATGGCTGCTCCATTTAAACATCCAAATGCAATGATTGATTTAGCTAAAAGTCCAGACATGGGCAAAGAGCTTTGTTCTTCCTCATCCCACTTCTGGCAAAGTATACTAGACTGGGGCAGCTTGCCATCTGCAACACCAGTTACTTTTGATTATTGTAATCAAACAGAGTCAGAGTTTTTCCAGAAGTTGGTGAAAGATCTGAAACTTACAGATATTATTGCTGCCATGACCCAGATGTCAAATGATTCTGCTACTCCAGATTGGAAGAAAGTGATCCAGGGATCTATGGAATTAACTAACCATATCCAGAATATGGTAAATGCTACATCATCTGGAATTGACATCAGTAAGACTCTGGATTATCTCAACTCCCTCTACCAGGTGGATATACTGTCCACTACTAACTTCACTCAACTCTATGCACAGATACATGCTATAATGGGCAACACCCCAGAGTGGCAGATGATTGACAGTTTCTTTAAGTCAGGTCAAGTCCTCACTGATTTCTTAAACAACCTCTTTGAAAGAGTCGGAGTCAAGTCTGGTAAAATCGATTTAGGTGTGCTCTTTAAGAACTCGACTAGAATTCATGCCATGATGAGTGCTGTTCAACTTGATGAAAATGTTATATCAGCATTTATGACCGGATATCTCAAAATGGATAAGGTAAATCTATTTCATATTCTGTTTTAAATTGTTTATTCATCAAACATTGTTCTTACTTTGTTATCGCCATAAAGGAAAAGCTTTTGTTGAATAATTGGACATTTACATGTATTCATCTCAAATTTTAAGTACGGTATCTTTATAGCCATTAATATAAACTGCATCAAAATAATTGTAATGGTCATCTCAAGTAGACAGAGTTTGATGACCTTGTGAACTTACAAGCTCTATAGAGTCACCCTGATGCACTCTATGGCTACCCACCTATCTCATATTAAGATCTGATTCTCAGTCAAAGCAGATAGAATGATCTGCCAATGTGTTAGAACTCTTCTCTGGGCACTTCTCCACCAAGCATTGACTGCCATGATAGATGTATAGTAATCTTAATGTAGTATTAGGTAATGAATAATCCTATATTCTGTTTCAGTACACAGACTTCATTATGATGCTATCTAATGATAACAAGACAGAAGCTTTCCTGTGTGATGAAACTCAGTGGCCACAGTATTTCTCCTTCCCATCTTCAGTGAATCTTACAATGATTGTGACGGCAGTCTGTGGTGTAAATGGCGAAGAACTCCAGAAGGAGTTGATGCAAAGCTTAAATCTGGAAAGAGTGGTACTGCTGGTAAATCTATTAACATTAATATTTTCCTTTGGGTTGAATGATTTAAGGTTAATCGCGAGATGCTTTCATCACGCTGTCTTGTGTACTTAGGTTTAGTGATCAGCTGTTATTTACTGTGTTCATCATCTGTAATATCATATCCAATACTGAAGCCCTTTGTCACATAATGTGTAACAGTCAGACAGGATCAATCTTTGTCACATAATGTGTAACAATCAGACAGGATCAATCTTTGTCACATAATGTGTAACAATCAGGCAGGATCAATCTTACATGATTATCAATATTATCATTGATTCAAGCGGCAAAGTACACTAACATTATCAATACAACATTATTTTAATGACAATATGATCTGTAAATTACAGACAGGTATTGAAAATTGCCCAGTTTGTTGTTTGAACCAGTAACCCACTACCTACAATGCAGATACTCCCTAGACAAAGTTGCCCACAGTATTTACAGCAGTGAAGAAGATACATATTTATGTATCTTCTTCACTGCTGAATCCCTTATATTTACCTCAAGTGTTGTGTTAATCCTGTTGTGATGTGGCTGTGACACATTCTGTACAGTGTTATTCTGTTAGTGTTGTGATGTTGTGTGACTGTGACACATTCTGTACAGTGTTATCATGCTACTGGTCTGATGTTGTGTGACTGTGACATATTCTGTACAGTGTTATTCTGTTAGTGTTGTGATGTTGTGTGACTGTGACACATTCTGTACAATGTTATCATGCTACTGGTCTGATGTTGTGTGGCTGTGACACATTCTGTCGGTGTTATTGTGTTAATGTTGTGATGTTGTGTGACTGTGACACATTCTGTACAATGTTATCATGCTACTGGTCTGATGTTGTGTGGCTGTGACACATTCTGTACAGTGTTATTGTGTTAATGTTGTGATGTTGTGTGACTGTGACACATTCTGTGCAATGTTATCATGCTATTGTTTTGATGTTGTGTGGCTGTGACACATTCTGAACTGTGTTATTCTGTTAGTGTTGTGATGTTGTGTGGCTGTGACACATTCTGCAAAGTGTTATCATGCTACTTGTCTGATAATGTGTGGCTGTGACACATTCTGTACAGTGTTATTGTGTTAGTGTTGTGATGTTGTGTGGCTGTGACACATTCTGTACAGTGTTATCATGCTACTGGTCTGATGTTGTGTTACTGTGACATATTCTGTACAGTGTTATTCTGTTAGTGTTGTGATGTTGTGTGACTGTGACACATTCTGTACAATGTTATCATGCTACTGGTCTGATGTTGTGTGGCTGTGACACACTCTGTACAGTGTTATTGTGTTAATGTTGTGATGTTGTGTGACTGTGACACATTCTGTACAATGTTATCATGCTACTGGTCTGATGTTGTGTGGCTGTGACACATTCTGTACAGTGTTATTGTGTTAATGTTGTGATGTTGTGTGACTGTGACACATTCTGTGCAATGTTATCATGCTATTGGTCTGATGTTGTGTGGCTGTGACACATTCTGAACTGTGTTATTCTGTTAGTGTTGTGATGTTGTGTGGCTGTGACACATTCTGCAAAGTGTTATCATGCTACTTGTCTGATAATGTGTGGCTGTGACACATTCTGTACAGTGTTATTGTGTTAGTGTTGTGATGTTGTGTGGCTGTGACACATTCTGAACTGTGTTATTCTGTTAGTGTTGTGATGTTGTGTGACTGTGACACATTCTGTACAGTGTTATCATGCTACTGGTCTGATGTTGTGTGGCTGTGACATATTCTGTACAGTGTTATTCTGTTAGTGTTGTGATGTTGTGTGGCTGTGACACATTCTGTACGGTGTTAATCCAGTTTCATTTCATGCATTTTATTGATATAGGTTTTGTGTCCACTGTATATATTGGGCATTTATGACAGGAGTAGCTGGTATAGCAGTGAATGCTTTACTTCTCCTGGGCACCAGATTTAACACATAATTTTCAGGGGTCCTTGAACATTCATTGTGGAATGTTGTTCTGCATACCAGTTTTTCAGTTCCAACATACCTGAACAGTATCATATTAACCAGAAAGGGTCTTTGCTATATATTTGTTCTTGATTTTTATGCTGACTCACTCCAGTGTTACTTTCTTTATATGAATATGTATTTTAACTCGAACTCCATTTAGCTCGAACTCTTTTACATGAGTTCATGAATTTCGTGCCATCAGGAATCAACTGTGTTTACAGGAATGCCTGTCCTTTAATGTGGGTTTTCTTTGATCTTTGACAGTTTACCAATTCCACAGCACTTCCTGAGTTCAATGTACAGTCTTTCATAACATCTGTACAACATATGTCAGAGAACATAATGGCTCTGATGAACGTTTCCTCAGTGGACTTCACTGGACTTGATATCTCTAAGCTTAGTCAGCTGAATGAATCATTGATCAATGCCAGATTACAGGAGGAGATAATGAAACTCTCACAGATGTATGCTTCTCTTGCTCCTGGAATGTAAGTCAAATTATCTTGAATTAATAAAATGCAGTGTTCATTCTTTAGTCAAGGATATTATTTGCAGATTTAATCAAACAGGGCTACAAAAAAATTTTTAAACCACATAATTCAATTCCTTCAGTTGAAGGAGTTTTGCTATATATACAGGTTTTACATGTATTTGTAATCATACATTGATTGATATTTGTGATAACTAATTGAATAATGTTTAGAGATTTCTCCTGAAAAAATGGCACACAGTGTTATGTCGAAAATCAGTGTTCTTGACCTTTTTAGAGGTGAGTCGATGATGGCAATGCTTTTTAATGGAACAGAATTCCGTACGACTGCAGCTATGGTTGCAGGATTTACAATGTGGACTAAACTTTTGAATGGAAAGCTGAAGAAAATGTCTGGTGAGTTTACAAACAAGAAAACTGCAAGTAATGTCAGTTTTAAGGCTTTTTCTATACCTGGTACATCACTATAAAAATATTCAAGTTTAAAGAAGTCAGTAATTTTTCATGGTCAAAAGTCTACTTAAAAGTCTATTTAGTACAGATTAATTCAGTCTATTTTCAGTCATCCCATCAAAGTTATTGTACATATCTATTATTTATGTTGTATTGAATGAATAGAAGAGGACTATTGCTCATTTTAGACTGGATATGAAAATTAGATCAGCAAGTACAAATAAGTGTATCTTTCATATGACTTCTGATTCAGAACAACCTTTGAACATGTCTTACTTGTTTGGTGGATCTGCCATGGACCCTGCAATAAAACTTCTCCTAACTGACCCAAGATGGATTGAAGAAATAGCAAAAATGCAAGTCAACCCAGAAAAGGTTAGTATTTTCTGCAGAAATCAACTATTTGTCCATATTTGTTTAATTATACATTTTAAACCTCTCAAAATCACTCCACTTCTTTCGTGTGTTCCTTGTATATACAGTGATAATGAAGAGTAATATATACTAAGAAAATACTAAAACAACTGGGAGAAAACACCTAACACTGACAATACAGAAATGTTTTTTACTTCAGGTATAAGTATCTCACAGATTCTCAGTTTTTGCTGCACAGTAACATGTTATATTTGGATCACTTTCTCCTGCATCTGTCTTGTAGAAGTGACTCTTATGAGATTTTGAGAGACGATAAATGTGTTTCTTTGAATGAATGTGATTTTTGTTTTAGTTGCTGGCTTTGCTGAGTAACGGCACAGGATCGGACATTTGCCGTGCTGTAATGGAGTCAGTTGTTGATCCTAAGAATGCCACAGTGATACCTAAGTTAGAGGACATCATTTGTAGTATAAATCAAAGCACCCTGGCCCTAGAGAGTATGACTATGTTCCTGTCAGATCTCCAGTTTGCAAAACAGGTATTGTCATACTACGCTCTGCAAATGCTAAATTCTACTATTCCTATTATTGTTATGCATCGTATAATTTCATCTTGTAGATTTAACATTTAGACATCTGTTATTGAGTAGATAAAAGACCTATACGATAATATTTCTTACCACTTGGTACTTGCCAGCGTACAGTAATTTTTTCCTCTGCCATGGTACCTGCCAGAGTACAGTAATTCTCACCTCTGCCAAGGGCATGCCAGAGTACAGTATTTCTCACCTCTGCCAGGGGACATGCCAGAGTACAGTGATTCTCATTTCTGTGTGGGTACTTGCTAGAGTACAGGACTTTCTCAGGTCTACCGTGGTACCTGCCAGCGTACAGTAATTTTCACCTCTGCCATGGTACCTGCCAGAGCGCAGTAATTTGCACTTCTGCCCAAGTACAATAATTCTCATCTACCAGTACTCACATTTGGTCGCCTCCACACCTGAAAAATAGCTATTGATAAGTAAAAAAATGCCAAGTCCTGTTTGAGGAAAGAATATCACAAATACAATGGTTTAGAGCTTCTCAGTAATATATTTCTATCCATTGTTTCAGTTTCAAGCTGTTGTAGATGAAGCCATGCACCATGCGACCATGATGAATATATCTGCACTGAATTCAGAAGTTACCGAACTGAGCAATCTCCTTGGCAAGCTCCTATCTCGGAACTACACAGAAAGTGAACTAAAAAGTGCTTTTAACTTTACCTCTTTCTCTTCTGTCATGCAGAGAGTTCTAGACAGTTTACAGCAGCAGATGACCCAAATGTCCATTACTGATGGGTATGATGATTCATGATTTATGATGATGTGGAAAACTCTGACCTGGAATTATTAATGTCAATAGTTGATCAATAACTTGTTCTTTTTATGTCCCCAGATCTATACAAATTGGATGCATACTGTTTTTGTTCTGTCTATCCTCTCGGTCTGTTTGCTAGTCCTTCACATTTCAAATATTTAATCTCTGGCCATAACTTTTCAACCATAGGAGCTAGGGCCATCATATTTCACATTAGTGTTCCTTCTGTAGAGGCTTTACAATTATACCATATTTTTTTACCTTGTGGCCTTGAGGATCAACTTTGACCTATATTTACATTTGAAAAATGCCGTCATCTAGAATTTTGTAGCTCCCATGGGCATACTGTTTCACAAAATCATATCACTTCTGTCCTCTGTTGTTAATGTTGATTTTAGTACAAAGCCCTATTTTGATGAATCAAGTTACATTATTGAACTTGTGTATCAGATTTACTTAATGATCAAACTGAAATTACAAGAAGACTCAGGATCTTTATGATATACCTTATCTATTTCAATGAACTTGTATCATTGATAGTTATTTTGTCCTTCAGAATTCCCATGCTATTACAAGCAATGATGAATCTTAACAGTCCAGAGATCGCAAAGGCTATGCAGACTGTCAGTGCTGTTCTGTCTGAAGTCAATGAGAGATTAACATATGTCAAGGGTATGTTATTTATCCAGTGCTGGATTTGATACATATATGATAGTGTTGCTTTGTAGTATTAATACTTGTGCAGATAATTTACCAGTGTTCCATCTACAAAGGGTTGTAATATTGTAGCAGGTAGGAAGGTTGGCCACGGTAAATACTGTAGGCTGGTGGTTATTCTTCCATTCAGTAAAGTTATTCTATTGTGGCAGGTGGGAAGGTGTGTCAGGGTAGATACTGTAGGTTGGTGGTTTATTATTACATTCACTAAGGTTTGTTCCATAGTGGCAGGTGGGAAGGTTTGCCAGGGTAGATTCTGTAGGTTGGTGGTTTATTCTTCCATTCATTAAGGTTTGTTCCATAGTGGCAGGTGGGAAGGTTTGCCAGGGTAGATTCTGTAGGTTGGTGGTTTATTCTTCCATTCATTAAGGTTTGTTTTATAGTGGCAGGTGGGAAGGTTTGCCAGGGTAGATTCTGTAGGTTGGTGGTTTATTCTTCCATTCATTAAGGTTTGTTCTATAGTGGCAGGTGGGAAGGTCTGCCAGGGTAGATTCTGTAGGTTGGTGGTTTATTCTTCCATTGATTAAGGTTTGTTCCATAGTGGCAGGTGGGAAGGTTTGCCAGGGTAGATTCTGTAGGTTGGTGGTTTATTCTTCCATTCATTAAGGTTTGTTTTATAGTGGCAGGTGGGAAGGTTTGTCAGGGTAGATACTGTAGGTTGGTGGTTTATTCTTCCATTCATTAAGGTTTGTTCTATAGTGGCAGGTGGGAAGATTTGCCAGGGTAGATTATGTAGGTTGGTGGTTTATTCTTTCATTCATTAAGGTTTGTAATATTGTTGCAGGTTTGAAGGTTTGCCAGGGTAGATTCTGTAGGTTGGTAGTTTGTTCTTCCATTCATTAAGGTTTGTTCTATAGTGGCAGGTGGGAAGGTCTGTCAGGGTAGATTCTGTAGGTTGGTGGTTTGTACTTCCATTCACTAAGGTTTGTTTTATAGTGGCAGGTAGGAAGGTCTGCCAGGGTAGATACTGTAGGTTTGTGGTTTATTCTTCCATTCACTAAGGTTTATTCTATTGTGGCAGGTGGAAAGGTTTGCCAGGGTAGATTCTGTAGGTTGGTGGTTTATTTTTCCATTCATTAAGGTTTGTTCTATAATGGCAGGTGGGAAGTGGTTTGTTCTTCCATTCAGTAAAGTTTGTTCTATTGTGGCAGGTGGGAAGGTCTGTCAGGGTAGATACTGTAGGTTGGTGGTTTGTTCTTCCATTCACTAAAGTTTGTTCTATAGTGGCAGGTGGGAAGGTTTGTCAGGGTATATACAGTAGGTTGGTGGTTTATTCTTCCATTCATTAAGGTTTGTTCTATAGTGGCAGGTGGGAAGGTTTGTCAGGGTAGATACAGTAGGTTGGTGGTTTATTCTTCCATTCATTAAGGTTTGTTCTATAGTGGCAGGTGGGAAGGTTTGCCAGGGTAGATACTGTAGGTTGGTGGTTTATTCTTCCATTCACTAAGGTTTGTTCCATAGTGGCAGGTGGGAAGGTTTGCCAGGGTAGATTCTGTAGGTTGGTGGTTTATTCTTCCATTCACTAAGGTTTGTTCTATAGTGGCAGGTGGGAAGGTTTGTCAGGGTAGATACTGTAGGTTGGTGGTTTATTCTTCCATTTATTAAGGTTTGTTCTATAGTGGCAGGTGGGAAGGTCTGCCAGGGTAGATACTGTAGGTTGGTGGTTTATTCTTCCTTCCATTTTTTAAGGTTTGTTCTATAGTGGCAGGTGGGAAGGTCTGCCAGGGTAGATACTGTAGGTTGGTGGTTTATTCTTCCATTCATTAAGGTGTGTTCTATAGTGGCAGGTGGGAAGGTCTGCCAGGGTAGATACTGTAGGTTGGTGGTTTATTCTTCCATTCATTAAGGTGTGTTCTATAGTGGCAGGTGGGAAGGTTTGCCAGGGTAGATACTGTAGGTTGGTTGTTTATTCTTCCTTCCATTTTTTAAGGTTTGTTCTATAGTGGCAGGTGGGAAGGTTTGCCAGGGTAGATACTGTAGGTTGGTTGTTTATTCTTCCATTCATTAAGGTTTGTTCTATTGTGGGAAGTGGGAAGGTTTGCCAGGGTAGATACTGTAGGTTGTTGGTTTATTCTTGCATTCATTAAGGTGTGTTCTATTGTGACAGGTGGGAAAGTTTTCCAGATTGCCTGCTGAAGGTCAGTGGTTTGTGCAAGGACTTCTGTGTCTCACCATTGAGCACTGCCTCTCACCAACTTATCAAAAGAATCATTTATCCATAAATTTATGTACATAGATAGTACATAGATGTCATAATTTTATCTATCTAAAAAATAACGGGAGGAAACATGAATATAAAACAGCTTACAAGCAATTGTAAAATTTATCAAGGGATATTTACTAGACATGGGATCATAATTACTGATTGTGAGTTGTAATGAAAATTGTAATTATCTCTTGTTTCTCTTACAGATAGTGTAACTATAGAAACATTAATGAAGAATTCAACATTGTTGGCGGGGTTATTCAGAATGGCTTTAAACACTAATAATGAAACCAGCAATGGAGTTATGCTGAAAGGATTTGCCTTGGAAAAGGTAACTAACCAAGCTAAGAGAGTCACTACTGTTTATTTCATTTGTATGCAACTTCTCTTTTGTATGCTTAATATGGGTATAATGTCAAGATTTTGAATATGGCTTCAAAAATTTAAATTCATTTTGAAAATTGCACCTGAAACATTTGTTGATCAGATATGTAGTATGGATTTAAACCTTTTACGAATCACTTGATACAGCATGGCGAATCACTTTGATACTGCATGCACAAATCACTTGATACAGCATGCACGAATCACTTGATACAGCATGCACAAAACACTTGACACTGCATGCACGGATCACTTGATACTGCATGCACAAATCACTTGATACTGCATGCATGAATCACTTGATACAGCATGCACGAATCACTCGACACAACATGCACGAATCTCTTGATACAACATGCAGGAATCCCTTGATATACCATACATGAATCACATGATACACCATGCATGTGTATGCATGAATCACTTGATACTGCATGCACAAATCACTTGATATAGCATGCACAAATCACTTGATACTGTATGCATGAATCTCTTGATACAGCATGCACAAATCACTTGATACTGCATGCACAAATCACTTGATACAGCATGCACAAATCATTTATTACAGCATGCATGAATCACTTGATACACCATGCATGTTTTTGCACGAATCACTTGATACTGCATGCACGAATCACTTGATACAGCATGCACAAATCACTTGATACTGCATGCATGAATCATTTGATATATTATGCACAAATCACTTGATATAGCGTGCATGAATCACTTGATACACCATGCATGAATCACTTGATACAGCATGCACAAATCACTTGATACACCATGCATGTGTATGCATGAATCACTTGATACATCATGCATGTGTATGCATGAATCACTTTATTTATGAACATAAATGAAATGAAAAAAAAATATGTCTTAAAAGAAGTTTTATAAAAGGATAGACCATACATACTTTAGGTTGACAAATTATTTTGCAGCTGTTTGCTCTGATGGCTAATCCAGAGGACTTGGCTGGTTTATGCAAGAATTCTTCTCTTGCCAAATATCTCAGCACCGAAGACTCGACTACCATGCTGGCAAAGGATGTAGCCACTTTACTCTGCACTGATACCAACACATTTATAGAAAAACTCATAAATGAGACTGATGTCAATGATCTGATTAGTAAGGTGGGTGAATATATCAAGATTCTTGCTACTTAAGGAATACTGACTGGGGCTTCTGAGGAAGACGGAGTTATTTTTAGCACACTCATAAATTGTCATTGCATTTTTAAGTCAAAATCCTGATACTTTTAAAATGATGAGGTCATCTTTTGAGCACAAGGGTTCACTTCATCAGAACTAGTTTAAACCATTTTTATAATATTTTCTACTAAAAAATAATATATATTTAAATACTGTTTGAAAATATTGAATCTCAACACCTTTATGATTTGTAAACTTATTGTCTACTCTAACTGCTCTTGGTCTATTAATGTAAAATTTTTGAGACATGTAAAGTTATTCAGAATAAACTTTAAAAACATATATAAAGACATGTACATGATATAAGATGTTTGCTAGGATTTTCTGTTAGGCTTGTACAGTTTCTCAGTTCTGGTTATATTGCATTTAAATTATCATGGTTATTAGTAGTATCATATTTCAGTTGACACATATTTATGAAAACATACTATGTATCGTAATTCCAGATAGGTGAAATCCAGAAGAGCCATAATCGTACGTTTGATATAGCAGACCTGAATAAGAACATCGACACCTTTACAAAGCTTGTAGATCACATGATCAAAAGTCCACCCTCAGTAGATTCTAGTCTAGCCACGATCTCTCTTAATGGTATTATAGAGGCTCTTGGAAAAATGTTCGAAGACCCTACACAGTAAGTGATTATCAGTAATTGGTGATTGTCATTAATAAAAGGTTTGAGAGAAGTTGCTTTAAGGAATTTGTTTTTATATGTCGTAATTAGTCATATCATAGTATCATGTGCTTAAGGTGTTCAGGTGAGCATATCATAGTATCATATGCTTAAGGTGTTCAGGTAAGCATATCATAGTATCATGTGCTTAAGGTGTTCAGGTGAGCATATCATAGTATCATATGCTTAAGGTGTTCAGGTGAGCATATCATAGTATCATGTGCTTAAGGTGTTCAGGTGAGCATATCATAGTATCATATGCTTAAGGTGTTCAGGTGAGCATATCATAGTATCATGTGCTTAAGGTGTTCAGGTGAGTATATCATAGTATCATGTTCTTAAGGTGTTCTTAGGTGAGTGATTTGTAAGATTTGTTGACCAGTCAGTGTGCAAGCCTTGTTCTTGACTGGTTAAAAATGTTATTCTAAAACTTTATGTGTGTATCCCTGTAGCAAAACCTTTTTATTGGTGCCAAAAGTTTTTACCTGATGACCTTTATGTTGTCCTATACTCTCCTCAATATTTTTGAATATTGGTTTGGGTTTTTTTGAAAAAGTGAAATCTTTACCAATCAAAACTCTCATTTTTATAATGAAGACTAATACACATTGGAGTATAGATCACATGCCAGGCAATATTTCAGTCTCTCTTCATGAATTGATTTTTGGTCAGAGTTGCATAGCAATTCCAGACCCTAGTCGCTACAATATGCTGTGGGGAACGCGTGGAACACAGAAAATACCTCCTCGTGTATAATATCTAGAAAAAGTGTGATTAGATTTACTTTTAGTACTTATAATTCATATTGTACTAGTCAATGCAAGATAAGATAAGATCAGATGAGAAAATAGATGTGCAGTTATTCCATCGATTTAGACGAGTTATATTCATGAGCTGGAGGACATGCAGTCTTTCCGAATACTCGACGGAAAGTCCCGAAAAAGTATGATTGACATTATGGTGTAGCTGTGCCGTAATAAGAAGTACACTACTAGTCCGTACTAGTGTCCGTTGTATTATAATTAATAAAACTTGAGAATATCGCTTCTTTTTATAGCAGTGGAATTCGAAGTTCTCTACAATCTTCTCGTCACAACGAGAAACAAACGTCTTGGTAGTTGTTGATGTGTAATGCTACTAAAAATAGCCAGTTATTTATAGATCTACATGTGTAGACGTGGTTTTCCCCAAATGTACATGTACAGCGGGAGACTTTGTCCAGATTGCTAATTTCATACTATTGTCAAGGTCAAAAGCGACAAGAGAGAATGATAGCAGATTTGTTTGACAAAATCGGCAAATGAAAAGGCGAATGACCTTGATTTGCGATTTCAGGCACAGAATTCAAGTCAGATATGCTTTAAACATGACATGTATAGTTCATTCGTCTGATGCATTTCCAAAATGGACCGTCTTTACCCATACGATCAGATGCTTAGCTGAGTCCATGGCCATGCGGATTTGACCTCGCATATCTCGGGAAGTGCTTAGAGTTTTTAAATGAAATTTGGTGTCATTGTATATTAATTCTTTATGTGTGAATGGGCGAAAGCCCGAAGGCGATGCATCAAGTCCTTCATTGTTTTTGTTTGTTCTGTTCAACACAGACCGTGTTTTTGTCAGTACTGATCCTAAACATTACACGCTTGGTGTGTGATCTCTTGGTGGATCACGACTTTATTACCTTTGATGTACTTGACCATGCAATTCCGACCTTGAGGACTTTCAAGTCCTTTCATTTTATTGTTTTATTCTTGTTGAACATCACACCAAGATTATTTTAAGAAAGTATTCTGATGCATTGCATATCAGTTAGAGAGAAAAATCCATTTAAAACAATTTTTTGGACCAAGAATGGCCCATTATGCCCCTAGCCTTTTAGACCTATGCAGTTGACTCACCTGAAGCGTTAAGAGAGATTTCACATGCCACATACACTGTGACACCGGCTCTTAGTTGGTTTTGTCTCATCTGTAAGACAAGACACCAAGGAGCCAGGAATTAGACAATAACCAAGGACCTAGCAGTCATAAGTATAGCAGCTTGCCACTGAGTTAAACCAGCTCCCATTGAATTCAAGAATTATGTAAAATTTTTATCTGAGATATCTTTTCTTTAATGTTGTGTTCCCTTATTCAGACTTGTATGTAAGACAACTTCTCTTTTAGGTTGTATTCCCTTGTTCAGACTTTATCTGAGATATCTTTTCTTTTAGGTTGTATTCCCTTGTTCAGACAACCAATCCCTTTTTGTCATCTGCCAAAGTGCCAGTAGATGCCATTCCATTTGCTGTGGCTTGGCAAGAAACTTACAATATGATTGAAAAGATGTTCACCTCAAATGTTGGTAGGTAGATTTACAAACTTAAAGAAAATAAAATATGGTTAAATTTGTTAAGTAGATTGAAAATTACTCAAGGGACACAGAATTTTGTGTCACCTTCATTACTTATTAAGAAATCTGTTCATTATCTATTTGTCCGTTTGTCACATCTCTGTTGTGATTATCTATGAATTTGGAATACCAAACTCTAGTTTTCTTCTTGAAACACTATGATTAGAATGAAGTAAATGTAGAATAAGATAATTTTTTTTCCAGGTACATTAAACAACTCCATCCTAGCAGAGTTTTACAATTCTCTGACCTCCTTCAACACTCAGGCTAATCTGTATGCTTGGACGCCTGTATACTATGAAATGGTGGTAGGTTGTATTTCGATGTTACAATATATATAAAAATACAATCATGCATGTAGTTAATATAATACAATGGCTTAATACAGGCTTGTTGTTACAGTTATTATATAGTCTATTTATATGTGAATGTTGATTGGCAGAACACTGTGCATGTGATAAGTCCATAACAAAGCATATCACACTGTTTAGTTTTTAGCTCACCTGAGCCAAAGGTTCAAGTGAGCTATAGTCATAGTGCGCCGTCCGTCGTCCGTCGTCGTCGTCGTCGTCGTCGTCGTCGTCCGTCGTTAACTTTTTCACATTTTCGACTTCTTCTCTGGAACTACATTGCAGATTTGGATCAAACTTTGTGTAAATGATGTACTCAAGGTCCCCTACTAAAATTGTGTTCGGGATCCAGATTCCCTCAGGGATGGATCCAGGGCGGGACCAAAAGTGCCCAAAAGGGTACCCCTCTTCAAACATCTTCTTCTCCAGAACCAGTACATAAATGGGGAAACTAATTGCATTTCAACAATCTATAAAGATGGGTTATTAAAAATTGTGTTCGGGGTTAAGATCCGTCAAATAGAAATTTACGATTTTTTGACGTTTTTCTGGACTTAGTCATTTCAATGAAGAAAAGTGTCATGTTTTTCAGTTAATTGATATTGATGATTTCTTAATGACTATTTTGATCATAATTGTGGTAAGGAATATTATTGTGAAAGAATTTTGTCATTATCTCAATTTTTGGATTTTTTATGAATTTTTTAAGACTTCCAAAAAAAGGGGGGGGTTGGCCATTTTTCACATTTTCAACTTTTTCTACGAAACCACATGAAAGATTTTAATGAAACATGGAATACATGAAGTACTAAAAGTCCTCTATCAATTTGGTAAATTTCATCCAAATTGGTAAAACAGATAATGCCACCATGTCTAAAAAGTAGGTCTCACAATGGTACATATAATACTTGGTAATTGAAAAATGTAGAGTAGCGGATCAAATCCAGCTGTGGTCAAAAATTTTTTTTTTTTTTTTTTTAAACAAATAAATAATTTTTTATATTTTTATTAAAATTCAACATATTAAATTAGGAATTTTACGTTTAAGACTTCCAAAAAAAAAAAAGAGGGGGGGTGGCCATTTTTCACATTTTCAACTTTTTCTACAAAACTGTTTGGAACTACATTGCAGATTTGGATCAAACTTTGTGTAAATGATGTACTCAAGGTCCCCTACTAAAATTGTGTTCGGGATCCAGATTCCCTCAGGGGTGGATCCAGAGCGGGACCAAAAGTGCCCAAAAGGGTACCCCTCTTCAAACATCTTCTTCTCCAGAACCAGTACATAAATGGGGAAACTAATTGCATTTCAACAATCTATAAAGATGGGTTTTTAAAAATTGTGTTCGAGGCTAAGATCCGTCAATAGAAATTTACGCTTTTTTGACGTGTTTCTGGACTTAGTCATTTCAATGAAGAAAAGTGTCATGTTTTTCAGTTAATTGATATTGATGATTTCTTAATGACTATTTTGATCATAATTGTGGTAAGGAATATTATTGTGAAAGAATTTTGTCATTATCTCAATTTTTGGATTTTTTATGAATTTTTAAAGACTTCCAAAAAAAAGGGGGGGTTGGCCATTTTTCACATTTTCAACTTTTTCTACAAAACCACATGAAAGATTTTAATGAAACATGGAATACATGAAGTACTAAAAGTCCTCTATCAATTTGGTAAATTTCATCCAAATTGGTTAACAGACAATGCCACCATGTCTAAAAAGTAGGTCTCACAATGGTACATATACCACTTGGTAATTGAAATATGGAGAGTAGCGGTTCAAATCCAGCTGTGGTCAAAAAATTTTTTTTTTTTTTTACACATCTGAATAAGTTTTTAGATGTTTCTCAACACTCAACATATGAAATTAGGAATTTTACGGTTAAGACTTCCAAAAAAAAAAAAGTGGGGGGGGGGTGGTTTGGCCATTTTTCACATTTTCAACTTTTTTCTACAAAACTGTTTGAAGGATTTTAATAAATCTTGGTAGAAATAAGTCCACTTATGATCCTCTTCAAATTCTGTTGTTTTCGTCCAGACCTCGTTACAGGTGGCGCCACCATAGTCAAAAGTAGGTCACAAAAGAGTTCCCTCCTTTAACAATATTCTTTTTCATACGGGCTGTATACAGAGACAAACAGAATGTATAGAAATGATCTAGAGGGATGAGTGAAGACGTATTGTCATTTTGGTTCCCTTCCAAAATCAAATTTTAGAATTTTTTTTCGACATTTCTTTGGACTTGGTGATTCAATGCAGAAAAAAGTGTCATATTTCCTAGTTAATTGATAATGATGATTTCTTATGGACTATTGTGATCATAATTATGGTAAGGATTGTTACTTTGAAAGAATTTTGTCAATATCTCAATTTTTGGATTTTCTATGAATTTTTTAAGACTTCCAAATGAGGGTGTGTAGGAACAATTCAATCACATTTTTCACGTCTGCTGTTATACCACATGAAAGATTTTAATGAAACATGGAATACATGAAGTACTAAAGGTCCTCTGTTTATTTAATATTTTAAATTGCAATTTATACACAATCATTTTATCTTGTCTATGATTTTCTGATTTCCCATCGTATTACATCGTCTGTTTTCTTTTTGAAATGCAATACATGTATATCCGTGTATTAATTTGCGGTACGTTTATATCCGAGTCATCAAGTTCTTAACTCATTATCATATGCATATTAGGGTTAGACTAGCAACCAATCAGAATTCAGTTCTGATTAGTACAGTGTCCAGTTTCATAAGCAGAGTAGAAATAGATGCAAGATAGCCTTACTTATGAGTTTGTTTATCAATTTTTCGGTAAATTTCATCCAAATTGGTTAACAGATAATGCCACCATGTCTAAAAAGCAGTTCTCACAATGGTACATATACCACTTGGTAGTTGAAATATGGAGAAATTTTTTTTTTCATTTCTTTACACATCTAAATAAGTTTTTAGATGTTTCTCAACACTCAACATATGAAATTAGGCAATTTTAAGTTAGATCTGGACAATATTTGAAACAATTTGTTCATGACCCAGACTTGAAATCAGTCAACAAAAGGCCCCACCTAAAGAAAATGACTAACTTGTTGCCCTGAATGACTTCTTGCAGAGACAAAGGAAATGCTTAATATCAAAATCACCTGAATGGATGTGCAAAAAAGTGTTGTTTTTTTATTCTAGCCTGAAATAAAATTTGACATATTTTCCACATCTGTGTTGACTTAGTCACATTAATGCAAAAATAAATGAATTCTTCCTTCATGCATGACTGATCATCTAGGTACTCAGGTGAGCGATATAGGCCCACTTGGGCCTCTTGTTAAGTAAATGATATACGCAGTAAAAATTACAAAGCCACAGTAAGTATTGCATAGTCATAAATAGTAGAACTTTTAAGTCTCATAAACACAGGAGTTACTCATTTCAATAAAAATAGAGTTGTTATGAGTATAAAAGTTGATAATAAAGTATAATTGATTTGTAGCTGAAGGAAGCAGGAAAGAGGCCCGAGATCCAGGATTTGGTGTGTAATGTTACTGCAATACAGATGGTGTTTGGAATGCAAAATAACAGTGCTGCATTTGCCACTGATGTCAAGACAGCAATTTGCAGTGTTCCATCTACGCAGTGGTATTTTAAAATGCAAAACCATGGATTCCCTATTTGGCCTGATGTCAGTGATTTCGTTGCTAAGGTAATCAATTCTTAATAGACTACTTTAGGAAATTTATAATTGGTACAAGAATCTGTACTTTTTTTGGCTGACCTTGGTTTTATTATTGGTCAGTACGAGTAAAGTTTGATGACTTTTTGTTGTCAGAGTTGTATACTATGAAACAATGGATGCCACCAACTAAATGATATACTAGACTTTTTTGGATTCATGTTAAACTTCAGTTAAGTTTTTTTTCTGATCTTCCTGTGTATCAGTAGATGAGTAAATCCTTAAGTAAGGTCTAACTCTGCATGGTTTGAAATTAACTGTAATAAATTGAAATGTTTTCATTACAAATACTGTAAATATACTGACGTGGTTTGATATCTGAGATGGGTAAGAGATTGATTTCTGGTGTGGATAAGAGGTTGCTAACACAGCAGCCCGGAGTTAAGTAAGATTTGATGCTATACATTCCTATTTTGCAGATGGAGGGATACTACAAGCAGGTGACTGGTAAAGCGATCGTGGACCATTTGAATTTTAAGTGGTCTGACATGTCAGCCCAGATACAGAACATCGTGAAATGGTTCAGTAACCCTGATGTAGATTGGAACGATGTGATGCAATTAATTCTTGGAGATACTTCAACCACCCAGGATCAGATGGCCGAATTCTTTAAAGGGTAAGACTAGGGTTAAAGTTTAGAAAGTTTAGAATATTGAAAATGTGGAGAAACAATATGGATATTAAGATGAAAATGTCATTTTGGAACAAAATGCACTTTTGCATGCAAGACAAGAAAAAGAAATGCCACTTAGAGAAATTGTTTGTTTTTTTCCTTTTTTTCTTAATTTTCATCTTCTATTCTAGTTCTGCTGCTTGGTTTAAAACAATAGGCCTGGACAAAGACAAAACGTTTTTAGGGGCTTTGAAGGTTGTATCTGAAATCAACGACTACCTAAGCAAACAGCTTGACTCCTTAAAACGTCAAGGCCAGTATGTTCCCTTGACAACACTGTTACCTAACAACACAGATGTTTCCTTTCTTCTAGAGAATGCTCTTGGAAAAAATACAGCAGCTGCAATGTTAATGTCACTGATCCATCCAGATATGGTAACTAATGAATGACTCATATCTAACCATGTATTTAACCTTGTTTATGTTAATTTTCTTTTTTCCCTCAAGTCTCTTATTAATATTTGACATTAATGAAAATTTAAATCAAGGCTAGAGGAATTTTTGGATGAGACAGTAAAAACTGAAGTCTTTTGTCACATAAAAGATCCTCACTGCTTCAGGTGGGTCCATTACTAAAGATGTAAATTTTTGTGGATTGCATGAAACAGATGCCATGACCATATATGTGCTATAAATTTAGTGTGGCTTTGAACAATAATCAAACAAATTATTCCATATGAGGTAATTCATTTCTAATATTCTGGTTTTATAGACTGTAAAATGTACTTGAATATTGATCATGGCATTAGAATCCAATCAAATATCAGTTGATGAATCATTTTCAGTTTTTGACGCTGTCATTGACTGACAGATGGGTGAATGTGACCTGTAACATGACGGTGTTCAAGACAACCTTCACCTTCCCTGCAGGAACCAATGTATCACTAATCCAACAAGATCTGTGTAGAGATGTGTCCTCTAGGAATTCTGCTATTGCTCAGGTCCTGGATAGGATTGATATGACCAAAGTACTGCATGCTGTAAGTGCTGATCTGTCACTACACATATAAATATGTCATTCCCCAATCTGTCACTACACATATAAATATGTCATTTCTGGTCTGTTACTACACTTGTAAATATGTCATCCCCTGATCTGTTATTACACATATGAATATGTCATTTCCTTATTTGTTACTACACATATAAATATGTCATTTCCTGATCTGTCACAACACTTATAAATATGCCATTTCCTGATCTGTTACTACACATATAAATATGTCATTCTCTGATCTGTTACTTCACATATAAATATGTCATTCTCTGATCTGTTACTACACTTGTAAATATGTCTTTCCCTGATTTGTTATGACACATATAAATATGTCATTCCCTGATCTGTCACTACACATATAAATATGTCATTCCCTGATCTGTCACTACACATATAAATTAATATATCATTCCCTGATCTGTTACTACACATAAAATATGTCATTCCCTGATCTGTTACTACACATAGATATGTCATTTCCTGATCTGTTACTACACATACGGAATATTCATTCCCTCATCTGTTACTGCACACAGAAATATGTCATTCCTTGATCTGTTACTACACATAAAATATGTCATTCTCTGATCTGTCACTACACATATGTCATTCCGTGAACTAAACAAAATTCATTATGAATAATCCACCCTAAGGGATCCATAATTCTGACAGATATGTATTTGAATCAAGAATCAAATATGACCTGACTTTCATAAGATAAATATGGCATATTGTAAAGAGGATAAGCGTAAAATTTCATGTAAATAAAAAACATTGGAAAGGTGTACTCATTAAAAGAATTTCTCTTGAATTTCAAATTTTAAAATAAGGGATCAACATACAGTAATTCTTATGTCATATCAGAAAATGTGCTAATATCATGTGAATAATAAAATTAAATTGGTACATTAGTATTGTGTCCCTTAAGGTAACTGATTATGTCTAGTGTGGCATTAAACACTGAAATTTCTTTCTATCTGAGGATACAGACTTCATTTTTGTTTTTTATTGTTTTAGTCTTGTGTCAAGGCACTGTTGGCTAGTCATGCTAGTTTACAGTTTTATATGAGGAAATGATTTACATTTCTAGATGGACAGTTTCATACATGGACGAGGAAACATGTGGCCTAATGGTACAGACATTTGGTATGAGGCAGAAAGGATATCTGGCCAGTTCCTCCTGAACATTGGCTATCTGAGCAGTGTGAACATTACTATGGATGGCATTGACAAGTGGATGGAACCAGTTCTTCATTCTTTACAGGCTCTACAGAATCCCTCAATGAACAAGTATATATAGATCATTTCACATTATTTTGAGGAACTGTTTCACAGTATTTGATATTGTTGTATCCCTCTTAGATATCATAACATATCAGAGTATGGGTTTTGTTTAATTGTTAGATTTAAAGTATGTCTCATATTTGATCTTTCAAATAAACTTAAATAGATAAATGTATTTTTAAAATGAATGTAGAAGTATTTGATTTAAAAGTAAATCTACAGCAATGATGAATTTCAAGATTTTATGGAAAATTATTTCTTCCTGGAGAGGGAAGGCTTTCCTTGCACCATAGAAAGAGTGTTCTGCTTCAGAGTGTTTGTTCACTACAGTACATTTATTTTGTATGAACAGCTTGGAATCCACTTGTGATGGCATGCTAGGTTACATAGAGAACACAGAGTTGTATAAAGAGACAATCATGCCAGTACTGACTGGTATCATGAACAACATGTATCTGACAAAACAGCAGATGAAGCTACAGACTGGTAGGTTTATCCTACATGTATTTAAATAGTATATATTTTACATGGACAACACTGTTGTTATTATTAACAGTAATTATTATTATTTTTTGTGTAGTCATTACTGAAATGAAAAGCACAAAAAGTTTCAGTTTACTCTGCTTAGTACCGTTTTGTTTGTTTTGTTTTTAATTTGTTTTAAGAATGATTGCTGGACACAAAATTTATATTTATTTAATAATAACAATAAAAGTCATCTGTTTTCATCTAGTATATATCATGTATTGCTTTATTCTGTTTTTGCAGCCATTGAAGATGTGATATGTGACATACCATCATTGAATATAACTACAATATCTCAAAAACTGATGCAAGCCAATATTACACAGTTCATTGAACAGGTAAACTGATTGGTTCCTGAAGAAGTAACTTCAGTTTATATTTACAAAATAAAATATTTTCACAAAATGCATATGGCTTTATGCAAATACGGTATTGACCATTCAGTAACAAGTATAGGATTCTTCTCGACATGAAAGGAAGCATGAATTTAGTCTGTAATTGTTGAAACAAAGGAATTGTTTTAATTACACATTATTTTTGCTGAAAATATTAACAACCTATATTTTGCTGTAATGATTATGATGTGAGGATATTTAGTCACAAGATCCCAGAATTAATTATGTAATCCCTTATTTTGTTTGACCAGCTGATGGCAGTAAATTCGTCTTCCACTATGGGACAGTTCAGCTGCAGTAGCATGATCAGAATGTCTAATGACCTATCCAAAATGTGGAATGAGTCAATCATCCATTCCATGAACCAGGCTCAGAAATGGTCGCAATGCTTCCAGCATGGTTTACCCTCCTTTACCAACATCATGGAAGATATTTCTAGGTAAGTTGACAAGTCTGTTGTGTGTATTGTATTGGAATATTTTTCCTCTCTTTTATTTCACTGTTGTGTTTGTTTATTATATTGAAGTAAGTAAATGACTCATTTAATATCATGTAATGAATATAATTTTCTTCCTCCAAAAGTATCAGGATTATGCATGATTTTGATATACAAGTTTTCAAACTTCCTAACTAGAAATTGGTACCTATAAATAAAGTTAGGACTATTTTTTTCCAAACATTATATATGGTACCTCTAAGTAAACTTCAAGTAAATCTTTTCACAAAATATATTAATGGATACTAAAAGAAATAACACGAACACTCTTTGCTGCATATTTTCGGCCTCCTGGCCTTTATCAAGCAATAGTTAGAATAGTACAGTAGATCTACGGAACATCCATCTTTACATGTCTAATATAAACAAGCTTCTTTCTGTACTATCCTAACTATTGCTTGATAAAGGCCAGGAGGCCGAAAATTTGCAGCAAAGAGTGTTTGTGTTATTTCTTTTAGTATATTTTACTTCCCTTTGGAGGACTACTTATCATATCTTATATTAATGGATATTTTGAAAAGTTTCTTTTTTGTTTTACATATGTCTTGGAGAATGTTCTTAAATGTGATACTCTGAGTGTAATAACATTTCAGGTATTTTTTAAAATAGTGGTTTTTCTCGCCCAATTATTTTGAGAAATTTATATTCCCCTTCTCATTAGATTTTACTTGTTTGTTGGGTCTTGTGACATAACTTATCATATGACTATTTCTCCAACATTTTGCAGGCATTTTCACATCATGTTAATGACTTCAGAGAAAATGAATATTTTGTAAATTATAGGTGAATATCAGCCTGTATTCAACTAAATGATAATATTGAATTATATACCATATTGTGTATCAGAATTTCATTACTTTGTATGCTTTCTTTTCAGGTCCTTTAACATAGCTGGGGAACTTCTGCATCTTTTGAGAGATTCAAATGTCAAGACCTTGTTGGGAAATTCAGATATCGTTCCAATACTGGACTTTATGTTTAAAGTGTATCAAGAACAACAGAAATGTGTGTACTAAATTTTGCAAATAATATTAGAATATCAACATAAGCACATCAGTTTTATTAAAATTTTGAGACAAGCTCAGTGAAAGATTTGAAGAATATTGTATGAAAGAGTTGAAATTTCTGATTCCGTAAGATCCCAAGGCTGTTTATTATTTTCTTTAATACATCTGATGCCTTAGGATATATATGTAGTTGATTAATCTAACTACATTTGAAATAAGAGTATGTAACTTAAAATTTCCTTAAATAATGTTTTCATAGGTGATTTAAGATAGAGTATATCATTACTCAATAGAAATCCGAAGCAGTATTTGAAATATTAATGTTAGCTTTGTTTATTCATTTCTTTCAACAAGTTTTAATGTTATTTTCAAATTTGACATTATAATGCTTCAGAACTGACAACATTAAATCTTTTCAAAATTGATTACATGTTTTCTAAAAACTAATGATTTGTAAACTAAAAATGGCCATTGTAATTTAATGTTTCAGTTTGCAAAGCGATATACAGATATATGAGAAAAAAAATTTACAAACAGACACAGTTTTCGTCTGATATTATCTAAAAAAATATCATGTAGGTACATTTTTGTTTTTTTCAGCAATTATGAAAATAACTGATCTACTGGTTTATAATTCTACACAAGTGGATATCATTCGGAATCTGTTTAAGTCTACTCCAGAACTGATCGATACACTACTGAAATCTACTCTATCCTTGAGTGCTGTAAGTAACTCCTGTAATATGAAAGAGGCTCTATGTATAAAATATTACTTTCTTTATTGAGTTTCACATGTGATTTCATATATTATTATTGTCTAAAGAGAACATTACAGAACATGTGCAGTCAACTACTATTGAGAATTATCAAATATCCCTTGTTGTTCTTTAAGGAATAATCAGACTTTATAACTATGTCAAGCTAGAAATAGCATGTAAATTCCCTTAAATCTGGACCTGATGATTTAGTCCAACTTCATGTTTGAGGTTATTGTTGTCTGGTAAACTATCATTTCATTTAATTTGATATAGAATAGGATAAATGGTTACTTAATACATTTTGTTAAATATTAGCCCAGTTGCCAAAAAAGGTGGGTGTTTAAAATTTTCATGTTTCTTAATGGAATACAACATTACAAATTTTGATAAAACCTTTGTACTTCAGCACATTCTTCAAAGAATAAATAAATTGCTTTACAATCTGTGGTTTTTATTTTTTTCAATTTCCTGTTCATTTTCAGAATGATTTGCTGAACAAGACATCGGCTGAAATTGCCAGTATAATATGTGATGCCAATAAACTGGATGATTTCATTCATTTGCCAGCATTTGCTACCAATATTACCATGATAGAAATCAGTAAAACATTATGCGGATCTAATGTTGCAGTTAATGCAGATCTGGTTAAGGAGCTGATTTCAGTGGGAACGTTATCCCTTGCTGTAACGGTAAGGATGTTATGTTTCTTTATGAGTGATTGCTGTATAGGTGTAGATGTTATGTTTTCTTTATGAGTAATTTCTGTGGGAACATTACCCCTTGCTGTTATGGTGTAGATGTTATGTTTTCTTTATGAATAATTTCTATGGGAACATTACCCCTTGCTGTTATGGTATAGATGTTATGTTTCTTTATGAGTGATTTCTGTGGGAATGTTACCCTTTGCTGTTACGGTATAGATGTTATGCTTCTTTTTGAGTGATTTCTGTGGGAACGTTACCCCTTCCTATCACAGTATCCCACTATGATGTTATATCTTTTTGTGAGTCATTCTGTAGGAATGTTATCCCTTGCTGTCACAGTATCCCACTATGATGTTATATTTTTGTTGTGAGTCATTCTGTAGAAACGTTATCCCTTGCTGTCACAGTATCCCACTATGGTATTATATTTTTGTTTAGAGTCATTCTGTAGAAACGTTATCCCTTGCTGTCACAGTATCCCACTATGGTGTTATATTTTCAATGAGTGATTCTGTAGGGAGATTATCCCTTCCTGTCACAGTGTCCCACTATGATGTTATATTTTCAATGAGTGATTCTGTAGGGAGATTATCCCTTTCTGTCACAGTGTCCTACCATGATGTTATATTTTTTTGTGAGTGATTCTGTAGGAATGTTATCCCTTGCTGTCACATTACCTCACTATGATGTTATATTTTTTTGTGAGTGATTCTGTAGGAATGTTATCCCTTGCTGTCACATTACCTCACTATGATGTTATATTTTTTTGTGAGTGATTCTGTAGGAACATTATCCCTTGCTGTCACAGTACCTCACTATGATGTTATATTTTTTTGTGAGTGATTCTGTCAGAATACTATCCCTTACAGTATGAATGTTGTATGTGATAGATAAGTGGATGGTAGTTTTAAGATATTTAATCTTAAAATCTATTGCTATTTAAACTGGTTTGAAGATTAAACTTTTCATTACGGCAACAAATATCTTCCTATATATGACTATTCTCCAAGTTAAAAGATGGTGTTTAGTTGCTATGTTCATTTTGTTTCAGAAGTGTGTTCATCCCATTCTTAGAACATATATAATCTGCTTGTTCATCCTACTCTCAGGAAGTATTTCTGCCTGTTTATCTCATTCTCAATATATTTATAGTCATCCTGTTCATTCTGCTGTCAGGAATGTTTAGTCTGCTTGATCATCCCATTCTCATGACCTGTTTAATCTGTCTATTCATCACACACCTCAGGAAGTGTTTAGTAGGTCGTTCATCACACTCTGAGGAAATGTTTAGTATGCCTTTTCATCACACTCTCAGGAAGTGTTTAGTATGCCTATTCATCACACTCTCAGGAAGTGTTTAGTAAGCTTTTTCATAACACTCTGAGGAAATATTTAGTATGCCTTTTCATCACACTCTCAGGAAGTGTTTAGTAGGCCTTTTCATCATGCTCTCAGGATGTATCTAGTTTGACTTTTTTGCTCCGAGAAAGTGTTAGTCAGTATCTGTTCATCCCACTTTCAGGAAACGTCCAGGATGTCTGTTCATCTTCCTCTGAGGAGTTTTTACTTCATAGGTTTGTTTCTGTTACAAAGGCATTTGTGTTGCTCAAACGCATTTCAATTCAAATCTGCTTGCCAATGGTTTTATTTGATGATAAATATTCATATACATGTATAAATATCTTCTTTATAGGTAGTGTTTTCAATATTACTATAATATGAGAGCTTATGTATTTTCCAGACACATGGTGTAAGTGTGAGTAATACAACATGGTGGACCAGCATAGGGGATCATCTGGCTAATATGCTGAGCATTATCCAGAAATATGGAATAATTGATCTTTCGTCTTTCGCCAGTTTAGATATTAACAACATTGAGCAGGATTTACTGCGATATGCACAGGAGTTTATCTTTAGCAATGGACCAGAAGCTTTGGCATCTAGGTATGAAAACTTGTATAAAAATGTGCAGAATAAGACCGATAACAAATCATACATTTATATCATAATAATACATGTACCTCTTTCTGTGGTTATTAAATCGTTAGGTTTTTGTACTACTGTTTTTCTCTTTCCATAATACTGCAAACCACCTCCAGTATCTTCTAATGCTATAGGTGTGGAATTAGTAGTTGTTTCTCTTTGACATAATATGGTAAAATCTTTTGTGTGATTAAGTAAGTGAAATCTTTAAAAATGATGTCACTCAGGACCTACAACTAACTAATAATTTGCAATACATTTCTTTGCATTTCTCAGCTTCAAAGTACTATTGGAGGATTTGAAGTCGATTGATAATTCCACGATGACCAGATCTATTATCTCAGATGTACAGGTCATGGTTGATGGGTTTACCTCATTGAAGGTCATTCGTAATTTCATTCCATCAAATGGTAAGTTTTGTTGCAGAATTTCAGTATAGTGTATTTACAATATATTTTTCCCCCAAGAAGTACCTGATAGCAAGCTCGTTAAATTTTGAAAACGATATCTTCTATACAGTCTTACCATCTCATTTACAGTGCAGTTGCTGGTGCTGATCAACTTCCTTAAAGTTCTCGTGATAACGATTATACTAGATTTATTATTACAGCTCCGGTGAATAGTTTATAGTATATATTACATGTATTCCAGCTCTGGTGAATAGCTTATGGTATATGTTACATGTATTCCAGCTCTGGCAAATAGTTTACAGTTTATATAATTACTGTTTTTGTAGTTGTAATTAGGGATGTTCTGAAGGATCCAGATGCCTTCCGAAGATACTTGTTGACCAATGTC
The DNA here is from genome assembly GCA_035048485.1 of Pteria penguin. NCBI lineage: Eukaryota > Metazoa > Mollusca > Bivalvia > Pterioida > Pteriidae > Pteria > Pteria penguin. Next base: position 89,620,563 of record CM068580.1, read on the forward strand.
TCGCTGAGTGAAGATACAGTGAATGCCCTAATGGATGGCACCATCTATTATTCCACAGTAAATAAATTTATTTTATAGATTAAGGAGCATATTAGGCAAATTTTGTACTAAATGTTGGTTGATTTGTGTTTTTACGTCGCTTTCAACAATATTTTAGTTATATCGCGTAATGGAAGCAGGAGGTTACCAACCTCTTAAACATAGTGGTGCAACCCAGGAATCGAACCCGAATTGTCGGCGCCGCAAGCCAAGCGCTCAACCACTACACCAAGCCTGCCCCTTGTACTAAATGTGAAACATGTATTTTACAGTTCCTTATGTTTAAAGAATTAGTAGACCCTAGGCTATGGACAGATTCTATTCATTCAACATGGCTCATCTGTTAAGAGGTCTTTATACTGGGGGGCCAAGGTGACTGGGTGAGCTATAGTGCTCTATCTAGGACTCACAATAGTCTCTTGACTCAGCCCATTCAGGAATTTATACACAGTTTGAGTAAGTGTGAAGATTTGTGATTTACTAACTGGATAACTCCATGTACATTTGTTCCTTTTACCATTAAACATAAGCTGCCACTCTATCTTGACATGGCCTCAAACAATAGCAAAGTATGTGAAATATATGGCCTCAAACAATAGCAAAGTATGTGAAATATATGGCCTCAAACAATAGCAAAGTATATGAAATATATGGCCTCAAACAATAGCAAAGTATATGAAATATATGGCCTCACACAATAGCAATGTATGTGAAATGTATGGCCTCAAACAATAGCAAAGTATGTTGAATATATGGCCTCATACAATAGCAAAGTATGTTAAATATATGGCCTCAAACACTTGCATTTCATTATTAGAACTAATGGTAATGTGTAATACATGTTTATTTATGAACATTGTATCATTTGATATTAAAATTGCTTTATTTTATTCATAGCTTCTTCAGTACAGCAAGAAAGACATCCCATCATTTATTTGCAACTCCACAAAACTAAGTGAGCTGATTAACATATCATCTACCGTGGTAAAGACAGAGGATGTCAGTGCCTCTCTGTGTAAACTGAATGACTCCATTATTGTCACAATGTCTGAGACTATATTACAGGACCTGGACATAGGAAGCTTGGTGGAAAGGGTCTGTATATAAATTCTCATATACATGTATAAAACGCATTGTATTAGAACATGCATAATTGTATGGAATAGATGCAGTATTATGAAGCAATATATTAAGATAAATGATATACATGAAATAGTTCTGTCAAATATTTCTGATCTCAGTTAAGCAATGTCAAACTTTTTTCTTTCTAGGCTCATAATACTCATCTTTAAGCAAAATCCAACTTTTTTTTTAAAGAGGTCGTCATTTTTCCCTCAATGCTTTTTACAGGTTTTACTGAGCATGCATCACAGTACAAACAAACAATTTATAATCTTAGTATGATTTGGTATTTCTTTGTCCACTGTGTCACTCTGTAACACCTGGAACACTGCACTCCAGACTATGTAAGTAATTTACACCTGTATGTGCAGGCATCTGAGTCATCAAGTGACTTTGTTTTATTTTACAGTATGTGACATCAAGTTTTGATGAATTACTTGGCAAAGTTAATATGACAAGTTCAGAAATAAAAACAACTATAAATAAAATTTCATCAGCAAGTTCAATGTTGGAGGATGCTGCATTGGTGTTCAACAATAAGACGGCAGAATATGATGTGAGCTATATTCTGGAACCAGAGGCCCTGACAGGTAAGAAATGCAATAATGAGTAGCAATATTTAGCCATTTTGTTTTAAAAATGAATCTGGGAAGTTACATATTTGATTCTTATTTTAATTTCAGATATCAACTACATGTATTAATTATTGAATAGAAATGATCATATGAAAACTAATTATTTGCAAATATCAGTCTGACAAGAGGCAGGAAAGTCCCATCTTAAATGGGTGATAATTAAGTTTAGCATATACATGTACTCAGACTCATGGTGGAAATTTATGGATCACATCTACATATATTTCACAAAATTTTAGAAAAAAATTGCTTTAAGCTGTTCAGGAGTAGGTAAAGATATATATTGTATAAAAATAGTGCCACAACTATGTAGGTTAAAATATGTTTATTTCACTTTTCTAGGAACGTCTTCAATGTCCTCCTTACAAAATGTTGTATGTGGGACATACAAATCCTCCTCTGGAAAAATATCTGATGTCACTGGGGTTTCATCGTCTGTCGGTAAACCAGCTGAGTTAAATGCCAAACAGCTGCTGGAAATGGATACCCTACCAGGTTAGGTGTATTAATTGTCTGAATGCTTTCTTAAGTATTAAGAAATCAGATGTATTGTTTACTGAAAAAAGTACTCTGTAATCTATATAAAGAACAGTGTTTTTTTTTTTCAAATCAGGTATATAAGGACCCTTCCCAATGGAAATTTCATAAATTTTTCCCAAACATTGATTTTTGAGCATTATGCAAATGGGACAAATATTCTCCAAAAGGTACAGGCACCTTTGGAAACAAAAAAAAAATTATGAAATACAAGAGACCAGATAAGTGTGTCATATGTAGCATGATATAATAACAGAAAATGCTAGTCGGTAAAAACTCATGGAAAATTTGGCCAGTGTTTAGTGGTCAAGTGCTTGACCCTGGGCATATGCAAAATTACTTCCTTAGTTGTATGGTAAAACAATATTTGAGAGGCTAGCAGCATGTTTCTATTGGGCAGTATTATTGATAGATTGTTAAAAGCAGCCCATTAGAAAATGTATGAAATATGGTAGAATGTAAATGAATATTTTTCAGGCGAGTTTTGTCAAAACCTTTATCGTGATATCATCTTGATGGAAGGTGGTCCAGTCATTTGGGCATACCTTAAACCTCTGATCCGTGGCAAAATCCTCTTCACACCTAAATCTAGGGAGTACATGGAAATAATCGAGAAGGTCTGTACAATATCAAGTTTAAAGTAGTAGATAAAGATAAGACAGTTTGATTTCTTTTGAGTCAATTCCTTATGGGGCAATAGTGCAGTTTTCTTCATCTTTGCCTTAAATTTTGATCATAGTTTGCTGTGAGCTGGTAAACTGAAATTGTCATGAACAGGTCTATTGTGAATAATAAGATTTACTACTTATATTTCCTCTTGAATTATTTATTGGATAAGTCATGAACATCTTGATAAATATAGTGGAATTGCATAAACCTTTCATGAAATTTCCAAGAATCTTTGAATCATTTTTTGCAGGTAAATAATGGAAGTTTTGTTGAGTTAGCTGAAGTGCAGAAGATAGCCAAAAGCTGGTCGAAGGGAACACGTAGTATTACTGACATGATGAAGGACAAGAAAGCTCTTGATGAATCCAAGGTAAGATTACCTGAGAAATGTTCTAAGGCAAGATTACCTGAGAAATGTTCTAAGGCAACATTACCTGAGAAATGTTCTAAGTCAAGATTAACTGAGAAATGTTCTAAGTCAAGATAACCAGAGAATTGTTCTAAGTCAAGATTACCTGAGAAATGTTCTAAGTCAAGATTGCCTGAGAAATGTTCTAAGGCAAGATTACCTGAGAAATGTTCTAAGGCAAGATTACCTGAGAAATGTTCTAAGTCAAGATTACCTGAGAAATGTTCTAAGGCAAGATTACCTGAGAAGTGTTCTAAGGCAAGATTACCTGAGAAATGTTCTAAGGCAAGATTACCTGAGAAATGTTCTAAGGCAAGATTACCTGAGAAATGTTCTAAGTCAAGATTACCTGAGAAATGTTCTAAGGCAAGATTACCTGAGAAATGTTCTAAGTCAAGATTACCTGAGAAATGTTCTAAGGCAAGATTACCTGAGAAATGTTCTAAGTCAAGATTACCTGAGAAATGTTCTAAGGCAAGATTACCTGAGAAGTGTTCTAAGGCAAGATTACCTGAGAAATGTTCTAAGGCAAGATTACCTGAGAAATGTTCTAAGGTAACTTAAACTTAGGAGACATCCTTTAAATTCTCTCCACTGATTTCCATAAACACTGTTTAGCAATATAAAAAAAGAATTTTACGTATTATCAATTAAGAGCAGAATTGCCAAACTATAGGTGCATTCTGAGTAATGCCATAAATATCTGAATGTTACTTACTTACGGCATTTATTTCTGCAGAGAGACCACAGCTTGAGTAGCATTGAAAGTGATGTCACACAGTGCAATTAAAGTAAAATATAAGATAAAGAGTGTGTTCAATGACATTGTGAAGATTATGTGCATAATGCAAAGCAACTTTGCTAAACTTTGATGTGTCGTTGCAGAACAAAACCTGCAGCAAGTTGTCTGATGGCCGTGTTTGTGTTAAATAGGACTAGAGGTCAGAGGTACCTACTGTGGTATTGGCTTTTATTTGTACCATTGGTATACCAAATTTCATTCAGAATATATAGACAATCAACAACACTATTGATAACATACTATTGGTAGCTACTGATAATGGTGATGGTGCTGGCACCAATGGTATTATCCTGAATGCATCCCTTGACTGTTTGACCAATCATGACTACAGGTAATGGTGATGGTGCTGGTACCAATGGCATTATCCTGAATGCATCCCTTGACTGTTTTGACCAATCATGACTACAGGTAATGGTGATGGTGCTGGTACCAATGGCATAATCTTGAATGCATCCCTTGACTGTTTGGCCAATTGTAGGTTTTCTCTATTGACCTGTCACTTAATTTCCTTATTACCATATACAAAATGAATACTATACAATAGCATCTATAACAAAATATGAGTATGTGGAACTAAACAAAATTTCCAACCTTCCTACCCATCTTGCAGGGAGTAAGGTCAGGTAACAGTAAACTAATTATTTAATAGTAATGGTTTTTTAATAGAGAGAAAATGCCTTATAATAAAAAGAATTAATAGAAATGAATATTGTGTAAAAGTATAATCTTTTCGCAATGCTTTCTTCCTTGTAGAAACTGCTGAGTGATAACACTGTAAACAGTGTTCTGTCTAGTGTGTTTGGAGTCTCTGTTGACGAAATCACAAATGGATTCTCCATGTTGAATAACATGGACCCGAGTCAGATAGGAAATATCTCCAAACTGGCTGAGATTTTTAGCAACTACACTCAGTGTATTGAGACAGATCGCTTCTATGGATTTGATACTGAGAAAGAACTTGAATTAGAAGCTGCCAATTTATACAAGAGCAATAGATTCCTTGCAGGTATGTTTTGCATGAGACAATGATTTTGTTAGAAAAGCATGTGTATCTTCATTCTGTATAGATTTACTTGTCTTTGTGTGCATGCTATATGCTCAATTGATCTATCCAGAAAATGAACTGAATTAAAATGAGTAGTTAGTAATGGGGTTAGGGTGTAAGTGTGTCACTGGATTATTGTATTCAGTTTGTTTACTTGTGTATGAAAACATCAGCATCATCTTAACATTCAACAGTTTCTTACTCATTAGTCTTTATTAGAATCTTGCATGTTATTCAACATGTATGTATTAAATGGGCCTCAATGGCCAAATGTTGTCCTGGAACTTGCCTTGTAATAATATTACTGTTCAGTACTATCCCCACCTGTACATATTGCTTAAATATGGCTTAAACACAAACTCCCACCTATGGCTTAAATATGATAAAACACTACCCCAACCATTTGACTTAAATATTATAAAACACTAGCCCCCCCCCCCCATATGGCTGAAATATGACAATTAAACACTAGTCCCCATTATATGGCTTAAATATGACAATTAAACACTAGCCCTCACTGTATTGCTTAAATATGTCAACTTAACACTAGCCCCCATTACATGGCTTAAATATGACAATTAAACACTAGCCCTCACTGTATTGCTTAAATATGTCAATTTAACACTAGCCCCCATTATATGGCTTAAATATGACTATTAAACACTAGCCCCCCACTGTAAAATATGGCCATCAAATACTAGCCCCCACTACATGGTTTACAAACAATCAGTCGTCCAGTTGTCAATAACAATCTAGATCTCACTGGGCTACCTAAAATTCTAGTAAATATAATGGAGGTTGTCCAAATTTTCCTTGAATTTGCTAATTTGACGACCCAAAAGTTTTGCCAATTTTGAGCCCTGCCCCACTGTATGGCTTAAATATGACAATTAAACACTAGCCCCCAATATATGGCTTAAATTTGACAATTAAACACTAGCCCCGAATGTATGGCTTAAATTTGACAGTTAAACACTAGCTCCCACTGTACGGCTTAAAGATAACAATTAAACACTAGTCTCCACAGTATAACTTAAATATAACAATTAATCACTAGCCCACACTGTATGGCTTCAAGATAACAATTGAATACCAGTCCCCACTGTATGGCTTAAATATGACTAGTAAATATTAGCACCCTTCATATTCTTCAGATTTTACTATTAAACACTAGCTTCTTCCATATGGCTTAAATATAATTACATGTATTAAACATTTGTCCCAGTGTATGGCTAAAATATGAGTATTAGACACTAGCCATTATTGTATGACAAATATAACTATCAAGTACTAGCCTGCTCCATATGACATACATATAACTATCAAGTACTAGCCTGCTCCATATGACATACATATAACTATCAAGTACTAGCCTGCTCCATATGACATACATATAACTATCAAGTACTAGCCTGCTCCATATGACATACATATAACTATCAAGTACTAGCCTGCTCCATATGACATACATATAACTATCAAGTACTAGCCTGCTCCATATGATATACATATAACTATCAAGTACTAGCCTGCTCCATATGATATACATATAACTATCAAGTACTAGCCTGCTCCATATGACATACATATAACTATCAAGTACTAGCCTGCTCCATATGACATACATATAACTATCAAGTACTAGCCTGCTCCATATGACATACATATAACTATCAAGTACTAGCCTGCTCCATATGACATACATATAACTATCAAGTACTAGCCTGCTCCATATGACATACATATTACTATTAGACTCTAGCCCACTTCATTGTACATGAATATGACTATTAGACACTAGCCTCAACTGTATGACTGCCACTTGCCTCCCCCCTATGGCCTAGATAAGACTTTTAAAATACTTAAGCCCACTCCCTATGGCATAAATATGACTATTAGACACTAGCCCCCACTGTATGACATAATTATGACTAACCACTTGCCTCCTCCCTATGGCGTAGATAAGACTGTTAAACACTAGCCCATTCCCTATGGCATGAATATGACTATTAGACACTAGCCCCCACTGTATGACCTATATAATCTTTATTTTGTATAAACAGAGACAGCACAAGCGCTGTGCATAATGTAATATTCCGTAGAATCATGAATGAAAAATTTGAAAATAATAATAAAGTAATGTTCATTACAGAATTCTCATAAACATCAAAAGAGAACATCCCATTATACTATTTGTTTCTTAATATCTTATCAACACAAAGTTTGCATACAATTTAAGTGTTTTGTTATTTCTTTACAGCCATTATCTTTGAGGATATGGACTCTGCCTCTAGACAGAAAAGGGATGTGACGGCAAAGTTACCGAAACATATCAAATACACCATCAGAATGGATATCGATAACGTAGAACATACTGTTCGCCTGAAAGAAAGGTTAGAGCAATAATTTAATCAAGGCTGGCTTTTAATTTCTTTAAGATGTAAATGATATGATTTTATTTTTTATGTTAAATCCATTAATATCACCATTAGTAAAATGGAATACATGTATCATACACCATTTTTGCCAATTATCTTTAATCTTTTGTATGCCTTAATTATTACACATTTTTGGATGAAAATTCTCAAATTCATTTTTTATATTTTATATAAAAATTGAAAAATGTTAAGAAATACAAAAACTCAAATATGGATAAATAGAAAAGGGTCACAGTAATTAATCATTTGATTTATGAAATGAAGTTATTAATGACTTGAAATTTTGAAGATTATGAAATTATTTTACTAGATTTTGGCGTCCTTATCCTGAAGATAATTTCTTTACGGAGATGCGATATTTCCGTGGCTTCATACAGTTACAGGACATGCTGGAACGTGCCATCATCAATCTTCAGTCAGGAAATACTCTCAATGTGACCACTTACCTACAACAGTTCCCCACTCCATGCCATATAAATGACCAGTAAGTATGAACTTTCAGAGGTGTCAAAGAATGGGCTAAAACCTTGCACTATAACTTAATGCGGCATCCCACCACCATTATGTCTGGTTTTGCTCCCACCTGGGGCCACTTCTTTAAACATGTAAAGCAATAAACAGTCTATAATAAACATGAAACAAAAAGGTATCTGACAAAAAACTCTTGGAGTTATGTCTTTCAAGACTGAAAATTAGAATTTACAGCAAGTTCAGTCATACTCACAGAGACGGATACTGCGCCTTGATAACAACTCTACCAACACCCTTATATATAACCGGTTTTTGAGAATGAGTTCACCTGTAAACAAAAGTTCTATTTTGTGTATGTATTATTTGAATTTTAACGAGTAGTTTCCTTTTTAAATGTTTTATTAATTGTGTGTCATGACATTTAGGTATCTGAATGTGCTGTCTTCATATCTCCTACCCATCTTGGTAACAGTAGCATGGCTTGCATCAATGGCAGTGGCAACCAAAAACTTAGTGTACGACAGAGAAAATGGACAAGAAGAGGTACGCTGTAGACATTTAAGCGTTTGTGAATTATTAGACAGTAGCTGTCTGTTTTGATTGTGAAGTGGAATATAATTTGTGTAGAACCACTAGACTAAGTAACCCATACACACTGTCGTAATTATTCTGCATGTACCATGACACTTGTTCAGAATTTAAAGATATAATTTTTTATAACAATTCATTTGCAACATCTGAATCATCTTACATTTGTAGCAAGCTCATTCATATCTTTCAAATTTGACATGGATTTACTATGATTTTCTGTGAAAAAGTATCACTAGTTTCACAACTGCATAAATTTGATAAATTTTTTCAGGCTTTAAAGACAATGGGAATGTTTGGACCACTGAATTGGTGGGCATGGTTTTTGAGCACAATGATGATTATGCTGGTGGTATCCCTCATCTCTTGTATCATACTGAGGGTTGGAAACCTTTTTGTATTCACCAACTTCCTCATCCTTTTCCTCTTCTTTGTCACTTTCTGCTTCTCCAGTACCATGATGTGGTAAGTGTGAATTTATCAAGTTATAAGAGTATTACTTTAAAGTTATATGTCCTATCATCAAGGTGATGACAAATTCATTTTTCAGAAAATTATATTCCAAGCATATCTGTGAAAGAATAGGAACTTGAGCTTCGTAATGTTCCTCATGTCTTCAATATGAGTGTCTTAATCCATAAGGTAACACTTAGGGCTCACTTTAATCATTCCATTTGTTTGTCAACAGATCTGTTAGATTATTTTTGCAGACAACAAATTTTGATACACTTTAGACTAATTGATGTAAGGTATCTGCTATTTAATCCCATGTTTATTACTTTTTTAACAGCTACATGGTAAGCTCCTTTTTCACAAGAACAACAATGGCCATCTTAAGTGTCCTTGTCTTCTACCTGATGTCCTACATTCCATATATTGTACTCAGTTCTCTGGAGACGGACATGACATACTGGCAGAAGACACTAGCTGTAAGATATCTTATTTCTTTTTAAGCTTCAGCTACATAATTCTAAATACATAAAATCATTTTATATTTATTCATTACTATTTGCTTTTACCATACATACTTTTTGATACTTGTCCTTGTGTGTCTTAATTGTATGGTTTCTTTCAGTGTCTATTTTCCACAACGGCATTCGGTTTTGGAGCTCAGTATCTCTCCCGTTATGAGATTCAGATGGAGGGCATACAGTGGTCAAACATCAAGCAGAGTCCGATTGCCGGTGATGAATTCTCTTTCTCTTGGGCATGCTGGATCATGTTGATCGATGGATTAATATATTTTGTCATTGGATGGTACATACGAATGGTTAAGCCAGGTAATATTTCCGATCACTTTACACAGATTTGACACCTTCTATACTAGAAGGTTACCTACTTCGACTTCTCCATATATAGATACATATGGAATTCACACGATTTGACTCTTTCTACGGGGTATATGTGACGGGTGTTGCTAGCAAGCAGGAGATGCTCACTCTCCCCGGGCACCTGATCTCACTCCATCACAGGGGTTCACATATGCTCTTCAAGTAGACATATTTTGTTATTTTCCATTTGTTTTTCATTTTCACTGATTTTGTATGTCCTATGGTTTCATGATTTTTGGATTTGTGGTTTGGATTTATCCATCATCTTTACATCACAACATACGAATGATAAAAGTATAGGTTGACCCTTCTATTTAGCACATGTTTTCATTGTGAATATGAATCTGTCATTTGGCAAACATCAGGAAAATGGTATTTTCGTTTTTGACATTTTGAGTATAACAGTTGATAAACTTTGAGTTTCAGTTTCTTTTACAAAAACTGGAAGGGTCAAATCCCAAATTTAAACTGAAGGGCACATTGATTTATGTCAGAATCGCAAATTGTATTTATTATTCCAATATCTCTTCCAGTTTATAGGAAAACTTTATGTTACTATATCAATGTAGATAAAAAGAAAAGAAAAGTATTCCATCCTTGGTCAAAAAACATAAAAAGATTCCTTTGCATTGAATCCATTAAAAATATTTTTGAATATCTATATTGTATATTGTCCTCTAAATTCATTTAATCCTAATGATAATGTAATATTATATTTATTTCAGGAAAGTATGGTATTTCCCAGCCTTTCTACTTTCTGTTCACTCCTTCTTATTGGGGATGTTTATGCTCTGATACATCAAGTCGCTACACAATAGATCCCTCAGGTGATTATATAAATTTTTCTTGACATTCTCTCATTATTGTGTATCATAAATTGCATGTTATATCTTGCTTGATCAAGTAATTGAAATTTCCTATATTCAATCATTATGGGAATCAAAGTAATGTGGAATGTATACATTCACTGTCTAGGACTTAAGGACAGTGTATTTTGGCTAGCATGTACCTGATCTGCAGCCTATATCAAAGATAACTTCCTTTCATTGGACACTCCTAGCTGACCATATGAGGCACCACAGAAAGTAGCTTTTTGGGTAAAGCATAATGTGAAAAACAGGCCATATTTTGCAGTGATGTTTGAAGTAGATTGGCAACAAAATACAATTTCAGCAGTATTCCTACGATAGAAGTTTAATTTTTCAGGTGATGTAAAATAAGCAGATCATTGAAATTACTCAGTATTTGAAGTAAATGTATATCTCATCTTGGTATAGCTCATCCATCACCATCATTCACCATATATCGAATAATCATACAAGAGTGCAATCTGTGTAGTGCCATCTATACACTGTGATGCACTTTGTTGTACAGTATCATACCAGTATGCAATCTGTGTAATTCCATCTATACACTGTGATGCACTTTGTTGTACAATATTCTACAAGAGTGCAAAATGTGTAGTTCCATCTATACACTGTGATGCACTTTGTTGTACAGTATTCTACAAGAGTGCAAAATGTGTAGTGCCATCTATACACTTTGATGCAGTTTGTTGTACAGTATCATACCAGTATGCAATCTGTGTAGTGCCATCTATACACTGTGATGCACTTTCTTGTACAGTATCCTACAAGAATGCAATCTGTGTAGTGCCATCTATACACTGTGATGAACTTTGTTGTACAGTATCATACCAGTATGCAATCTGTGTAGTGCCATCTATACACTGTGATGCACTTTATTGTACAGTATTCTACAAGAGTGCAATCTGTGTAGTTCCATCTATACACTGTGATGCACTTTGGTGTACAGTATTCTACAAGAGTGCAAAATGTGTAGTTCCATCTATACACTGTGATGCACTTTGTTGTACAGTATCATACCAGTATGCAATCTGTGTAGTGCCATCTATACACTGTGATGCACTTTGTTGTACAGTATCATACCAGTATGCAATCTGTGTAGTGCCATCTATACACTGTGATGCACTTTCTTGTACAGTATCCTACAAGAATGCAATCTGTGTAGTGCCATCTATACACTGTGATGAACTTTGTTGTACAGTATCATACCAGTATGCAATCTGTGTAGTGCCATCTATACACTGTGATGCACTTTGTTGTACAGTATTCTACAAGAGTGCAATCTGTGTAGTTCCATCTATACACTGTGATGCACTTTGTTGTACAGTATTCTACAAGAGTGCAAAATGTGTAGTTCCATCTATACACTGTGATGCACTTTGTTGTACAGTATCATACCAGTATGCAATCTGTGTAGTGCCATCTATACACTGTGATGCACTTTGTTGTACAGTATCATACCAGTATGCAATTTGTGTAGTTCCATATATACACTGTGATGCACTTTGTTGTACAGTATCATGTGAGAGTGCAATCTGTGTAATGCCATCTATACACTGTGATGCACTTTGTTGTACAGTATCCTACAAGAATGCAAAATGTGTAGTTCCATCTATACACTGTGATGCACTTTGTTGTACAGTATCATACCAGTATGCAATCTGTGTAGTGCCATCTATACACTGTGATGCACTTTGTTGTACAGTATCATACCAGTATGCAATCTGTGTAGTGCCATCTATACACTGTGATGCACTTTGTTGTACAGTATCATACCAGTATGCAATTTGTGTAATTCAATATATACACTGTGATGCACTTTGTTGTACAGTATCCTACAAGAATGCAATCTGTGTAGTGCCATCTATACACTGTGATGCACTTTGTTGTACAGTATTCTACAAGAATGCAATCTGTGTAGTGCCATCTATACACTGTGATGCACTTTGTTGTACAGTATTCCACAAGAGTGCAATCTGTGTAGTGCCATCTATACACTGTGATGCACTTTGTTGTACAGTATCCTACAAGAATGCAATCTGTGTAGTGCCATCTATACACTGTGATGCACTTTGTTGTACAGTATTCTACAAGAGTGCAAAATGTGTAGTTCCATCTATACACTGTGATGCACTTTGTTGTACAGTATTCTACAAGAGTGCAAAATGTGTAGTGCCACCTATACACTGTGATGCACTTTGTTGTACAGTATCATACCAGTATGCAATCTGTGCAGTGCCATCTATACACTGTGATGCACTTTGTTGTACAGTATCACCATTATAAAGTTTTCATGTTTTAGATATAGTTTCTCAATTCAATGGAAAAGTTCCATGTTGACAATTTACTATAATTATGTATTCAGAAACCTTAGAGGAGGAAAATGATGGCAGACACCATCCAGGAATATCAATACGTGGATTACATAAATCATTCGGTGATCAAACCGTTGTTAAAAACATCAACTGTGATTTTTATGAAGGGCAGGTAACTGTGTTACTTGGTCACAATGGTGCTGCCAAGACTACTACAATGTAAGTCTGTCTTGTTTGAATTTTATTGGTTTACTGTAATTTCATTTTGATGGTATTTCATGTATCTCAAGTCAGTGTAAAGTGAAAGAGGAAATAAGAGAAAGGGAACTCAAGAGAAATCGGATTAAAAAGGTTTCTATTTTATTGTACTTTGTACCTCCTAGATCCTGTGACTTTTCAAGTTTATTAAGAGCTATTCCATACTATTACTCATAAGATATTATAAACCAAGCCAATGCAGGGGGCATCAGTGAGTCTCAAACTTGTTATATATACTTACAGTAACATGATCACTGGGGTACTGGAGGCTAGTAAAGGATCTGTATATATATCAGGGCAACCTGCTTCAAAAAGATCCAGCACCATTGGAATCTGTCCACAACACAATGCTCTGTTTGAATAGTAAGGAATTTTGCCTTGTCATGATAGACAAAATGCCACTATCATTTTAGTTCACAAACACCTTTTTTTTCAAATTCAGAATACTTCATTATCCATAATAACATTGAAAATAATCAATATAAATATTATTTTATGTTTAACAGAGAGATTTCATTCAAACGTTCAATGGGTTTTACCATTCTATGAAGAGTTTTGAATTTGTTACATTAGTACTTTGATTTGTAGGGTATAAATCATGATTACCCCATGGAATATTACAGCATCCTTTTCTTATTTCTATTTATAGTATGACTGTTCAGGAACATGTTGAGTTTTATGCCTGCATGAAATCTAATCTGTCCAAAGCTGAAATCAAATTTGAAGTTGAAAGGTAAAGTATTCCTAGACAGAAACTTCCAAAGATTGAAATAAATAGTTGAAATAAGTTACTGTAGTTCTAAAAAGGTAACAAAGATAATAGATTCAAGGGGCAGTGTGAAACTATATAATTTAAAGTTGGAAATGAACAAGTAAAGAAGTTAGTGTAATTATTTTCAAGATAAAGACACTCAAAAATAGGAAATTTGGGGTACAGAAAGAAAGTTTTTGTAAGAATAGCATGACTTTTAAAAAATTTGAAATTTGATGATCATCAAAGTTCATATGAATATAACTGTGAAGTGAATATTTGATGAATGTACTCAGAAAGCAGTTATCTTCTGTGAAACATTTTGTTTAGAGAAAGAAAAAACAATAAACTGTCAGGTAATGAAAGATCAACAGGAAACATTCTTGATTTTAAAATATCTTTTTATTTTATGCTCCCAGACGGATAGATCAGAGGCTAATTCTTTTTACTTTTCACCCATACCAGTCAGTGCTTTCATATTTTACATGTGTGTTCCTTTAAGCTTGACCTCTTCATTGGGACACCATAATTTGTTACCATGTTATTATTGACCTTCGTGTTTGACCTACATTTGAAACAAATTGTAGGACATAGAACTCTTCAACTATACAAGATAAAGCTGCGATATTTCATGTATCTTCCTTGTAGTAAGACCTTTCCATTAATACCATAATTTGACCTTTCAACTTAAGCCTTCATGATCAGGTTTAACCTACATTTAGAAAAGCACTTACCATTGCCATACCATTTATACTATAGGAGATAGGGCCTATATGTGTCATGTGAGTTCTTACAGTGAAACCTTTTCATTGATATCTTAATTTGTGACCTTGTGACCTGGATCATCAACCTTGATATACGTTTACGAAATGTCCTCATCAAGAATTTTGTTGCCCCAGGGCATAATGTTTCACAAACATATCTTTTCAAATTGTATCATATGCATTTTACTGTATATGTGAATATTGTATGTGTATGTTCATTGCTTGATATTTTTTTATATTATATGTTCTTTGTGTAACTACATATTTGAATAGTACATTTTAAAATATCTTGACTTTCAGACTGCTTCATGATGTGGAACTATGGCATGTACGTAAGCAAAGAGTCTCTAGTTTATCAGGCGGCATGAAGAGAAAGCTTTGTGTGGTCCTAGCATTTGCTGGCGGTTCTGAGGCTGTAGTATTGGATGAACCAACAAGTGGTGTGGACCCTGTAGGTCGTAGAGCCATCTGGAATCTAGTACAGAAGCAAAAATTCAGTACGTACTTAGTGGTGTTAACTGTGTGAATGAAAGGACTAATGTGTACTCTAATCTATTTATTTTTCAATTCAGTAGTTATTTTGGGTTGCGTCTTTTCTTTTTAATGCACATTATCAATCAAACCTGCAATTGAATAGCGTTTTCATTTTGAAGAATTTTGCTTTTTCTTACTTACTAAAGTTTTATTGCACAATTTGTGTGTGGATCTTTCAAGGAAACAAACATTGTTGATATGAGTATGTCTATGTAAGTAATGATGTTATTTTCAGCATGTCACTTTCCTTTTTCTGAATTAATTTTTCTTTCTTATTTTTCCCTTGTATTCTTTACACAGAGGATGGCAGAAAAGGTATGAACAAGCTCTCTACACATGTTGCCCCTTTACTGTATAGCATGTACTATATTAGTTTTCCTTATTTGTCCAGAATATCTTGCACCTTGCATTACACATTATAACCCGTTTGGAAATTGGCACAAATGCTTATAGCACTGAAATGCATGAAACTGAATTTCATTCCTCCAAAATATAAGTATTATAATTCTCTTTCCAAACAAAATATTTTTATCATTAGGCAAATGAAAAATGGGGTTAGACTGTATAATGCCAACAGCTTGTTTCTAGCAATTGAAGTTAGCTTAGTTTTCATGTTTTAGTTGTTCAAGTGGAAAGTTTTGTATAATCAATGAAAAATACTCAGTATCCCAATCTTTATTTTCTAACCTTTATCAGATGGTGAAATTCATAATTTTAATTATAAGTAAGTGATAGTCTAAAGATATGCAAGGCATTTTGTTGTGAAGAATTGTGGCTTTACATGGGCATTGAATTATAGAAACTTTTATTCGCTGTCACCAATTGCAGTACTCTAGTACCATCTTTTTCAAGGGTTCAGTACCAAGCAGTTCGGTGCAATAGTAAATACGTTCAGTGCAATTTCAACATACTGTTTCAGAAGTTTAGATACAGCAGGGGCATTGGTAGTATCAGTCTTTGTTTTTGATCATACCTAGCAGGTTATAGTTTTGTGTGAAATATACTGTAAAGCAACACATGATCTGACACTCTCTGACTGACCAGAAGTCCATTTTTGTTATCAGTGTTGTATCTTGTATGGGTATACAATGCCAATATGAATTAGAATATGATCAGAGAATTTCTGACAAAACAACACAAATTGATTTCTTTGATCTTAGTCTGTTCATCTATTTAGCATCTTTACTAACTATCTTGGTCAACACCTGTGTGTCTAGTCACTACACTCCAGAATATTTGGAATATTCCTTTTATTAACATTTGAATATTAATCAACATATAGTTATCACTTCTTCCTATCCTTTTGTTAAATTGCTGTGCCATATTTTGTTAAAGGGGCTTGTGTTGGTATGGATGAAACACATTTTTTTCATTGTAATAGTTTCAGCACGTTTTCAAAATAATTACCTGTGCACCAACATACAGTGTGTATGTGTTGTTATCTTTGTTACCAAAATTTTGAAAGATAAATTTGTAATATTTTTATAGGTGTTATACAAAGAAAAATAAATGGGTTTCTATGTAAAATATATCAATAATGGGTAACACTATAAATTTACTGTTTGTCTTCATAATGTATGATGTTTTCTATGATAGACTGCACCATTCTCCTGTCCACACATTACCTGGATGAGGCAGATATTATCGGTGATAGAGTTGCCATAATGCATGAAGGTCGTGTGATGTGCATTGGTTCTCCTCTATTCCTTAAACAGAGTCTAGGAAGTGGATACCATATGAAGTTTGTCAAAAGTGGTAAAAGTTTGAATTTTTATTCCATGTTTTTTCCTGTCATGTACAATCAAAATTGCAATAACTTCCATCTTCATTAAAAATGTTGGTAAAGTTCTCTGAAGTGCATTGAAGTTTTTTGTGGATTTTCTTCTTTGCCAAGTTACAAAAAGGGCTAATTCAATATGCCACACCTTACTCTGGCCTCTCATCTTTGCCGAGAGACAGAAAGGGCTCTCACAGTATACTCGGACTACCTTGGCTTTTCACATTTGCCAAGAGACAGAAAGCTTTATAGCAGTGCACTGAAACTCAGTGTTGCCCTTCATCTTTGCCAAGTGTACCTTCTGGAGGTCAGTAGGAGGGTCTAACGGTGTTCCTGCTGAAAGTCAGTAGGAGGATTTGTCAGTGTACCTGATGAGGTGTCAGTAAGAGGGTCTTCTAGTGTACTTACAGAAGGTCAGTAGGAGGGTTTGTCAGTGTACCTGATAATGGTCAGTAAGAGGGTCTTCCAGTGTACTTGCAGAAGGTCAGTAGGAGGGTTTGTCAGTGTACCTGATGAGGTGTCTGTAAGAGGGTCTTCCAGTGTACTTACAGTAGGTCAGTAGGAGGGTTTGTCAGTGTACCTGATGAGGGTCAGTGAGATGGTATTATAGTGTACTTACAGTAGGTCAGTAGGAGGGTTTGTCAGTGTACCTGATGAGGGTCAGTAAGAAGGTCTTCCATTGTACTTGCAGAAGGTCAGTAGGAGGGTTTGTCAGTGTACCTGATGAGGGTCAGTAAGAAGGTCTTCCATTGTACTTACAGAAGGTCAGCAGGAGGGTTTGTCAGTGTACCTGATGAGGGTCAGTAAGGGTCAGATGGTGGCCATCTTAGAGAAGAAATTATCCATATGAGATGAAAAGACAAATTTTCAGTTGGCCCATTCTAAGATAACTCAATTGCTGGTTTTTGTAATTTCAAATGCAAAAATATATTAAGATTTAACAAGGTCAAGTTTTTCATGTTAAAATATGAACCATGATTTTCATTGAGATTTATACAGTGAATGTTTATTTTTTACAGGTAATTGTGATGTGTCAGCAGTCCTCTCAATGATTCAGTACACAATACCTGAGGCAGAGGTCATAGATCAAATTGGGTCAGAGGTCACCATTTCTTTACCAATGAAATCAGTGTCTGACCTTCAGGGATGTCTCCATGACATTGACACAAATGCAAAGGAAATGGGCATTGGAAATTATGGCATATATGACACCACTATGGATGAAGTAAGAGAAATCATGAAAGGTCATGATCAGTTTGTACATCTATTAGTGCATTTTGGTTGAACTTTTTATGTCTTTGTTGCCTTCCCTGGTAGAGTCAGACTAAACACAGCAAAAAAAAATATAATTTGAAAGTACATGGAAGTTGTCATTCTAATTTGTGTTCAATCTGCATGTACAAAAGAGATGAAATTAAGGAGAACCACTTCTGTAAATAAAACCTCAGAAAACGTTTTCTGATGTACAGCATACACACAGTAAAATTTATATCAGAACTTTCTTTTTAGATATTTGGTAAAGTTTGCTCTATTGCTGAAAGCAATAAACCAATGACAAGTGACGTTATAGCCATGACTAAAAAATCCTTCAAGATAGAAAGACATGAGGAAGAGAAAATTGCACAAGAAGAAGAGAGTAATGGTAATTTTTTTGTTCAATTTATTGAAAATATTTATATCTATTTATGTGCCATATTTTGTACCAGTTTTTGAGCCACAGATATATATATATATATATATATATATATATACATATGTACATTATAACTGGAATGCTTTTTTTTTTCTTTACAGAATTGTTCAAATCTGACTCCAGGAAGCGTGTCAGGTCAGGATCACAAAAACTCCAACAGTTCCAAGCTCTATTGCTGAAGCGTTTTAATCACTACCGCAGGGACTGGAGAATGTTCTTATCAGTTATCATTCTGCCGTTAGTGTTTGTGACAGCTGGTCTCGGCTTCATGCAGATTAAACCAGAATACAGTGCTCCATCTAGGATACTGACACCCCCATTGTATGGACCACATAGTACATCGTTCATTAAGTAAGTTCTTACTAAACACCCCCATTGTATGGACCACATAGTACATCGTTCATTAAGTAAGTTCTTACTAAACTCCCCCATTTTATGGACCACATAGTACATCATTAATTAAGTAAGTTCTTACTAAACACCCCCATTGTATGGACCACATAGTACATCATTCATTAAATAAGTTCTTACTAAACACCCCCATTGTATGGACCACATAGTACATCATTCATTAAGTTCTTACTAAACACCCCCATTGTATGGACCACATAGTACATCATTTAT
The DNA here is from genome assembly GCA_035048485.1 of Pteria penguin. NCBI lineage: Eukaryota > Metazoa > Mollusca > Bivalvia > Pterioida > Pteriidae > Pteria > Pteria penguin. The sequence continues at coordinate 89,640,231 of CM068580.1, forward strand.
TAAGTTCTTACTAAACACCTCCATTGTATGGACCACATAGTACATCATTCATTAAGTAAGTTCTTACTAAACACCCTCATTGTATGGACCACATAGTACATCATTCATTAAATAAGTTCTTACTAAACACCCTCATTGTGTGGACCACATAGTACATCATTTATTAAGTAAGTTCTTACTAAACTCCCCCATTGTATGGACCACATAGTACATCATTCATTAAATAAGTTCTTACTAAACACCCCCATTGTATGGACCACATAGTACATCATTCATTAAATAAGTTCTTACTAAACACCCTCATTGTGTGGACCACATAGTACATCATTTATTAAGTAAGTTCTTACTAAACTCCCCCATTGTATGGACCACATAGTACATCATTCATTAAATAAGTTCTTACTAAACACCCTCATTGTATAGACCACATAGTACATCATTCATTAAATAAGTTCTTACTAAACACCCTCATTGTGTGGACCACATAGTACATCAATTATTAAGTATGTTCTTACTAAACTCCCCCATTGTATGGACCACATAGTACATCATTCATTAAATAAGTTCTTACTAAACACCCCCATTGTATGGACCACATAGTATATCATTCATTAAATAAGTTCTTACTAAACACCCTCATTGTGTGGACCACATAGTACATCATTTATTAAGTAAGTTCTTACTAAACTCCCCCATTGTATGGACCACATAGTACATCATTCATTAAGTGAGTTCTTACTAAACACCCCCATTGTATGGACCACATAGTACATCATTCATTAAGTGAGTTCTTACTAAACACCCCCATTGTATGGACCACATAGTACATCATTCATTAAGTAAGTTCTTACAAAACACCCCCATTGTATGGACCATATAGTACATCATTCATTAAATAAGTTCTTACTAAACACCCCCATTGTATGGACCACATAGTATATCATTCATTAAGTAAGTTCTTACTAAACTGTCCCATTGTATGGACCACATAGTACATCATTCATTAAGTAAGTTCTTACTAAACTGCCCCATTGTATGGACCACATAGTATATCATTCATTAAGTAAGTTCTTACTAAACACCCCCATTGTATGGACCACATAGTACATCATTCATTAAGTAAGTTCTTACTAAACACCTCCATTGTATGGACCACATAGTACATCATTCATTAAATAAGTTCTTACTGAACACCCCCATTGTATGGACCACATAGTACATCATTCATTAAGTAAGTTCTTACTAAACTCCCCCATTGTATGGACCACATAGTACATCATTCATTAAATAAGTTCTTACTAAACACCCCCATTGTATGGACCACATAGTACATCATTTATTAAGTTCTTACTAAACACCTCCATTGTATGGACCACATAGTACATCATTCATTAAGTAAGTTCTTACTAAACTGCCCCATTGTATGGACCACATAGTACATCATTCATTAAATAAGTTCTTACTAAACACCCCCATTGTATGGACCACATAGTAAATCATTCATTAAATAAGTTCTTACTAAACACCCCCATTGTATGGACCACATAGTAAATCATTCATTAAGTAAGTTCTTACTAAACTCCCCCATTGTATGGACCACATAGTACATCATTCATTAAGTAAGTTCTTACTAAACTGCCCCATTGTATGGACCACATAGTACATCATTTATTAAATTCTTACTAAACATCCCCCTTGTATGGACCACATAGTACATCATTCATTAAGTAAGTTCTTACTAAACACCTCCATTGTATAGACCACATAGTACATCATTCATTTAGTAAGTTCTTACTGAACATTGTATGGACCACATAGTACATCATTTATTAAGTAAGTTCTTACTGAACACCTACATTGTATGGACCACATAGTACATTATTCATTTAGTAAGTTCTTACTGAACACCCCCATTGTATGGACCACATAGAACATCATTCATTAAGTAAGTTCTTACTGAACACTCCCATTGTATGGACCACATAGTACATCATTTATTAAGTAAGTTCTTACTAAACTCCCCCATTGTATGGACCACATAGTACATCATTCATTAAGTAAGTTCTTACTGAACACCCTTATTGTATGGACCACATAGTACATCATTTATTAAGTAAGTTCTTACTGAACACCCCCATTGTATGGACCACATAGTACATCATTTATTAAGTTCTTACTAAACACCTCCATTGTATGGACCACATAGTACATCATTCATTAAGTAAGTTCTTACTAAACACCCCCATTGTATGGACCACATAGTACATCATTCATTAAGTAAGTTCTTACTAAACACCTCCATTGTATGGACCACATAGTACATCATTCATTAAATAAGTTCTTACTGAACACCCCCATTGTATGGACCACATAGTACATCATTCATTAAGTAAGTTCTTACTAAACACCCCCATTGTAAGGACCACATAGTACATCATTCATTAAATAAGTTCTTACTAAACACCCCCATTGTATGGACCACATAGTACATCATTTATTAAGTTCTTACTAAACACCTCCATTGTATGGACCACATAGTACATCATTCATTAAGTAAGTTCTTACTAAACTCTCCCATTGTATTGACCACATAGTACATCATTCATTAAATAAGTTCTTACTAAACACCCCCATTGTATGGACCACATAGTACATCATTCATTAAATAAGTTCTTACTAAACACCCCCATTGTATGGACCACATAGTAAATCATTCATTAAGTAAGTTCTTACTAAACTCCCCCATTGTATGGACCACATAGTACATCATTCATTAAGTAAGTTCTTACTAAACTGCCCCATTGTATGGACCACATAGTACATCATTTATTAAATTCTTACTAAACATTCCCCTTGTATGGACCACATAGTACATCATTCATTAAGTAAGTTCTTACTAAACACCTCCATTGTATAGACCACATAGTACATCATTCATTTAGTAAGTTCTTACTGAACACCCCATTGTATGGACCACATAGTACATCATTTATTAAGTAAGTTCTTACTGAACACCTACATTGTATGGACCACATAGTACATTATTCATTTAGTAAGTTCTTACTGAACACCCCCATTGTATGGACCACATAGAACATCATTCATTAAGTAAGTTCTTACTGAACACCTCCATTGTATGGACCACATAGTACATCATTCATTAAATAAGTTCTTACTGAACACCCCCATTGTATGGACCACATAGTACATCATTCATTTAGTAAGTTCTTACTGAACACCCCATTGTATGGACCACATAGTACATCATTTATTAAGTAAGTTCTTACTGAACACCTACATTGTATGGACCACATAGTACATTATTCATTTAGTAAGTTCTTACTGAACACCCCCATTGTATGGACCACATAGAACATCATTCATTAAATAAGTTCTTACTGAACACTCCCATTGTATGGACCACATAGTACATCATTTATTAAGTAAGTTCTTACTAAACTCCCCCATTGTATGGACCACATAGTACATCATTCATTAAGTAAGTTCTTACTGAACACCCTTATTGTATGGACCACATAGTACATCATTTATTAAGTAAGTTCTTACTGAACACCCCCATTGTATGGACCACATAGTACATCATTTATTAAGTTCTTACTAAACACCTCCATTGTATGGACCACATAGTACATCATTCATTAAGTAAGTTCTTACTAAACACCCTCATTGTATGGACCACATAGTACATCATTCATTAAATAAGTTCTTACTAAACACCCTCATTGTATGGACCACATAGTACATCATTTATTAAGTAAGTTCTTACTAAACACCCCCATTGTATGGACCACATAGTACATCATTCATTAAATAAGTTCTTACTAAACACCCCCATTGTATGGACCACATAGTACATCATTCATTAAATAAGTTCTTACTAAACACCCTCATTGTGTGGACCACATAGTACATCATTTATTAAGTAAGTTCTTACTAAACTCCCCCATTGTATGGACCACATAGTACATCATTCATTAAATAAGTTCTTACTAAACACCCTCATTGTATAGACCACATAGTACATCATTCATTAAATAAGTTCTTACTAAACACCCTCATTGTGTGGACCACATAGTACATCAATTATTAAGTATGTTCTTACTAAACTCCCCCATTGTATGGACCACATAGTACATCATTCATTAAATAAGTTCTTACTAAACGCCCCCATTGTATGGACCACATAGTATATCATTCATTAAATAAGTTCTTACTAAACACCCTCATTGTGTGGACCACATAGTACATCATTTATTAAGTAAGTTCTTACTAAACTCCCCCATTGTATGGACCACATAGTACATCATTCATTAAGTGAGTTCTTACTAAACACCCCCATTGTATGGACCACATAGTACATCATTCATTAAGTGAGTTCTTACTAAACACCCCCATTGTATGGACCACATAGCACATCATTCATTAAGTAAGTTCTTACAAAACACCCCCATTGTATGGACCACATAGTACATCATTCATTAAATAAGTTCTTACTAAACACCCCCATTGTATGGACCACATAGTACATCATTCATTAAGTAAGTTCTTACTAAACTGTCCCATTGTATGGACCACATAGTACATCATTCATTAAGTAAGTTCTTACTAAACACCTCCATTGTATGGACCACATAGTACATCATTCATTAAATAAGTTCTTACTGAACACCCCCATTGTATGGACCACATAGTACATCATTCATTAAGTAAGTTCTTACTAAACACCCCCATTGTATGGACCACATAGTACATCATTCATTAAATAAGTTCTTACTAAACACCCCCATTGTATGGACCACATAGTACATCATTTATTAAGTTCTTACTAAACACCTCCATTGTATGGACCACATAGTACATCATTCATTAAGTAAGTTCTTACTAAACTGCCCCATTGTATGGACCACATAGTACATCATTCATTAAATAAGTTCTTACTAAACACCCCCATTGTATGGACCGCATAGTACATCATTCATTAAATAGGTTCTTACTAAACACCCCCATTGTATGGACCACATAGTAAATCATTCATTAAGTAAGTTCTTACTAAACTCTCCCATTGTATGGACCACATAGTACATCATTCATTAAGTAAGTTCTTACTAAACTGCCCCATTGTATGGACCACATAGTACATCATTTATTAAATTCTTACTAAACATTCCCCTTGTATGGACCACATAGTACATCATTCATTAAGTAAGTTCTTACTAAACACCTCCATTGTATAGACCACATAGTACATCATTCATTTAGTAAGTTCTTACTGAACACCCCATTGTATGGACCACATAGTACATCATTTATTAAGTAAGTTCTTACTGAACACCTACATTGTATGGACCACATAGTACATTATTCATTTAGTAAGTTCTTACTGAACACCCCCATTGTATGGACCACATAGAACATCATTCATTAAGTAAGTTCTTACTGAACACCCCCATTGTATGGACCACATAGTACATCATTTATTAAGTAAGTTCTTACTAAACTCCCCCATTGTATGGACCACATAGTACATCATTCATTAAGTAAGTTCTTACTGAACACCCTTATTGTATGGACCACATAGTACATCATTTATTAAGTAAGTTCTTACTGAACACCCCCATTGTATGGACCACATAGTACATCATTTATTAAGTTCTTACTAAACACCTCCATTGTATGGACCACATAGTACATCATGCATTAAGTAAGTTCTTACTAATCAGGACCTCGCTGACATTCTCTAGTTTCATGACTTCATTTTCGAAGTAGTCTTGTATCAGATTCATTCACAGGACAGTAAGTTTCTCCCGATTTCATGTATAAATTATAAGTATTGTCAAATATTTAATCGTTAAATCACAGATGATGTAATATTGACAAGGACTGTTTTCATGTTAAATCAGTCTGGTGTACTTTTATGTGAAATGAAACTTACAAATTAGAGATGATTGATCGACAGTTTTACATACAACTGAAGGTAAATGATCAGATTATACTTAAATTTTGTTTTTATAATGATGTGAAAGAAAAATAAAAACTCCTACTTCTGTTGGATTATAGGGACTCGATTCACAGTAGGATGAGTCAGAGTATGATGGATCACTTTGTAGCTAAACCAGGACTCGGGACAACATGTATGCAGGGTATGAACTTTGGGTAAGTAGTTTTGGTTTTTTTAGTATTAACATTACAGGTTATATCATTATATCATTATCATTTTGGAGGCATTGAAGTATGCTTGCAGTTGGTCTTGGAAAAAATCTGTACAGCAGGATGTACTGCACAAAGAATTTTTTCCAAGACTGACTGCAAGCATACTCCAATGCCTTTGCCTTCAATTCAATAGACATCTCTGTCCTCAGACTTGTAGACCTCTCTGTCTTCAGTCTAATAGACCTCCCTATGTCCTCAGACTTAAAAGACCTTTCTGCATTTTCAGACTTGCAGACCTCTCTGTGTTTTCTGAAAAAATGACTTTTCAGTGCTATCTGACAAACAGACCCTTCTGTGTCTGAATGACATTGTACCGTCCTAAGGACTGACAGATTCTAAGAAACAGATCTTGTCAGTGCTGTTCTACAAACAGATCTTGTCAGTGCTGTTCTACAAACAAATCTTATAGTGCTGTTCTACAAACAGATCTTGTAGTGCTGTTCTAATAACAGATCTTGCAGTGCTGTTCTACAAACAGATCTTGTAGTGCTGTTCTACAAACAGATCTTGTAGTGCTGTTTTACGAACAGATATTGTCATTGCTGTTCTACAAACAGATCTTGTAGTGCTGTTCTACAAACAGATCTTGTAATTCTGTTCTACAAACAGATCTTGTAGTGCTGTTCTACGAACAGATATTGTCATTGCTGTTCTACAAACAGATCTTGTAATTCTGTTCTACAAACAGATCTTGTAGTGCTGTTCTACGAACAGATATTGTCATTGCTGTTCTACAAACAGATCTTATAGTTCTGTTCTACAAACAGATCTCTCAATTCTGAAGAGTATGATAATATGATGCATGAAATGATCTTAATCATTTGATATAATGATGTATTTGATTTATAACCATTTATGAATCTGCAATACATAAATGAATGATATATTCAAACAGTGTAAAATGAAAAAGAAGCTTGTTCGAATAATCATTATTGAAGTGATTATTTTGTATGTTTTTGTAGACCTGATTTCCAATGTGTTGACTCTGATTTAACCTTTGATATGACCCCTGGATCACCAGGCAGTCCAAATTGTACTTGCACAGACTATGAATACCACTGTAATGCAGCTGCTCTTCACCAAAAAGTACCACAAACCACTGTCCAGACCACTACTCGCTTACAAAAACTGGACTACCTGAATGTAGAAGAGTACCTACTACAAACTTGGGAAATGCACAAATTAGACAGGTAGGTCTTGGATAACTGAAATATTAGATAAAAACATCAAAGCCATATCTTTTACAGGTAAATTTATCTGACAAGTCATCACATCATTATTTATGTCAGTGACACAAATTACATAAATGTTTGGTTACTGGATTTGGTCATATCCCTCTGTAATCATGATCAGGAAAATATTTTCTGTAGAAAGCACTTGATAATGTCATCTTTATCAAATGTTTTCTGTAGTAAGCACTTGACAGTGTCATCTTTATCAAATGTTTTCTGTAGTAAGCACTTGACAATGTCATCTTGATCAAATGTTTTCTGTAGTAAGCACTTGACAATGTCATCTTGATCAAATGTTTTCTGTAGTAAGCACTTGATAAACTTGACAGTGTCATCTTTATCAAATGTTTTCTGTAGTAAGCACTTGACAATGTCATCTTGATCAAATGTTTTCTGTAGTAAGCACTTGACAATGTCATCTTGATCAAATGTTTTCTGTAGTAAGCACTTGACATTGTCATCTTTGTCAAATGTTTTCTGTAGTAAGCACTTGACAATGTCATCTTTGTCAAATGTTTTCTGTAGAAAGCACTTGATAATGTCATCTTTATCAAATGTTTTCTGTAGTAAGCACTTGACAGTGTCATCTTTATCAAATATTTTCTGTAGTAAGCACTTGACAATGTCATCTTTATCAAATATTTTCTGTAGTAAGCACTTGACAATGTCATCTTGATCAAATGTTTTCTGTAGTAAGCACTTGACAATGTCATCTTGATCAAATGTTTTCTGTAGTAAGCACTTGACAATGTCATCTTGATCAAATGTTTTCTGTAGTAAGCACTTGACAATGTCATCTTGATCAAATGTTTTCTGTAGTAAGCACTTGACAATGTAGTAAGCACTTGACAATGTCATCTTGATCAAATGTTTTCTGTAGTAAGCACTTGACAATGTCATCTTGATCAAATGTTTTCTGTAGTAAGCACTTGACAATGTCATCTTTGTCAAATGTTTTCTGTAGTAAGCACTTGACAATGTCATCTTTGTCAAATGTTTTCTGTAGTAAGCACTTGACAATGTCATCTTTGTCAAATGTTTTCTGTAGTAAGCACTTGACAGTGTCATCTTTATCAAATGTTTTCTGTAGTAAGCACTTGACAATGTCATCTTGATCAAATGTTTTCTGTAGTAAGCACTTGACAATGTCATCTTGATCAAATGTTTTTTGTAGTAAGCAATTGTCAATTTCATCTTTGTCAAATGTTTTCTGTAGGTAGCACTGGACATTGTCATCTTTGTCAAATATTTTTTGTAGTTTGCACTCCACAACATTATCTTTGTCAAATATTTTCTGTAGGTAGCACTGGACATTGTCATCTTTGTCAAATGTTTTCTGTAGTAAGCACCTGACAAAGTTATCTTTGTCAAATATTTTCTGTAGTCAGCACTGGACAGTGTCATTTTTATCAAATATTTTCCATATTTAGCACTAGACAATGTCAACTTTGTCAAATATTTTGTGTAGTTAGCACTGGACAGTGTCATCTTTGTCGATTATTTTGTGAAGTTAGCACTGGACAGTGTCATCTTTGTCAAATATTTTGTGTAGTTAGCACTGGACAGTGTCATCTTTGTCAAATATTTTGTGTAGTTAGCACTGGATGGTGTCATCTTTGTCAAAAGTAGATAGCTCTCGACAATGTCATCTTTGTCAAATATTTTCTATGGTTAGCACACAATATTATTTCTGTCAGATATTTTCTGTAGTTAGCACTGGACTGTGTCATCTTTGTCAGATATTTAGTTTAGACCTCCTAGCTCCCACATTTCAGCTTTCAGCAGTCATTTGTACCCTTGATTAGAAAGCATCAATGTTCTCCAAGTGTTAATTATTGTTAAATTTCCATTTAAGGTATGGAGGATGGTCAATAGAGAATGATGACAAATCTGATGCCAAAGGTTTTGTGTGGTTCAATAACAAAGGAAGACATGCAATGCCTGCCTTCTACAATGGTCTAAGTAACTCCTTGCTACGAACAGTGATGGCAGATAAACCTGGAATCACTGACCCAGAACACTATGGTAGGGACATAGCACCTGCATCAAACCTGTAGACTTATTGCTAGATATTGGAATTTCATACCTGTATTCAAACTTATTCATGGAATGGATTGCACAGGCTATAGATAGTCATGGAATTTTACATTGACCCTAAAAAATTATGTAGAATTTGGTTTAGAAATGGAAAAACATGTAATTTAATATTTTGTCATTGATAGGCGATGGTTTTTCACTATTTGCAGTTTCATGTTTTGTGAATGTAGACAGGAAAAGTTTTTAAACGGTTTTTAATTTAATTTGATTGATTTAAAATAATCAGTCTTGCATAATCTGGAATTTCTTTCTAAAAACGCTTTGGCTTACAGCTCATTCAAATGATAAATTGGTAAATACAAGTAGATAATTGTCAGGCAATTTGTCAATCTAAGGAATGAAACCAATTTTTTTATTTTTTTGTTGGATAAAGTTATACCATGAAAAATGCAGACGGAAAATTGCATCATTGCAGGTAGTGCTTGATGCATAAGTTTTCCGTCTTTTTTTTTTTTTTTTTTCATGGTACATTTTCATCCAGCAAAAAATATATTAGACTTATTCCTTATCATTCATTTCCTTTCAAACATGTTTTAAATTCTCAGAAATTGGTACGTTATGTCTTCACTATTTCTCAACATCTCTTACCTTCTGCCGCAGTGGTGTTAATATATTGACATCACTTTTGATGACTTATTTTGGTGATGTTCCGACTTATATTAGTAATGTTCTGACTTGCATTGGTAATGTTCTGACTTTCTTCCTTTCAGACCCATAATATGACATTCATTCTTGTGGGGGATTGTTTATGAATTATACATGTACCTTCATGGACATTACAAGTAAAATTTGTCATGGAGAATTTATTCCTTAAAATTACTACCCAAACATGTCATTCCTTTTTAATGCTAATGATAATGTGATAATTCATCTTTTATTTCAATTTCCAAAGTATTCTATGATTAAATCATTCTTTGAATTGGATTTTGAGATCAATTGGACTTAAGTTTCTGTATTGCAATTTACTGTAGCCACTGCTCTGTGTTATGTCTGAGTTCAGATCCTAATGAATGCTAGTGGAAAATCTGCCTGTGTGAATTGCCAAATAGTGATGATCTTCTTTGGCTACACAGGCTTCCTCCATCTAGCATTATAGTTAAGAATCAAACTCTCTGGTATATCAATAGTATACAAGAATTCTATCTATATTTAAGTTTTCTATATAATTTCAGGTATAACAGCTGTCAATCATCCATTTATGTTCAGCAGAGAACAGTTATCAGAAGCTACTGTGTAAGTGCCATTATGTTTAAAAAGTCTGATTATTCTCTACCAAGTCTGGGTCCGGCGCCATAAAGTGAGAATATACTTAAGTCAAAAATTCATATTGTTCTGTTCATCAATGAAGGAATAACTGGGATTGGGATTTTATTTAGTTTTATTCTACTGATAAATAGAATTAAACCATTCTGCATTAAAATTTACTTGAACGTTTGATAATGGAAAAAATTAAAATGAAATTTTTGACTTAAGTATATTCTTAGTTTATGGCACCGGACCCTGGTCTCAACATAATAATCTCAAAAACTGGTGTTAGTGTTCCATATAAAAGTAGAATGTCTTTTAGTGAATGGCTGATATCAATCAATCAGCACACAGTTAGCAGTATAAAGTAGCAAGGAGCAATTGACACATTTTATTTTTCAAAGCATTCCTGTTGAAAATTATATATTATTATTAACATGAAGTACATGTGCTTGTCTATTTTAAAATACTAGATTAAAATAAGTGAGTATAGTAGAGATAAATCTTCAGCAGACATTACAGATTATACATATATTATTCTAAAATGTTGCTGCTTTATTGTGCAGAATTCAGAGTGCTGCTGACATGGGAATTTCCCTCATATTCTTGGTGGCCTTCACCTTTGTTCCAGTTGGTTTTGTGATCTATGTGGTGAATGAGTATAGGAGAAAGGAAAAACAGCTACAGTACATCAGTGGTGTCGGCCCTGTCATGTACTGGGTTACGTCTTTACTATGGGATCTTGTAAGTCACAAACAAATATTAATTTGTATTATCATGGCATTAATGACACAAGTTTTAGGATGCATGGTGACAACTGTCAATTGAACTTCAGGTTTTTTTTGGGATGCACTGTGATACCTGTCAATTGAACTATTTTTCAATCTATATTTTGATCTGAATTCTGTCTCTACTAAAATAGATGGGTATTTACCAATGCATAGTGATACATAAAACTGATACTGACAAGTCCTTTATTAAATTAACTTTCTATCTGATCTGTTATCAGTTGTAGTTGATGCTTGTTTAAAACTTTTTTTTTTTGCTATTATTTCAGTTCATCTTCTGCCTTGCAGTAGGCTTAGCCATCGCTATTATGTCAATCCCAGTTTTCAGGAACCCGTCGTATTGGTACCGAGACAATCTTGCAGCAGTTACATGTCTTATTTTACTTTATGGGTGAGTATTTGATATATTTACATGTCATTAAACAAATCCACTGCTCATTACTTTACTGTGAGTGACATGTTTTTGTGTCCTCCTTATAATTGTGCAATCATTCAATCCATCCAAGCAGCTGGGCTTTGCTAGAAGAGTAATGGGTTCATGGATATCTTCTCTGGTACATCCCAGTGAGATTCACAGTGCCATGGCACCAATTCTCTGGTACATCCCAGTGAGATTCACAGTGCCATGGCACCAATTCTCTGGTACATCCCAGAGAGATTCACAGTGCCATGGCACCAATGACCTCTATATTTCACAATAATGGAGTTAAATGATGATGATGTAATGATTGTATTCCAGATGGGCCACCATACCATGTATGTACAGTACAGTTAAACTCTTCAGGGACTCCTCATCAGCTTACATGATCTTATTCTGTAGCAGCATTTTCATTGCCATAATAACCATTACATTTTCTTTCTTGTTGGAGTTCATGTCATCTAAAGCGGTAAGTTTACATTCTCCTTTTTATCTTGAGACATACATTTTAATGCAATTTTGCTTATTGCAGGAACCAATCACCCACCCTTCTAATTATGATAAAACTTGTCATGAAGAATTGTATGCATATTTCTTTCTGAATTTTCAGTATATAGAACACATTAGCTGCCATAAACATAATTTTAAACCTCATAATGAATATGATTGACAGTTAAGTTATTGTAGGTCATGTGACCTTGATACAAGGTCATATGATAAAAAAGGACTTTGGCTGAATGTTTAAATGTTACTCTAGAACTCTTTTTTTTTATCCTCTACCTTCTATAATTTGGTTGAAATCTCCATTTTGGAGAGTGGGAAAGTGTTCCAGTGTATAGAGTATTTTGCATGGTACTTGTACATGTAATAAACTCTTTTTACTGTATCGGTATAAGTGAAATAATTATAGTGAGACATGGCGTATTCCATGGTAAACACATAACTCCATAAGTATATTCTCAGTTTATGGCGCCGGACCTAGGTCATGGCATACACAATAGCAAATTCCTCTCTCATCAACTAATTGAATATTTGCCAGACGGATGAAAAAAAAATGATCCCCTTATAACTGTAAACAAATGGAGAGAACATCAAACATACATATTTTCACTAAAAGAAACAACATATTTTCATTTAAATTTTTACTAAAGGATAAACTCCATTTCTGGAGTCACTGATTAAATGTTTGGAGTGAATCATTTCTCTTTTATTGTGCTATAGAATTACATGCTTTTCCTTACCGGTACCTATTTGCTTGCTACCAACAGTTATTATTTGCATGCTTGGCTAAATTTAATTTCTTAATAGTTATTGTGATTCGTGTGTTACAGTTACTGTGGCACTGAGGTGTTATGTATGATAGCTACGTAAACCACACAGAAGCTCCTTTGCTTACAGACCACTTTCTTTTGAAATTAATGATATTTTACATTCACAATACTTTTTACAGTCTACAGCAGATGATCCATGTGGTGTTTCCTTTTATGTCTGTTTTAGAATTGAGGTATATTATGTGTGTGAACTGTCGTAGTCAGTTATTAACACTTACAACATGTAGCTTCTGTTAACGATGCATCACAACAGATACTAATCACATTATGTGTAAAGAATGTAGCTTGACTGTAACACAGCAAAGCAGATATACATATGTTTGCCTTGTTTAGGCATGTGTATGACAAATGTGCATCATAGAGAAAGAGCAGTCCTAAGATGTTGCCCAATCTTATGCATTCATTGTTTTCTAACATCTGTGTGTATTCATTGTATTCTAACATCTGTGTGTATTCATTGTATTCTAACATCTGTGTGTATTCATTGTATTCTAACATCTGTGTGTATTCATTGTTTTCTAACATCTGTGTGTATTCGTTTGGAAATAAGTTTAAAACATAAGGTATATTCCGTCATCTACAAAACTCACTTTCTGGAGGATCTTTGATGCTACTACACCTTGCGCTGTTTTTAGTTGACTTTCGTCATATCTTGTGAACTGTATGCACTTACTAATCTCAATGTTGTGTTTCTATATCCTTACAAACATATCTGTTGTGCCGAATTATCTTTCTTATTCCAACATGGAAAACAAAAACAAACTAACATTCACTTGGTAAAACTTAAGAAAGAGTCCATTTATACAGTCAACAATCCAGGCTTTGGTGGCCAACAGACGGACAACAATGAAACATCTTTTATGACTGAATACATGTTGACTTTTATGAACCTAAATATATAGATTTAGGACATATTCTTTTTGTCCTCTGTGTATTTGTCTGTGAAAATTTCAAGAAATGACATAACTTTTCAACCATACCAGTCAGTGCTTTCTTATGTCACATGTGAGTTTCTTGCGGTGAGACCTTTCCATTGATCTCATAATCTATGACCTTTTGACCTTGATCTTCTCATTTGACCTACATTTTTAGAAAATTATCCTTGGCCATAAGTTTTCAATTATGGGAGCTAAAGCTTATACATTTCGCATGTATGTTTCTTGTGGTCAAACTTTTCCAGTGATACCATGATCATGATTTTGTGATCTTGACCCTCAAGTTTGATTTACAATTGATTAAATATAAAAACATAGGCCCTCACTTTTGAATCATAGGAGATAGGGCTTTGATATTTTACATGGCCTTTCCTTGTGGCACGACCTTTATGGCATTGGTGCCATAATTTATGACTTTGTGACATTGACTGTCAACTTCTACCATTATTTAAAAAAATGTTATATATAAATATATATAAATCAAAAAAGAAAATCAGAGGGTCCCAATGCATTGAAATTTTGCTTGCAATATTTATGTATGTATTACTGTTTAATTCTACAAAAAGGGTAGTTTTCAAGCATTTTACAGAATATAACCTTTATTTCTCAGAGAAAAATTAAAATAAAACATCTGCCTTTACACTTATTTTTTTTCTAAAAACAAAATATATAAGAAACAATACATAATAAATTTTTATGCTCCCCGAAAACTTTCGGGGGAGCATACAGTCGCTGTCGTGTCTGTCCATCTGTCTGTCTGTCCATCCATCTGGCCATCTGAGTTCATATTTCCTATACCTTTCATCAGAATTTGATCATATTTCAATAAAATAATATTTAGGTTAAGGGCTTTGGGACAAAGGTCACTCAAGCTCATTTCTGAAAGGTCAAGGTCACTTATTAACTATGACTTAAAATAGCTTCAAGTATGTATATCTCCTACACCTCTCATCAGAATTTGATCATACATCACCAAAATATTATTTAGAGTAAGGGCTTTTGGACAAAGAATATTTAAGGTCATTTCTGAAAGGCCAAGATCACTTATTAACTCTGACTTAAAGTAACATGAAGTATTCATATTTCCTATACCTTTCATCAGAATTTGATCATACTTCACCAAAATGTTATTTAGGTTAAGGACTTTTGGACAAAAGTCACTCAAGGTCATTTCTAAAATGTCAAGGCCACTTATTAACTATGACTTAAAAAATCATGAAGTATATATATCTCCTACACCTTTCATCATTCACCAAAAAATGTTCTTTAGGTTAAGAAGTTTTGGACAAAGGTCACTCAAGGTCATTTCTGAAAGGTCATGATCATGATAAAAAGTTTTATTTCATAACTAATCAGTGTCAAGCTTACTCATTTTAGTTCATGATACTGTGATCACTTGTTGTTCTACAGTTGACTCAATTGGATATCCATATGATACATTGAGATTTGAAATAGTCATCAATTAATACAATGATTTTCTATATACTGAGTCCTTCATTTCCTTCATAATTGCTGTGCTTCTTTGAGCATCCATCACTTTTACTGATATTTTGTATATGAATTGAGTCATCATTTTTCCTGCATTATAACTGCTGTTCGGGGAGCATCTATCAGTTTTACTGATACTCTTGTTTCCTTAGGGAACATTAAAAGGTGGCTGTAAATGATAAGTATTAATTACAGGTGACTTTGACTGTAAATCTCAAGATCTATCTCATTGACTTGTTCTATCTATCTCAGTATCTCATTCTAATCAATCTCATTTTGATTGTTCTGTCTATCTCAGTTATGTTAATGATTGCAATAAAGTGATGAGATTTTGCATGTGATGGTTTGTATATGGTGATTTATGTCCAAACTTTGAATGTTTAGCAGAAATTCAGATTTCCTGAATCAGTACGTGGAAGATATATATTCACATGTATTGCTGGGCATGTAAATTATATCCAAATGCTATTTTTTTGTTATTACATGTACCTAGTGTTTTGGAAAATGTATATATACTTGTATTAATATTTTATACTGTTAGAATACATATAATATTTATGTATGTGATATATATTTATCATATATGTAATATACAATGTATATGGGTTTTTTTCTGAGTGATATTTTTAAATTAGTATTTCTGTTTGAAGATAGTATGTCTTTTAAGGCTGAAGGAGTAAATGACCTTTTGAATGTTGTATACAAATTTACAAGAGTTCATGTAGATATTTCATAAGAAAGCAGAAAATTACTTCTCTTATTTCTCAAAGTACTTGAACAAATCAGATGTAACAAAATAGTTAGGAATTTCTTAGAGATGCAATCATGTAGGTTAATTCTGGATAAGAATCAAATTGTTTTCTAAAGGCATTTATAACACTTATTAGGTTGACACATATATAAAGTCATGAAGCATGAAGGACTTTTTAGATTTAATTATCATATTTCATATTATATCCAATGTATGTAACTATGACATTTATTACTTTTGAAACTCAAAAAGGATATATATTTTATTCATAAAACTATATTTATAGGGTTGTCTCAGATATTACCCTTAATAAATCATTATTCAGTTTTGTACTTTTTATGCCAATTAATTAAATGAGCTCGACTTTTTTCATTTTCTTTTTTCTTTTTTTACTTTACAGGATGTGAAGAAAGCATACGATGTTATAATACGTGTATTCTTAGTGTTCCCACAATTCAGTTTTCTGTCTGGCTTCATGGACATCGTGAAGATGCAGGTGAAGACTGACATACTGAGCCGGTTTGGAGAGGACTTGTATCAGACTCCTTTCTCAATGGACCTGATTGGCTGGAATTATATTGCTTTGGCGATTGAAGGATTGGTCTTCTTTATTTTGACACTCTTCCTGGAGATAAATTGTTGTCGTCAATCAAGGTATTTATAGAATCAGTGACAGCTGATTTAATTCCTGTGGAATGTTTTCATATGTTTCCTTCTTTCATAAGATTATGGGCTTTGTGCTCCACTTAAAGCACAACCCATTTCTGTGTGGAAATATATGGAAAATATTTGTTTACAAAAGTGTTTGACTGAAGCATTTAGAAATTTAAAAATGGAGAGATAATGGATCATGTAACGTCCATTGTCCTACTACTCATAGCAATATATGACATGAGGTAGCCCCCACAGTCAATATGATTGGTTTATAAATTAATTTCAATTTGTTTATTGTATTACTTGACACCAAGATTATCCCATTTACAAAATGTGGCACATTTTTGATGCATGGCCTCAAGGTTTGACTTCTATAATGGACCCACCCTTAGTGAGGGATCGGTTATGTGCCCACACATACCATGATATGGGGACTGGGTTTATACTGAATAACAGATAGGTTGGCAGGCTTAGTATGTTAAATCACCTTAGAAAAAAGCCTTATTTACAGATTTGATAGATACAGAGTCTTAAACCAGGAAGTGTAGAGCAATGCTACTAAAATATCTGCTACTAGGGCATATTCTGTAATTGTAATATCACAAGTTTGAAATATGCAGTACCACTCATGTTTATCTGTAGAGTATGGTAGATCACATTGATGATAATTTGGAGGCTAGTTTCCCATAGTTAGGGTGCTAATGAACAGGTCAAAAGGTAGCACAAAAAATGCTTCCACAATATAAAATGTGATTATCATTAAATGCAGCATGATTTACTATCAAAATGCAGTTTAGGTTTCAAAAAGTTGTCAGAAAAGCATGCATTTTTGGGCATAATTACTGACAGGCATTATTTATTGTTAACTTATTATACCATTTACAGACAAGAAAATAAAATGGTATCCATTTTATTGACTGGATTGCAAAGCAATTCCGATCTATGAATTGGCGAAAACCGTCCATCCGTCCGTCGTACTGTCCATACGTCCTTCCGTCAGTCCGTCCGTCTGTTGTCAACTTTTTGCGTTAAGCCTTTGCATTCCGGTCATACCTTCGTTGACAGTTTCTTGTTTTCCTCATTAAAGAGTGCCTTCTGACATGGAGACAGAAACATACAAAGATTCTGAGGAAGTGAATAATGAACGTCAAAGAGTCCTGACAGGTTATTGTCGTGGAGATGCTCTGATTGTTAGCAACCTGACAAAGGTGAGTTAAGAGTCCTGACAGGTTATTGTCGTGGAGATGCTCTGATTGTTAGCAACCTGACAAAGGTGAGTTAAGAGTCCTGACAGGTTACAGCCATTGAGATGCTCTGATTGTTAGCAACCTGACAAAGTTGAGTTAAGAGTCCTGACAGGTTACAGCCATGGAGATGCTCTGATTGTTAGCAACCTGACAAAGGTGAGTTAAGAGTCCTGACAGGTTACAACCATGGAGATGCTCTGATTGTTAGCAACCTGACAAAGTTGAGTTAAGAGTCCTCACAGGTTATAGTCATGGAATTGCTCGACCTAAGGGAATTTGTCCTCCACACCCCTTCTATCATACTCAGATAGAGAGAAAATCTTCAGTCTGTAGTAAAGTTGCTGACTATCAAACCTTCATCCTCCCAGCTTTTTGAATATTGTACTCAAGATAGAAAAGGTATTTGACAATCTGCTTCAGGCTGTTATAAAATATGATGTAAACAAATATCCATCACTTTCCCTTTTAAATATATACAAGGTTGAAAGAGAATATTCTGCAGGATTTGAAATAGATTAGATTTAAATATGTAAGAAGAATTTCCTTTTTTTTTGTTTTTGTTTAACAAAAGATGGCCTAAGGGCATCTTGTAGCAGTTTTAATGATAATTAATTCTAATATCAATGTGATATGAAATCATGATATATCTAGTTAATTAATTTCACTTGTCATGTTACTGTTTATTTGATATTAATGTATTAAACATTTGACTTGCTCATAACAGATGTACAAGCGCAGCGGAAAGCCTTTCCTAGCAGTAGATAGACTCTGCTTTGGAGTACCAAAAGGAGAAGTAAGTCAGATAAACTGTAGTGCACTTCACAAAAATAGAGAACAAGAAATCTAACTGTAGGGTATTAAGTGATTTGTGGTCCATTGAGAATATGTCATGAATATAGGCAACTGTAGGGTATTAAGTGATTTGTTATCCATTGAGAATATGTCATGAATATAGGCAACTGTAGGGTATGAAGTGATTTGTGGTCCATTGAGAATATGTCATGAATATAGGCAACTGTAGGGTATTAAGTGATTTGTGGTCCATTGAGAGTATGTCATGAATATAGGGTATTAAGTGATTTGTGGTCCATTGAGAATATGTCATGAATATAGGTAAGTTAGTTGTCCTGCTTTTATTGGGTATATAGGTTGGTCATTCATTATGCCTTGTGTATGAGCCTTCAGTAAATTTCAGTCATATCTGAACATGGAAGCAGGAGGTAATAAATTCAACATAGTGGCTTAATATAGGAGTCGAACCCAGATCCACTGCACCAGTAACACTTTTGCACAACACCCAAGTTTGCCGAAGAATAAGTGGGAAAGTATTTCAGTGTACCTGCCAGAGGTGGATGTTTTCCTCTTCAGCCACTAATGCCACTGTATAGGTGAAGTGGTCCTAATATATTGATAAGCTACAAACAATTGTTTGTTTGAATAAAGAAATATTCAATAATATGAAGCATAGTATCTCAGGTACATGATTTAGCTTTGATGTCTTATCTCAGGTACACGATTTAGCTTTGATGTCTTATCTCAGGTACACGATTTAGCTTTGATGTCTCATCTCAGGCACACGATTTAGCTTTGATGTATTATCTTTTCTTCAGTGTTTTGGTCTTTTGGGAGTTAATGGAGCTGGTAAAACAACAACTTTCAAAATGCTTACTGGAGATTTAGTTCCATCAGAAGGGTCAGCATACCTTAAAGGTCAAAGGTGAGTAAATGGAACTATGCAGCTTTCAATTAGAGCCTTCTCTGTAAACCTTATAGGATTTATTTCTGCTGTTTTTCTCTCGTGACAGACTTTTGAGTTTCACTGGTCTGAACATTGAATTTCAAAGATAAATATAATTTATCTGCAGGTTTAAATAGGTTTCTATCAGTCAGAACAAATGAAGTGATATTCTACTACATTTCTGAAGCAAAGGCATGTGCATAATGCTTATCAATTATGTCTATTTATTTAGCATGATTTTTTTTACAAGGGTAATGTTTTAAGATAACAGTAAGTAACACAAAACTCTTTAGTGTTTTTCTTGTTATTTATTTCACAATTCCCTTTGGAAGACTTCTTATCAATTCTTTCAATGATATTAACTATTTGCAGAATTGCACAAGGTAACTCGAATATAGGTCAGGAACTTGGATATTGCCCTCAGGAAGATGCGCTAGATAATTTCTTGACCGGCAGAGAACTACTACATTGTTATGCTAGACTGAGGGGCTTACCTTCAGATACTAGAGAGGCAGTAAGAATTTAATTCTCTTAAAATTACTTGGAGATTTAATTTTTGATTGGAGACTACAAAATAATTGTAAATAGATGTAAAAAAAATAATTATTTATTAATCAGTTTTGAAGATTTTTATCCAATGTTTAGGATAACATTTTCTTTCAAATGCCTAGAATATCACATCATGTTGTACTCACAAGTTTTAGCTTGCCCGGGACGAATGTCCACAGAACTATTGTCATTCTGTGGGCATTGTCATCAATGTTGTTGTCGTCATCCATAGACATAAACTTTAACCTGGATCATAGCTTTGCCATAAGAGACAGGGCTCTAATATTTCACATGTTATTCTTTTTGCCAAGACCTTTCATTTGGTACCAAAATTTTGACTTTGTGACCTTGACCTTGAAGTTTGCCTTACTTTAAAAAAAAAAATGTAACTTTAGTCATAACTTATGAACAGTTAGAGATAGGGCTTAAATATTTCATGTGTGTATTCCTTGTGATAAGACCTTTCATTACAAATAAAAATATTTTACATTTTGACATTGACCTTGAAGATTGATCTACTTATAAAAAAAAATTTGCTATTTAAATTTGGTTTCCAGTGGCGAGATCTGTTGTCTTCTGATAACTGTTGTTACCTTTAACAGTGTTTACATACATTTTATACAAAATAAAATCAGAGTCCTGGTTATTTTGATATTCTTGGAAATAGTCTATTTTGGCTGTGTATCAGATTTTCACAGTTTCCACTTTCATTATATTGTAAAACATAGCATGAAAAACTGTAAGGACAAAAACATCTGCATCAATTACTAAACAATTTATGAATTCAGGCTGTCAATTCCTTAATATGGAAGCTGAACTTGAATTTTGCTGACAAGGTGATCCACAAGTACAGTGGAGGAATGAAACGAAAGCTTTCTCTAGCCATCTCCATGATAGGAGATCCACCAGTGGTATTATTGGTAAGGCCTATTAATGTAAATGTCCTTGACCATCTCTATGATAGGACATACACCTGACCATCTCTATGATAGGACATACACCTGTAGTATTATTGGTAAGGCCTATTAATGTAACTGTCCCTGACCATCTCTATGATAGGACATCCACCTGTAGTATTATTAGTAAGGCCTATTAATGTAAATGTCTTTGACCATCTCTGTGATAGGACATCCACCTATAGTATTATTGGTAAGGCCTATTAATGTAAATGTCCTTGACCATCTCTATGATAGGACATCCACCTATAGTATTATTGGTAAGGCCTATTAATGTAAATGTCCTTGACCATCTCTATGATAGGACATCCACCTGTAGTATTATTGGTAAGGCCTATTAATGTAAATGTCCTTGACCATCTCTATGATAGGACATCCACCTGTAGTATTATTGGTAAGGCCTATTAATGTAAATGTCCCTGACCATCTCTATGATAGGACATCCACCTATAGTATTATTGGTTAGAGTTATTGATATAACTGTCCCTGGCCATCTCTATGATAGGACATACTTATGTAGTATTATTGGTAAGGCCTATTAATGTAAATGTCCCTGACCATCTCTATGATAGGACATCCACCTGTAGTATTATTGGTAAGGCCTATTAATGTAACTGTCCCTGACCATCTCTATGATAGGACATCCACCTACAGTATTATTGGTAAGGCCTATCAATGTAACTGTCCCTGACCATCTCTATGATAGGACATCCACCTATAGTATTATTGGTTAGATTTACTGATATAACTGTCCCTGACCATCTCTATGATAGGACATCCACCTATAGTATTATTGGTTAGATTTACTGATATAACTGTCCCTGATCATCTCTATGATAGGACATACACCTGTGGTGTTATTGGTAAGGCCTATTAATGTAACTGTCCCTGACCATCTCTATGATAGGACATCCACCTATAGTATTATTGGTAAGGCCTATTAATGTAAATGTCCCTGACCATCTCTATGATAGGACATCCACCTATAGTATTATTGGTTAGAGTTATTGGTATAACTGTCCCTGACCATCTCTATGATAGGACATCCACCTATAGTATAATTGGTAAGGCCTATTAATGTAACTGTCCCTGACCATTTCTATGATAGGACATCCACCTATAGTATTATTGGTAAGGCCTATTAATGTAACTGTCCCTGACCATCTCTATGATAGGACATACACCTGTGGTATTAATGGTTAGAGTTATTGGTATAACTGTCCCTGACCATCTCTATGATAGGACATCCACCTATAGTATTATTGGTTAGAGTTATTGATATAACTGTCCCTGACCATCTCTATGATAGGACATCCACCTATAGTATTATTGGTTAGAGTTATTGATATAACTGTCCCTGACCATCTCTATGATAGGACATCCACCTATAGTATTATTGGTTAGATTTACTGATATAACTGTCCTTGACCATCTCAATGATAGGACATACACCTGTAGTATTATTGGTTAGATTTATTGATGTAACTTTCCTTGGCCATCTCTATGATAGGACATACACCTGTAGTATTATTGGTTAGAGTTATTGGTATAACTGTCCTTGGCCATCTCTATGATAGGACATCCACCTGTAGTATTATTGGTTAGATTTATTGATATAACTGTCCTTGGCCATCTCTATGATAGGACATCCACCTTTAGTATTATTGGTTAGAGTTATTGATGTAACTTTCCTTGGCCATCTCTATGATAGGACATACACCTGTAGTATTATTGGTTAGAGTTATTGATGTAACTTTCCTTGGCCATCTCTATGATAGGACATACACCTGTAGTATTATTGGTTAGATGTATTGATATAACTGTCCCTGACCATCTCTATGATAGGACATACACCTGTAGTATTATTGGTTAGAGTTATTGATATAACTGTCCTTGGCCATCTCTATGATAGGACATCCACCTGTAGTATTATTGGTTAGAGTTATTGATATAACTGTCCCTGGCCATCTCTATGATAGGACATACACCTGTAGTATTATTTGTAAGATCTATGAATATAGTAGTATTTGATGTCTTACATTCTTTTCCATTGTTATTGTTTGTGTTAAGACTTTATTTGCAATAACTTGTTTTTAAGGATACAAAGGAAAGTTTTAACTAGTTTACTCGTCAATGTTATCTTTTCTCTCCATAAGATTAAGTAAACTTGAGTTAAATTATTGATACACATATATACCTTAACTGAATTTATGGATTATTATCTGACCTAAAGTATATACATGTATGTCCATAGGTGTACATGTATGTCCAGAAAATACACCTGTATGTCTAGAAGATGTAGTGGTACTATGAATTGTGTGCCTTCGTCATGTGCCTATACCTACACACAATTCCAATTATATTAAGATTTCGTAATAAAAGAAACGATACTTGAAAATGGCCTATTTTGACATCTCATAAGACAAGAAACAGACATAGTACCAGTAGATGTTACTTATGTAGATATAAATGTAGATACATGTATAAGACTACTTTTAATTCTTCCAGGATGAGCCTACCACAGGAATGGATCCATCTACCAAGAGATTAGTGTGGAACTGTGTTCTAACAGCGGTCAAAAATGGCCAGTCTGTTGTACTCACCTCTCACAGGTCAGTAAACATTAAAAAGATCAGAGAAGAGTTAAAACTTTGAATATTCATCAGCCTTTTCACTGAAAATTTCAGATTTATTTATTTTATGTATCATTTGTTTCTCCAGATTGATGATCTTTATATATCTATCATAATCTATCAAATGTTAATGTGTTTATAATGATTTTTGAGTACCGTTAACCTTGATGTTTGATTTTTGAGTACCGTTAACCTTGATGTTTGATTTTCAGCATGGAGGAGTGCGATGCCTTGTGCACTCGGATGTCTATAATGGTCAATGGAGAAATGAAATGTCTGGGTGGACCACAACTTTTGAAACAAAAGTAACAAGAAAATTTTCATACTGTTATTTCATAGCCTTTATTTCTTCAAACATCTTCAAGCTAACTATAAGAAAAACATGTGTGTTAAAGTAATATAATACCAAACTATATGAAAAACATGTGTGTTAAAGTTATATAATACCAAACTATAAGAAAAACATATGTGTTAAAGTTATATAATACCAAACTATAAGAAAACATGTGTGTTAAAGTTATATAATACCAAACTCTAAGAAAAACATGTGTGTTAAAGTTATATAATACCAAACTCTAAGAAAAACATGTGTGTTAAAGTTATATAATACCAAACTCTAAGAAAAACATGTGTGTTAAAGTTATATAATACCAAACTATAAGAAAAACATGTGTGTTAAAATTATATAATACCAAACTATAAGAAAACATGTGTGTTAAAGTTATATAATACCAAACTATAAGAAAAACATGTGTGTTAAAGTTATATAATACCAAACTATAAGAAAAACATGTGTGTTAAAGTTATATAATACCAAACTATAAGAAAAACATGTGTGTTAAAGTTATATAATACCAAACTCTAAGAAAAACATGTGTGTTAAAGTTATATAATACCAAACTCTAAGAAAAACATGTGTGTTAAAATTATATAATACCAAACTATAAGAAAACATGTGTGTTAAAATTATATAATACCAAACTGTGAGAAAAACATGTGTGTTAAAGTTATATAATACCAAACTATAAGAAAAACGTGCGTGTTAAAGTTATATAATACCAAACTATAAGAAAAACGTGCGTGTTAAAGTTATATAATACCAAACTATAAGAAAAACGTGCGTGTTAAAGTTATATAATACCAAACTATAAGAAAAACGTGTGTGTTAAAGTTATATAATACCAAACTATAAGAAAAACGTGTGTGTTAAAGTTATATAATACCAAACTATAAGAAAAACATGTGTGTCAAAGTTATATAATACCAAACTATAAGAAAAACATGTGTGTTAAAGTTATATAATACCAAACTATAAGAAAAACATGTGTGTTAAAGTTATATAATACCAAACTCCTTGTTCTCTTTCACTTTCATTAACAAAATATTTGTACTAGTAAAATGAAGAGATGAAGTCCAGATGATTACCAAGGTAGCTCACATGAGTACATAAACCATTGTCAATCATTCAAGACTTATCTATAACGTTATAACAATGATTGACACTCATTAACAGATTTATCTATAATGTTATAAAAACGATTGACAGTCATTCACAGACTTATCTATAATGTTATAACAACGATTGACAGTCATTCACAGACTTATCTATAATGTTATAACAACGATTGACAGTCATTCACAGACTTATCTATAACATTATATATGCACAAACACTGTATTTGCCTGAGATAAAGCTTTCAAGACCTATGTATTTTATTTCTGTATAAGGTACATTGATCGGTGACGTCATAACGCCCCATATTTGATCCACTTTTCAACACAGAAAGCGATGTTTGGCAGACTTTTGATTGTTATGATATTGACGTCATAATGAAATGTTCAACATTTCCAACCTTGCATGACGTCATTAAAGTCGTATTTTGCACTAAAGTGCTTGACATTCAACGAAAGTATGTCATTCTGGATAAACGTTACGTTGTCATGGGACACCTGTTGCTTCTTTCAGTTTATAACTTCCCTCCAGAATGATTTAATGATGCAGTTTATAAATAGGAAATGGAAGTTTCCAGTTTCCAGTATGATATTTTTGCGTTAAAAGCGCATATATATAGAATAAGTGTCTTATTTTGTGTTTTTGCATTATATCTCATAAATGCATCAGACATTGTACTTTATTCCTGCATGAAAAACACGAAATAAGACACTAATTCTATATATAACAACAATTGACAATCATTCACAGACTTATCTGTAACGTTATAACACCAATTGACAGTCATTCACAGACTTATCTATAACGTTATAACAATGACTGACAGTCATTCACAGACTTGTCTATAACGTTATAACAATGACTGACAATCATTCACAGACTTATCCATAACGTTATAACAACGATTGACAGTCATTCACAGACTTAACTTTAACTTTATAACAACGATTGACAGTCATTCACAGACTTATCGTTATAACAATGATTGACAGTCATTCACAGACTTATCTATAACGTTATAACACCAATTGACAGTCATTCACAGACTTACCTATAATGTTATAACAACGATTGACAGTCATTCACAGACTTGTCTATAACATTATAACACCAATTGACAATCATTCACAGACTTGTCTATAACATTATAACACCAATTGACAATCATTCACAGACTTATCTATAACGTTATATCAAGGACTGACAATCATTCACAGACTTATCTATAATGTTATAAAACCATTGTCATTTATTCACAGACTTATCTATTACATTATAAAATGATTGACAATCATTCACAGACTTGTCTATAACATTATAACAAAAATTGACAATCATTAACAGATTTATCCATAACGTTATAACAACGATTGACAGTCATTCACAGACTTATCTATAACATTATATCAAGAACTGACAGTCATTCACAGACTAATCTATAACATTATATCAAGAACTGACAGTCATTCACAGACTTATCTATAACATTATATCAAGAACTGACAGTCATTCACAGACTTATCTATAACATTATATCAAGAACTGACAGTCATTCACAGACTTATCTATAACATTATATCAAGAACTGACAGTCATTCACAGACTTATCTATAACATAACAAAAATTGACAATCCTTAACAGATTTATCTATAACGTTATAACAATATTTATAAGTGAGGTAACAAGAAAAGAGTATTCAGAAGAAAAAAATGATAATATATCATGGCATTGATAGTTAATGTGCCTTTATGTAAATGTGCATTTTCTTTCACATTTTAGGTATGGAGATGGCTACACAGTAACTTTATATTTTCTTGGATTATCCACTGTGAAACATGACATTACAGAAGTCTTCAACACATTCTTCCCAGGGTCCCATTGCACAGTAAGGACTCTATTATATATATATTGTGTCTTATTAAATGTTTATACTGTTACTTTTTCTGGTTAAAACATTAGAAACATTTCTGGCAACCCAATAAATGTAAATCAAATTTTGTAACGAATAATGTTTCTTTGATTCTTGCTTTTTGTCATGTTCATTTGTGTGGTAATGGCACCTACCTGATGCATCCCACAGAAATTAAGATTTCTGCATCGGACAAACCTGAAGGGTTATTTACATGCCACATTAACTGTGACATGGGACATTGGTTTGATCATCTCATCTGAACGACGGGAGACTGGCTAGTCTCAAGTAAGACTCCTATCTCAGACTGTCTGGTCACGAGTCATACACCTTACTGATTGATGTACACTCTTTAACAGATAATGTCATAGTCATACACCTTACTGATTGAGGTACACTCTGTAACAGATAATGTCATAGTCATACCCCTTACTGATTGAGGTACACTCTGTAAAAATAATGTCATAGTCATACACTTTACTGACTGAGGTACACTCTATAACAGATAATGTCATAGTCATACCCCTTACTGATTGAGGTACACTCTGTAACAGATAATGTCATAGTCATACACCTTACTGATTGAGGTACACTCTGTAACAGATAATGTCATAGTCATACACCTTACTGATTGAGGTACACTCTGTAACAGATAATGTCATAGTCATACACCTTACTGATTGAGGTACTCTCTGTAACAGATAATGTCATAGTCATACACCTTACTGATTGATGTACACTCTGTAACAGATAATGTCATAGTCATACACCTTACTGATTGAGGTACACTCTGTAACAGATAATGTCATAGTCATACACCCTACTGATTGAGCCACACTCTGTAACAGATAATGTCATAGTCATACACCTTACTGATTGAGCTGCACTCTGTAATAAATATTGTCATAATCATACATGTTATTAGTACTTGCAAAAAGAAAAGTCACATCACTGATTTTTACAGGTTCATCATCGAGGAGTATTGCAGGTAAATATCCCTCATAGAACTACGTCAGTGGCCCAGATTTTAAAGGTATTAGAAGAACAGAAGGAAAGATGTAATATTCAGCATTATTCTGTGTCACAAACTACTCTTTACAATGTAAGTACTTTCAAGATTGATGGTGTTGTATTTATAGGTAATGATCTTCAAATTTGTATCAAGGTTATCATTAGCTAAAAGCGCCAAGGGACTGCACTTCTGGATAACTTTCATTTCTGACTGGATGTGACTTCGATCAATATTACGTTGTGAAATTATGGAGAAGTCTACCTATGGATTGAATTAATGATGTACTGGGTTGTTCCTATTGGCTACTTTAAAATGTTTGTCACCATTGTATGGAGTTACGGTAGATGAGTAAATGTCATTTTGTATGCTCCTGCCAGGCATGGCCAAGAGCATTAAGTATCGGTATTTACTTTGTTGGTCCTTCCAAAGCTGATATCTGATTGGCAGATGATATCTTAAGTTTCTTGCATCCTATCCAAATCAGACTTGGAATTATGAATACTTATCAAACAGGGAAAGATGCCAATTGATTTTGCGGTCAGTAAACAGAAAGTTAGATTCACCATTTGAAAAAATGGACTGAAATTATTGGTTTCAATAGGATTAATCAAGTACCATTCATCCTATGCAAACCAATAAAGGGGAAGATACTAGTACCTATTGATTTAAGGGTCAATATGTCAAAAGGTCAAGGTCACTTTTGGTAAGAATAGATTGTAATACTGAACCAGATGATAAATCAAGTTCCTTCATCCTATCCAATTTTAAATTTGGATATATGGACACTTACCAAAAGTGAAAGATGCTTTTTGATTTTGAGGTCAATAGGCAAAAAGTCAAGGTCATAACTGGGGAAAATAGATTTATATTATTTCCAGATAAGTAATCATGTACCTTCCATCTTATAGAAACCATATTGGATGTATTCAGTATAATCAAAATTTGAGGATGCTATTGATTTGGGGGTCATTAGGGACATAAGTATTAAAAACATGCTCTAGTTTTTATTATTTATAGTTTTATTTTCAATTTCTTAATTTTTGGTTTTTCATCTGTTGAATATTTGAGTTCTTATTTGTCAGACAGTACCACATTTTTTTTCATTGTTTATTTTTCCTTCAGGTTTTCCTGAATTTTGCTCGAGAACAAACAGATGGCATTATTCTAGATTCGACAGATTCTCTACTGGATAGCTCTACCTCTGAAATGTCAAGCGAAAACTTCTTTGCTGAATCGAAAATGAATCCAACATACTCTTACATGAACCCAAGCTTTTCAATGACTGGAAAAAAGAATAGTCCTGCACCACTGATTCTCCATGATTCAGATATCATGACAAAACTTTGAACTTGACTAAGACTCTATCACACTCTTAATTTTCAATATCAGTTTGGGGTCAGGTACTTATTCCACCTTGAGAATTCAATTGCAAAATTGTAACATATCACATTGTAAAAGTATATTTTTTTACCAATGCTATTATTGAAGGTAGAATGTCTCACAATTTTCTTGTGATGTATATGGAGGAGATTCACTGTTGAACAGGAATTTTTTGTAAAGGATTTACCTTCCTTATATAAGGGAAATCCTACCTTAAATGATATATGTATATATATGAAATCCAATAATGTGCTTCCAAACAATCATGCTATTGCAAAGCTTGGATCTAGGATCATCTTACTTTCTCAAAGTCTCAAAGTGCTGCGATTCTGGTCTGGGGCACACAATGGTGACAGCAAGCCAAAGCAATGCATTGTTACTTAATATTGTGATTGTTATACATATTTGATATTCATTTATGTGGAGTTTTTTAAAGTTTCTGAATGAATGGGGTTTTTTTTATCATTGCGGACAAAATAATTAAACTGAATTTATGGTCATACTTGATTAGTACATGTAGTAACAATAAAATTATACTTTGTGACTTAATTACAACAGTTAAGTACACCAAAATCCAACCATATAATCAAAGACCAAAAAGACCAAAGAGAATTTTTTTTAAATTTTGGATGCCTTTTTAATGTTACATTTGTAATATTCCCCATTCTTCCTGTGAAAACATCCTGCAATACTTTAAAGAGAAATTATTCATACAATTTCTATATTCACCAAATGCATATCAATAATTTTTTTGTGTGTGTGTCATTGACATGCATGAGTTTTTTCCCAAGGCTGCTTGAAATTTCTCACAATATTCAATTAACAGTAATAATATATCTGTGGCTTTTAGATTTGTTTACAAACAAATGTACACTTTTCTAGAGGGTAAATTTACTTTGTAGTATTATTTTTGGGTACGAGACTTTTTATTATTTTTTTAATTGGTTTTATTATAAATAGTGGATTTAATCATAGTTTCTGTAACAAAATTAATAAACTTCATTATTCTTGATGTTACCGTTACAAGGAAACTAACAAATGCAATTATCTAATGCTCAGATTTTCAGCTATTATGTTATATTATTATAATCTATCAATGCAAGACACATTCCGATCATTTGTGCTACGATAACATTTTCAAAATGTTTATCATATAACAATGCAAATATTTTGCTTTTTGAAGTAGGTAAATTTTCATAATTTATTTTTGTTAATATATTTTTTGTGTTTTCTTTGTTTTTCTGTTTTATTGAATGTTATTGGTGCATGATAATTATAAATTGATTTTTATGTACAATTTTCAGCTCACCTGGCCCAAAGTGGCATGTAAGGTATTGCCATCACTTGGTGTCCATCATGATGTGTATACTATTTGTATATTCCATCTTCTTCTCAGAAACCACCATTCTGATTTAAATCAAACTTTACTTGAATAGAATATGGAGTGTCCTTTTTAAAATATCCTATTTTTATTCTGATTGAATAAACAATATGGTCGCCAGGAACTTTCTTACATTATGATTGGCCAATTTTCAAAACTTTTCTTCTCTGAAACTACAAGGCAAAATATTTTGATACCTTGTATGAATGATCAGTGGTAGACTACCTACAAATATCCATCATTAGTGCCCACCTGGAGGAAAATATGGCTGTCATCGTTAAAATAGAACATAAAGGTTCAAACTAGTAATTTTGCTTTAATCCCAAAAATGAAGTACGTTGGAAAGAAAACGTTTCCCTGAAATGTTCAGCAGAGTAAAAATTAGGATGTTTACTCTTATTCAGCAAATTTTAGTAAAATTCTAACTTTGTGAAAATTATAATAATTAGAGGTATGCTGTTAATTTCAAAGGCGTTCCATGTTTGAAAAACTACATTCTTTCCATTAAAATCATGTAATGACTCCTTATTTAAGTTATGACCCCTGTTTTGATGAATTTTAGCGAAATTCCAACGTTTTGCCCAATAATAGTTAGAGGCATACTGATAATTACAAACAATTTCACTTTTGACGACGTACATTTCGTTCAACTGATCCAAAATCATGTGATGACTGAGTTTAGGAGTTATGAACCTTTATTGATGATTTTTAGTGAATTTCCAATTTTTAGCTCTATAAGCTCAAAACAGTGAAAGCTATTATAGATATGTTGTAAATTGCAACAGTGATTCATTATTTAAGATCTACAGATTAGTATATTGAAATGATTCATTATTTAAGATCTACAGATTAGTATATTGAAATGATTCATTATTTAAGATCTACAGATTAGTATATTGAAATGATTCATTATTTAAGATCTACAGATTAGTATATTGAAATGATTTGATAACCTGTTTTAGGAGTTATTACCCTCAATTAGTGGTTTTCATCACACATTTGAATAGTTCATTGTGAAAGATTTGCAATCTTTTTGTGGTTCCTTTGTGCTCTAGTAATATTTCAGATTTCTGTGGATTTTGGCAATTTTAAGGATCATAGAGCATGTAATAATATATAACCCCATAATTCCTCTTGAAACCCCATGACAAATTCCATTTTGATCTTCTCAACTCCTGAGCAGTAGCACACTTTTTGTGAAAAAAACTCTCGACAATAAATCTAGAGGAATAATCAATTTTCATTTGTCTTAAAGTTGGTTAGTACTAGATCAGTTGTTTTCAATTTTTGTCTTCTTAAATAAAAAAGAAAAATAGGCCACAAAGTCTTTGCTACATCTAGTCCTTTTTGGACATATTTGCCAGGTGAGTGTTTCAGGCCTCTGGGAGCCTATTGTTGTATGTTTAGTGCTTTATACGTGTTTTTTTAAAAGGAACATTGAATAACTTAATGTTTAGACAGAAAGCAACCCCAAACTTTTTACATGTATTTACACGTTTTCTTGATTTACATTTTTTTACCATAATATCAGATGCTTTTAAATCAGTGTATATGTATAATGTAATTTTATTCTATACTTTCTCAGTTTTCTACATATCTTACAGTAATGGAGACTTTAAGTCATACTTATAATATTTAAATCCTTTTTATCGTCACAATTTTAATTCTATAGATTTATCTTTTCAAGTTTTTGCATGTAATTTTTATACTTTATGCGCAATAAAGGTAAATGTTTCTAACAACAACAAATTGCAGAAATTTTCGCTGTAGGTGATAAGATAACATATGAATAGTATCTCCTTTATTATTGCATATATATAGCAACTGAACCAAAGAAAAGGTCACTTTCATGGCATGATTATTATTCATTATATATCGTAATTTGCATATCATACTATTTTACTAGATAACTGTGTTCTTAGTTTAAAAATTGTTCACTTTAATAAATCCATTTATATCATCCTGTTAGCAATAAAGGACAGTCAATGCAGTAGCTAGTACATGTAACTTAGTCGTCTTTAATTTCAATGCAAAGTAGATAGTTTTTTGTGTTCTGTTTGTTATAAGCCAGATGGAGACCTAAAGAGCTTATGTTATGCACTATCATTTGTCATATTATTGGCATATATTTAACTTTCTGTATGTCAGGGTCTATGTGTCAGGGTCAAATGTATTTCATCTACTTATGGCATAGTAATTCAACAATGCAAAATGAAATTATATGTCCATGTCAGTTATGCTTATAGGTCTTACCTATATTTTGATTGTTTATGTTCCAGTGTATTTCAGTTTCTTTGCCATATTTTCAGAATATCAGGACATGAGAATAATTTTCTTCAAAACTATTTGTTTTTCTCTAAATCATTAAATTTTTATTGTTACATCAAATACATTTGCATTTCTGTGATTTGAATGAAATTTTAGAAGAAATTCTAGATGAGCAATATCATATGATTTATATAAGGAAAGTTCAAGCATAATGGAATAGTGGAAAATTCAATGATATAACCTAATTAATTTCTCAGATCTTTCCTTTTCTTTAAAATAATAAATATATATATATACATATATGTTTCTTATTTCTTACAGTGGGTAAGGTCATCAAAGTGATCTAGTTTTATAGGTCATATAGGACTGTGAATTAGGAACCTTACAAGTCAGTGAAGTGATTTATACCTAGTTAAGATTTCTATGTACAGTAAATAAACTTCACTCACATATGGTAGGTAGGTCGATTCAAATTTTACCTCACTTTCAACAAATTTTCAGTTATATTAGAACATAAAAGTAAGACGCCTTACATGGTAAATTATGATATAAATGTATACATACATATATATATACATTGTATGTATATACACTGTGTATTTATGTGAATATATGTATATATATCTTTCCACTTATTGCGATAACCAGTTGAGCGCACATAAAGCAGAGGTAACAGACTACTATGAGATCAGACACTGTACTAGTTGGGAAGGTAAACCCGGACGCTCCGTTAAAGTCATATTTAGTGAGAAGATTTTAAAATGTCCTATGGTATACAGTTCAAAAAGATGTTTTTTCGAATTGTGCAGTTAAAATTACTTGAAATCGTCAATAAGTAATGAAAATAGCAGTCTTCCGGATATACGGCGTGTCACAACCAGCACTGTAGCACCACTGGCCACCGAGGATCCTATGGACAGTACTGTGAAAGATGTCAAGATCAGCACGTTGTTATCTTGAAGATTTGTTTTGAGATTGATAATAGTCGCATCAGAAAATGATCAATACTCGCTTGTATACAGTTTCCGTAGATACTTTTTTGTGGTCAAAGCCTAGTAATTCCATTTCCCATAGGGTCCCATGTTATATTACCAAACTTCCAGCAAGATTTACACAACGTCCTACATTTTAGCTATATGTAATCAACATCTCAAAATGTTTGTCAGACCCTTCCCTATCAGAATTTTAATAGTTTACCATAGGTTATGCACCTTAATTTCAAGAAAATCATGCTGGAAGGGGGCACCCCCCAAAATTGGCCAAAATTCAAATGTAAACAACCACCCCTTTTTAGATCATAAAATTTTTACATTCGCAAAATGAGATAAAAATTCATGATTTTACAGCAGAATCAATCTTTATTTATAGATAGATCAAATAATTTCATCCAATCACAGCTCCTGATACATTGAAATAGTAGTCCCTCTCTCCCTACACCACATCAGCCATCACGGCTATTGTTAATTAACTTTCTTTGACCTATATATAGAGGCATTTTACTACTTTATCAAACTAGGAAAGCCCCTATCGAACAAAAGTGTGTTGATTTCTGAATAAAATGACACAAATTTCATGAAAATCCGTGCAGTTATTCTTAAGCAATGCTACTTTAAAGGTGCCTACCCCCATCTGGGGTGAACTGAAAATGGGCACAAATTTGGATTAGGGGTCATGTCTAAGGGGGCTGTAAATGGATAACACTTTATGACTTTTACCTGGTATAGCCTTTCAGTTTTGTTCATTATACATTGAATAAACTGTTCAAATCAAATTTTAATCAATTTGTGAGTTACATTGATTTTTTAATAATACTTTTGAAAGCTAAAATATGCCATTTTCTGTACGAAAATACAGACATTCCATGATGTTATTATTTCATGTAGAACTTTAAAGGTAAATGATGTCATGCACATTTCGGCTTAATTCGGTGTGTTTTTGACTTGTACGTGGAAGATCATATGATAAGTTTTATCGAAAATCAGAAAAAATTTTCATCGAATTGCGTACTTTTTACAAATTCAAGTTTCACAGTCCACAATGTGAGAAGTGCACAAAATCAAAAAAATTGGGGTAAAGTTCGGTAAATAATGTTTCAAATGTCTTAAGTATCCAATACAATGGAAACAAATCAGTCATCCATGCAAAATACACCAAATTAATTGGTTAAAATTTTGCATATTTAAACCACCCCCCTTTTTAGCTCACCTGAGCCAAAGGCTCAAGTGAGCTATTGTGGTCAATCGTAGTCTGTCGTTAACTTTTCACCTTTTGACTTCTTCTTCAGAACCGCTGAACAGAATTTGATGAAACTTGGTATACATGAAGTACTGATGGTCTCCTACAAGTGTTGTTGTTTTTTGTCCAGACCGTCAACAAGTGGCGCCACCACAGGCAAAAGGAGGTCACAGGGGGTACCCTCCTTTAACAAACTTCTTCTTCAGACCAGGGGCATACAGAGACAAAGCGAATACATAGGAATGATCTGGAGGGATGTGTGAAAAAGTGTTGTTATTTTTTATTCCATTCCGAAATCAAATTTTTGACGTTTTTTCAACATTTTTTTAGACTTAGTAATTTCAATGCAGAAAAGTGCCATGTTTTTCAGTTAATTTATAATGATGACTTCTTATGGCCTAATTTGATCATAATTTTGGTAAGAAATATCATTGTGAAAGAATTTTGTCGATATCTTAATTTTTGGATTTTTTATGAATTTTTTAAGACTTCCAAAAAAAGGGGGGGGGGATTTTTCACATTTTCAACTTTTCTGCAAAACTGTTCGAAGGTTTTTGATAAATCTTGATAGAAATAAATCGCTTATGATCCCCTTCAAATTCTGTCGTTTTTGTCCAAACCTCTGTACAGGTGGCGCCACCACAGTCAAAAGTAGGTCACAAAAGAGTACCCTTCTTTGACAATCTTCTTCATACTGGCTATATACAGAGACAATCAGAATGCATAGAAATGATCTAGAGAATGAGTGAAGAAATCTTGTTCCCTTCCAAAATCAAATTTTAGAAATATTTTCGACATTTCTTTTGACTTGGTGATTTCAATCAGAAAAGTGTCATATTTCCTAGTTAATTGATAATGATGATTTCTTATGGACTATTTTGATCATAATTATGGTAAGGAATATTGTTTTGAAAGAATTTTGTCAATATCTCATTTTTGGGATTTTCTAAGACTTCCAAATGAAGGTGTATAGGGACATTTCTTCATATTCTTTAACTTCTGCTGTTATACTACATGAAAGATTTTAATGAAACATGGTGTACATAGGACCTCTATCAATTTTTACATTTCATTCAAATTGGTCTACAGATGGTGCCACCATGTCTAAAAAATGGGTCTCACAATGGTACATATACCACTTGGTAATTAAAATATGGAGAGTAGCGGTTCAAATCCTGCTGTGGTCAAAAAAAAATTTTCATTTCTTTACACATCTAAATAAGTTTTTAGATATTTCTCAACACTCAACATATGAAATTAGGCCATTTTGAATTGGATCTGGACAATATTTGAAACAATTGTTGTTTGTGAATGTATAGGTTATTCATGATTTTTAGAGAAATATTATTCTACTAGTAAAGGAAATGTTGCACGTGTTGCTTCGTTATTCCAATATTGTTGCATGAATCTGAAATGTGGGGCTTAAATTGTAATTTAGAAATGAGTGAACGTATTCATAGAAATTTCGTAACTTATACTTGGTGCGCGTCGAACTGCAACACAGTATACGGGAATTAAGCAGAACAACTTTAAAAGTACAGGTGCAGTTAAGAGTTGTGAAGTACTGGATAATTCTCAACAACAAATGACACATACAGTCAGCTGAAAATGACGGAACAAGTTGCAATATATTTGATTGGGTTTTAGTAATAAAACATTGCTTGGTGTTGGACTTGAATATATATGGGTTTTCAGGATAATTTCGAATTAAACTATGCATTGATAAAAAAAAATATGTATGTATTTTCAAAGCTGGAAAGCAGAGGTCAATAAATTTTCAAAATTACAATTATTTTCTCGAATCAAAGATGAGTTTTCTTGTTCATCCTACTTATGCAATAATTCAGAATAAAATTTCAGTCATCTGCAGTGAGAACATGACTTGGATATAAAGAAAGGGAGGTATTTAGTATTACTCAAGAAAATAGATTGTGTAACTGATGTAACATGAAATTGAAGGAAAATGTGTACCATTTTAGCTGGCCAGGACGAAATGTCCGGTAATCAGTTATTATCATACCACCATATGTCGGCGTCCTCGTGCACAAAAAAACCCATTAAACCTGGGCTATATCTTTTGAAACAATAGGAGTATGGCTTTGATACTTCACACATAGGTTTATCGTGACAAGAGCTTTCATTTGATACCATAACTTTTGACCGTGTGACCTTGGACTTTGACCTACTTTTAAAAAACTTAAAATTGGGTTATATCTTTTGGACAAATAGCAGTAGGGCTAGGATACTTCACACATACATGTTTCATTACAAGAGCTTTCATTTGATATCATGACTTTTGACCTTGTGACTTTGACCCACTTTTCAAAAACTTTAAACTGGGCTATACCTTTTGAACAAATAGGGTTAGGGCTTTGGTTCTTCACATATGCGTTTTTCATGTCAAGAGCTTTTATTGATACTATGACCTTTGACTTTGCTACCTAAACCTTGGAATTTGACGTACTTTTCAACAACTTTTACCTTGGATTTTTCTTTTGAAATATTAGAGATAATGATTTCACATGTAGATTCATTGTGACCAGAGATTTCATGTGCTCAGGTTTTAAAATAGCAAATTCCTTAACAATAAGCTGTTTGCCGTAAAGGTTAGAGAATAGTTTCGAGTTACCAAATAACGCAGAACGAGAAAACAACTTTTTATGTTAAAGAAAACCCATCACTTAGCGAGTTCCGTCGAGTTCTGGACGGAAAAACGAAAAAATTAAGAAAAGGGAGTTGTGATGCACCGTGAGGAGATAACAGTCACTGCGGATGGTGAAATTAAACAGTTGAATACATGATGAATACATATAATTATATATAAGATATGTTGAAAATAGTTAATAGATATATATATATATAAATAAATTGATAAATAAATAATAATGAATCAATAAATATAGAAAGAAAGAAAGGAGACAGAAGGAAGGAAGAATTAAAGGACGGACAGACAGACAACAAGATAGATAGATAGATGTAGATAGAAGCCATGGTGAAAAGTGTTGTGCCATTTGCATCGCACACCTACTCAGAGTACTCCACCTAGAGGGCGAGTAGTATCGATAGATAGATTTGGTTATCAAATCATATGGTGATTGTCTTCGCTGTAATCAGTCAGGCGAAGCGCGACACCATGGGATTTGGTGACCAATTAAATTGAGAGGTGTCAAGTATCATATGCACAGAAATGTCCTGTCTTGTTTTCTGACAATTCTTGCTTATTGGTGTGTCCTGCATGCTGTGATATCAGGAAAAAGTATTTTTCAGAATACGATTGTCATTGGCCTGATATCCATAAACAAGAATCTTTATTGAATGTGTAAGCAACTTCGACTTGCGGCACCCTTATTTCGTTTTGATTGAACTGTTGCTTTACTCAAAAGGTGTTTTTGTTTGTAATCAGTAATTTGATGTTTTACATTGTTTAGAAACTTAAATAACTTTGCATACATGTAGTTCGGGTATCGTTTAAATTGTTGACTCCGCGATATGTACTGGGAGAATGCGTCTGCGTATATCATGCCAAAATTTCAGTTATATCGCGACATGGAAGGTAACCAACCTCTTAAACGTAAAGACGCAACCCGGGAATCGAACCCGGATCGTCGGCACAATAAGCCAAGCGCTTAACCACTACACCAAGCCTGCCCGCTGATTTGCTATCGTAAATTTTCCTTATTTGGATGGCGGTGTATCAAGACTCCCATCGTATGGTATTTATATATCAGTTGGTTTGGTTCGCTAGAGCTTGCACTAATGTTTTAGACTTCCACACTAAACTTTACAAATCACTTCAAAACTGCTGCCTCAGAGATACAGATACCATAAACTTTTTTTTAAGTTTACAGATCTTATTCAAAATTGTTATCTACATTCGGAAATATTAGTTTTCAGCAATTTGTGTCCAGCGGAATTTCTCATCCCAATTTCTGCGGTGATCTAGCTTACAAATTAAGGAGGGTAAGATACTTTGATAACTTCATTTTGTCTGGATCCAAAATTGTCAAACGTCGTCTACATCGACAATATGACCCCAAGATCATTGCTAAGACTATTGGTCTTGTATTGGGCCTCTATACTGCCGTGTTCTTGAGCGCTGCACACTGACTAACAGAGCGGTTGTGACTCGTTGACGGGCATTGTCAAAACCTTTTCAGAGGAGACATGGTCTCGAATCTCGTCCCCTCTGTCGGTTAGTCAGGATTCCTACAGATCAAGGCTCCGAGCTCGCTTCCAGATCAGCAAACCACAGATACCTCACGTTGATGTCGATCTATATATTTTTGTTATCATAATCTTACTCTACATTAATGAGTTTGTTACTCAATTGACCGTCTTTAGTCGGTATTGCATCTGTCGTCCAATCAATATTTTTGTAATGTCATTGCAGGTATTTCATTACTTGTCACCTAGTTTTATTGCACATTTCCTTGGTGACTTCTGCCCTACAGCTAAGTCAGATGTCTTTCCCGTTCCCTGATGATCCCAGCTTTTAAATTAAGGCATTTGCCAAAGTTTTGTTTGTGTGACGAAGTCGGGAATGACAAAGCATCGACATTCCCAACAACCCCGCCCAAAGTTTGCCTATATAATGTTCGTCCGTCTGTCGTTATTTCTCCTACAGGTCTACTTGGATTTTACCAAAACCCGTTCCACACGATGACCAAAACCTGATGAAGAGAGATCAGCATGTCCAGTTGTCCGGACGACTGCTGCCATGCATAACAATCCTGTAGAAGTTGTGTTCCTTGCACTATAATTATTATTATTATTATTATTATTATTATTATTATTATTATTATTATTATTATTATGTTTTTCGACAATTCCTGTAGGAGATTTATGACCCTTGCACGTCGCAATTTGTTTACCTGAATATACTTCATCTTGTCATCGCAACTCCTCCTAGGCGCATAAATGAATTCGACAAAATAGAACAAAAGAAGATTGCGATATATAGATCATATACAAGAAGAGAGAGAAATCTGCCTAACAATTCCTGATCGTCGATTTTTTTTTAAATATAAATGTCTTTTCATCTCAACTCCTCTTCCTCCTAGAACCATCAATGGATTTGCATGAGACGCTGCACAAAGAAATATCACAATATGTAGGTGTGCATGAAGGAAAGGGAATATTGCTTGACAATTCTTGACTGAGTTACTGTCCTTGGACGCTTTGTTAAATAGACACCACTGATTTGTCAAGTTCTCGGATTTTGATTTTTGTTCATTCTACGTGTGCAGTCATGATGCTCATGGCTCTATTCTTTTAGGGTCTATAGGTGAAAGGTCAAGCCAGGTTGCAAGAAATAAGCGTTTCTACGCTGCAATGAAAAGGTTTAAAATTCTAGACTCCTGACACTTCACACATAGAATGTCACAATTTTTACCCATGATGCTTCACACATAGAATGTTACAATAGATACCCATAATACTTCTCATATAGAATGTTACAATAGATACCCATAATACTTCACATATAGAATGTTACAATAGTTACCCATAATACTTCACACATAGAATGTTACAATAGATACCCATAATACTTCACACATAGAATGTTACAATAGATACCCATAATACTTCACATATAGAATGTTACAATAGTTACCCATAATACTTCACACATAGAATGTTTCAATAGATACCCATAATACTTCACACATAGAATGTTACAATAGATACCCATAATACTTCACACATAGAATGTTACAATAGATACCCATAATACTTCACACATAGAATGTTACAATAGTTACCCATAATACTTCACACATAGAATGTTACAATAGATACCCATAATACTTCACACATAGAATGTTACAATAGATACCCATAATACTTCACACATAGAATGTTACAATAGTTACCCATAATACTTCACACATAGAATGTTTCAATAGATACCCATAATACTTCACACATAGAATGTTACAATAGATACCCATAATACTTCTCATATAGAATGTTACAATAGATACCCATAATACTTCACATATAGAATGTTACAATAATTACCCATAATACTTCACACATAGAATGTTTCAATAGATACCCATAATACTTCACACATAGAATGTTACAATAGATACCCATAATACTTCACACATAGAATGTTACAATAGATACCCATAATACTTCACACATAGAATGTTACAATAGTTACCCATAATACTTCACACATAGAATGTTACAATAGATACCCATAATACTTCACATATAGAATGTTACAATAGTTACCCATAATACTTCACACATAGAATGTTACAATAGATACCCATAATACTTCTCATATAGAATGTTACAACCGTTACCCGTGATACTTCACACATAAAATGTCAATTGTTACTCGTGATACTTCAAACATAGAAAGTCACAATTGTTGCCTATGACCGAGGGTCATACTTTGAACAATGTACACCGTTAGCCTTTGACCAACATTATTGTTGTTTACCATTTGTGGAACTTCCAGTCGTGGTTCCGTTACAAAAGTTCCAGTTTTTCGGTTCGGAGAAGGCAAATTCAAATGTATCATTCCTCAAAATAAATAATGTCTAACTTCAGATTAAAACTTTGTTTAAAGGCGTAGATATGTGAGCAAATTCTTTTATAAAGGTGTACATATCTGGGCGAATTCTTTTATAAAGGCGTACATATCTGGGCGAATTCTTTTATAAAGGCGTATATATGTGTGCGAATTCTTTTATAAAGGTGTACATATCTGGGCGAATTCTTTTATAAAGGCGTACATATCTGGGCGAATTCTTTTATAAAGGCGTACATATGTGTGCGAATTCTTTTATAAAGGCGTACATATCTGGGCGAATTCTTTTATAAAGGCGTACATATGTGTGCGAATTCTTTTATAAAGGCGTACATATGTGTGCGAATTCTTTTATAAAGGCGTACATATGTGTGCGAATTCTTTTATAAAGGCGTACATATCTGGGCGAATTCT
The DNA here is from genome assembly GCA_035048485.1 of Pteria penguin. Taxonomy (NCBI): domain Eukaryota; kingdom Metazoa; phylum Mollusca; class Bivalvia; order Pterioida; family Pteriidae; genus Pteria; species Pteria penguin. Next base: position 89,683,124 of record CM068580.1, read on the forward strand.
TTTATAAAGGCGTACATATGTGTGCGAATTCTTTTATAAAGGCGTACATATGTGTGCGAATTCTTTTATAAAGGTGTACATATCTGGGCGAATTATTTTATAAAGGCGTACATATCTGGGCGAATTCTTTTATAAAGGCGTAGATATGTGTGCGAATTCTTTTTAAAAGGCGTACATATGTGCGATTTCTTTTATAAAGGCGTACACGTACATATGTGTGTGAATTGTTTCATAAAGATGTACATATGCGTGCGAATTCCTTTATAAAGCGCTTGTAATAGTCCACAGGCCATACCACTTCGGTTAATTGTTCGGTCTTGACATCAAGTTCAAGTTCTTTATTACCTTGAGCCATGCGACTCATAGGTTAGCAACATATATACAAATATACATTCATATGTACAACATATATAATATAAGATATATACAACAATCATATACATTATGTGTATTTACTTTACCAATTACTTGTAATATATGGAGAGTATACTTAATTAAAAGCAAGTAGAAATTATAGTGGTTGGGTTCGAATCTTGTTGGCAGCGTGGAGATATTTACCAAGGTACATGAGTTCTTTATAATTGTTGGTGCTTAAAAGTTGCACTAATTTGAAGACACTTGGTCGGCGAATATAATAGTTCTTGATATACAGACGCCTTAATACAGAATAGTGAGGGCATACAACAACCTTTTGATGAACGACTAATATCCGAAAATAATGTTTGTTTAAAAAGGTCACACAGTTTTTGTTCAATTATTTTAAGACAAGTGTTGCATTTGGTCATAGACAATATCCAAGTTGACAAAGTTCGTTGTATACATTGGAAAACCATAGTCCATTTGACTCTATTAATTCCTCGTAACAAGATTTTAAAATGCAGTTGTTAGTATTGCATAATTTAAGCCAATATTTGAATATACGTAATTTTCTCCTTATAATAAGGGGAAATCTTCCGAGTTCAGCGTAAACTAAATTTGAACATGAAGATTTCTTTACACCAAGAATGGTTTTACAAAAAGAAATATGGACTTTTTCGATATCTGGGGCTTTGTGGAATCCCCATACTTCAGAACCATAATTAAGAATACAGTTTATATATGTATCAAAAATAGCTAGTTTAGTTTCAATATTGAAATTACAGTTTTGTAAAGTACAATTGATAGCAAAAAGAGCTTTTCTCCCTTGATCAGCTAAATGTTTTTGGGTTATATTGAATTTTCCGTTATAATTAAACAGCAACCCCAGGTAATTAAATCGGTCAACAATGTCTATTTCTGAGTTATTATATGACCAGTGCTCATTGTGACGTAATGTGCCACCATTTCTAAAAACAAGAACGTTCGTTTTATCAACATTTACAGTCAAGTGCCAATCATCTGCATAGTTTTTTAAAGCAAGAAGCATTTTTTGTAAACCCTCAGCCGACTCGGCGATTAAAATAGTATCATCGGCATACATCAATAAAAATAGGTTAATTAATTGAATTTCTATGGATGTACAATTTTCACGTACAAAATAAGTTTCAAAATCATTGACATATAAAGAGTACATTATTGGCGACAATACTTCCCCTTGTAAAAGGCCAGAACTTGAAACAAAATATTCAGACAATATTCCATTGTGTTTTATACATGTTTTGACATTATCATACAGGGATTTAATTATACACAACATTTTACCCCGTATACCAATTCTTATAAGTTTAGACCACAAGAAAGCTCTATCGACATAGTCAAACGCCTTTTTGTAATCCACAAAGCAACAGTATAAACGTTTTTTATTTTTTAAAGTACGATTGATGAGTGATTGTAATATAAAAATAGCATCGGTTGTTCCAAATCCGGGTTTAAAACCAAATTGAGCGTCTGTAATAATATTATATTCTTTGTCCCATTCAAGCAATCGTCTGTTCAAAATTGAAGTAAAAAGTTTTCCGAGGCAGCTAACAATTGTGATACCCCTGTAGTTATTGGGTTCATTTTATCACCCTTTTTAAAAATTGGTACAATACAACCTTTTGACCATGCTTCTGGGAAAAAACCAGATCCAAAAATTGCGTTAAACATAGTATGTAAAGAAGGTATAAGAATATCTTTACAGTTTGTAAGAAATTCATTGATTATGCGATCTTCAGCACAACTTTTATTAGAAGACAAATTTTTAATAGCATGCTCGATTTCTTGAATGGTAATATCAGTATCAAGTTCTTCGTATACTGGTGTGTGCACATCGTCATAATTATTATCACTAGACTCAGGTGTGTGTTCCTGTGATGTCATAACATCTTTAAAATGGCGGAAAAACTCGTCAGTAGTGATGTTGCTACTATTTGGTTTACATTTGCGTTTTCGAAAACGCTTATGGTTGTGCTTCCTCATGTATTCGAGCATATTGCCTTCGTGACGATCAAATTGTCGCTTTAATCTCAGTGCACACTTTTTATAATTAGATTTTTTTCTTACAAGCATTACATGGTTATTGAGTGATTTACAATTATTAAAAACAGAAATTGCTGACCTGTAATCTTTATACAAAGCTTTACATTCGTCGTTAAACCATGGCTTGTCAATGGGTTTGGATTTTTAGTAGTATGTACATTATTATTACTATTTACATGAACGTCACAAAAAGGTAAAATAACGTCTGTTAAAATCTCTGTATAAGCTCTCACGGTGGAGTTGGCCTCATTCAAGGAGTTAATTTTATTATTAACAGTGTCCGCAAGCAAGGTAGAACTGTCAGACAATTTACTTAAAATAGTTTGAGTGTTGCTATCGATCCACTTGACACTTACAGCGTCATGCTGGTCGTGGCGATTTAGATCAGTGACCTGATGGTCAATTAACTTTAAACTGTGTGTGATAAGGAGACTGAAGCAGACTGGGGAATGGTCAGAAAAAGTATTGAATTTACCAGAGGAGAAAGTTTTAATGTTGTCAATCATGGACGAGTCAGTCAACAAATAATCAATCAGACTCATACCGTTAGTTCCATAAAAAGTAACGCTCCCTTTTGGGTCACCTTGGTGTCTACCATTGATGATACGCATACCACTGGCGTTACAAAATTTTAATAGGTTTCTTCCGAATTGGTTGACTGACTTATCCATAGATTGCCTCTGTCTTATGTTGGTATCAGGCTGGTAAGAAAATATAGGTTGCAGTATATCGACAGTAACATTACTCAATATATCATTAACAATATAATCAGCCTTGTCGCCACAGCGAGCATTTAAATCACCAGTTATGAAAACGTTACCCTCATTTATATAGCTTATAGCAGAGTTCTCCAGTGAATTGAACAGATCAATATCATTATGTGTGTAAAATACACTGTTTTCAGGTGGTAAGTAGCAGAAAGCTAGAAAAATGGTTTTGTCATTTACAGAGGTTATTTTCAACCATATAATACAATCATATAGGTTTTCTACAATTGTTACATGTTTATCATAACATGACTTAATAAAAATAACAATTCCACCACCTTTCCTTTTTTTCCTAGGGAATGAGTATGAGTTATAGTTTGGTAAGTGGAATGTATCGTTTTCTGAGATCCAGCATTCCGAGAGACAAATGATGTCGTACCCCTGGATAATGTCGATAAAGCCATTGTCCGATATTTTACGGTTTAGACCTTTACCCACGTTCCACGAGATGACCGAGATCGCACTCTCCGCCTCATCCTATCTTGCGGTCTGGGTAGAACGTACACCTTGTTCACTTTGAGCGGTCGCGATTTGTGTTGAGTCGCGGTGTAATGCGGGCTGAGAACGCACATACTGTATCTGCGGTGCGGTGTCTTTTCTCATGGGTGCTTGAGTAATGGGGCGATTTGGAGAGTTCGTAGCCCGTGTGGCTTCACTATAGGATACCGGCTGGGCACGTTGGGGTTGGGTCTCCGGTATGGTGTTCCTGCCCACGGGTGTATGCTGGGTTGCATTGCAGCCTGGTTGGGGCTGGGTAGTCAGCGGTTGCCTCTGTCGTATGGTATCCTCTCTTGGGGATCTAGCTTGTGATGACTCGGGGGAGGATTCCTCGAACAGCTTTCCGTGCAGGTAAATTTTATCACGGATCAGTCTAGGTCGTTCGCCATTTTCTTTCAGGCGTCGCATAATCGGGTATTTGTCCCTGCGTCGCTGCTCGATGGATGCTGGAAATTGTTCGTGGATGCTAAATGCCGTCCCTTTAAGTTTTGGAGCACTGCGCAGTACCAGTTGCCGTTCACTGTTATACAAAAACCTGGCCACTATTGGTCTGCATCTACCCGTTTCGTGACGCCCGAACCTGTGCACATTGCCAAATGATAACGGAATATCTATACCGAGTTCCTGATAAAGGAAGTCTCGTAAAAGATCCTCACTTTGATCGTCCCTAGTCTCCCCACCAAGACCTCTAAACACTAGGTTCATTTTCATAGATCTACATTGTAAATCCTCTATGTCGTTTTTTATTTTTTCACATTCTCGTAGGGATGTTGACAAATTGTTGAACATGCGTTCTAGATCGTTTTTTCGGCTATTAGCATCTTTTGTGGCGTCAATTAATTGTTGATATTCTGACTCGAAGTCGTCCACTTTATTACACGCATAATTCACCGACTCTTCAAATTCCCTTTGTTTATCTTCTACAGTGGTCACTCTGTTATTCAGCGCTCTCACAGCTACATCGATATTATCAAATCGGTTCTCCAGACTGGATAATTTCTCTAAGATGCATCCTAATTTCTTATTTGTATCTATTATGTGGACACTTATGTTATCATTATTCACTTTGGAAGTGTTGGGGTTAGGCGATTCCCCGTATAGCACATTATTGGCCGAGTTGAGAGCATCGCTCACTGTAGTGTCACTGACGTGGCCAAAACTTATATCACTGTCCGAAGACGAATTTTTCTTCCGTTTTTTATCATTCTTTTTCCCCATAATTTATTTTATTTATATTGAAGACCATGATAGAATAGCTGTTATTCTATAAAAAACAAAGTATTTGGCTGTACCTGTAAGTAGGGGAGTGTAATTCCATGAGTTTAAAACATAACGTAGTACAAAGGACGGAGCTCTGAAAAACGCGTCCGTCCACTTCGGACAACTACTCACTACTTCGCTGTTAATGCACTGCGTTAGAAATATATATATCGGCTGCAATATCATTTTTCGAGACATACTATATTCTGATAATTGTATTTGATCTCACTGTATACTTGGACGGTTTAAGACACTAGTATAATTTAATCTGAATGTAAATACGCAAATTTCCTTAAAAACACTTCAAGACAATAAGAATGTCGTCCATTTAACCAAGGCTGTTTTATTTTCTGTTCAAATCGCGTAAAATATCTGACATGAACATCACGAATGCACTCTGACCTCACGTTCATCGAAAGTCCATACAGGATAAGTAAATCCTGATTCCATGTAACTGATCAATGCGTTTTCTGTTTAGAATGAACTCTGCCAGTCTTTCGGGGAAAATGTAGATAAACTTTCGATGGCAAATGGAAGATGACAGGACCTTCTTCGAATAATGAAGATTGCCTGGTGCAAGTTCAGCCACAGGTGATAAACCGAAAGGGCTACACTGACGATTCAGATCTACTGGTCGAGATGACGAGGAAAGAACGAGCAATGTAGAATAACACAAACTGATCAAAACCAACGGAGAAGATATTCAAAATCAATGCTTAATCGACGAAAAAATGTATAGATACCGAATATATCAACGCAAAAGCTTCTCACGAATGGACAACAGATGACAACAAATCTGGTGTTACTCTGGAGTGTTGTGTCGATGCATCAAAGTTTACAGAAGAAACATGGAGTGCAACGACAGACATGAATGATGGAAACGAATCGTGCAATAGATGGTTGAGGAGGATTTAAAAAAAGAAAAGAAAAACAGAACTGGACTTGTAGTCTGTCAAGGAACGCCATGTATAGCCAACAACACTTCCCCATCATCAGCTAACATATTACATCATCATGGTCAGCCAGTGTCACGTCTACCACAGCTATAAGTCCAAACACTCTGTTACATGTCCAACAAGAGACATATATAGACACATGCCTCTGGTTCCAGGAACTCCTTGATAAAACACAACGAAACGCGAGTCTCACTAATGAAAATATACGAGAGAAGGAAAGTTTTGCTCGTCCAGACAAATTTTCATGAGTCCAGGTGTAATTCTGAGTCACTGTTGCAGCGTTTCCAAAACCCACCTGACCGCCTGACGTTTCTGGTAAAATAGGCTTGGTCAGGTAAAATTTTCCCTATCATTGCATTGAAATATGAAGCTTTACCAGACAAATATCCTGCAAAGCCTGAGATAGTTTCACACTCACTGCTGTTGGAAAGTGAGCTTGACACCACTGTGGTTTCTGCTGTGTCGTGCTGAATCAACCGATCGACTCTGCTTTGCATATCTCATCGTACTTTTGTTCTTCAATTTCTACCGGTAAGCGATCACCGTCAAATTATGGACTATTATGCCACTGTCAAAGTGTGTACATTAAAATAAAAAAATAAATAAATAACAAAAACAAACAAGCAAACTGAACGGCGTTGTTCTTATTTATTCACGTGCGAGACTAAAAATAGGACTGACAGGTTACTGTATGTCACCGCTTCTCGGAACCATTTCAGTTGTTTCCTACTAGGGCCTCGGCTGAATCTTCACATGAATATGCATATTTGTTTTACCATATTTCTAGGTTAGTGCCGTACTTAATGAAAAAGTTATCTGCAGCAGGTAGATGCATGAATCGCAAAAAGTTGTAAATTTCAGCATCTTTACCGTGAGACTGGACTCTGAGAATTTCTTCATCCACTATTTTCCTTTCTACTGCATTTTTAAAATGTCCTTTTTACTTCAGAATTAATCAATCTTGTTTTTTATCCGAACACACTAATTCACCTTTTACGTGATCCGATCCGAATTAGAACATTATAGGTTTTGTTTACGAATTTAAGAGATGTCTAATGAACGCTTTAAATAATATTCCACTGCGAATGTAAACATGAAGCGGATGATTGACATTGAAATGGCTCCAAATTTTGACCAACAACTTTGTTTTGTGGAACATAATGACAAATAATGTGACAAAATTTAGCTTCTATGGAACTCGAAATCAAAGGTGTTATCTTAATATCATAACTTCAAGTATTTTGGTCTACAGTAGCAGAAGTTGTTTGCCAAAAACCTAAGAAATCTTCCAGGAACTGTTACAACTTACAAGTTACAGTATAACTAATTCTATGAAAGTCCTCCGTAGGGAAGTAGTAATGAATAAACAACATAACACTCGAATGTCCACAAATTTTCGGCCGTGTGGCCTTTATCAAGTGGGAAATATTGAAAACAGAATATCAAGTTACGTCCATATTGCTGGAGTATGAGAGCGTAACTCGGGCTTTCATACTCCAGCAATATGGACATAACTTGATATTCTGTTTTCAATACTTCCCATTTGATAAAGGCCATGCAGCAGAAAATTTGTGGACATTCAAGTGTTTCGTTGTTTATTTGTTACAGGATAATTTAATGTTAAAACAGTTTTAGGACAACCTCACATTCTCGCAGTGGGTGTGACATCACACTAAAATCTAAATGAAAAACATGATGCAGTGATCAGGTTCAACTGATAAAAATTTTAAGATGATTTGAGTTGTTTTCCTGGCCACTGCAAGATACAAGTACATGTGTGTGATAGGGGTTGCTACCGTAATCTTAATAATTAGGAATTCAGGAGTTATAATATATGTGGTACTGATTATGGCATCAAAATACATGTAATGATAATAATGCCTCATTGTTCTTCACGTCATGTTTGTGGGAAGCCTCGGGATCATTCGTACTGATACGTTTTCATACTGAAATTTTGCATACCACTTGTACGAAAAATTGGGTTCTTTCGTACTGATCAGTGAGATCATTCATACTGGTATATATCATTAAGTGTAATTATGTATATTGTTCCTACTGGCATATATCATTAAGTGTAATTATGTATATTAAGTGTTTTGATAACTGTTTGTTTTGTTATTCTTTGCTTTTGACAAGCACTATATAATTAGTTCATAGTAAGACTTGGACCATTGCTCATGGGGGAAATCAGTGAATTATAAAAGACGAGAAATGCTGTTTATGATTTAATTTATTGATTATTACATGGTAAGTGCCATATATTTTAAATTTATGTGTGAAAATTGTAGATTTTATGAATAAAGGGTTATAAAAATTCTCGGTTTATGACATATACATACATGTATTACAGTTTACTGATGAAAAAAATTCTCAAAATATGAATTAGATTACCTTAAAAAATTGAATTCAGCAGGAAATTTATAAATATAAGCTAAAGCAGTTTATTTGGGGAAGGCCATAAAACACCATGTAGAGCCCAGCAGTATTTACAAGTCTCTGTGAGGGGTGAACCCCTCTCCAACCTCCATATCCTGCAGTATCCAGTGCGATGAAATGGTACCTGTTTCTGAAGTTCAACTCTCAATGAAAGCTTCAGGTCTCCAGGATGACTGTAGCGGCTGATGCCCGGGAAGAACGCCTCCCCTACTTGTGACACGGTAGCAGGATGGGTAGGTGACTCTGGCGCAGGATGGGTAGGTGACTCTGGCGCCGGATGGGTAGGTGACTCTGGCGCAGGATGGGTAGGTGATTCTGGCACAGGATGGGTAGGTGATTCTGGTGCAGGATGGGTAGGTGACTCTGGCGAATTCTCGTAATATCACTTTGAAGTACGAAAATTAGCACATGTTATATGTATATTTTTTACGAATCAACACACATCAAAATACGTAATATTTCATACGCAATGTTCGTGAATGAACAACAACATAGCTAAAAAGTTCAAATAATTTAATATGTATATATTTTAAGCATACAAATGTAGGTTTAACATCCGTACGAATAATCCCGGTAGTAGTACGAAAGATCCCGTACGAAAAATCCCAGTACGAAAAGGTATCATTACAAACGATCCCGGAATCTTGTGGGAATGTGTTTTATTTCCTCCCTATATATTAGGAAGGCAGTTAATGGCAGCAAACCCTAGTGGAGTTATTTTCCTTGTGTTATCGCCATGTTTAGACTGGACTTTGATAAATGGTGATTGGAAAGCAAGGATAAAAGAAATGTTAAAAAAAATTGAAAGAAATTGACAAAACAGTAACATTTTCATATACAGGGGCCAAACTTGAAATGGGCCAAAATTTCTGACTCAGACTTAAAAAGGTCTGAAACCTCTGGCAACCATATTGACTCCTTTTCCCTCTTCAAATTTCATAGGACCACAGTCTGAGTTTGGAGTTTGATTTTTAGTGATTGTCTCTAAAATAAGAGTTCCAAAACCCAAGGGTTGAGAAATACATTTGTTTGATTCTCGTTTTACATGTACAAATGCAGAAGTTTTACATGACAGAGAGATTATTGAATTTATATACGGTGACAGCATCTAATTTTGCTTGATTCAATGCACAGAAATTCAGACTTGCATGTATCCTGCTGAAGCGCAAGATAGTGTCAGGCCCAGGGCACTGATGATAAACAGATAACAGAATATGCATTACTGTCGTACACTCATCTGTACAGATTACATGTAGCTGTTTTGTAATGTTTACACAAAACATAGAGAGAGTTTAATCCAAGTGTAAATGTAGAAATGATACAATGACACAAAACACTGGATTTTTGTTTTTTGGCTTAACAAAGGCAGGAATAAGTAGCACGGGTAATTTTAAGCCTGAATCTCAATCGTGTTTTGTTCATTTTCTCCAAAACACTTTTGCTGCACTGTAATTATAGCTTTATTATCACACAAGTTTACTCAGTAAATATAAATCAAATTTTAAATGCAAATGTTTTGGATTTTTTGTGAAGAAAGTTACACAAAACTCATTTTTTCACGGTCAACTCATGATAATCTGATAAAATAGAATGCTTTAAGAGGGATTATATAGATGTTCAACTTGTTATTGGGTTTACTGTAGGCTGGCCACTTTATTATCAATTTTCAGTCAATAATTCTTAAAATGTTAATTATAGAAAGAGGTCTCAAATTCAAAAACATTTAGAAGGATGTGTAGGAGCTGAACAAAAATCACCAGTACCAGAAAAGTTCAAACAAAGGTAACATTCAAAAAATTTTATTCTTAGATGTTTTTTATGCCCCCAGATCAATAGATTGGGGGCATATTGTTTTTGTCCTGTCTGTTTGTTTGTCTGGACTTTGGTGTCACCGGAGGCATTAGTGTTTCACAAGTACAGCTTGGTTTTGGGGTTTTTGTTTATGCCCCCCAGATCTATAGATCAGGGGCATATTGATTTTGTCCTGTCTGTTTATCTGTTTGCTTGTTTGTCTGTCTGTTGTCAACTTTAACCTTGGCTATAACTTTCAAACCGTGAGGGATAGAGACTTCTGTTTGACATGCATACTCAACTAATAAAGCCCTTTTAAATGATACCAAGGTCGACAACGTTTTGACCTTGACAATGACCTTCACACTGAAAATAATTTTTTGGACTTTGGTGCCACCGGGGACATTAGTGTTTCACAAACACAGCTTGTTTTTTTCTTGTTTTGTTTGTTTGTTTGTTAGGTACACATACAAAATGGTCTGTTAGCAAGACAACTCTTGTGTTTATCGGTCAGACAATTTAACCTTTCCATATTCAACAGATATGTTTGTCATTCTTGTATATTTTGGAAGATATTTTGATTTTGATGACCCATTTTCAAGTATATGTATAGTGTGCTAGTTGCATATTTCCAAACAATGTATGTGCTTGAGGTATTTCCATATACATGTTTAAATCATGGATAAATAGTGATCATGTAGAAGCATTAAATTACGTTCATGTTATTCTGGTAATCCAGAAGAACATGGAAGCAATAACTTCTCATATCTTTAAAAAGAAACAAGAAAATATTATACTAGTCGGTGTATGAATCCATGGTGTTGATTTTCCCATTTTTTTTTATTAATTCAGTGCATCAGTGAAAGGAAGGTGCAAAAATGTTGAAGAAATTGTGATTTAGATTAAGATATATTATTGTGTAACATAAATCAATCATTATTATGCACATAGTAATGTCAGGCGGGTATGACAATCTATGTACATGTTATAGATAACAGTCAGTGATATAGGTAGCATGTATGCTGGCATACATTCACATTGTTATCTAGGGGGAAAATGTGGAGCATAAAATATTAAAAGCAAACCAATATGAGTTATGATACAATTTGATACATTAACTGATATTGTACAATGCAAAAACCCAAAATCTTGTGCTTGCTTGACTCTGTTTTATGTCAAAACAAAGATTATTGCACTTCACATATTGTGATGACATTTACTTAATGCAGTTGTACAAAAATTAGACTAGTGCAACACACCCATCCAAAGCACTGAGGGACATTTACGAACCATGTCTACATGTACAATGACAGGGACCTAAGTTTTTACTGTCTCATCCAAAATACAGGACAGAGATGTGCCAAAAACAGGATTCATACCTAGGACCTAATAAGTGTCAAGCACCTACTGTCTCATCTAAACTACAGAACACAAATGTGCCAAAAACAAGACTCAAACCGAGGACCTACCTGTCACGTGTCGAGCACCAAACTAGATGAACTATGCCAGCTCTAAAAGTTTATGTTAAATGTAGTGATTTTGATGAAATACTTAATAGACTGTTAATACAGAATAGTCCATAAAGTCACACGAAATGTAATATATCATCTGACAGATAGCAGTGATTAATCATGTAAAGGAAAGGAACAAAGGATGGATTAATAGACAAATAAATGAGTGACAGGCAGATTTATTTTATTCCTTTGTAATATTATGTATCAATGTACATGTCAGTATACATACATTTGATCTCATTGATACTTCACAGTTATTACCTATAACAGAAGTTTGTGTAATGACCTTGAACTAAACTAATGCCTCCAAGGTCAAGGTCACAGTGAACCTGATGAAGAAGTTTTAAAAACTACTTTTTCATATAAATATAACTGGTATATACTGCATAGTAGGAAATTTCTGCCATCCAAATTTCTCTCCTTTGACATGAAGACTCTGGGGAAACCTTTTACTAACATGTACTATATTTTTACTTACATGTGTCATCTTAGTCCGAGGTTCTCTGCCCTTCTCCCACTTTTGATATTGGCGGTTTGTCCCAGACCGGCGATATCAAAAGTGGGTGAAGGGCAGAGAATCTCGGACTAGTGTCACTTACACCTATTTGGTAATTTGATTACTGGGTAAAATAACATCTGTTTCCACTGTAGTAATATGTAGTATGTAATATGAAAATTCATGTTTTAGCTTTTGTCTTTGTGAATAACTTTACAGTTATTTAGCATCGTATTTCCCCAGAGTATTGGATTTCTTTACAAGAATGATAGCCACATTAATTATCGACCCATTTTTATGTTAATAGTCTTCATCACTACTGTGACATACATGTAAGGCATCAACCAGACGAAACCTTTCTCTCCAGTCTTGTACCAGCCATGTCAGCTCTGTTCAGGTTTTCCTCTTTAAATGTTTTCCTGTATGTTCCTCTTGGTTTCTCTGTTTTCCTTTTTCCTATAGTTGTCCAATGTAGGACCTTGTGAGGTTATAACTGACTAATAGTTTTGTCACATTAAAGGTACACCATTTTTACTTTAAGTTTGAAAGAGTGAAATGGAAAATTTCAATTCCAAGTGTAAATTTTTCCACTAAAGAGTACAGAGTACAGGTTGATACTTCACACAATTGCTATATAACTTGAGACACAAAGGTGTTCTAACGCTGTGTCCCAAGTTCAGTCACAGTGAATTTTTAACAGAAAATGATGTTTGCTCCATAACACCATAACTCTTATGTAGATGTGCTTCACATCTCATACACTTATTGCCAATGACACAAGGGCGTATCATGACCTATTTAACCACTATCACATTTCTAAGGTCAAGGTCACAGTGAATTTATGACCAAATTTATTGATGCATGACTTAGCTGTCATGGGTGGGGTGGGGTGGAGAGTTAATTTGCCATAAGGTCAAAGTTCATTTTGTAAATATAGAAAGTTTTCAGAAATTTTGTCAAGAGGAAGTCCATCATTTATGGTTTTCCTGGAGGGGGTCCATCAATGTTTTTGTGTGTAAAATTACTCATTTTCAGTGTGTATGAAATTGTAAAAATATTTACAAGACATTTTGTCTGATAAACTAGGACAATTCACCAGACTGAAGCAATTTTTAAAAAACTTTTTCAATGCATTTTACATCGAAACAGCAAGAAAAGTAATTTTCATGAAATCTTTAGAAGATTTTAATTTTAAGAGGATCTAGAATTTATGAATCTGTATTTTTAATAGAATTACAGGTCCCGTCTGTGATTGGAAGATATTTTATAGACAACAGGATGCCTTCTCATTTGCAAATAGTAGATCTTCAGTGAGTTTTACTCATTTCATTTTATTTTGTATATATTTTTTTCTAATGATTTGGTTTTTATCAAATATTTCATAATGACCATGTATGTTTACTTGTTGTTTTGTGTCGCCTCCAAGAATTTATATTTAATGGTGGTGCTGTGTAATGTGCACTGAGTCTACTAAAATTCTAATCCACAACTGTCATAAGCTTACTAAATTAATAGCAAAATGATTTTATCTATAATTAACAGAAATATTATAAGACTCTTTTATAGGCTGCTATGAAAAATACATCAATTACACCCTCAGGGTCTCAAAATCATGCAAAACCCTCGGCAAGCCTCGGGGTTTACTTGATTTTGAGACCCCTCGGCAAGCCTCGGGGTTTTACTTGATTTTGAGACCCCTCGGATGTAACTGATGCATCTTTCATAGCAGCCTATAAGAGAGTATTTTTCTCTCATATTTTTGAAGGAATATTGAATTTCAAAAAAATCGGAAAATATTCAACTTTATCGAATCAGGAAATTTTTGTCATATTCGTGTTCAGCGTCCCCGAAAATGGTTTATTCTGAATGAATAAACCGTGAACATTAGTCGCTTTGCCTTAAAGATGTAAAACGATGTAGAAAAAGGAGTTTTTAATTGACGTTTTATTGAGACGTTGTCGTGCAGAAATCATGACGTCACAATGACGTATGTAATACACAGTTGTATTACATGGGCCTGCTCTGTATCAAATACGCAGATATGAGAGAATAATATATATTACTTAGTTTTTGTGTCACTTGTGGGACAACAAGACACATAGGTGTCACTTTGTCTGGCATCCATCTGTGTCTGTCTGTCTCTCTGTTTAGAAAAAGATATCAGGCAATGCATCTATTCCTTTTAAACTTTTGACAAGTTTTGTAACATTTAAGATAACCACTTACTAGTATCACTCTAAATTTCAGGACCTTCATGTGTTTGCCTTTGAAAGTGACACGTTTGGCACAAGGTCAGGAAAGAGGATGTATCTAGTATCTGAATATGAAGTGTTCTGGCACTATTACAGGTACATACTGGGTTGGTATCATGTAATATGAAATGTTCTGGCACTACTACAGATACATACAGGATTGATATCATGTAATACGAAGTGTTCTGGCACTACTACAGGTACATACAGGGTTGATATCATGTAATACGAAGTGTTCTGGCAATACTACAGGTACATACAGGATTGATATCATGTAATACGAAGTGTTCTGGCACTACTACAGGTACATACGGGGTTGATATCATGTAATACGAAGTGTTCTGGCACTACTACAGGTACATACGGGATTGATATCATGTAATATGAAGTGTTCTGGCACTACTACAGGTACATACAGGATTGATATCACCAAATATGAAATGTTCTGGCACTGCTACAGGTACATACAGGATTGATATTATGTTATATGAAGTGTTCTGGCACTACTACAGGTACATACAGGATTGATATCATGTAATACGAAGTGTTCTGGCACTACTACAGGTACATACAGGATTGATATCATGTAATATGAAGTGTTCTGGCACTACTACAGGTACATGTACATACAGGATTGATATCACATAATATGAAGTGTTCTGGCACTACTACAGGTACATACAGGATTGATATCACGTAATATGAAATGTTCTGGCACTGCTACAGATACATACAGGATTGATATAATGTAATATGAAGTGTTCTGGCACTACTACAGGTACATACAGGATTGATATCACTGAATATGAAGTGTTCTGGCACTGGTACAGGTACATACAGGATTGATATCACTTAATGTGAAGTGTTCTGGCACTACTACAGGTAAATACAGGATGGATATCATGTAATATGAAGTGTACAGGTACATATAGGGTTGGTATCATGTAATATGAAGTGTTCTAGCACTACTACAGGTACATACAGCGTGTTTTGGAACTAATGTACAGGATTGATATCTTGTAGTATGAAGTGTTCTGGCACTATTATAGAGACATACAACGATGTTTTGGCACTATTGATAGTATTATAGATATAAACAGGTTGATATCGTGTTTAAGGTTAAGGTC
Organism: Pteria penguin; assembly: GCA_035048485.1. NCBI lineage: Eukaryota > Metazoa > Mollusca > Bivalvia > Pterioida > Pteriidae > Pteria > Pteria penguin. The sequence goes on from CM068580.1 coordinate 89,698,660, forward strand.
ATTCATATATTATGGATTACTAAGGAACCTACTGTCCGCGCCACTCACTTTGTCAACCGAAAAATCTAGATTTTCACTTATTTACCTTTAAAATAGTTTTACAAAATTAATATCAATCGACAGATCTTGTTTAGTCGTAACTTTTGGTGTATGTTAAATGTTTCTACGAAGAAGCATTCGTATTTCATAGGGAAAAAATCATTTTAGATAGGGCCTTTTCTATGTTAATTTTGACGTGACGTCGCCAATGTTTAACATTGAGTCTATGGGAAACTTGGCGACGTCACGTCAAAATTTAACATGGAAATGGCCCTATCTAAAATGGATTTTTTTCTATAAAATATGAACGCTTCTTCATATAAACATATAGCATACACCAAAAGTTACGACTCAACAAGATCTATCGAATGGTTTTGCCTTTTTGAAATTATTCTGAAAATGAATAACTGAAAATCCAGATTTTCCAGTTTCCAGAGTGAGTGACGCGGACAGTAAAACAATGTGGAAAAAAAACCCAGAAATCTTTCTTACTCTTAGGCCTCCAGAGGTAAGGACACTGGTCATAAGACAGTATGATGTTAGAGGTGTAAATGTTATTTAGGCAGTCTTGATATTCTTACAGTTGAGAAATATGCACTACATACCATCAATCTTTATGTCCCCCACTTTTTGCTAAAGCGTGGGGATATTAAAACTCATTCGTCCCTCCATCTGTATGTCTGTCTGTCTGTCACAAAAATTTTAATCATGGTCATAACTTTTTAACTGTAAGACGTAGGGCCTTCATATTTGGCATGTATGTCCCTAATTGCAATACCTTTCCATTGGTGCCATAATTTTTTATCATGTGACCTTTACCATGACCTTTGACCTATTTCAATGTAACTTTTTCATGGTAAGATATTTGGCATGTGTGTCTGTAGACATGGGCAACCATGACAATATGTCACGGATCACTGCACCCTTACTTACAGAACCCCGAAAGTGGGGGACCACAATTTACTGAATTTGTTTGTTATAAGTTCATGTATGTGAAATAACAAAGGAAACAGGCCATATTATAGTTTGATCTTTCCAATCATTAGATTATCACTTCATTTTATGATTTTGTGTGTTAACTTTATTACCTAAAATGTTACAATTGATAAATGATAATATTCTTGTTGTTGAGTTGTAGATAAAATATGGGCTTTCATTATATTTTCATTTCAGACAGATGTTAATGACAAAGAGAAACCACTATGAAGTGATACCAGAGGGTGTGTAAACCAGATCTGTACATGCATATGGTAGTCTGGCAGTAGATTGAAATGAATTGTACCAGTTCTCAAATGGAAAACCATGGATATCTGTATCTTCTTATATCCTGCCTTTATAAAATTTAGTATATAGTAATCCACATGTCTGTCCATCTGTGTACATATTTGTTTGTCTGTTCATTATAATTACTATATCCTGAGGATTAAATAGGTATGGTTGGTGTTAATGTTTCCATCTGTGGCAACCAACTTACAAAGTATGATATACAAGCTAGGTTCAGTTTTTATTACTTTACTTTCATCATTCCAGAAGTATGGTCTATGGTTAAGATGACCTCGACTACCCATCAACTTTTTCTAGTGAACATAAGTACATCATTAAGAGTAATATCATATGCATGAAATCGTAAGACAGTGTTTATCCATTGGTTAGCGTGACCATTGATTAATTTTTGACAACAGGCCTTACAAAGTTAATGTCATTTAAAGATTTATACCGAGACTATACAAATATTTATTGTCCTTCATACTCTAACAGATGATTGTTTTAATCACCAGTTTATGTTTTGAACATCTGTGCCCAACTGCACACTTTCTGGTGGGAACAATTATAAGCTGAAACACATATCAAGGACGGACTTGACATGTTTAACATCCTTACCTGTCCATCATGGGAATGCTTGTCAGCTAGAATAATATGTGCAAATGTGTGCAGTAAATGCCACCTTTTATATAATGAAATATTTTTTAAATGAACACACCAAAGTACTTACCAAATATTGCATTGAAATTCATACTAATGTATATGTTGTGAGGCATACAAATAGTTTTAAGTTAAAAAAGCAAAAACAATATAAAATAATGAAAAAAGTTCGAAAATGAAATAAAGAAAATTGAATCTTGTCAAAGATGTAATTTTTCACAAAATATATGGCAACCAAAACTGATTTTGTGACTGCATGAAGAGCATATATGTCTTGTAATTCAAACTTTATATTCTTTTCTCCCATTTCTCCTTTAATAATACATTTCAGTAATCTCCTTCCATAATTACCCTTCTGTACTTTGATACATATATTGCTATATTGAAGGATGTGTTCAAATGACTTAAAACCAGATTTCAAATCCATTTAGATTTCTGATGCATAGTATGCAATGCAAATGTTCACATGACCAACTAAATTCATTGAAAATACATTTAAGTTTCTAATGTGTAATTTGCAATGCGAAAAATCATGTGACCTACTTCATGCATTGAAAATTGTGTACAGTTGCTCTGTAGATGTGTGTTGAAATAAAATGCAGTCAGCAAGTATATATATATTCTGATATTTATAATTATTATGATGTATTACTCTTATTTATAGGTGCTGTCTGTAAGCTTTACTTTGATTTAGAATTTCCAAAAGAGCAGAATCCTGAGAGAAATGGAAACCAAATGGTGGATTTTCTAATCAAAGTACTTATTAAAATGATAATAGTATGTCCAGTATCTGGGACAGCAGTAGTATTAGCATGTTAAAGATCCCTATTGTGCAGGGAGAGGATACTGTTGATATTAATTAATAACTCTGATAAGTGACATAAAACAATAAGTTAAGACATACTTGTAAGACGGCAGTCTAATATTCATTTTATGAACAAAAACTCTGGTGTGCTGACAGTATGAAATTCCTGTGAGCAAAGACTCCGGTATAATGGAATTCTGACAGTCTGATATTCTTGTAAGCAAAGACTCTGGTGTGATTGAAAACCTGACAGTCTTATAAATATTGCCTGTAATATGAAACTATGATTGCAATCTGACATTATCATTATAAACAGGAACTCTGGTATAATGGAAATCTTACATTATCATTATAAACAAAGACTCCGATACGATGGAAATCTGACATCATTATAAACAAAGACTCTGGTATGATGGAAATCTGACATCATTATAAACATAGACTCTGATACGATGGAAATCTGACATCATTATAAACAAAGACTCTGGTATGATGGAAATCTTACATCATTATAAACAAAAACTCTGGTATGATGGAAATCTGACATTATCATTATAGGCTGGGACTCTTATACAATCACAATCTGACATTATCATTATTATCTGGGACGCTCATACAATCACAATCTGAAGTCATTATAAGCAAGGACTCTTGTACAATCACAATCTGACATTATCATTCTTAGCTGGGACTCACATACAATCACAATCTGACATTATCATTATAAGCATGGACTCTCATACAATCACAACCTGACATTATCATTATGAGCAGGGACTCTCATACAATCACAACCTGACATTATCATTATTAGCTGGGACTCTCATACAATCACAACCTGACATTATCATTATAAACAGGGACTCTCATACAATCACAACCTGACATTATCATTATAAGCAGGGACTCTCATACAATCACAATCTGACATTATCATTATTAGCTGGGACTCTCATACAATCACAACCTGACATTATCATTATGAGCAGGGACTCTCATACAATCACAACCTGACATTATCTTTATTAGCAGGGACTCTCATACAATCACAATCTGACATTATCATTATTAGCTGGGACTCTCATACAATCACAATCTGACATTATCATTATTAGCAGGTACTCTCATACAATCACAACCTGACATTATCATTATAAGCATGGACTCTCATACAATCACAATCTGACATTATCATTATAAGCATGGACTCTCATAAAATTACAGTCTGACATTATAAGCAGGGACTCTCATAGTCACAAACTGACATTATCATTATTAGCAGGGACTCTCATACAATCACAATCTGACATTATCATTATTAGCAGGGACTCTCATACAATCACAACCTGACATTATCATTATGAGCAGGGACTCTCATACAATCACAATCTGACATTATCATTATTAGCAGGGACTCTCATACAATCACAACCTGACATTATCATTATGAGCAGGGACTCTCATACAATCACAGTCTGACATTATCATTATAAGCAGGGACTCTCATACAATCACAGTCTGACATTATCATTATAAGCATGGACTCTCATACAATCACAATCTGACATTATCATTATAAGCATGGACTCTCATAAAATTACAGTCTGACATTATAAGCAGGGACTCTCATAGTCACAAACTGACATTATCATTATTAGCAGGGACTCTCATACAATCACAATCTGACATTATCATTATTAGCAGGGACTCTCATACAATCACAACCTGACATTATCATTATGAGCAGGGATTCTCATACAATCACAATCTGACATTATCATTATTAGCAGGGACTTTCATACAATCACAACCTGACATTATCATTATGAGCAGGGACTCTCATACAATCACAGTCTGACATTATCATTATTAGCAGGTACTCTCATACAATCACAACCTGACATTATCATTATGAGCAGGGACTCTCATACAATCACAATCTGACATTATCATTATTAGCAGGGACTCTCATACAATCACAATCTGACATTATCATTATTAGCAGGTACTCTCATACAATCACAACCTGACATTATCATTATGAGCAGGGACTCTCATACAATCACAGTCTGACATTATCATTATTAGCAGGTACTCTCATACAATCACAATCTGACATTATCATTATTATCTGGGACGCTCATACAATCACAATCTGACATTATCATTATAAGCATGGACTCTCATACAGTCACAATCTGACATTATCATTATTAGCAGGGACTCTCATACAATCACAATCTGACATTATCATTATTAGCAGGGACTCTCATACAATCACAATCTGACATTATCATTATTAGCAGGGACTCTCATACAATCACAGTCTGACATTATCATTATTAGCAGGTACTCTCATACAATCACAACCTGACATTATCATTATGAGCAGGGACTCTCATACAATCACAGTCTGACATTATCATTATAAGCAGGGACTCTCATACAATCACAGTCTGACATTATCATTATAAGCAGGGACTCTCATACAATCACAGTCTGACATTATCATTATTAGCATGGACTCTCATACAATCACAACCTGACATTATCATTATGAGCAGGGACTCTCATACAATCACAATCTGACATTATCATTATAAACAGGTATGATAGAAATTGACATTTTTATAGACAAACACTTTGGTATAATGACAATGTTATGTCCATAGACACATAATACTTTGATAATGAGTTTTTCTTCGTATTTGGATATGTTAAATAGTAGTTGCTATGTAAAAAGTGAGTAAAATGTAGAATAGAAATGTACATTTTGTTCAATATGTTCAATATTAATGATTTTTTGGTAAAATGAACTTCTACCTGTTTCAGTATGTCAATGAATGGATGATAAAAGTATTTAGAGTTAAATGTGATAGAGATGCCATTGTTGACATGGATGCAAGGTGAGCACAATGTCTGGTACATATCATACCTCAAACATGCATCAAGGTGGGCACAATGTCTGGTACATATCATACCTCAAACATGCATCAAGGTGGGCACAATGTCTGGTACATATCATACCTCAAACATGCATCAAGGTGGGCACAATGTCTGGTACATATCATACCTCAAACATGCATCAAGGTGAGCACAATATCTATTACATATCATACCTCAAACATACATCAAGGTGGGCACAATGTCTGGTACATATCATACCTCAAACATGCATCAAGGTGAGCACAGTGTCTGGTACATATCATACCTCAAACATACATCAAGGTGAGCACAATATCTATTACATATCATACCTCAAACATACATCAAGGTGGGCACAATGTCTGGTACATATCATACCTCAAACATGCATCAAGGTGAGCACAGTGTCTGGTACATATCATACCTCAAACATACATCAAGGTGAGCACAATGTCTGGTACATATCATACCTCAAACATACATCAAGGTGAGCACAGTGTTTGGTACATATTATACCTCAAACATACATCAAGGTGAGCACAATGTCTGGTACACATCATACCTCAAACATACAACAAGGTGAGCACAGTGTCTGGTACATATCATACCTCAAACATACAACAAGGTGGGCACAATGTCTGTTACACATCATACCTCAAACATACATCAAGGTGAGCATAATGTCTGGTACATATCATACCTCAAACATACATCAAGGTGAGCACAATGTCTGTTACATATCATACCTCAAACATACATCAAAGTGGGCACAATGTCTGGTACATATCATACCTCAAACATACATTAAGGTGGGCACAGTGTCTGGTACATATCATACCTCAAACATACATCTAGGTGGGCACAATGTCTGTTACATATCACACGTCATTCTTATGTTGTTAGTAATCACATTAACTTCAGCAAAGTAGAATCAAGGTTATTTATTGCTCTTTAAACTTAAAATAAAAATATTATCGTACATAGGAGCACAGCAATTTCTTTGATTCCCCTTGTTAACGATCTATACAACCTTCTGCCAGTCCTAGTTTTGTATATGCTTTGTAAGCCTTGTATGTATTCCTTAGTGCAGTGTGTAAAAGTAAAATTAGGATTTGTCTGTTTTATTTTCAGCACAGACCAAAAGTTTAGTAGACATCTTGTATACATGATACATAATGCAGCATTTCAAGATAACATCAATGCAGGTAAATTTATATTTGATATCAAGATTGAAGACTAAAATTTTCATCTTTACGGAACCAATCATTGATGAACGAGTACAGCTAGGAGAGGAAGCTTAGCTATGGTAGCAGTTAACATTTGGTGATAGGGACTCCACCCACTTGTGACTACTTTGAACAGTCTATAGTTGGTGTATATTGGTGGATTTTCAAGTTATATAAGTATATTTACAGGTAATTTTGTTCACTACATAATGGATAAAGCTAGGAATCAACTAGAAAGTGAAAATGCAATTCCATCTTCATCAGATCTAGAACAGGAGGAAGACGTTCTCATGCAGTCATTTTCAAAAGATGATCTGTCATTGTTGATGGTGAAGAATAAACATTTTGATGATGTGATGTTCTGTGATCTAGGTATGAGCATAAAGAGGTTGACACGTATATAGTGATGCTCCGGTAATCCGGACATGTTTGTTCCCAGCCAGTTTCTCGGGATGAACTGATTTTCCCTATTGGATCATTATACACATGTATGTGTCCAAGCCTTGCTTTACAAAGATTGTATGTTTATAGTGCAGTCAGGGATGCATGCATTTTCCATTTATGAAAGAAGAGAATTTCTACATATATGTTTGATCATTTTTATTTTCTATGCATCTCAGTCCCAAACATGTTTTCATCTAGAAACACTAGAGCAATTTTATCTTTGATATTAGCAAAAGCCTGTTTGATATGTCCAAACTACCGGCCTCTTGTCCTGAAATACTGCCTATTTAACACCTCATGCATAACTATCCCTACGTTTATCGAGAGAATAAATCAAAACATTCCTCTAAAACTGTTTAATTAAGAAAAAAACAACAAGAAATATCGGAAAGTGTGAAATTTACAAATGATGTGCCTGGCAGAGATGTGCCAGGTGTGATTCATGCCAGCAATTCCTCAGTGTCTTGTTATATGTCTGAGTGAGTAAAAATAACCGTCCTATTTCTCCATTTATGTCAGTAGTTAGAAGATCTCACAATACTGCAAGTGTGTCCCTGGCATTTATTGGAACAATACTGCAGGTGTGTCCCTGGAATTCAGGGCTCACACTGGCTTGAAAAAATGTGCAGCCACTTTTCTCGTGAAAGATGTATTGCAAGGTCACAATATTTTTCTCAGTTTAAGTTCATTTAAAATTTAGTTTAACTACATGTATGTTATCAAGTTCTCGGTTGCATAAAGAATATGAAATATTTCATTGTCGTATTCTAATCGGAAATTACAAACTAATAAGAGACAAATGATTAATTGTAGTTTCTCATAGTTAAAATGTGTTCTTTTAAACTTAGTCCAATCGATATAGCATATGAAAACTCATTAATTAATAAACATAATAAACGTGTGTACCTACCTTGACACTTTCTCGACGAGGTGTTAAAGTTATCTAACGGGAATTAATCCAATCAACCAATTAAGTCATCAACCGCTATTTGACTACAGCACTCAGACAAAAGACTTCACGCGCCAGTGACTTTTACATTCAGCCTTAACTTGTATCAATTCAATACAAGAGAAAATTCAAAACATGGAAAAAAAGGCTTTCACCAATTCATAATTTCTTTTGCCGATTCTGAACTTCTTTCACCAATGGCGAAAATGGCGAAGCGCAGCAAGAGCCCTTGGCATTGATTGAAACAATGTTGTGGGTGTGTCCCTGGCATTGATTGAAACACAATACTGTGGGTGTGTCCCTGGCATTGACTGAAACACAATACTGCAAGTGTGTCCCTGGCATTGATTGAAACACAATACTGTGGGTGTGTCCCTGGCATTGACTGAAACACAATACTGCAAGTGTGTCCCTAGCATTGATTGAAACAATACTGTGGGTGTGTCCCTGGCATTGTTTGAAACACAGTACTGCGGGTATGTCTCTGGCATTGATTGAAACACAATGCTGTGGGTGTGTCTCTGGCATTGATTGAAACACAATACTGTTGGTGTGTCCTTGGCATTGATTGAAACACTGAACACTGTAGGTGTGTCCCTGGCATTGATTGAAATATCTTTGCCATCACTGTGTAAATGATTTAAATTTAGATTGACATAAAAAAAAAGAAAAAAGCAAGCAAATGAATTTAATTTTACTTTCAGATGTTTTTCTTCTATTTCTTTTTAAAACTTTGGCCAAGATAGAATAGTTTAAGTAGTGAAATTGGCAAGTTAATTTTATATCCTGTGAGAACTGTACTAACCTATTAAAAAGCAACTATCAATCACAGCTAAATCGACATTTTACTACGCTCCAAGCTGTTTGTTGTTAGATGGACCTTTAATTAATATAAATGCAGTGTTGCATGGCTTTATCAATTAATTTGAAAATTCAATTTGCTACATATGTAATCAGGAGGTTGAAGATTTGTCGGAAGCTATGTGTCCACTTTAACGTACGATAATTTTGGAAATCCATTCCCTAAATTTCCCTTCACATACAGAGTGAGGATTTCCTGATTATTGGTAAAAAATAACATTAGGTAAATACCTTTCTGTACTATTTGTCCAGAGAAGTAGATTTTCTGGATTACCAGGACAGAGGATGGATTAACGGAGCATCACTGTACAGGCATATATAGTCTAAACAAATCCTAATTAATGCTTCAGAGCATATACTTAATATGCTTGGTATCCAGAATATATATATCATTTATTTATTCTTCAAATTGGTTTTAGTATTGCAATTATTTTCTCTGGGAATGGAAAGGTTGGGGTATATTGTTTTTACTTGCCTGTCTGCAAGTTTATACTTGGTTATTCTTACTACTTTAAAGAAAGGGGTGCTAGGATATATGTGAGGTTTTTTTCCCAAGGTTTACACTAGTGACTTGTACATTGCAATTACTAAGTTTTATACATACAGGTGTATATACAAAGAACAGAAATTTCCGTATGTACAAATCCTGCAAATTTGGAAAAAACAACCCACTGCTTTTAGCAGACCAAAATAAGTACAGACCAAGATTTTTTGAAAAGCAGAAAGACTGGAAAGAGGAAGAAAAACAGTTATTTTTAGACACATTGATTGCAAATATCAGGTAAATACATGTACTAGGGATCCTTGTAGTAGATAATGTATTATCATTTCGCCAGTTCCAGAGTTTCTTTGCTGGGTAGGAATCGGTGCTTTCATCATGCCTTTAATGTGCTTCCCCTCATATTGTATACAGTTCTTTACATCAGAGCCAAATTTGACTTATATTAAAGAAAAATGAAAAATAAACAAACCTAGATACGTCGAGGTGTTAGGGACATTTCATATCATTTGGTATGTTTTAGTTTTCAAAGTTTTCTTGTTAACACAGAGAGACAAGGGGGAGATCAGGCTGTTTTCTTACAATAAATGTACTTGTATTACATGTAGTAGCTTTCTCTTGTGAACATTCCTCATAGGGTGTCTGTCTGTCTGTGATCACTCCTCATAGGGTGTCTGTTTGTGATCACTCCTCATAGGGTGTCTGTCTGTCTGTGATCACTCCTCATAGGGTGTCTGTCTGTCTGTGATCACTCCTCATAGGGTGTCTGTTTGTGATCACTCCACATAGGGTGTCTGTCTGTGATCACTCCTCATATGGTGTCTGTTTGTGATCACTCCTCATAGGGTCTCTGTCTGTCTGTGATCACTCCTCATAGCGTGTTTGTCTGTCTGTGATCACTCCTCATAAGGTGTCTGGTTGTGATCACTCCTCAGAGGTTCTCTGTCTGTCTGTGATCACTCCTCATAGCATGTTTGTCTGTCTTTGATTACTCCTCATAGGGTGTCTGTCTGTCTGTGATCACTCCTCATAGGGTGTCTTTTTGTGATCACTCCTCATAGGGTGTTTGTCTGTCTGTGATCACTCCTCATTGGGTTTCTGTCTGTGATCACTCCTCATAGGGTGTCTGTCTATGATCACTCCTCATAGGTTGTCTGTTTGTGCTCACTCCTCATAGGGTGTCTGTCTGTTTGTGATCACTCCTCATAGGGTGTCTGTCTGTGCATTTGTTTGTCTGTAGATGCATGTGAAGTTACATTGTAGATACAAGTCTCCCGGATACTCACACCATCCTCTCTCTTTCTTAGGTGGGGTAGGTCCTTAATCTACCATGCAGAGTTCTGTAATAACACTTACATTGTCCATTTCTAATTGTGTGTTACAATAGCTTGAATTTTTAAATATTATACATCTTGCAGAGTTACTGGGATTTTGTCGTTGTACAAAACTTTTAGTGGCAGTTTGATATCATTGTGTCATTCTGTCTGTCTCTCTTTTCTGGTTTAACTCTTTCTTCAGTTAACACCTTTGATTCTTAAAATACTGCATACTACTAAGATAGAGTTTCTGTAAAGAAATGCTGTCTCTCAATTTAATTGGTTTTATTTAACAGATATTCCCAAAACTTAGAGGTTCTTGATTTCACAAAAACTGGACCTCTGTCTAAGAAAGGGTATAGCACTAAGAGAAAAGAATCATCCGCAAGTCAAGAAAGTAAGTTACAAGTAAAAAAGTAAGGCATTATTATTTTTTATTCTTACGAAATCATCAAATTTCATAACATGTAATGTAAACTAGTTGTCCACATAAAGTTCACACCATGTAGGTTAGCATTATGATAAAATGTGGAAGAGATGTCAGTGAATCATGATTAAATGTGGAAGAGATGTCAGTGAATTATGATTAAATGTGGAAGGGATGTCGGTGAATTATGATTAAATGTGGAAGAGATGTCGGTGAATTATGATTAAATGTGGAAGAGATGTCGGTGAATTATGATTAAATGTGGAAGAGATGTCGGTGAATTATGATTAAATGTGGAAGAGATGTCGGTGAATTATGATTAAATGTGGAAGAGATGTCGGTGAATTATGATTAAATGTGGAAGAGATGTCGGTGAATTATGATTAAATGTGGAAGAGATGTCGGTGAATTATGATTAGATGTGGAAGAGATGTCGGCGAATTTGAAAAAGAATAGAAGATTATAGTAGACAGTCGGATACAAAGAAGAAAGAGGTTCTTGGTACTGGAATATAAAATGAGTGTCTTAGATTATCAGGCAATATTTCTGATCGTTTGGAAATATTTTATTCGTTGTTTTTATACGTTTGTCACAAGACAGGACGTATTATGTTATGGCGCTGTCCATCCGTGTGTCTGTCTGTCTGTCCATCCAAGGTAATGTTTTCCAAACTTTTTTTTTTGCAGTCTTTAAAGGTATTGGATTGAAACTTGGCATATAACTTTATATTAACAAGATTCATTATCAGTTCGCATTTGGGTATGATTGTTTTGGCTTTGCCAGAGTTATGGCCCTTGAACTATGAAATTTTCAATGATTTTACAGTTTTCCAGACTTTTTTCTGCAGTCTTTAAAGGTATTGAATTACAACTTTGTATATAACTTAATATAAATGAGAGTCAGTGCCAGTTCCCATTTGGATATGATTGCATTGGGTTTGCCAGAGTTACTGCCCTTGAACTTAGAAATTTTTAAGGATTTTACAGTTTTCTGGACTTTTTTCTGTAGTCTTTAAAGGTGTTGGATTAAAACTTGGTATATAACTTTATATCAATGAGAGTCTGTACCAATTCGCATTTGGGTATGATTGCTTTGGATATCCCAGAGTTATGCCCCTTGAACTTACACATTTTCAATTATTTTACAGTTTGGTATTATTGATTTGGATTTGCCAGAGTTATACTCCTTGTTATATGAGTTATCTTCCTTTGTTTTGTGGTAATTTAAATATCCGTAGTGCTCAATTTTCATATCCGTGCGATGCCATATTTTTATGGAATTTTTCCAGCAATCTTTCTCAAGATATTGGATTTAGAACTTTATATTCATTTAAATTGATCCCCTTCAAGCTAATTGATGTGCATATTATGCCACGCTAGGCGTTGCTCTTGTTATAGCTTACTTTGCTTGGCTTAATATTTACTCAGTTTTTGAAAAAAACAAAGACATTTTAATATCTTGTACTCTCGATTAAACAGAATGGTATAGAAAGTTATTTGCTGTACTAATTTTCAGCTCTGGATGGCCACAGTAAATCACCATACCCAGAAGTTGATGACTTTATCTTGTCACAGATCAATAGTAATGGTCTACAAGGCTACATCAGACACTGGCTGTACTTTACCAATGGAGCGATCATTGTATATGAAATTGGGAAGAATCGATGGTGTGCAAATATAGGTCGCTGTCACAAAAGTAATAATATCATGTAAGCTACTGTAAAAGAGCAAGTCTATTTTAATGAAATCAATAAATATTATCAAGTTTCCATTAAAATCATTACCAAGTAAATTGTAGAATGTTTGTGGAATATTCTTCAAAAAATGTTTCTTAATGGCTGCATGATTAAGATGTATATGCTTTAGTACATCAGTGAATTTAAGCTACTTGTGTGGGTGCTCGTTTCTTGTCCTTTTGATCATTAGGCACAGCATACATGGTTAAAACTGCTACTATAGTGCTGCATTAGCATAGCATACATGGTCAAAACTGCTTTTATAGTGCTGCATTAGCACCCCATACATGGTCAAAACTGCTATTATAGTGCTGTATTAGCACAGCATACATGGTCAAAACTGTAATTATAGTGCTGTATTAACACAACATACATGGTCGAAACTGCTATTATAGTGCTGTATTAGCACAACATACATGGTCAAAACTGAAATCATAGTGCTGTATTAGCACAACATACATGGTCAAAACTGTAATTATAGTGCTGTATTAGCACAACATACATGGTCAAAACTGCTATTATAGTGCTGTATTAGCACAACATACATGGTCAAAACTGAAATTATAGTGCCGTATTAGCACAACATACATGGTCAAAACTGAAATCATAGTGCTGTATTAGCACAACATACATGTTCAAAACTGTAATGATAGTGCTGTATTAGCACAGCATACATGGTCAAAACTGTAATTATAGTGCTGTATTAGCACAACATACATGGTCAAAACTGAAATTATAGTGCTGTATTAGCACAACATACATGGTCAAAACTGCTATTATAGTGCTGTATTAGCACAACATACATGGTCAAAACTGTAATTATAGTGCTGTATTAACACAACATACATGGTCAAAACTGCTATTATAGTGCTGTATTAGCACAACATACATGGTCAAAACTGAAATCATAGTGCTGTATTAGCACAACATACATGGTCAAAACTGTAATTATAGTGCTGTATTAGCACCACATACATGGTCAAAATTGCTATTATAGTGCTTCATTAGCGAAGCATACATTGACAAAACTAATTATAGTGCTGCATTAGCAAAACATACAAGGTCAAAACTGCAATTATAGTGCTGCATTTGCACAGCATACATGGTCAAAACTGAAATTATAGTGCTGTATTAGCACAACATACATGGTCAAAACTGTAATGATAGTGCTGTATTAGCACAACATACATGGTCAAAACTACTATTATAGTGCTGCATTAGCAAATCTTTTACATCAGCTGAGCAAGTCTTTCACATGCTTTGAGCAAGTCTTTCACTCACATCAGTTGTGCAAGTTTTTTTTAACACAAGTTGAACCAGTCCTTTATGACATCAGCTAAACAAGTCTGATTCTGAAGGCAGATAATTTTGATGGTAGCACCATAGACTGTAGTGCTACATCTGTGGCATTACTGAAGGAAAAATGAAGCACAAATTAAACTAATAGTACTTGGTATTTAACTTTATGTTTTTAAAGGTTAATAGCAGACTTGAGGAAACAAGTGTATTATCAGAAATGCCATGATCCTGAATGTAGAGCAGTGGATTATAAATCTGAAGGTGAAGTAGTTCTTTCAAAAGTATGTGTGTAGCATGAAGAAAATAGACACCTAAACCACAAAGATGATTTTACTCCTGTTACTACACTGTCGAATAATAGATAACCGTTTCATTAAATTTATTCCATAAATGGTTCTTTAAGTCATTATGATTTTTTTTTTGTTTTTTGCATTTTGGGATTTTTTAAACAAAACTTTAAAGAGAATTATATTTTCCATTTGGACAAGATACTGCACTCATGACACTAAAAAAAGGTATGTATGTAAAATGAGGAAAACAGAAACTTGAGCCACAAAGATGATATAACTTGTGTTCCTACACTGTCGAAAAAAATTTGGGATTTTTAAAACAAAGCAGGACAAGAATTTTATTCTCCATTTGGACAAGATACTGCACTCATGAGACATTTAATATCAGACATTTAGAGAATTCAAAGTGATTGAGATTCAGATGCTTTAAATTTATGCAAATCTAACGTTTACAATTGATTGATTGATTTTTGTTTAACGTCACACCACGAATATTTCACGTATATGGTGACGGCATCTGTCTGATGCGGGGCATACAAATTTTGACCTTTGCAACAGACCCACCCGAAGCAGTTAGGGATCTTTAACGTGCCATGCATACCACGACATGTTGCCTCGGTTTTTACTGTCTCATCCAAAAGACAGGACACCGGCATGACCAGAGCGGGACTCGAACCCCGGCCTCCCAATCAGGAGTCCAGCGTGATACCACTAGGCCAAGCTGGCTTAACGTTTACAGTATTATTGTAGTACATATATTACAGCGTTATTGTAACATGCCATAAGCAAATAGAATTCAATGATTTAAACTGAAAAATTGTAAGGAAATGTTTTTTATTCATAGATTATTCGTTACCAGCCAATGTCCTTCCCTCATATTTTTGTGATGATGATGAATTTTTTGATGGAGAGGATGAGGACTTATTGAATGCATCTATTGACATTGAAGAAAAGTTGAAAACAAGTTGTAAAAAATCAGTATCTGAAGAAGATGAAATGATGGAGGACAATGAAGACTTACTCAACTGTTTGGAAAATTTTGAAAAAGAAACCTTTACATGTAAATCATAACATATGAAAGCTTGTATATGTTTACTTTTTTATATGTGTTATATTTTGGACTAATCTTTAGGTACATTTTATTATTTATGCCCCGAAATTGATAGATTGGAGGACAAATTGCTTTTGTCCTGTTTGTTTGTTTGTCTGTTGACAACTTTAACAGTGGACATAACTTTCAATCATACCAGTCAGTGCTGTCATATTTTTTATGAGTGCTCCTTGTGGTTAGAGCTTTCCATTGGTACCTTAATTTATGACCTTGTAACCTCTTGACTGTCAAGTTTGGCTTACATTGAACAAAACAATATTCCTTGGCCTTCGTTTTTGAACTATAGGAGACGAGGCTTTGATATTTCACATGTGTGTTTCTTGTAATGTTACCTTTCCATTGATGCTATACTGTATCGCCATGACACCTTGACATTCACATTTTAACTGCATTTAAATGTTATAACTTTTCAACCATTGACACTAGGGCTTTCATATTTCATGTGTTTCTTCCTAGTTATAAGATCTTTCCATTAAAACCATACTGATGACCTTGTGACCTTGACCATCAAGTTTGACTTACATTCAAGGTACATAAAAAAAATTTACATTAGCCTTCAGGTTTGAAACATGGTGATTTGATGTTTCAGACTCTGTGTTTCTTGTGAGGAAACCATTCCATTGATACCATAATTAGGACCTTATGACCTTGACCATCAACTTTGACATGCATTAGAACATGTCCTCTGAAGAATTTTGTTGTCCCCAGGGGCATAATGTATCACAAACACATCTTGTTTTAATGAGTATAGAGCTACTCACCAGTGCATTGTTTGTTTTATATATACATATTATATGTTGACTGTTGTGATATATTTTATCTACCTCTTTACATGAAAACTGCATGTCTTACATTTCTTAATTTTAGATTACAGTGTACATACTAATATCTCTTTCTAAATGACAATGCAATTGTTCTTTAGTATGTACCTTGTATGCATAGAATGTAACTTGCAATAAAACCTTTTTACATATACATGTATATATATACATGTATTGCTATTTAAGAACATTTCTTCACTGAAACTGAAGTGGATAAGGTGCTCAGCTCGTGATTGAGAGGTCCTAGGTTTGTCTCCCACCCTGGGCGCACACGTGTTCTGTCTTTCGGATGAGACAGTAAAATCTGAGGTCCCATGTCAAGGTAGGCATGGCATGTAAAAGATCCCTCACTGCTTCAGGTGGTCCGTTGCAAAGGTCAGAATTTGTATGCAATGCATCAGGCAGATGCCGTCGTATATACGTGAAATAATCATGGAGTGACATCAAACAATATTCAATCAATCAATCACTGAAACTGGTAGCTTTGCAGGATTTTAATTATTGCATGGTTTGTTTATTGTATTAGATCACTTCAAGATTATTTCAATTATATAATGATGGTGTCTGCCTGATATAATGCCCACAAATTTTTATGCTTTCCAAAAAATATAGGGGGAGTTAAAAGTCTTTGTCATGTCTGTCCATTGTCTGCCTCGGCTCATATCTCTTAAAGCATTAATTAGAATTTAACGTATTTCAGATAACTGTTCTTTGGATATGGAATTTAGGACAAAGGTTATTCAAGGTCATCTCTGCAAGGTCAAGGTCAAGGCACCTATCCCTAAAATATTGGGAAAGGCCTTTATTCCAGCATATATCATTGATTGGTAATCAGAATTTTATCACATTTCACACAAATGTTTCTTGAGAATAGGGTTCCTTGGGCCATGGGCTTTTGAGCAGTACTCACCAAGGGTCAAAGCCTTTTAAAAATATTAGGAAAGGCCTTAATTTATAGAATACAACATTTCATGATAATTCTACAGACAAATTGTCATTGGTTTAAGGTATTTTGGGAAACATCTATCAGTTTTATTGATATTCTTGCTAACTTTTGCAGCTTAGAGTAGTAGGGGATCATTTACTTACCAACACAGTACAACAGGGCCCCATTTCAATATGGCAATAACGAAAACAGGACATTGATAAATGACATTTTTGGCTTAAGACCATGACCTCCCATCAACTGAGCATGGCCCTAACTTTTCATTCGTCAAGCACTCCATCCACTTAGGACTGTTGGCCTAAACCTTTCATTCTTCAAGCACTCCATCCTCTTAGGCCAACAGTCCTAAGTGGATGGAGTGCTTGAGGAATGAGAGATTGCACTACATCCACTAAGGACTGTTGGCCTAAACCTCTTTTTCCTCAAGCACTCCATCCACTTAGGACTGTTGGCCTAAATCTCTCATTCCTCAAGCACTCCATCCACATAGGACTGTTGGCCTAAACCACTTATTCCTCAAGCACTTCATCCACTTAGGACTGTTCGCCTAAACCTCTCATTCCTCAAGCACCTTATCCACTTAAGACTGTTGGCCTAAACCTCTCATTCCTCAAGCACTTCATCCACTTGGGATTGTTGGTCTTAATCTCTCATTCTTCAAGCATTCCATCCACTTAGGACTGTTGGCCTAAACCTCTCATTCCTCAAGCATTCCATCCACTTAGGACTGTTGGCCTAAATCTCTCATTCCTCAAGCACTTCATCCACTTAGGACTGTTGGCCTAAACCTCTCATTCCTCAATCACTCCATCCACTTAGGACTGTTGGCCTAAACCTCTCATTCCTCATTCACTTCATCCACTTAGGACTTTTGGCCTAAACCTCTCATTCCTCAAGCACTTCATCCACTTAGGACTGTTGGCCTTAATCTCTCATTCCTCAAGCATTCCATCCACTTAGGACTGTTGGCCTAAACCTCTCATTCCTCAAGCACGCCATCCACATAGGACTGTTGGCCTAAACCTCTTATTCGTCATTCATTTCACCCACTTCGGACTGTTGGCCAAAATCTCTCATTCCTCAAGCACTCCATCCACTTAGGACTGTTGGCCTTAACCTCTCATTCCTCAAGCATTCCATCCTACGAGCCCTGCTCACCTTAACCTCTCTATCCTAGAGCATGCCATTGACTGAATTCCCTTGGCCCTTACCTTTCATTTTTCAAGCACTGAGCTCCATCAGATCTAACCTCTCATTCCTCAATCAATCACTCCATCTACTGAGCTCCGTTAGATCTGACCTCTCATTCCTCAGTCAAGGACTCCACCTACTGACCTCCGTTAGATTTAACCTCTCATTCGTCAATCAAGCACTCCACCTACTCAGCTCCCTTATGTCTAACCTCTCATTCCTCAGTCAAGCACTCCACCTACTGAGCTCCGTTAGATTTAACCTCTCATTCCTCAATCAAAAACTCCACCTACTACACTCTGTTAGATTTAACCTCTCATTCGTCAATTAAGCACCACTTACTGAGCTCGTTAGATCTAACCTTTCATTTCTCAGTCAAGCACTCCACCTACTGAGCTCCGTTAGATCTAACGTCTCATTCCTCAATCAAGCACTCCACCTACTGAGCTCCGTTAGATCTAACGTCTCATTCCTCAATCATGCACTCCACCTACTAAGCTCCGTTAGATCTAACTTCTCATTCCTTAGTCAAGCACTCCACCTACTAAGCTCCGTTAGAGTTAACCTCTCATTCTTCAAACAAGGACTCTACCTACTGAGCTCCGTTAGATCTAACCTCTCATTCCTCAATCAAGCACTCCACCTACTAAGCTCCGTTAGATCTAACTTCTCATTCCTTAGTCAAGCACTCCACTTACTAAGCTCCGTTAGAGTTAACCTCTCATTCTTCAAACAAGGACTCTACCTACTGAGCTCCGTTAGATCTAACTTCTCATTCCTTAATCAAGTTCTCCACCTACTGAGCTTCGTTAGATCAAACCTCTCATTCCTCAGTCAAGCAATCCACCTACTGAGCTCCGTTAGATCTAAACTCTCATTTGTCTGTCGAGCACTCCACCTACTGAGCTCCGTCAGATCTAACCTCTCATTCCTCAGTCAAGCATTCCACCTACTGAGCTCCGTTACATCTAATCTCTCATTCCTCAATCAAGCACTCTACCTACTGAGCTCCGTTAGGTCTAACCTCTCGTTCCTCAGTCAAGCACTCCACCTACTGAGCTCCGTTAGGTCTAACCTCTCATTCCTCAGTCAAGCACTCCACCTACTGAGCTCCGTTAGATTTAACCTCTCATTCCTCAGTCAAGCACTCCACCTACTGAGCTCCGTTAGATATAACCTCTCATTCCACAATCAAGCACTCTACCTACTGAGCTCCGTTAGGTCTAACCTCTCGTTCCTCAGTCAAGCACTCCACCTACTGAGCTCCGTTAGGTCTAACCTCTCATTCCTCAGTCAAGCACTCCACCTACTGAGCTCCGTTAGATTTAACCTCTCATTCCTCAGTCAAGCACTCCACCTACTGAGCTCCGTTAGATCAAACCTCTCATTCGTCTGTCAAGCACTCCACCTACTGAGCTCTATTAGATCTAATCTCTCATTCCTCAATCAAGCACTCCACCTACTAAGCTCCGTTAGATTAAACCTCATATTCCTCAGTCAAGCACTCCACCTACTGAGCTCCGTTAGATTTAACCTCTCATTCCTCAGTCAAGCACTCCACCTACTGAGCTCCGTTAGATTTAACCTCTCATTCCTCAGTCAAGCACTCCACCTACTGGGCTCCGTTAGATCAAACCTCTCATTCGTCAATCAAGCACTCCACCTACTGAGCTCTGTTAGATCTAATCTCCCATTCCTCAATCAAGCACTCCACCTACTAAGCTCCGTTAGATTAAACCTCATATTCCTCAGTCAAGCACTCCACCTACTAAGCTCCGTTAGATTAAACCTCATATTCCTCAGTCAAGCACTCCACCTACTGAGCTCCGTTACATCTAATCTCTCATTCCTCAGTCTAGCACTCCACCTACTGAGCTCCGTTAGATCTAACCTCTCATTCCTTAATCAAGCACTCCACCTACTAAGCTCCGTTAGATTTAACCTCTCATTCCTCAATCACGCACTCCACCTACTGAGCTCCGTTAGATTTAACTTCTCATTCCTTAGTCAAGCACTCCACCTACTAAGCTCCGTTAGAGTTAACCTCTCATTCTTCAAACAAGAACTCTACCTACTGAGCTCCGTTAGATCCAAACTCTCATTCCTTAATCAAGCACTCCACATACTAAACTCCGTTAGATTTAACCTCTCATTCCTCAATCAAGCACTCCACCTACTGAGCTCCGTTAGATCAAACCTCTCATTCGTCAGTCAAACACTCCACCTACTGAGCTTCGTTAGATCTAAACTCTCATTTGTCTGTCGAGCACTCCACCTACTAAGCTCCGTCAGATCTAACCTCTCATTCCTCAGTCAAGCACTCCACCTACTGAGCTCCGTTAGATCTAACCTCTCATTATCAGTCAAGCACTCCACCTACTGAGCTCTGTTGGATCTAATCTCTCATTCCTCAGTCAAGCACTCCACATACTGAGCTCCGTTAGAATTAACCTCTCATTCCTCAATCAAGCACTCGACCTACTGAGCTCCGTTCGATCAAACCTCTCATTCCACAATCACGCACTCCACCTACTAAGCTCGGTTAGATCTAATCTCTCATTCCTCAATCAAGCAAACCACCTACCGAGCTCCGTTAGATTTAACCTCTCATTCCTCAGTCAAACGCTCCCCCTACTAAGCTACGTTAGATTTAATCTCTCGTTCCTCAATCAAGCACTCCACATACTAAACTCCGTTTAATTTAACCTCTCATTCCTCAATCAAGCACTCTACCTACTGAGCTCCGTTAGATTTAACCTCTCATTATCAGTCAAACACTCCACCTACTGAGCTCCGTTAGATCTAACCTGAGTTCTAAGTCAAGCAAACCACCTACCGAGCTCCGTTAGATTTAACCTCTCATTCACCTACTGAGCTCCGTTAGATATAACCTCTGATTCCTCAGTCAAGCACTCCACCTACTGAGCTCCGTTAGGTTTAACCTCTCGTTTCTCAATCAAGCACTTCACCTACTGAGCTCCGTTAGATATAACCTCTGATTCCTCAGTCAAGCACTCCACCTACTGAGTTCCGTTAGGTTTAACCTCTCATTCCTCAGTCAAGCACTCCACCTCCTGAGCTCCGTTAGATTTAACCTTTCATTCCTCAATCACGCACTCCTCCTGCTGAGCTCTGTTAGATTTAACCTCTCATTCCTCGGTCTGGCACTCCACCTACTGAGCTCCGTTAGATCTGACCTCTCATTCCTCAATCAAGCTTCCACCTGCTGAGCTCCGTTAGATCAAACTTCTCATTCCTTGAGCACTCTGTACACTGAGCGATATAAGCTCTCATTTTTCAAACATTCCATCGAAAGAGCTCCGCTAGTCGTAACCTTTCTTTCTTCGAGCACTTTGTCCACTGAGTGCCGTGATCTCTCATTCCTTAAGCATTCCTTCTGATGACCTCCACTAGTCCTAACCTTTCATTCCGCGAGCACTGTCCACTGAATTCCGTTGACCGCAATTCTCATTTTCGAGCACTCCATCCACTGATCTCATTTCTCCAGCACTCAATCTGTTTAGCTCCGTTAGTTCTGTTATTTGTTTTTCCTATCTTAGAAGTCAGTGACATTTCATTGTGTGTGCATTAATACCCATTCACGTTCACGGGCGATTATATGGCCTGGTTTCGTCTCTTTCCTGTGTAACCTTATACACAGGACAGAGGCGAAACCAGGCGATATAATCACCTGTGTTCATGTTTAAATATATTTGATGTTATAGTTTTACTTGTCGGCAGTTGTTAAGATCAACGATGATCCCGTCAATTTGTGACCGTTTATTTATTGAAAACAAAAGATGAACGAACAAGAGGACAATTTTATTGATACGCAATCGAGAGGTCATTCTTGTTTTGCAGAGAAATAACATCACCACAAAAAAATATATACACTGGATTGCAGTTTGAGAATGGGCTTAGGGGACGTCCCACACACACACACACACCTGCGCACGCCCTTTCAGACACAATCACAGGTTGCAGGAAATCTTTTAGGAGAGTTTTGAACACCCCCCCCCCCCCAAATGTAGTCATGGCCAGATTTAGGGCTTCAACCCCAACCCCATCTTGAACGAAAATTAGTCGTGATGGACGTTTGATGGCAACCCCTTTTCCAAATTTTTAGATCCGCGTATAGATGCACTGATTTGGTCTTCTAGAAATAATGTTTGCGAGAAAAACAAGAGATTGATTGATTAATTGATTTTGTTTAGCGTCACACCACGAATATTTCACGTATATGGTGACGGCATCTGCCTGATGCGGGGCATACAAATTTTGACCTTTGCAACGGACCCACCCGATGCAGTGAGGGGTCTTAAACATGCCATGCATATCACAACACGTGGCCTCGGTTTGTACTGTCTCATCCAAAAGACAGGACACCGGCATGACCAGAGCGGGACTCGAACCCCGGCCTCCCGATCAGGAGAAGAGCGCTAGGCCACGCCGGCTTAAAAAAAATAAAATAAAAAAAAAGATGATGGTAGATAATGAGATACTGATGAGCCATATTTTTTTCAAAGAAAATCAGATTTAATTCGGTTGTATGACAAAATCCACCACACGTACAAGACGAGGATATGAAACAGCATGGATAATTATAATAAAAAAAAAAAGCTTCGATTATACGATAGCTGCGATACTGACGATCGATTGATGTGATATTGCGCAAGTTTTATGCCATACATTCGCCAAATTGAAGGAGCTTCGGAAAGAGGAGGGGGTGGGGGCTTCATCCCTCGCTCCCGAACCAGCACTGCTGGGAACCCGAGCATTACCAGGCCCCTCTGTCTCGACACGCAATATGAATAAGTGGTCACATAGAACGATGACTTCTTGATGTTCTGTGCTGATTTAGAATGACACTACCGCGGTCTAGAGGTTTAAATAACATCGTAGTTTTAGCATAGGACTTTCCAAATAGCCAGATTTTTCTTACTCTGGTGTAAGATTTCACCCAGGGGAAATTTACTTCAAAGCCATTCACCCCAGTTCTTTTCAAGAAGCTGTTTTTATTATACATGTACAAGGTAATTAGTGAACACGATTCACATCTGGCGCCATAAACTGAGAATATACTTAAGTCAATTATTTCGTTTTAATTTATTCCATTATCAAACGTTCGAATAAATTGTCGTGCAGAATGATTTAATTCTATTTATTGATAGAATAATACTCAATAAAATCCAAATCCTGGTTATTGGTTCATTGTTGAACAAAAGAATTTGAAATTGACTTAAGTATTTTCTCAGTTTATGGAACCGGACCCCGGGTCGAATATCGCCAAACTATTTGTGGGTGATATACGGGTATGATACCCAGTCCCTCACAAGATACCCTCCGAAAAGAACACAGAGAGGGCGGGTTGTGCTTTGGGGAGAGGGGATGTATACGAATGTACGCAGTAACAAAGATATTTATTGTTACTGTGTAATATATACATTTAGCCCCCTCAGTTCTATAGACGAAGTTTCGTCTTTACATTTGCTCTAAATTAATGAACACATACAAAAACTTGTAGGTTTAGTGCGGATTCCATTTGTGGACAGAAACAATGTATGATCACCACCTCTTCCTGAAAACTAATAAACAAGTTATATCATTTTATTACACCCCTCTCCGAACAGAGTTTTGGGGATATATTGGAATCACCCTGTCTGTCCTTTAAGAAGTTATAAAGGCTTATGCCATAAATATAAATGTGGAAATAATAGGGTTTTGATACATATTTCAAACATAAGATGCCAATGAGAAGTGCTATCCATTGACGTCATGATGTTTGACCTAAGTCATTGACTGATCTCTCTCTTAATTTCTTAACCTCATACATTTTTATATTAAATAACTAAGGGGCTTTGACATCTTGCATACATAGATTCTTCACCATAGCTTATATCTGTTGCCGTAGCTTTTGAACTCGTAACATAAGCTTGATATTAACTCTTACAACTTCTTAACCTTTATTATATCCTTCTAATAATAAGGGCTAAAGATGTGATATTTCACACCTAAATTCTCCTTGGGCGAAGCTTTCATTTAATACTGTGACTATTGACCATGATCTTGACAAGGGCTTTTATTTGAGATAGATCTTGACTTTTGAGCTATTGACATTGACCTTCATTTTTTTTTTTTATATATAATTCTTAAACTGTAAGATTTAAATATATTATATATTTCAAACATATGATAAGGGCTATTATTTGATTTCAGAGTAAAACTTTTGACCAATTGACCATGACAAATTCAGGAGCAGGTTTGATGTAGTGTTTAAGCGTTTCAAGTGACGTTCGATTCATAAAGGGTATATATATATGTGTGTCTATTATTAAATCCAGTATCTAAGGATTATAATTGTGACAAAATAAGGAGAAATTTAGTGGCATTTCGGTCTTTCCCTGTGACATGTTAGTGAATGTACTACAGCTGTGGAACTGTAATGTTTCTCTACACTCTAGTAAATTTTATAGTCGCGAAAGTGTTCTTAGCGAACAAAATAAGCACGAAACAATTCGTATCCTAAGACGCGATTCACCATCCAGATCTTCCAAGGGTTTCGTTTGGCTACGCAGACGCTTCACCATACATAATGCGATTTGACGATTCACGTGTGGAAAGTTGTGTCACTTACATTATGTATGCTTGATCATACACATACTGTAAAGACATACGACAGTGTGAACTAGATTCTCCTTTGTCACAATCACAGGGTCTGGTCACAGTATTCGTTCGAGTTCCCATGAAAATTTGACTAAACCAGTGTTTGCTATAGCGCAACTCATTGCATTGCCGTGTAGAGCTCACTTTGTTATAATGGCAAACGACTGGAATGAATTTATGCAAGTTGAAGGGTTTGATCGTCTTAATGAAGCCCATAAATTATCAGAGGAAGAATCAAAAAACGATCCAGACGAGGAACCATACCGCTCTAAATACAAGGCCAGAGAAGTCCTCATAGATGTGAAAAAGAAACTGGAAAACATATTGGAAAGTCATCCAGATGACAAATTTTTACGTTTTTATAAAGCTGCATTTCTTCTTAAACTGGGAAGTAATTATCAAGGTGAATTATTTAATTAATTGATCCAACTTGAGAGTTAAACTTGTGTATTAACTACAATTGTATGTATAACTAACATGGATCCATGGGTCATTTCATGTTATATTTTGATTTCTGTTGATATGCTCTGGCTCATGTACTTCACCATCACCTATGAGTATGAACCTGTCTGTTTCAATAGAAATTGGATATATTTCTGATTGAGAAAAATCACTTGGTTCATTTTTGGTGTATAATGAAAAATACATCAGACCACGTACATGTTGGTGTTTATAGCTCCTTATATGACCCCTTGCACCAACCTTGATTTAATAAACTAAAATTTATAGTAAAACCACTCCCATCCCCACTCAGTTCAGGGGACAATGAGAATTTACAAAGGTCTATGCATCAGATCATTGGTTCTGGCAGAAAAAAATGACTTCATCTGTCCTGACCTTAAAATTAACTGTCACTCATTCAGAATTGACTTGGTCCCATGAATTTAAGTTATTGATATGGGCAAGTTGAATAGGCCATTTTCATGTTAATTAATTTCATCTTCCATTAAATGTCAGATGTACACATGTATGATGTTTTGCCACTCAAAGTTGCACCAATTTATTGCGACTTAACAATTCACTCCTTGCGGTTAAAATGAAAATTCAGGCAAAAAGTAGTTTGTTGGACATTTAGCTCCTTGTTTCATGTAAAATATGAAATTCATGTATTGCCTTCTCCTTCCTGGTAGGTGTTGACCTCAGTGACTGACAGTAAACAGTACGTCCAACACAACTAAAAGCCTATTAGATTTACAAGTTAAAAATGGGTCATTGGTGATCTTCCTTTATTAAATCTACTATCTAGCCTAGATCATAACAGGCTTGTCTGCAGTGGCTCCCAGTACAGGTCTCCCATCACTGTACAATATATTCCTCTTTTCATACAGTTTCTTGACCGTTCTGAACAACTGGTCTGGACTAATATCCCGGACTGACAGTTACAGATTACATGTATGTAATAGTTATTTTTATAACTGTTTAAGTTGGTGTAATGATGAAATAACAATAAGGGGGTCTTTGTGGTTGAGTGTGTAATTGTACTGCTGTCAGAGCTACAGATAAGGCACATAAAATTGTTAAAAATGCATTGGGAAAATAAACAGGGCTTAAAAATAGGCATATACATATCACTTTAAATTACGCATTAGCTAGATGTCCAAAGCAGTGTGTACTTGATTGTCAACATTAAAACCAGAGACATTTACATGTATGTACAGTAACATGTATGTCTCTGTTAAAACAATTGTAAATCTGTTTCGCATTTGGATTTGTTCTGTTTTTAACCTCATGGAAAACTAAGGTGTATGGAACTGATTGAGACTTTCCCATAGACTATTTATAGTAATAGATAGTGTTCAAATGCAGGAAAATTAATTGGAGATATTCCCTTTTTGGCCGTATTGGAGGTGAAACTGGAGTTTTTGCTTCCTAATTCATACCAATAGTATTTAATCATTTTTAAAAAGTTGTCTATATTTTCAATCCTTGGAAAACATTTTGACAATGTTCGATGTATTTTTTACTGCATAACAATTGAAAAAATTTAAGAATCATCCATCTTCATTTGGAGAAATTCCTTACACAATATGGTTAATTTATGCACAATTGTCCAGTCATATACCTCCAAGATGGCAGAAAAGGGAAGTATTAAGTAATGCCAGTTAAATTTTATGCATTCGAAAACAATATGTTTTAGCATGGGTGTGCCGAGTATTGGTAAAAAATCTTAAGTCAGTTTGAACTAGCTATTTCCCTGCCAACGAGCAAGATTTATATAAGTTGTTAACTTGTTTCTTAATCATTGTAAAATGAATAAAGTTTAATTTTTTTAACACAGTACTTACTGGAGTATTTCTTATGTGTTGATAATTACAATTTGTGAATCGTTTGGAAAGAATCCTGATACTTAAATCATAGATATATTGTATTATTGTGAAATTGTGCAGTGAAAAATTAAACTTGGATTATGTTTTCAAAGAAAGAGCCACTTGATTATTTCAATTCCTGTGTGGTAACATTAAATGTTTCAGCTATATCTTGACCAGTAGCACAAGTTAACGCAGCTTTATGACAAACTTGGACAAATGCATTAATGCAAGTGAACAAGGGATGTCAAGTTAATGAAGTACTGCATAACAACATAGCCTTTCAAAATTTTGAGAACTAACTCATCTGCGCAAGTAAATTACATGTATCGTTCTACATACATGTCAAAAACAGAGGTAATCATAAAGGGCATGGAAAGAGGTCTGACTCAGTTGTATGACAAAATTCACCTATATTATATAAAAAATAATACGAGAAATAAATGCATCAATCAGGGAGTTCTTTTCTTTGTTTGGAAATGTGATACCAAGCCTTCAAAAGCATGGTATGTGTCTAGTGTAATATACAGTACAGTCCGGGTGGAACTTAATTTGCCCACTGGTCACAGTGGGCATTTTTAGAGTGGGCATTAAAAATGTCCACTGAATACAGTGGACATTCTTGTAAGAGCCAGTTGGAATTAACATACAGGTAAGTGGAAAGCTTGATAGCTCAGGTAAATGTCCACTCCTAATGCCCACTGAAATTTCAGGTGGACTGCCCACTGTGGACAGTGGGCATTCAAAGTTCCACCCGGACTGTAGTGTAGTGCATTTGAAGATCACTATGCCAACAGCTGTTTGCAATATAATACTGCATGTACTAGTAACAATAGTAAATTACAACCAAAGCTATATTTCAAAAATACTAATAATGGCCAGATTGCTCCATATAGTAAACCCCGTTTTTAAACATTGCGAAAAAAAACCCCAAGAATATTGGGGGTGAAAATACCACCTAAAATTTCAAAAATCACCATTGAACTAGAAATCAGGGGTAAAACCCCTTTGGACTCAAAAATTATGTGGAACTCTGTGCATTGGCACTTACTGAACGTCTCATAAATAGGTTCAAATCTCAGATGGGGTAGGTAGGAAAGTCAGCCAATTTACTAGCTGAAGTCAGATTTTTTTTCTCAGAGTTTCTTCGATTATTAAACATATATGGCTCATCACAGTATACATGTAGATGAAATAAATTGCAAGTATTCCATGCTGTTATAATGTAAACAGTTTTATTGTGACAATGTTTTGACATGATGTATATATCTAACTTGATATGACATTTCAGACACTGAGGAGATAAGTGAAGGTCAGGACCAGATGATGAAATGTTTAGAATTATTAGAAGATTACAAGCTTGATCCGGATGGAGCTAGTACCTATATGAACTGCCTGAATAGTCTTAGTCTGTTATGGATGGGCAGGGACAAATCAGATTCTGCTTTGTCGTATTTGCAGCAGGCAGAGAAACTTTTCTTCCAGTATAAAGAAGATGTCGGTGGAGCTCCCAAATCCTACAAGGAATATCTTCATAGACAAGTAGAAGATGAGGAACGCAGGGAACATGAACGTTCTCAACATTTTGAGAACACATATACACATACGCTGTACTATATGGCTCAAGTAAGATGATATAGTTGCTTAAAAAGATAGAGTTGTAAGGGATAAGGATTTGGCTTTCAATCTGAGTGTGAATTCATGAAATACAAAGTCGTGTTATATATTCATATTTCTATAATTACTAACTCCACATGAATAATGGTACGAGGTTAGTGCAGTGGTTTAATGCTTAACCTGCAGTGATCTAGTTCGATTCCAGGATTGTATTACTATGGTTCAAAGGATGGTGACTTCCTACTTCCATTTTGCAGTATAAACGAAAAATGGTTAAATGTGGCATAAATAATCTTCAACAGAGCAAACCAGCTGAACTGTAAACTTTGTAATCTGACAAAAAAATACTTTATGTATTTATTTTGCATAATTTAGGAGTGAAATATGTGATGAATATCTGTTGTTAAATCAAGAAATAGAAATATTATATCAGTACATGTGAAAAAAATAATGTGGCTGATTGAAAATTCCTGGTTGCCAAGATTTCTTTTACTTGAAATTCTAGAAAAACATGAAATAAAAATGATAGGAAAGGGGTTTCCTGTATCAATGTTAAATGTCTTTCCCAACAAGATCATTAAGTGTAGTTAATGATGCATGAGAAATGTTTTAAAAGTTGAGTTCTGGTCTATAGGTATATTCCAAGAAAGAGGAGAAGGAGAAAGCTGCTGTGTGCTGTCATACAACACTCCAGAGACAGTTAGATGAACACAAATATGACCCCCTGGACTGGTCACTGAATGCTGCCACTCTTTCACAGTTTTATATCACTGTGGATGACTTTTCACAAGCTCGACACTGCTTAGCTAGTTCCGAAGTTATTTATCAGGTAAAAACTTTGAGTAAACTAGTCTGTAAAATACAGATTATTATTATTATTATTAATTTTTGCTACATTGTCTATTTGGCAGAGAGTTTTTATGAGTTTTAGGACATGTTCCTATCTAGCAAAGGTCTGCATGTATTATGCTCTGCAAAAACGTTGATAGGAATACAATAAGTGATAATATTGTCACACATTTTACCAAGAAATATGCCAACACATTACTGTTGTTGTAGATGTCATATGACCTTACACTGAAATAACTCGGTGCCTTTTCCCATATATTTTGGAATAAAATTACTCTTTTAATTTAATATCTATTTTCATACCTATAGAAAATTAATATATCTTAAGCCATTTATACCTCAGAAATGTAACCTTCAGTGTCACTGCTGTCAATATGAAATAATGAATTTACATGATGGGAGAAACATCTCCTCAAAATGACCACTTCCTGACCCCTCTCATCCTTTTCCATTAGAATTTACTCATTGACATATATGTGACCTTGAAAAAGAAAGTCAGGGTCACTAGAAAACACAAATATTAAAATCAATAATCATGACATTGAATATATGTACCAGACATGAAGCTCCTGTATCAAATTTCTTGGGAATATCAAACACTGAAGTCCAAACACCATATTCAGTTTTGAATCATTATGATGTTCAAAATTGCTTCACAAAATAGCCCAAAATTGATATATTTTTCAATTTTTAAACTTTTTACCAAAAAGTTTGATAGACTTAATTATATCTGCATTTATGTTTTTGTGTGTGTGTGTATGCATTATCAGAGACATATTATATACACAGTGTGTATATATGTCGCTGGCATTATGAATTGGTTTTCATCCAAGTTTGAATGATAGACAACCAATTACCCGGTATAAGACCCTCAATTTTCTATATCCTTAAATAAATTTGATCTGAAACTGTTTTTGAATTAGGAAACTGAGTAATTAATTAAAGTTTATAATAACAGGAAGCGGAAATTAGAGATTCAGAAACAGAATCAGAGGAGCAGAAAGAAAAATTAGAACAGAGTAAGGCAGATATAGAACGATGTTGGGTCAAATATGGATTAGCCCTATTAGAAACCTCACAAGAAAAATTACACGAAGAAAGACCAGATGAGAATGGAAGTGTTCCACAAGAAAAAGTAGAGGACAAGAAATCATTTCAGAGATTCAACCTGGAGGTCACATCTCATGAAGAACAAATAATGGACAAATACATCCTAGATTTTACTGAAGCCAGACAAGTATTTTTAAAAGTACAGCAATGGATTAATTCTGCCAAAACTTTTTATGTATTTGATGGAAGGTGCACAGACTATATAGAACTAACACAAGATCATAGCAAAGCATTCAAACTCTTGGCTTTCTTTGAAATGGATATAGAGAGACAGTGTAAGATGCAGAAGCGTCGTATTGACATGCTGCAAGAGATAAGCAATGAAATCAACCCTCAGCACTACCTACTGATACAGCGTCAACTTCTGTTTGAACTAGCAGAAACATATAGTCTCATGATGGAACTCAAATTTTCTATAATGGAAGAGGAAGGGGGTAATCCATCTTTACATGCATTGAAGAAAGTTAACTCTTTGATTCATCAGAGCATAGCAAAATATCAGGAGTTCTTAAATTCTTTTAAGGATGGTAAACCAGAACTACCAGAAAAATTCCCTGAACTGGACATAAGACCAGCATTAATAGCCAAGTTTTGTATGGGAAGATTATATTCCAAACTAATAGTACCAAATGTACAGGAGAAAATTCGCTGTGTACAGAAAACAGAGGAGTGCTATAAGTATTTCTGTGATTACTGTGACAAGTATCCAGAGGCTGCACAGCTTGTGCCACAGGAACTTCAAGTGTGCAAGGAAATGGTGGCACTGCTTCCGGTGAAGATGGAGAAGTTACGACAGGAAGCAGAGGCTTAGTTGCAGTCAACAATTTATGACAAAAACTGCTTATTAAGTGTTGCGATATTTATGTTTAAACACAATTGATTCATTATGTCACCTGTGAAGCAAAATGACCAATGGAGATCAGTCAGTCTCATGTTCATCTGTTTGGTCACACTTGAGAACTGAATAGCAGGCGACACTTTAGTTTTGTACCTGTAATTTGAAACAATATCATTAAAATAACAAAGTAAAAAGTCACATATATAGTCCTGTATATATAGCAACATCATTAAAACTGAATATAGATCTTCCTCTGTATTTCAATTTGTGTATCTGCAAAGCACCAGCTTTTAGTTAACTTTCTAAGAAAACTTTTCTAATTAATATTTGTCAGATCTTTGTTGCTGAGTGGACTAAAGTGCTGCAATAGCTGTAGCACTGACCTGTCCATATAAGATTTGATCTGTCATGGGAGTAAGTATGCCAGTGTATCTGTCAATAGTCAGCGATTTTCTCTTAGCCTCCTCCATCACTCAGTCGTAATCTTAGTCCATTCATTATCGTCCATAAACTTTTCACATTTTCAACTTCTGGTTCTTCAGAAACACAGAAGGTAATTTAATGAACTTGGTAGGGATGAAGTACTCAAGATCTCTTTCTAAGTTGTTTTCTGTCAAATTCATCAAGAGGTGCATCTAGGGCGGGATGACATAGGTCCCAGAGGGTACCCACTTTGACAAACTACTTCAAACTGGCTGTATAAATCATTAAATTGAAGCATCGGAGCATTCTAAAAGGGTGTTTCAAGAATTGATGTTTTTGGTTTTATTCTTTTATTCTGTCTTTACTTTGACATCTTTATTAATTTTTAGGTAATTTCTCCTTGTAAGATGTTCATAATGCAATTAGTTTGTATATTTTAATTGATTTTATTGTAATAAATGTAATTTGGAAGAAATTGAACAAAATTTAAAAATAATTTTGAAGATTTCCACAGTTTTATTTATTTCAAAAGATGAAAACAAAGGTCAGATGGGGTTTGTTTACTTTTAGTTAGTATTAATAAGCTTTGATGGACTTTTTTCTACAAAATTGATTGAAGGAGTTTGCTGAAACTGGGAAGGTAAAAACTATGCAACGTCCCCTACAAATGCTGCAGTTTTTGGTCAGATCCATCAGGGGTGGATATAGGGTATAAGGATAAAGCCGTATCTTTTTTTTCGACTAACTTCTTCTGGCCAGCTGCATGGATGACAAACTTCTGGCCAGCTGCATGGATTGACAAACTTCTTCTAGCCAGCTGCATGGATTGACAAACTGAATGCTTCAGATTGACATAAAAAGGCATCTAAAGTGCTGTTGTTTCTGGTTCCATTCTGAATTCAAATTTGTAACGCTTTTTGTTCTTATTTGTCTGATTTAGTCATTTCCACATACTTTTGTGTCATTGATTCAGTAGTGAGAAGCAACAAAGCATTTATTTACAAAAGTTCTGGCATGCTGAACGGTATTGGTTCCACTTACACAGACACGCTGGAGGTAAAAAAAGTACCTCATTTTACATAAAAGCAAGTTTTAAATGTGTTGCAGCACTCAATTTCTCATATTTGAAAATATTTTCTTGATTTATTCAATACACATATATAAAGGATCATCAATAAAGTATACATTTGCCAACTCTTATTAGAAAATGTCTATTTGAATGATCATTTAAGAGCCTCATGTCAAAATTTTGTTTACAGTATGACTTCTAACTTCCATTGTAGGACTATATTGGAATATATAGCATTCTGACTAAATCTTTTTCTAATACATGTATTTTTGAGTTGTTACAGTATTTTGATCTATTCACTGTAAAGAAAAAGCTTTTCAGACATTTGTCATAAACACAGTAAGCCAGAGATTATGTGTATCTACAAATTTTCCAAGCAGTTAGTTGTTTGTGAGTGAGCACATTGTGATCAGGTGAGTTATATAGGCCCATTTTGGCCTCTTGTTACTAGCACATCTAATCAACATGTGCCATGATGTGGTAAGGTTTAGTGTTACTGATCAGTGGGTATAACAGTTCAGAATAGTACAAAGTGAGAGTTTGGACATCAACTTTCATCCCTTCACATCAACCTTGTTCTCAAATACTACCAGGCAATATTCTGAGATCAAACCACGGACCATGATGGCTGAATGGGCTAGGTGGTAGACTGCATCCTGGTAAAGTGGCATGAAGTGTGGGCCATTTTGGCTGAGTGGGCTAGTGGCAGACTTTGTAACCTGGTAAAGTGGCTTGGGCCATGATGGCTGACCGAGTGTGTTAGGAGGCAGATCTTGGTGTCCTGGTAAAGTGGCATGAACTGTGGGCCATGATGGCCGAGCGGGCTAGGGGCAGTCTTTGTATCCTGGTAAAGTGGCTTGAATTGTGGGCCATGATGGCTGATTGGGCTGGGGGGGGGGGACTATCAAAGCTGTGCCTTTTCCAGTTCAAAAGATATAGCCAAGGTTAAAGATTTTTTTTTCAAAGAAGTTCGAAGGTAAAGTTTACTAAGTCAAAAGTCATGTTACTAAGTGAAAGCCCTGGTCGTTAGAAATCCATATGTGAAATCTCAAAGCTGTTCGTTTTTCTGATCAAAATATATAGCCGAGGTTAAAGTTAAAAGTTTAAACAAGAGCAATGCCTAACGTTGCATAAGCCCGTCGCTTAATTTGACGAGAGATTAAGTGCATGTATGGAGAAATCTCATTCCTCCCATATTAAGAACCTCAAAATTGTCCCCCACCCTAATTTTCTAGTAAGGTTCATTAAAGAGGCAAAACTTCTGCAAGATAATAATAACGAAATTTAACCACAGTCATGACACACCTTAAGGGCAACTATGAAATACTCAACGCAGGCAATAGAAGATTAAGGCTGGGACACGGATTTACCGTACATAATTACTGTGACCTTCATCTTGCAGATATGATTATGGTTCAAGGTAATTACACACCCTTGCGTCTATAGCAACAATTCTGTAAAATATTCAAATCCATGCAGGCAGTGAAAATGGCTAAAAATATCATTTGAAATCCATGCAAGGAACAGCATGTTATGATACAGTCAAGAAATTATCCATGATATGCATCATGACCTTGACCTTGGGTCCTGGACAAGAATTCTGTGGAACAAATTTAACCCATCATACACATTGTGACCTTGACTGCAGATATACCCTTGGTTCATGGTCATGATATACCCTTGTGTCCTGAGCACCAATTCTGTGTTATCTTCAAATCCATGCAAGTCGAAGAAATTATGGTCTGGTCAAGGAATTATCACCATACAAGCTGTGACTTTGACCTTGACGATATTACCCTGGTTCAAGGTCATGACATACCCTTGGGTCCTGGACCTTGATATTGAAAATCAATAGGGTTCGTCCTCATATCATGAAAAATAAGTGTACAAAGTTTGCAAATCCTGGCCTTTATGATATGGTCTGTTTCTTGTTTACAAGATGTGGTCAGACCCACAATATGATATCATAATATGTCTGTCTACAATGAGCATATAAAAAGTAGGTCTCTTCTAAGGTCAAGGGGTCAAAGTCATGGTACCAATTAAAAGCCCTGGTCATGAGGTACCAATATGTGGAATGTCAAAATTGTATCTTTCCTGGTTCAAAAGATATTGCCGGTATAAAGTTTTAAAAAAGTAGGTAAAAGTCCTAGGTCAAAGGGTCGTCATGGTTCCAGTTAAAAGCCCTGGTTATGAGGAATCCATATGTGGAATATTAAAACTGTCCCTTTTCCAGTTCAAAAGATGCAGCCCAAGTTGAAGTTTGATCTACAGACACCGTCACCAACAACACTGGAGGTATAATGTTGGCTCTCCGGATATTCGTTCCGGCGAGCTATAAATTGTTGAAAGTGACACAATATCCCAGTCTACATACTGAATGAACTAAAGCACTGTATGAACTTGCAGTAGCCTCTACCCTGTGTTAAGTTCAGGTTTAAAACCAATCTGATTAAAAGCATATCTTTATTCCGATTCTCTATTTGTCCCATTGCGGATAAAGATCTGGCGAAACTCCGTAAGGGGTCATGTTCTGGTGAACTCTGATTTTCAGCCAATCAGTGGATCGCCTACAAATTCCTAGGAATGAAATTAACATACACAGCATACGTGACCCACAGGGTAGATTTTGAACAGTTTGTTACATATTGCGTCACTATCACGTGCCTAGCCGAGTCATTGATTGGCTATGGGAAATAATGGTTTCGGTGACTAAAACGTCATCGGTGTTCACCAGAACATGACCCCTTACGGAGTTTCGCCCGATCTTTATCCGTAGTGGGACAATCAGAGAAGCGGAATAAAGATATGGTTTTAATCAGATTGGTTTGATACCTAATCTGTGGGAAAGTCCACCCGGGTTCCTACACAAATCTGGTGGCCTACTTTCGATACTCCAGTTTTCTCTACCATTAAACACTGACTGCCATCAAAAACGAAGACCAAATCTGGTGTTACAGCTTTATTCACATCAAGCATATCTCATAATTTCACATAACATATATCTAGCTTCTAGTATAAAGATGATCCATTAACCACATAAAGCACAATGTGTAGCACATAATTCTAATTTAATGTAGCATATATTCATTTACAACCAATATCATCTTCATATAGCATTAATATATAAATATTTTTTTAACATTCAACTAAATTAAGTTAAAAACGTAAGACATGACCTTCATTCTATTGAGAACAATGAACAAAATCACATCACAGGCATCACATATCAAGGTTTCACTTACTTATCTTGATATTTTTTCAAGATGTACAATGTATGATAAATCTCTTGCAACAGAGCTCTGTGAAATGGATAGGGGACTCTTAGATTTTTATGCACTTTTGGATCAAGAAGGTATATAAAGTTTGGTTTTGATGTTAAAATTATTATTATTGATCCCAGAGATGTAAACCATTTGCACTTTATCAAACAGGTTTAGATTTATGTATTATGCTACTAATAAATGTTTATATCCCAAAATCTCACGACATAAGAAGTATATCATTACATTCAGACTGAATTCCTTTAATTGGTGAGGACAGTTCTGTTCTCACAAGCACTTCACTTGCTAATACATTCATGATTCATTTTTAAAGTTAGATCATTTTGTATTACCAAATCCTAATAAGTCATGTTATTATACATCCTAGCAAGCCATATAATTATGTATTACTAAATCCTGGTAAGTCATATTATTACATATTACCAAATCCTAGTAAGTCACATTGTTATGTATTACCAAATCCTAGTAAGTAATATTATTATATATTCAATCCTATTAAGTCATATCATTATATATTAAATTCTAGTAAGTCATATTATTACATATTTCCAAATACTAGTAAGTCATATCATTATACATTAAATTCTAACAAGTCATATTATTATACATGTATATTAAATCCTAGTAATTTTATTTGTGCAGCTACTACATCCAGGGTTCCCAGCCTGCATAAACTCTACCCAGTATATTGGTGTCTGTAGCTTGATCTATCAGTGCCTCAACTTGCTGTTCAACTGACAGATTATATTGAGGTAGCTGGGCTCGACGGTCTTCCTTCTTTTCCCCCATTAGCACACTCTCCAATGATTTATAAGAACTTTTCTTTTTATGACCTAGCCGAAGTTCATCCCTACAAAAGAAAATGTAGTCTTATAAAAACTACCCTTATCAGTTTTATTATAATTTAAATGCGACATTTTTATACTGGTATTTTAATTTTGTGTCAATTAAATGAAACAATTTAGTGCGATTTAAGAAGCTTGATAACAAACCTAGTGATATAGCAAGGGTTTTCTCCCCTTAGTTTTCTCTTGACATAGGCTACTTTCTCTTTTGGATACCATGAGATATCACCATCTTCATACAAATCTGTTAAAATAATAAACATATTACTAAAACCAAACAAACAAGAGGCCCAAGTGGGCCTATATCGCTCACCTGAATACCTAGATGATCAGTCATGCATGAAGGAAGAATTCATTTATTTTTGCATTAATGTGACTAAGTCAACACAAATGTTGAAAATATGTCAAATTTTATTTCAGGCTAGAATAAAAAACAACACTTTTTTGCACATCCATTCAGGTGATTTTGATATTAAGCATTTCCTTTGTCTCTGCAAGAAGTCATTCAGGGCAACAAGTTAGTCATTTCCTTTAGGTGGGGCCTTTTGTTGACTGATTTCAAGTCTGGGTCATGAACAACAATTGTTTCAAATATTGTCCAGATCTAACTTAAAATTGTCTAATTTCATATGTTGAGTGTTGAGAAACATCTAAAAACTTATTTTAGATGTGTAAAGAAATGAAAAAAAAATTTTTTACCACAGGTGGATATGAACCACTACTCTCCATATTTCAATTACCAAGTGGTATATGTACCATTGTGAGAACTGCTTTTTAGACATGGTGGCATTATCTGTTAACCAATTTGGATGAAATTTACCAAATTGATAGAGGACCTTTAGTAATTCATGTATTCCATGTTTCATTAAAATCTTTCATGTGGTACAACAGCAGAAGTGAAAAATGTGATTGAATTGTTCCTATACACCCTCATTTGGAAGTCTTAAAAAATTCATAGAAAATCCAAAAATTGAGATATTGACAAAATTCTTTCAAAGTAACAATCCTTACCATAATTATGATCACAATAGTCCATAATAAATCATCATTATCAATTAACTAGGAAATAAGACACTTTTTTTTCTGCATTGAATCACCAAGTCCAAAGAAATGTCGAAAAAAAATTCTTAAATTTGATTTTGGAAGGGAACCAAAATGACAATACATCTTCACTCATCCTTCTAGATCATTTCTATGCATTCTGTTTGTCTCTGTATACAGCCCGTATGAAGAAGAATATTGTTAAAGGAGGGAACTCTTTTGTGACCTAATTTTGACTATCCAAACAAAATATTGAAACTGGACTAAAAAGCTCACTAACGATTAAGATCCTAATATGTTGAAAAATACATGTACTTGTTTGTAAGATAGTATAGGTTATGATCCTCACTATTAACTGAACAATATAGAAAGACCATCACCATGAGCTCAATAAGCAATTCACCCTGAGCAAAAATTAAGAAAAAGCAAATAATAAATACATTACTGTAAATATCTTTTAACATGTTTAAATTACTCTTTACAGAACATTAAAACCATTTACATTTATGCTCTTAAATGGGTGTATGCAACAAGATGTGAATTATATATATATATCTATATATATACACGTGTATATATATATATGATATACATATATATGTAGCATGTATATATATACTTCCAAAAATTAAAGCAGGATCTTCCCTTAAACACATTACATAAGTACCTATCTTTGAATTTCATATGACTTCATCTCGTAGAAATAAAGGCTCTATTTCTTATATATGAATACATTTGTATATGAAGAATTTGGTTTGTGTAGGATTTTGCTTTTGTGATGACTTTCTAACTCTTGTAAAATTACAATTAAACAAGTATGTGGTACACATACCTTCTTCTACATTTGTTTCAACAATTTGTTTCTCTGCATTCACCTAAAATAAATATAGCTTTACATCATCTTTTGCTGAGGCAGGATACACGATTTATCATGAATGATTGAAAATGCTAGACATATAAAGATATTTATCTGAATTTTCTTTCACAAATAATGAAATTACCTCATCTGATAAATATGCCACACTTTCTACTGTATTGAAAAATATCCTCTCCTCTCTTAGGCAGGGAAATTAAAACGTAACTTAACATAACTAATTATACTATGTCATACATTCCAGTTTGCTGTTAAATCCTTTTCTTATGGACTATTAACGTGTGTTAGAGTACATAATTAAACCACTTTCTGGTTTATCTATTTTGACAAAGTTAATTAATGCATTAAAGCATTTTAAAAGTTTTTGAAAATACATATTGAAATAGAATCCTAGTAAATACACTTACTATCCAATCTACTGATGGTTCCTTGACGAATATATCCATGGTGTTGAGAAGAAGGTCACAGTCATTACGTAGAGCTCTGAGACTGTGGACCATGGTGGATTCTATCAGTCCCTTGACCTGGAGGGGCATCATGATGTTCCGGATCTGCCTCGTCAGTCGTAATGGCATTAGCTCAGGAATGGGCAGAAACTACATGTACAACATTTTGTCTTAATGAATACTTTATTTTCAAGGTCAATATAGTAATGCACTATTTAAAGTTATAGATAATATTGAAAATCATGGAAGGAAATGTTCTTCATTGAAAAGTCAAAATTACTAGTGTACTATTATGATGACTATGAAATAATAACACTTCTTATTTCAAAGTTTGAAAGAAAATATTCAAAACAGATACCTTGCACTGAGATCATCTGAATGATAGACATTAAAATTCAACAGATTGAGACTGATTTGACAACAAAATACTGAAGTATGATCATAAGCTACGTTCTCGCAGCAATATTACATGCTTTTCAAGTGCAAAAACAACTTTTGAAATTGATAGTCATATGCTACTGTTGAGGTGAGCTATGTCATTAGAATTATTGATACTTGAACTTACTTGTGTAGCAGAACCAAATGCATGGCCAAAGTCTATGCCAACCATCTCACCATTGTTGAGATTGATCATGAAGTTGGATAAATGACGATCACCGATTCCCAGAATATATTGGCAAGTGCTAATAAGTGCATGAGTGACAGCAAATTTGCAACGCAGGACATGGAAAGCCTCTGGAGAGGAACTCATTTTCTGAAAAGCTCTCCTGTGACAAAAAATAAAAGAAAAATAATAATAACAAATCAACTTTTTAAAAAGAACGTATTCAAAATTTCTTTCTTTTATACAGAAAAAAGAATGAAAATACTCATTTTTTCTCTTGAATGGAATGAATGTCTGTTTATTTTAAGTCTTACACTCTATTAAATTCTTCATTAAAACACTGTGCTTTGCTTTCGTACACCTACATTTATATTTTTATTTAAGAAAAATATATTTGGTGTATTTCGCTTATTTTTCATCAATACAAGAACAAAGATATACACATATCAAAACAGATGCTGATATAGAGTAAATTTTTCAGAGGAACTTTCATTGCTCTTGTAAAGAACCTTAATGCATGTGATAATACTCGGAATTCTATAAACATTTTTCAATGTAGATATTACCTGCATAAGTCCCATGGCACTTTGCCTTCCTTCTGTTGGAATTCTCTCTTCACTTCTGTACGACTACATTTCCGGTACATCTCATGGTATGCTGTGGCTTGTTGTTTGTGTAACTTCATAATCCAATTATGATGCAGAAATGCAGGTCCTTGTCTGTAAAATAGACCACTCATACCAAGCAAATCTGACCGACTACTAGAACCTAGGAATACTACTGGTTAGCTATGACTACTTGGTTGGCGTCAGGTGTTTACTACATGTCATTTCTACTGCAGAGATAAAGGTGATTTTTATGGGAAGATTTCTTGAATGGGTGATGTCATATATCGACAACATCATTATTAACAGTGTTAAGAGGTTAGGAATTAAAATTCTGAGTGGCAAATGTCATTAGACGTAGATTTTGAAATACTAAAGATGTATGTATTTAAAAAAGTGTAGCAATGAAGTTATCTGTATATCAAATCAAAGGATAAACAACTTGCTCAAGTAGTATTTAAAAGAAGAGTAAGATGTAGAATTTGAAAATTATGACCAAGAATGAATGAATGAAACATTGAATCACTTTTACATGTAAAAATGTGTTGAAAAACATAAAGCACCTTTTCCAGTGCAAATATATCCTAGGAATTCTTAAAAGAGAGAAACAATAAAACAAAACTAAACCAATAAATATAGAATTTTGGCAGGTAAATGATAAATTTTCTTGGCAAAAGTATGACACCATAAGATGTATAGGGTGTACCATAAGGATGCATGCAATACAGTATAGAAATACGTGGGACAGAGTGTACCTGTTGAGGATGTATACACTACAGTACAGGAATATGTGGGATAGAGTGTACCTTCCAAGGTTGTATACAATAAAGTGTAGGAATATGTGCTACGGAAATGTCAATTGGCAATAAATGATTTCTCCAAATTTTCATATCCATGTCTCCTAAGCTGTTCAGTTATGCAGCATTTTATCATTGATTATTATTTGTCATTGAAGTCATACTTCAAGAATTTTCCTTGACATATAAATTGTTTAATTTTACATGTAACACACATTATGATTGGTTTAAAAATTAGTGGTATATCTCATCCAAGAAATTTTTTCTCTGACAACACAGTTTCCCACGTTTTCTTAACTGTAATGTCAATGTATTGACGCCACTGCGATAGAATTTTAGGAATGTTGAGAAACCATTGTCAATACCTATCGCTGTCTGTTAAGATAAAGTTTGTTTCTATAAAGAGGTAGTTTAAGACTGAATGATACATCCTGCACTATGACACAAAAACCTCAGTATTTACACATGGTCAGATGAGAGAAAACTGGCAACGGTCAAAAAGGTAAACTTCAGATTTCTGTTACACTATTAGCTTTGGGCATAATAGTAATGCAATAGTTTCAAACCCTTAAGACAGATTTTAATAAGCAATCTATATAAAGCAATCTATATATAGCACATCATTTAGAAGTATACTGATTCACTAGCTTGCTGTTTAGTAGACAGACATTTCTGACACATGACAGCTAGATGCTGTTAGATATGTGGGGCGTACCCATCTACTGGTACTGTAGCAGTTTCCGGACTGAAGCAGTTTCCGGTCGTCTCGTTATTTGAGATACTTCCAACAACTATTTTTGCCTATTGTTCACCATATCACCAAAATTGTTCATATTCATAATCGTATGCAAAAGTTTAGCTCGGTATTGAAGAAATAAATATAATTTCCACCTTACTTTCTGTGTCTGTATTGTGTTGTTGTATTTCTCGCGTTAGGGAAGTGATGTCAGCCTACCAGGAAAGCAAATCTAATTATCTGGCAAATCTGTATAACATTTATTAAAATTCCTGTGACTGTTGATTTACTATTTATCCTTTATTAATGTATGTCTATTTAACGATGATGTTAACATCCGATACTGAGCCCCAATACTGCATTAACCGTCACGACCGAAAACTGCTACAGTAAACAAAGAAAAGTGATATCGAAACCTCATGTGGAAACGGGGCTCATTTGGACAAAAAGACACCTAAATGTTGATTTTTTTTACATTTTTAATTATCTTTATAGTCAATCATTATTTTTGCCAAATATCAAACATTTTCGTAACGTAAGAAAATAGTTAACGACCAAAAATCCCCCAAAACGTCCGGAAACTGCTATAGCACCAGTATAACTGAAGTCAGTCATCATGAACTTATCTGATAATACTATAACATTCACTTACTTTCCTCGGAAATGCTTTAATTCGTCTTCTGTAAAATTACTGAGCAAGAAATCCTTCAGAGGCATGGTGTTGTTCATCCATTCTATTAAACCAACTCTGCGAATACAATACTTTTTATTGGATTTGTATTAGGAAAGCCGACATATTGTAATCACTGATACATAATTCTTTACACAGATTTACTTCATCTCTTTTTTTCTGCAAATATGTAATTACCGTGTGGTAAGTGGTACAACTTGGTAAGTTTTCAGTCTGAGTTTCCTCTGTTTACATGCTGGATCCTTGTCGAAGACTTGATTCATAATATAGAAGAGTTGTTCTATTCTCTGATCTTGCCGCAAGTCTTCCCCACCTTTTACTAGGTAATTATATTCTCGTTCGTCATTTCCTCTTATCGTTATTCTCTTGGGCTTTCTTATGGATGTCATTACAAGCACCTATCATAAGAATACAATACCTGTGTGGTTATCCTATATAGTACAATACCAGACATATTTAGAAGATGTGCTTGAGTATTTTTCTGGTAAATATTGCTACTGAACATCAGATTTGAATATTGTTTTTCAAGATTAACCAACTTGAAACAAAAAATACAACACAATTAGATTGTATTTAAATTTAAATCTCTTCCAAAGAATATAACACAACATCAAGTTTATGTCTTAATTTTTTCAATAATTAGATGAAAGACCTGAATAGAAAATATTATGTATGAAAAATACTCATGTATTTTCCAATACGAAAGGAATGGTTGTAAGAGCATAAAAACAAATTGCTATTAATAAAATTATCGTACCCTTTGATCAAAACCTGCAATTTTTGTGTGATACTCTGGCATGGGCTTGGACAGACCATCATACTGA
This sequence comes from Pteria penguin, assembly GCA_035048485.1. Lineage (NCBI taxonomy): Eukaryota > Metazoa > Mollusca > Bivalvia > Pterioida > Pteriidae > Pteria > Pteria penguin. The sequence continues at coordinate 89,743,089 of CM068580.1, forward strand.
CCTAGAAAATAAAATATTTTGACAGGAGACATGTCTATACAAACCGAATGTCATCTACAGATCATGATTACAATAATCAGAGAGAAATAAGAGGTCATGATTAAATGGAAGATCAAGCTCATTTAATAATGGCATGGTTGAAATGCTTAAAAGGTAATATATATGTTTATAGTCTTATGAAAAGCCAGATGCCTCTTTGATTTTTAATTGTTTTATTGTGGTGAATAATCATGAGGTAAATGGAATTAAGACTCAAGCAAACCTTTCAGAAATACTTAACAAATTTCCCTTATTGAATTAAACAAATTCATTAAATTCAGTTAGGAGGAAATTTGACTTAACAATTAAACATTCCTCCCAATTTTTTTTTCAGTGAGGAACTAGCCCAAACACCAGATTCTCAATCATATTTGTGTCTAGGTACACTAGCTTGTAAACAAAGCTGACATTTCTAGACTCTCTTCATCTTTCTGCTATTTCTTACTGCTATATTACATCAGGCTATTTGTCGCCTCCCGCAGACCTATTGTCAGGCTATTTCTAGCCTCCAGTGCACCTACCGTCAGGTTACCAGTATGCCTACCATGAAGTTATTTTATTTTTGCCTCCTCTACACCTACTGTCAGGCTATTTCTAGCCTCCAGTACAATTACTGACAGGACATTCCTAGCCTACAGAACACCTACAGTCAGACAATTTCTCTTCTTCAGTACGCCTACCATCAGTCTATTTCTCACTGCCAGCACACCTACTTATTGGGTATTTCCAGCCTCAAATACAGTTACTGTCTGGGTATTTCTAGCCTCCAGAACACATACAGTCTTACTTAACGTCAAGCTTTTTCTAGCTTCCAATACATCTACCATCAGGCTACTTGTACGCCTACTATCAAGTTATTTTTTTGCCTCCACTACACCTACTGACAGGCTATTTCTAGCCTCCAGTACACCTACAGTCAGGCAATTTTTTCGTCTCCAGTACACCTACCATCTGGCTATTCTAGCCTACAGTACACCTATTGTCTTGCCACTTCTACACAGCCCTTTGATAATCTAGATCAACAGAGCAAATACCATAGGACGCCTGTCTTCCTACCTGGAATTTCTAGATCTCTACCCTGTACATTAGGATTAAACTCGGACAGCCACTGACAGTAGTCCTTCAGGCTTTTAGGAGGTAACAAAGGACCATCACCTCTTTTCCCTCCACCAAATCCTTTAATTTCCTCTTGCATATCGTTATAAATTTTGGAAAAAACTTTTGAAAATGACTGAAATAGAATGATCAAATTATCAGATTTAGGATAAAACCAAATAGGTTTTCATTACAACAGCTGGTGAAACTTTATGCTGCTATACATTTTCTTAGAAACTAATTTATTAAAATTGGTGACTACTTCTGATACTGCAGAGAAAAAACATACATAAAGTTAATGTTTTTGAAATGTAGGTTATATATAATGTTGTTTTTTTGCCGCAGTAAATGGACAAACAGGCCAAAAACTAGATACCTCTGAATCTTTAATTCAAAGGGCCTAAAAAATATCACCACATGATTCACAAAAATTTAGAAGTAGATTAATGATATCCTAACCAGTGTTCACACTATTATCAAAGGTTCTGAAATGTAGCAAAACCTGAACCTATCAGTTTGTAAGTCGACAGTCACAGATGGAAACATTTCTGTTTACTGATGCTCATCTAGAAATTCTGATCATAATTACCAATTTATATATAGACATGAGGTAGAAACCCCTGGCTTCTTATTGTTATATTTGTATATGCCTGGTTTCTTATTGTTATATTTGTATATGCCTGGTTTCTTATTGTTATATTTGTATATGCCTGGTTTCTTGTTATATTTGTATATGCCTGGTTTCTTATTGTTATATTTGTATATGTATAACAACAACAGCAACGCCTAGCGTGACTCAATACGCCCGTCGCTTACTTTGGACGGGATCAATGTGAATGTATGGTTTTATTACCCCCAAACTTGGGTCTCTTTGGTAATACTTTTATGAAATGTTGAAATCCAAAAAGAGGGATCTAAGTCCCATAACTCTGTAACAACAAAATGGAATTTACTCAAAACTAAAAGGTGGCTTTCCCTACACTATTTAAGCATTCTGTATAAGTTTCATGAAATACTATTGAAGTTTACTTAAGTTATCGTGTTACACAGCATCTCCATAGCATCTTATCATAGTAAAACTAAAATCCAAGTTCCATAACTCCGTAACAACAGAACAGAATTTGCTTAAAATCGAAAGGCTGCTTCTCCTACCCTATTTTAGCAATCTATATCAGTTTCATGAAAAATAGCTGACATTTACAAAAGTTATTGCCTTCCATGGCATCTTACTATAGCAAAAATAAAATCCAAGTCCCATAAATCCAAAACGACATTATGGAATTTGCTCAAAATCAAAAGGCGGCTTTCCCTATATTATCTAAGCATTCTGTATGAGTTTCATGAAAAACAACTGACACGTACTGAAGTTACTGCATTCCATAGAATCTTTTCAAAGTAAAAATGAAATCCAAGTCCCATAACTCCCGAACGACAAAACGGAATTTGCTCAAAATAGAAAGGCGGCTTCCCCTATACTATTTAAGCATTCTGTATGAGTTTCATGAAAAACAGCTAAAGTTTACTAAAGTTATTGCATTCCATACTGGACAGACAGACGGACATTGCCATACCATAATATGTTTACTTTTAAGCAGTGATTACCAAAGGATTAAAAAAGATACTCACATTGTAAGTCATATCTATCAGTTTTTTCCCGTCCTTTCCAAAGCCACTCTCTATATCTTTCTTGAACCTCTAGAAAATAAGATTAACTTCATTTTGTAAAGTACAGCTATACACTGCATGAAAATGATATAGCACAAATTTTCTTATTGAAAATTAAAACAGTATTTTATATGAACAAGGACAATATGAAGTGGGAAATATGAGCTCTGTGACCTTAACCTTGCTGATATGACCTTGGTTAAATGTCATGATACATCTTTAAGTCCTGGACAACAATTTTGTGAAATATTATTCAAAATCCATGCAAAGGGCTGTAAATATATGGTCTGGACATAGATTTACCCATCATATGTACTGTGACCTTGCTTCAATGACGTTGCTTCAAGGTAATGACACACTCTTGCTTTCTGGGCAACAATTCTGTGAAATACTATACAAATCTATGCAAAGGATAAAAAGTAATGGGCCGGCTAAAGTTTTACCCATCATATGCAATGTGACCTTGACTTTGCAAATATCACTTTTGTTCAAAGTCATGACACACCCTTACATTTTGGGCAACATCTCTGTGAAATATTAAAATTCATGCAAAGACAGACATCAGTGTAACATAATACATCCTGATGAAGGATGGGCATATAATGAAAGGACTTGAAAGTCCTCAAGGTCGGAATTGCATGGTCAAGTACATCAAAGGTAATAAAGTCGTGATCCACCAAGAGATCACAAACCAAGCGTGTAGTGTTTAGGATCAGTATTGACAAAAACACGGTCTGCGCACAGGTGCTCGTTTTCATATAAACAACGGCTCCGCCCCTGTACGTCTCCATCTCGTACTATATAGTTATCTCATTCTCTCATCACTTTTGATATTGACAGTAGTGTGAAATTAACAATATAGACAGTCTCCCGCTGTACATGTACATTTGGGGAAAACCACGTTTACCCGTGGAGATCTATAAATAACTGGCTATTTTTAGTAGCATTACATATCAACAACTACCGAGACGTTTGTTTATCGTTGTGACGAGAAGATTGTAGAGTACTTCGAATTCCACTGCTATAAAAAGAAGCGATAGTTTTATTAATTATAATACAACGGATACTAGTATGGACTAGGGCCTAGTAGTGTACTTCTTAAATTACGGCACAGCTACACGATAATGTCAATCGTACTTTTTCGGGACTTTCCGCCGAGTATTCGGAAAGACTGCATGTCCTCCAGCGCATGAATATAACTCGTCTAAATCGATGGAATAATGGCACATCTATTTTCTCATCTGATCAAACTTATCTTATATTGACTCGTACAATATGAATTATAAGTACTGAAAGTAAATCTAATCATGCTTTTTCTAAATATCGACGCACTATTTATACACGAGGAGGTATTTTCTGCGTTCCACGCATTCTCCACAGCATATTGTAACGACTAGGGTCTGGAATTGCTATGCAATTCCGACCAAAAATGATTAGACATGAAGAATGATTAGACATGAAGGATGATTAGACATAAAGGATGATTAGACATGAAGGATGGTTAAACAAAGAGGTGAAACTGAAGTAGAAACATAATTTTCTCACATCAGCAAACTTTCTGGAATATTTGCCCTTCTCTACAATCGATGGTGAATCAGAAAGACTATCTTCTTGTGAAGGTGAAGGTCGTCTAACAGCACCTTGTTCTAGAAGCTTTTTGTACATATCAATGAAATCAGTCACCAATTCCTCCTTATCTGCCTTCTGCTTGTTAAGCTTAATCTTCATGTCATCAGCCCAGTCCTTCAAATAAAAAGTTTTAACAGGGAAATTTTCAAAATTAAATTTGGATCCATTAATCCTGACATATTAGAAAATAACGGTAAATAGTATCTGACAACTAATGAGATGCAGGTTAATCAAATATCTTGATTATTACAGGTACTTAAGGCAATATCAGTAAGTGAATAAAGATAGACACCTTAAAGGTCTGATCTGGTTGGCTGAGATTGTCTAAAGCTGATATAAACTTGCACACTAGGGGGAGTTTCTCTTCACCTAACATGGATGAAAGCCTGAAAGCATTCAAGACAGATATAAAACGCCTGTAAAATAGTCAAAACAGTAACAGATGAATTCTTTAGCAGAGTATCCCTTAAAAATAAAAATAATTTTATTGACACTGGCATGAATGTTTATAAATACTGATTTTCCTCTTCACAAAAGTTTTGTTAAGTTTTCATTACCTCGAGTAAGTAGAAAGATATTAATTGGATATAGTATGAATCACTTTGTTATTGAGGATAATGTACGATGAGATTACTTTTCCACAAATTCTTTATTTCTTTTATCTTTAGGACTGTTTCCAAACTTGTAGCCTTCACTGCTGAGGTGATATGGATAGACTACAGCCTGTGTAAAAGATTTTAGTGCAATTTAACTTAAATATAGACAAATGCTTCAATATTCTATGTCTTGCTGGGAGTACTTCACTCACATGGTAATGAAAAATATGATGCATTATAAATGTTGAAAGAGACCTGTATATACTTATTAAATATACTATACATACACTGCGAACAGCAAGGGATTCTGGGATATACAGTATCTTACCTGTGGATATTCCTTGACAAGTTGAATTATTATGTTGTGTACAGCAGGGGCTTCTGGTCTATCTAGTAATGCCATCATCTGACCAATCCACATGATAAACATCCAACTTGGAACTTCATCACACTGAGGAATTGTTATCAAATAAATGCATCATTCAGTAAAGCTATCACGATATGCCTCCTTGGACATTTTTAATACACTAAGCTTATATACACCCAAGAAAATTACATGTATCTATATTATAAATACCCAAATCAATTCTGATCTTAGTCTTGCACATGATGCTCAATATTATTGATGTATGAATAAACAGAAACAGAACAGTTAATGCAAAATGATGAAAACTGAGAAGATCTACAAAGCTCACTTTTTTGATAAACAAAGCCATGATGTCTGGATATAACTCTACCAGCTGTAAAAGTCGAGGAAATCTTTGTCGGGCTTCCATGGAATCCAGCTTTACAGCATTTAGTAAACAGGTCACAATGCTTTCAGGAAACTCTTTCACAGTCTTTTCACTAAACTTTATTTCCTCTACAAGATAGTATTTGGTGTTTTTGTTAATATAACTATACATATTGATATATATCATAGCTAAGATAAAACTGAAAAATAATCATCACATTTAATTTAACACTGTGTGACTGTAACCTGTAATCAAAGTATGACAGATTTTCATGTCTTTATAGTTTGGAGTGGCAGAGAAATTGCAAATGCGTATATATGTATCTGATGAAGAATATAGAGTGCACCATAATCAGTAGATTGAGAGGTCCTGGGACACTTATAAATGTGGTGTACACAAAGAATCAGTCTTTACACGAATATAGAGCACTAGCAATACTGTATCCGAGATCTGTAGTACAAATTCCAAGATTTACAAGGTGTTATTGTATGAATATCTGACTAACTGTCAGTTCTATAAATAACTAAAACAAATTTGTGTGTCAGTTTGAACAGAAAATGCTTTTAGGTTGGAGCTTATCTACCATTGATCAGAACTTACCATCTTCTTGCATGTGTAGAAACTGATCACAATATTTGGCTACAGACAGATAGGCTTCTTCCATTCCATATCTATATGCTTTACTGGAGTGATCTTCATAGCTCAAACTGCACTTGATTCTGCTGTAACCAAGCTGAACTAACTGGTCTATCATCTAATATGAAATTGACAAACAGAGTTTACTTTTAGGAAATAAACACTGAACTAAACATCTAAAGAAAAACACCTCACAGAAAGACAATGTATTTAAAGATATTTTCACAAATGTCTGTTGGTTTGCCTTCCCTCCAGGAAATTTTCCAGATGATAACAATTACAAGTTCAGTAAACATACATGGTGACTCCTTTACACAACTCACCTCATCTTTCTTGTATTTTTTAACTCCAGTTAATTCTGTAAATTTGTCTTTAACTTTGACATTTAAATCTTCAAGGTGTGTTACACTGTGCACTCCCAGGGCCAAGAGTTTGAAAGAATTTCCACTTAAACTGAAGTGTCTTCTTCCAAGACCTGATTCCCTTTTCAACACTTCCTTTTTGTCATATTTACCTAGTATCAAATAGAGAAAAGGCTTTCTATAGTTAGAAATAATAATAGTGCTATATGCAATACTTAAGCACATTACATGTAAATAAAAGTGGCAAGTATCTAAAAATACTTTGAAATGTATAAATTTTTAAAATCTATCCCCAAACCTTTCAGAAAAGCAAGAGCAGAGATAATCTAGAGCTGTCTAACAGGACAAATACCCCCTGCAGCAACAAAGTGGAGACGTGCAATAATTCATCCCTTGCCATGAGGCATCCACAGAGCAAGTATAACAAGGTTTTAACCATTGTGTCTATTGTGACCTTGACCTTTGACCTTAGTTCAAGGTCATGACACACCTTTTGATCTTAAGCAATAATTCTGTGAAATATAATTGAAATCCGTACACAGGGGAAGCAGTTATGACCCAGACAAGATTAAACCAATTGTGTCTATTGTGATCTTGACCTTTGACCTTGGTTCAAGATCATGACACACCCTTGGATCCTAAGCAACAATTCTGTGAAATATTATTGAAATCTGTGCACAGGGTGAGAAGTTATGGCCCGGACAAAGTTTTACTTATTGTGACTATTATGACCTTGACCTTTGACCTATGACCTTGAACCAAGGTCATGACACACCCTTGGATCCTAAGCAACAATTCTGTGAAATTTTATTGAAATCCGTGCACAGGGTGAAAAGTAATGGCCCGGAAAAGGTTTGTTGGACAGATGGACGGACTGGCAGACGGTACGACAGACAGACAGATTACAAGATGAACAAGCTTACAGTCAGTGTTGTCCCTGCCACAACCTGTACCTTCGAAGTGACTAATACCTTATTAGCTACATGAAACAGTTATGTGAACTTGATAACCTTTTGCATGATTTAATAAGAAATAACATTGAATTTTGTGAAGTTTATATCAAGTTCTAGTGAAACTGACAGCAAAAATATAGCCTCATTTTATTCATATCTGGCATCAGTATCTATAGTCATCCTCTGAAAGCTGAAGCAGTGATGAATCACTATTTTCAGTGATTAGTCTACAACTGAACTATGCTGATGTCTATTTTAAGTAACAGTGACCCTTAAAGTTGAGCTTTTGACCCCAAAATCTATCCCACCCTAGACCTATACATAAGCTAGCACTGTATGAAATCTTAAAGAAATCAATTATTCTTAACTCAAGTTGTTATCTGGCAACTGAAATGCAGTGATAAATGTCTAGTTTAGTAACAGTGATCCTTAGAATTGACCTTTCGACTCCAAAATCAATCTCACCCTACACCTTTATATAAGCTAGTCTTACATGAAGTTTAACAGAAATCAATCATTCTTAACTCAAGTTATTATCTGGCAAATGAATTGCAGTGATAAATGTCTATTTTTATTAACAGTTATTTTCAGAATTGATCTTTTGACTCTAAAATCAATCCCACCCTTGTCCTTTACATGAACCAACCTTATAAGAAGTTTGAAAGAATTCAATCATTCTCAACTCAAGTTATCATCTGGAATCCGAAATACAATGATAAAAGTCTATTTTTAGTAACAGTGACCCTTTGAGTTGATCTTTTGTTCCCAAAGTCAATCCCACATTAGATCTTTATGTAAGCTAGTATTGTATGAAATTTGAATCAAATTGCTCATTCCTCACTGAAGTTATTGTCCGGAAACCATCTGGACAGATAGACAGATGGACGGGCTATGACAAACACTATAGTCCCTTCCACTTACATTAGATAGCCTTATATGAAGTTTAAACGAAATCAATCATTCTTAACTCAAGTTATTATCTGGCAAATGAAATGCAGTGATAAATGTCTATTTTTAGCAAGTGTTTTTTTTAGAATTGACCTTTTGATTCCAAAATCTATCCCACCCTAGACCTTTACATGAGCTAGCCTTGTATGAAGTTTGAAATAATTAAAACATTCCCAACTCAAGTTATCATCTGGAAACCAAAATACAATGATAAATGTTTATTTTTAACCCTTCGAGTTCACCTTTTGACCCCAAAATCAATCACACATTAGACCTTTATAGAAGCTAACATTGTATGAAATTTAAATCAAAATGGTCATTCCTGACTGAAGTTATCGTCTGGAAACCATCCGGGCAGACAGACAACGACAAACACTGTAGTCCCCTCCAGTTTCACTGGCAGGCGACTAATAATAAGGACAATTGAGACCTGTACAACCTTGACTGATCTTAATTTTTAAGCTTTGAATATTTGTTTATTACTGTTTATTTGTAATTTCACCTAATCTGTCGAGGGTTGAGAGAATGCTGGTGAAGAGTTCATCTGACCAAGAAGCTTCTGGTGCCATGGCCTTGGTCTGGTGAGTCAATGTATACAGATGACTCCAGTCCACATTGACTACATCACTCCCTGTCTCCTTGCATTGCTGCAATTCACAATTCAGATCAAGAAAACACACAAAATTATAGACTTTTATCTCTGTTTCTTTATCTATTTTGGCCATCAACAGCAATGTGAAGACAATATACATATTGAAAGGTAAGTATGTATATCACAAGATGGTTACATCCCCTACTGCCACACATGTTTATGATCCCATCGCTTCAAAATTCATTTATCTCATAGAATATGCTTTAGATTAAGACTTTACAAAATCAAACACAAACAAATATGTAATATGCATCATCATCAAATTCTCAGATGTAATTTCTGGTCAAAATGAATTTTGGAATATACAGAAAGTGTGGACCAAATACTATGATGTATATGCCATGTGATATGGTACAGAATATATAAAAAATGTGGACATAGTACTATGATTTATATGCCATGTGATATGGTACAGAATATACAGAATGTGTGGACATAGTTCTATGATTTATATGCCATGTGATATGGTACAGAATATACAGAAAGTGTGGACATAGTACTATGATTTATATGCCAAGTGATATGGTACAGAATATACAGAAAGTGTGGACATAGTACTATGATTTATATGCCATGTGATATGGTACAGAATATACAGAATGTGTGGACATAGTACTATGATTTATATGCCATGTGATATGGTACAGAATATACAGAATGTGTGGACATAGTTCTATGATTTATATGCCATGTGATATGGTACAGAATATACAGAATGTGTGGACATAGTACTATGATTTATATGCCAAGTGATATGGTACAGAATATACAGAAAGTGTGGACATAGTACTATGATTTATATGCCATGTGATATGGTACAGAATATACAGAAAGTGTGGACATAGTACTATGATTTATATGCCAAGTGATATGGTACAGAATATACAGAATGTCTGGATCAGTTCTATGATTTATATGCCATGTGATATGGTACAGAATATACACAAAGTGTGGACATAGTACTATGATTTATATGCCAAGTGATATGGTACAGAATATACAGAATATCTGGATCAGTTCTATGATTTATATGCCATGTGATATGGTACAGAATATACAGAATGTCTGGACCTAGTTCTATGATTTATATGCCAAGTGATATGGCACAGAATACACAGAAAGTCTGCATATAATACTATTAAGTATATGCCATGTGTTTCATACAGAAGTTAAATTTTTTTAACTTTTTTTTGATATCATGAACAATTGAATATGAAACCTTGCAAAACATCACAACCTGTTACCATTTGGGGATTAAAAGTATAGCAGAAAGTTGAAACCTACATCTTTGGTTGATGCCAGTAAGGTCAAGGCTAACTTATTGTTGTTGGTATAACAGCAACTTTCCACCATTTGTAGTTTCAGTCTAACTTTAGATTCTAAGAACTCATTATACACATCATCTGATTGGCTGTCAATGTCCATTGAATCCTCCGTCTTCACTGAAGACACATGACTACAGATATGGTCCAAAAACACATTCCTAGAGGACATCAGTTAAAACACAAGTAAGTTGTATATGTTAACATATGTACATTGCATTAGAATTCCTTTGTACACTAAACTTCCTCTATCATAGACGTATAAATATTACCTAAAGAACAAGAACTGCTCTAATCACTAATGGGACAAATATACCCCAAAGTAGCAAATATGAAGAACAATGTTATTCATAAGGTAACTTTTGGACCTCCAAAGGTAGGGCACATCCTTGACTAATGGTGAGTCTGTGTGTCCTGCTTCCTGACCATACGTGCAAATGGAATTCAGTTATGGCCCAGAAACCATTTATAAGGACAGGCAGACAATGTGATTCCTCTGCTCTCTCCAGGGCAATAATGGCAAGTCAAGTAGAACTTTTGATCGTTATTGAACCAACACTAACAACAGATGATATAGGAATACAAGTCAGCAATTCCAAAAATGAACTACAAACACCTCAAGCAGAATATCTTACCTGTTAGTGACGAGATCATCCCAAATACTAACTGGATCAAGAAGAGGATGCAATGATTTACTTTCCCACGTGTTTAAAAGTCTCTTTGCAGGAAGAATGGTGGTGAAATTACCTTCAAAACATCATATGAGAATGTGAAACAATGAAATATTTATTGAACAACAGGTTTTAACACTATGATAGTGGAAGCATGGGGACATTTCATTCCAAATAAATGAGATCAAAAACTTGCAAAAATGCTTTGCCTCTATTCACACTACTTTGTTTTATTGTGCTCTTTAATTTCCTCGCAGAATTATTTCACCTATGGAGTAGCAGCTAGTTATTTATGAAGTAGAAAAACTTGCTGCATCCTGAAAAAAAACTCAACTGTCCTTGAGCAGGTAAATTGGTAAGCCTTCCTTATTGCTGAAACTGTCTGAAATGATTCATGTATATCAGTGATACACAAGCTCCTAGTGTCAGGAAAATGTTGCTTACTCTCATGAGACATGAAGTTCAGGAATTCCTGCATCTCCACCAGAGGCTGTAACTTCTGAAGTTGGGAAGTTCTACTATTCAACATCAATGTGTCTGTACTACTCCATTCCTGAAATAAACAAACATTAAATTCATTACATGATTCAATATATAAAATTATTTAAAAAATTTCAGCAATTAACAAGATGTGTTTGTGAAACACTATGCCCCCAGTGGCAACAAAAGTCTGTTTGGGTATTATAGATGTTACAATATTATTATGATTTCTCATGGCAATCTTTAGTTATTGTGAGACATACAACATATGCTTGAAGAGTGACAATTTCTAGCATATAAAGTACCATAATTCTGCAATGACGAAACAGACTTTTATCAAAAATGACAAAGGTCTTCTTTAGGTTATGATATTTTTCATGTTATAATATCATTTGAACCTCAAATCTAAAGTAATGCGAGACATACATATGCCTGAATAAAAGTTATTTTTAGCATTATGATATCATCATATGATTTAAATCTCTGAAGGCAAACTTGACACATCACGAGATCAATAAAATCTATTCTTAGCATAAAGCCTTTAGGTAAAGTTCACAAGGTTATTGATCTTAAGGTCATTTAAAAGGGCTTCAATGGAATACACATACCAAATATGAAGTCTTCATCTTTTATGATTCAAATGTTATGGGTCAGGTTAAAGTAACAGACATACATTCAAATTAATATATGCCATCGATCTTTTGATTATGGGGCTTAAAAATAAAAAAGGTGTCTAAGATTAGTAACTGACAGAAAATAACCTTTAACTCAAAATTTAACTGAATCTAAATGAAAGAATCATTAAAGTTTAAAATGACCATAGCTTATGAAAAGTAGAATTGATGATGTGACTTTTCATATTGTTTACCTGCTGGAACTTCTCCATTGCCATAGAAACATAGTGCCTTGCCCGATCATAATCGCTCTGCCAGATATACATCATGGCTAGTTCCTCACAGTAACGACTCTGAATAAAATCAAGAAGAAATTTCAAAGTCTATTGGAATTTTTTCTATTGTAGGGTAAAAAAGTAAAGAATATGGATCTGAGTCATGTACGTTCAAAATATCAGATCCAAGGACTAAACATAAGACTTGGGACTGAATTCTTCCTATGGAGAAAATCAATAGGAAATGAAAAAATTAAAATTTATGTTAGTAGATAATCCTTTTTCATTCACTTGTTTACATTCAAATCTTATGCTTCTATATTAGAAAGTTTCATAAAAGTCTTATGGCAAGCTATTTTAAAATTTCTTTTGCTGAATTTTTATGATTTTTATTTTCAGATTATGGTAGATTCTAATTTGAATAAAATAGGAGGAAATTCGATGAAAGAATGTTTAAAATCACTTGCTACAGGAATTGTATCAAACTTTCTAATATAAAAGAACTATTGTTTGGATGTAAACAAGTGAATGACATAGTGAATCATGAGGAACAAAAAGTTTTGATTTTTAAAAGAAATTCCCATCTGGAAGGAATTCAGACCTAAGTCTTATGCATGGCAATGACATTTCAGAATAGACTCAAATGTATGACTAAAACCTCCAATGTTACAGCAAACACATTGAAAGGTTAACATAATCTTCACAATCATAAACAAGAGGCCCATGTGGGCCTATATCGCTCACTTGAGGACCTAGATGATCAGTCACGCAGGAAGGAAGAAGTTATTCATTTTTGCATAAATGTGACTAAGTCAACACAAATGTTGAAAATATGTCATATTTTATGTCAGACCAGAATAAAAAACACTTTTTTGCACATCCATTCAGGTGATTTTGATATTAAGCATTTGCTTTGTCTCTGCAAGATGTGATTCAGAGCAACAAGTTAGTCATTTTCTTTAGGTGGGACTTTTGTTGACTGATTTCAAGTTTGGGATATGATCAACAATTGTTTCAAATATATTCAAATATTCAAAGAATAAAAGTAAACAAAATACCTCAAGGAAAGACTTTGGCTCAGACATTTTCATTGAGGCATCAATAAATTTGAGAAGACTTTGTTGTTCCTCATCTCCCTGTAACATCAGCTTGACTTTGCTCCGTATTATATAGGGTAAGTAGTGTTCCTTAAAATGTACATCTATATCTTTTAACACTGTTACATCATTATATTGTATGTTAATTCCATCATTATATTGCATGTTAATGACATTATATTGTATGTTAATGACATTATATTGTATGTTAATGACATTATATTGCATGTTAATGACATCATTATATTGCATGTTAATGACATCATTATATTGTATGTTAATTACATCATTATATTGTATGTTAATTCCATCATTATATTGTATGTTAATGACATCATTATATTGCATGTTAATGACATTATATTGTATGTTAATTCCATCATTATATTGTATGTTAATTCCATCATTATATTGCATGTTAATGACATTATATTGTATGTTAATTCCATCATTATATTGTATGTTAATTCCATCATTATATTGCATGTTAATGACATCATTATACTGCATGTTAATGACATCATTATATTGCATGTTAATGACATCATTATATTGCATGTTAATGACATCATTATATTGCATGTTAATGACATCATTATATTGCATGTTAATGACATCATTATATTGCATGTTAATGACATCATTATATTGCATGTTAATGACATCATTATATTGCATGTTAATGACATCATTATATTGCATGTTAATGACATTATATTGTATGTTAATTCCATCATTATATTGTATGTTAATTCCATCATTATATTGCATGTTAATGACATTATATTGTATGTTAATTCCATCATTATATTGTATGTTAATTCCATCATTATATTGCATGTTAATGACATCATTATATTGTATGTTAATGACATCATTATATTGCATGTTAATGACATCATTATACTGCATGTTAATGACATCATTATATTGCATGTTAATGACATTATATTGTATGTTAATTCCATCATTATATTGCATGTTAATGATCAATATTAAGTTTTGAATGTTTGCTGTTGTATGTTGTATGCCAACTTCAAGAAGTTTTTCTTGCTGACAAGTATAATCATGTTAATTACATTTAATTATACTACGAATTGATACTTCACATGACAATGTAGAGTATCATATTGTATCGTGTTTCTTTATATCATATTATACCTGGTAGATCTTTATATCATATAATACCTGGTAGATCTTTATATCATATTATACCTGGTAGATCTTTATATCATATTATACCTGGTAGATCTTTATATCATATTATACCTGGTAGATCTTTATATCATATTATACCTGGTAGATCTTTATATTATATTATACCTGGTAGATCTTTATATCTTATAATACCTGGTAGATCTTTATATTATATTATACCTGGTAGATCTTTCTATCATTTAATACCTAGTAGATCTTTATATTATATTATACCTGGTAGATCTTTCTATCATTTAATACCTAGTAGATCTTTATATCATATTATACCTGGTAGATCTTTATATTATATTATACCTGGTAGATCTTTATATCATATTATATCTGGTAGATCTTTATATTATATAATACCTGGTAGATCTTTATATTATATAATACCTGGTAGATCTTTATATACCTGGTAGATCTTTATATCATATTATACCTGGTAGAAAGTATCCTCCCATACTCTACTGATATTACCATTCTCTACTGCACTCGTAGATATTTCTTCTAATGGTTTCCATTGTGCTAGATGATTTAAACACTGCAATATTAATTAATTTTACAATGAACACAAATATATCAGCTTTATCATACTTGAATAAATATATGGTTTATTTATTGATTGTTGATGCCACACCAATATCATGTTAGCAATATGGCAGTTCTAAAGTTCAATGGAATATTAAATGAATATCTTCATTGGTAAAAAAGTGGGATGTCCCACTTATCCTGGTAACAAAGATAGGCCATCCTACATCATTCTACATACCTAGTTCTATGTCTGGAGGAATATCCCCATCAATCTTACCTCCATTCTACTGCCATCCCACATAACTAGTTCTATGTCTGGTGGTATACCCCCTTCAATCTTACCTCCATTCTACTGTCCTCCCACATACCTAGTTCTATGTCTTGCGGTATACCCACTTCAATCTTACCTCCATTCTACATTCATCCTACATACCTAGTTCTATGTCTTGCGGTATACCCACTTCAATCTTACCTCCATTCTACAGTCATCCCACATATCTAGTTCTATGTCTGGCGGTATACCCACTTCTATCTTACCTCCATTCTACAGTCATCCCACATACCTAGTTCTATGTCTGGCAGTATACCCACTTCCATCTTACCTACATTCTACAGTCATCCCACATACCTAGTTCTATGTCTTGCGGTATACCAACTTCAATCTTACCTCCATTCTACAGTCATCCCACATACCTAGTTCTATGTCTGGCAGTATACCCACTTCCATCTTACCTCCATTCTACAGTCATCCCACATACCTAGTTCTATGTCTGGCAGTATACCCACTTCTATCTTACCTCCATTCTACTGTCATCCTACATACCTAGTTCTATGTCTGGCGGTATACCCACTTCAATCTTACCTCCATTCTACAGTCATCCCACATACCTAGTTCTATGTCTGGCGGTATACCCACTTCAATCTTACCTCCATTCTACAGTCATCCCACATATCTAGTTCTATGTCTGGCGGTATACCCACTTCAATCTTACCTCCATTCTACAGTCATCCCACATACCTAGTTCTATGTCTTGCGGTATACCCCCTTCAATCTTACCTCCATTCTACAGTCATCCCACATACCTAGTTCTATGTCTGGCCGTATACCCACTTCCATCTTACCTCCATTCTACAGTCATCCCACATACCTAGTTCTATGTCTTGCGGTATACCAACTTCAATCTTACCTCCATTCTACAGTCATCCCACATACCTAGTTCTATGTCTGGCAGTATACCCACTTCCATCTTACCTTCATTCTACAGTCATCCCACATACCTAGTTCTATGTCTGGCAGTAAACCCACTTCTATCTTACCTCCATTCTACAGTCATCCCACATACCTAGTTCTATGTCTTGCGGTATACCAACTTCAATCTTACCTCCATTCTACAGTCATCCCACATACCTAGTTCTATGTCTGGCAGTATACCCACTTCCATCTTACCTCCATTCTACAGTCATCCCACATACCTAGTTCTATGTCTTGCGGTATACCCACTTCAATCTTACCTCCATTCTACAGTCATCCCACATACCTAGTTCTATGTCTGGCGGTATACCCACTTCCATCTAACCTCCATTCTACTGCCATCCAACATACCTAGTTCTATGTTTGGCAGTATACCTACTTCCATCTTACCTCCATTCTACAGTCATCCCACATACCTAGTTCTATGTCAGGTGGTATACCCACTTCAATCTTGCCTCCATTCTACAGTCAACCCACATACCTAGTTCTATGTCTGGCAGTATACCCATATCTATCTCACCTCCATTCTACAGTCCTCCCACATACCTAGTTCTATGTCTGGCAGTATACCCACTTCCATCTTACCTCCATTCTACAGTCATCCCACATATCTAGTTCTATGTCTGGCGGTATACCCACTTCAATCTTACCTCCATTCTACAGTCATCCCACATACCTAGTTCTATGTCTGGTGGTATACCCACTTCTATCTTACCTCCATTCTACAGTCCTCCCACATACCTAGTTCTATGTCTGGTGGTATACCCACTTCTATCTTACCTCCATTCTACAGTCATCTCACATAACTAGTTCTATGTCTGGCAGTATACCCACTTCAATCTTACCTCCATTCTACAATCATCTTACATAACTAGTTCTATGTCTGGCAGTATACCCACATCTATCTTACCTCCATTCTACAGTCCTCCCACATATCTAGCTCTACGTCTGGTGGTATACCCACTTCTATCTTATCTCCATTCTACTGCCATCCCACATATCTAGTTCTATGTCTGGTGGTATACCCACTTCTATCTTACCTCCATTCTACTGTCAACCTACATACCTAGTTCTATGTCTGGCGGTATACCCACTTCAATCTTACCTCCATTCTACAGTCATCACACATACCTAGTTCTATGTCTGGCAGTATACCCACTTCCATCTTACCTCCATTCTACAGTCCTCCCACATACCTAGTTCTATGTCTGGCGGTATACCCACTTCAATCTTACCTCCATTCTACAGTCATCTCATATATCTAGTTCTATGTCTGGCAGTATACCCACTTCAATCTTACCCCCATTCTACAGTCATCCCACATACCTAGTTCTATGTCTTGTGGTATACCCACTTCCATCTTACCTCCATTCTACAGTCATCCCACATACCTACTTCTATGTCTGGCAGTATACCCACATCTATCTTACCTCCATTCTACAGTCATCCCACATACCTAGTTCTATGTCTAGCAGTATACCCACTTCCATCTTAACCCAATCCACTGCCATCCCACATACCTAGTTCTATGTCTGGCAGTATACCCACTTCCATCTTACCTCCATTCTACAGTCATCCCACATATCTAGCTCTATGTCTGGTGGTATACCCACTTCTATCTTACCTCCATTCTACAGTCATCCCACATACCTGGCGGTATACCCACTTCAATCTTACCTCCATTCTACAGTCATCTCATATATCTAGTTCTATGTCTGGCAGTATACCCACTTCAATCTTACCTCCATTCTACAGTCATCCCACATACCTAGTTCTATGTCTTGTGGTATACCCACTTCCATCTTACCTCCATTCTACAGTCATCCCACATACCTACTTCCATCTTACCTCCATTCTACAATCATCTTACATAACTAGTTCTATGTCTGGCAGTATACCCACATCTATCTTACCTCCATTCTACAGTCCTCCCACATATCTAGCTCTACGTCTGGTGGTATACCCACTTCTATCTTATCTCCATTCTACTGCCATCCCACATATCTAGTTCTATGTCTGGTGGTATACCCACTTCCATCTTACCTCCATTCTACAGTCCTCCCACATACCTAGTTCTATGTCTGGCGGTATACCCCCTTCAGTCTTACCTCCATTCTACAATCATCCCATATATCTAGTTCTATGTCTGGCAGTATACCCACTTCAATCTTACCTCCATTCTACAGTCATCCCACATACCTAGTTCTATGTCTGGTGGTATACCCACTTCTATCTTACCTCCATTCCACTGCCATCCCACATACCTAGTTCTATGTCTGGCAGTTTACCCACTTCCA
Organism: Pteria penguin; assembly: GCA_035048485.1. NCBI lineage: Eukaryota > Metazoa > Mollusca > Bivalvia > Pterioida > Pteriidae > Pteria > Pteria penguin. The sequence continues at coordinate 89,762,137 of CM068580.1, forward strand.
TCTTACCTCCATTCTACAGTCATCCCACATACCTACTTCTATGTCTGGCAGTATACCCACATCTATCTTACCTCCATTCTACAGTCATCCCACATACCTAGTTCTATGTCTTGTGGTATACCCACTTCTATCTTAACCCAATCCACTGCCATCCCACATACCTAGTTCTATGTCTGGCAGTATACCCACTTCCATCTTACCTCCATTCTACAGTCATCCCACATATCTAGCTCTATGTCTGGTGGTATACCCACTTCTATCTTACCTCCATTCTACAGTCATCCCACATACCTAGTTCTATGTCTAGCAGTATACCCACTTCCATCTTACCTCCATTCTACAGTCCTCCCACATACCTAGTTCTATGTCTGGCGGTATACCCCCTTCAGTCTTACCTCCATTCTACAATCATCCCATATATCTAGTTCTATGTCTGGCAGTATACCCACTTCAATCTTACCTCCATTCTACAGTCATCCCACATACCTAGTTCTATGTCTGGTGGTATACCCACTTCTATCTTACCTCCATTCCACTGCCATCCCACATACCTAGTTCTATGTCTGGCAGTTTACCCACTTCCATCTTACCTCCATTCTACAGTCATCCCACATACCTACTTCTATGTCTGGCAGTATACCCACATCTATCTTACCTCCATTCTACAGTCCTCCCACATACCTAGTTCTATGTCTGGCGGTATACCCACTTCTATCTTACCTCCATTCTACTGCCATCCCACATACCTAGTTCTAATGTCTGGCAGTATACCCACTTCCATCTTACCTCCATTCTACAGTCATCCCACATATCTAGTTCTATGTCTGGCAGTATACCCACTTCTATCTTACCTCCATTCTACAGTCATCCCACATATCTAGTTCTATGTCTGGCGGTATACCCACTTCTATCTTACCTCCATTCTACTGCCATCCCACATACCTAGTTCTATGTCTGGCAGTATACCCACTTCCATCTTACCTCCATTCTACAGTCATCCCACATATCTAGTTCTATGTCTGGCAGTATACCCCCTTCCATCTTACCTCCATTCTACAGTCCTCCCACATATCTAGTTCTATGTCTGGCGGTATACCCACTTCTATCTTACCTCCATTCTACTGCCATCCCACATACCTAGTTCTATGTCTGGCAGTATACCCACTTCAATCTTACCTCCATTCTACAGTCATCCCACATATCTAGTTCTATGTCTGGCAGTATACCCACTTCCATCTTACCTCCATTCTACAGTCATCCCACATACCTAGTTCTATGTCTGGCAGTATACCCACATCTATCTTACCTCCATTCTACAGTCCTCCCACATACCTAGTTCTATGTCTGGTGGTATACCCACTTCTATCTTACCTCCATTCTACAGTCATCCCACATAACTAGTTCTATGTCTGGCGGTATACCCACTTCAATCTTACCTCCATTCTACAGTCATCCCACATATCTAGTTCTATGTCTGGCGGTATACCCACTTCTATCTTACCTCTATTCTACTGCCATCCCACATACCTAGTTCTATGTCTGGCAGTATACCCACTTCCATCTTACCTCCATTCTACAGTCCTCCCACATATCTAGTTCTATGTCTGGCGGTATACCCACTTCTATCTTACCTCCATTCTACTGCCATCCCACATACCTAGTTCTATGTCTGGCAGTATACCCACTTCCATCTTACCTCCATTCTACAGTCATCCCACATATCTAGTTCTATGTCTGGCAGTATACCCACTTCCATCTTACCTCCATTCTACTGCCATCCCACATACCTAGCTCTATGTCTGGCGGTATACCCACTTCCATCTTACCTCCATTCTACAGTCATCCCACATACCTAGTTCTATGTCTGGCAGTATACCCACTTCCATCTTACCTCCATTCTACAGTCCTCCCACATATCTAGTTCTATGTCTGGCGGTATACCCACTTCTATCTTACCTCCATTCTACTGCCATCCCACATACCTAGTTCTATGTCTGGCAGTATACCCACTTCCATCTTACCTCCATTCTACAGTCATCCCACATATCTAGTTCTATGTCTGGCAGTATACCCACTTCTATCTTACCTCCATTCTACAGTCATCCCACATATCTAGTTCTATGTCTGGCGGTATACCCACTTCTATCTTACCTCCATTCTACTGCCATCCCACATACCTAGTTCTATGTCTGGCAGTATACCCACTTCCATCTTACCTCCATTCTACAGTCATCCCACATATCTAGTTCTATGTCTGGCAGTATACCCCCTTCCATCTTACCTCCATTCTACAGTCCTCCCACATATCTAGTTCTATGTCTGGCGGTATACCCACTTCTATCTTACCTCCATTCTACTGCCATCCCACATACCTAGTTCTATGTCTGGCAGTATACCCACTTCCATCTTACCTCCATTCTACAGTCATCCCACATATCTAGTTCTATGTCTGGCAGTATACCCACTTCCATCTTACCTCCATTCTACAGTCATCCCACATACCTAGTTCTATGTCTGGCAGTATACCCACATCTATCTTACCTCCATTCTACAGTCCTCCCACATACCTAGTTCTATGTCTGGTGGTATACCCACTTCTATCTTACCTCCATTCTACAGTCATCCCACATACCTAGTTCTATGTCTGGCGGTATACCCACTTCAATCTTACCTCCATTCTACAGTCATCCCACATATCTAGTTCTATGTCTGGCGGTATACCCACTTCTATCTTACCTCTATTCTACTGCCATCCCACATACCTAGTTCTATGTCTGGCAGTATACCCACTTCCATCTTACCTCCATTCTACAGTCCTCCCACATATCTAGTTCTATGTCTGGCGGTATACCCACTTCTATCTTACCTCCATTCTACTGCCATCCCACATACCTAGTTCTATGTCTGGCAGTATACCCACTTCCATCTTACCTCCATTCTACAGTCATCCCACATATCTAGTTCTATGTCTGGCAGTATACCCACTTCCATCTTACCTCCATTCTACTGCCATCCCACATACCTAGCTCTATGTCTGGCGGTATACCCACTTCCATCTTACCTCCATTCTACAGTCATCCCACATACCTAGTTCTATGTCTGGCAGTATACCCACTTCCATCTTACCTCCATTCTACAGTCCTCCCACATATCTAGTTCTATGTCTGGCGGTATACCCACTTCTATCTTACCTCCATTCTACTGCCATCCCACATACCTAGTTCTATGTCTGGCAGTATACCCACTTCCATCTTACCTCCATTCTACAGTCATCCCACATATCTAGTTCTATGTCTGGCAGTATACCCACTTCCATCTTACCTCCATTCTACTGCCATCCCACATACCTAGCTCTATGTCTGGCGGTATACCCACTTCCATCTTACCTCCATTCTACAGTCATCCCACATATCTAGTTCTATGTCTGGCAGTATACCCACTTCCATCTTACCTCCATTCTACAGTCATCCCACATATCTAGTTCTATGTCTGGTGGTTTACCATCTTCCCAATCGCCCTCACTCAAAGCCTAGTAAATAAATCATAATGATCTTCTACTTTCATGAAATCAATAGCTTGTATAAACAATTTAATTCAGTAGTCATAAAAATAAACATTCTGAATGATATCTTGAATGTTCAGATAATAAATCATAGTAACAAAAATCTTCATATATGGTTTATTTCCCAAAACAGACAAACAATTCACCACCTTTGTGAATCAAGCTTTACTAATGCAACAAGCATTCTGCTATACCATATTCTTTTATTCTGAGGCCTATCAGGCTGTATAAGCTTCACTTATGGAGAGTCATATTCATATGATGTAATTTGTATGTCAACTTATTTGATATAAAATTTCTGATCTTGTTAAAGTATTGTGAAAGTTAAATCTCCCTTCGGTCTAATACTGTAATACATAACACAATATTCCAACCAATGAATTTTTCATCAGGGAATACATAAGCTCTTACTTTTTCATAGAGTTTCCTTGCTCCATGGTAGTCCCCTCTGGCTTCTAACGTTACTGCGTCCTTCGTGATTTCCTGAGTTCCTATCTTATTACTGAATATTCCTTGCAGTACATCATATTCATTTACAGATTTGTACAGTCTAAGAAGGAAGATATCAGAGGTTGCATTAGCAAATCACTGAGTGTGTGTCATCTTTTAAAAAAAATTCAACAAATTCTTTAACTCTGTTTACACACCTTCAAAATGTGAAAATATACAAGCAAAAATCTACACCAAAAGGTAGAAATCTTTCTCAATCTGCAGCATTCTCTACATGAAATTATAGTTTTTACGCTAGAAATCAAAATCTCAAATCATAATGACCTGGATAATTCTATCCAAGAGGAAACATCCTCCGAGACATTCATTCCCTCTGTACGTCCTCGTTTTGCTGGTCGAGCTTCTCCTGCATTTTGATGAATAAGCTGTTCTTCTAATACACAAATACCTACAATGAAGTAGAAACCAATTAATTTTACAAGAGATGTAAATACATGCTCAACGTATATGTACTTAGTCTAATCCTAGATCTTGTTTTTATTCATGCAAAATGTTTGCTGATCTTACCTAATGGCTGAAGATTACTGACCACTGCTGCCGTCCCAACGTTGGAAATATCAACATCCAGTTTAGTTCTCAACTCATATAAAATGTCCTACAACAAAATGCAAAGTGGCCTGATCTTATGTAAGCAACCATTATCATATCATACTAGCAACCATTATCATATCATACTAGCAACCATTATCATATCATACTAGCAACCATTATCATATCATATCATACTAGCAACCATTATCATATCATACTAGCAACTTTTATCACATGAAAACAGCATGCAAAAAGGAACAAAAAAGTAATACATAACCATGAGGTAACACGATCAAACACATAAACCCTGATAATATGATAACATCTATATAGTAAAACAGTATTCACTACATTTATGGCTAATATTTTACTTATCCCATGCAATGCCCTTTACCTGCTGTATGTACACTGACTGAAGACTTGAATATATTTCTTTGTGCCACTTCTATAAAATTCACCCATATAACAATGTCACCAGCAGTGCATGGTTTATAACATTGATTAATGTGGAGTATCAATGGCTACTGGAAGCTAGAGACCTATAACACTCCTACTCCTGATAACATGTAACAGAGCCACCACCACCAGTGCATGGTTTATACTGTGATTAATGTGGAGTATCACTGGCTACTGGCAGCTAGAGACCTATAACACTCCTACTCCTGATAACATGTAACAGAGCCACCACCACCAGTGCATGGTTTATACTGTGATTAATGTGGAGTATCACTGGCTACTGGCAGCTAGAGACCTATAACACTCCTACTCCTGATAACAATCCAACTGGAATAAGGACTGAAATCCTTGGTAACCACTTAATTAAGGTAATGATATAGATATCAGGACCTACCAGTATACAGCTGATGAAGGGAGGAAAGTATTGCGTTGACCCGGATAGTATAGTGTTGATAGATGTACTGATCTCTTGTATAGTTTGCTGTACCTCTCGTTCTGTCTTCACCTCATCTAACTTGGCAAATATAGCCTTAAATATGGCACCAAACAACAGCTTGGCTATTGTACTGTCTCTCTGTAGATAAAAGATATCAAATCACATTGTCCAGAGTCTAATAACAGAAAACACTTTATCACAATTACATGGCCCACAACATAACTTTTAGTTAATTTTTTAATTACCATCCAGGATCATAAACCACATTTTATTCATGACGAGCCTGTACTTTCTGAGAATATTATAATGTCTCATGATTTACAGAGGAAGCAAGGTTCTCCCCAAAATAAAGGCCGGGAAACCCTTTTATTCTCGCTGACATTAGCTACAGTCTGTTACTATCATTTATGTGAGAAGCTGATTTAAAACATTTCTACAATAAAAAGAAATCTTCTATATAAGGGGGTCTAATTGTGATGCCACAATAAAATGATGCAAAGTTGTGCAGCAAAACATCATACCACAAATGTTTAATAAGATGTAAAGTTTTGTATGAGAAAGGGCTATTGAACCACATTTTACTATTGTCTAACATGTAATAGTCTGTTTGGAGTGTAAGGGCTATTGGACCACATTTTACTATTGTCTAACATGTAACAGTCTATTTGGAGTGTAAGGGCTATTGGACCACATTTTACTATTGTCTAACATGTAACAGTCTGTTTGGAGTGTAAGGGCTATTGGACCACATTTTACTATTGTCTAACATGTAAAAGTCTATTTGGAGTGTAAGGGCTAATATTTACAATGCTAGTCCAATTCCTTCAATGAACCATGCTAAACAGACTCGGTTCATCAGCCCATGAACTTGGGTCATGGAAGTAGTACCCGGCGTTTGGCAAATCACATGCGTAGTAATATAAAAAGAGGCAGAGCTTACTTAATTGAATTAATTAAATATAAGAACTGTAATAACGAAATTAATGCATCTGTTAATTTTGAGCAATTAAATTACCTGGACAGATAGAGTATTTTTTAGCATTCTAGACACGCACTATATTGCGTGGCGTAAGTACTTTTCCACTTAAGGAAAAATTCGGTCCTTGCCAGTTTGATAACGGGGAATTTGGTGTTTTGTTTTCAAAAAAGAACCTTTTAAAATGCATTGTAACTATAAGGAATGACAGTCTTTTTTTCTAGGTTCATGGGGAATGATCTTGGGTGAGAAACAAATTGGGAGAAAAACAAACAAGCAAATGGTTCTATTGCATAGGTCTTAGTCTCTGTAAGATGCATCAGCCTGATGCTGTCAACAAATGAGTGAAATAATTTTGGTGTGATATAAAAGAAAAATAAAACAACTGAACTCCTGGGATGCAATAAAGAAGAGGAGAGTATTCACACTCTCATGGGCCAGTTTAATACCAGTATGAGTAATACTTAATTACTGTTAATGTCACAGCTACTGAGACTTACAGCTATTTTAATCATACTTACATGTGCCACAGCCTGCAGTGGAGCTATGATATAGGAATATTTGATCTGAATATCAGGGAGATCTCCCTTTCTGTATTTCCTGTACATTGTCACCTGGTTTTCACGTCTTGTTTTCTGTTCTTCTTGCACTACCTGTACAAGATCAACTCTTATCAATAAGAAAAAGTTTCAGAATGTTGGTCAAAGGTCACAAAATGAATGACCTTGGTATTATTTGATAAAGCTTTATTAGTGAAGTATGCATGCCAAATATGAAGTCTCTACATCTCACGGTTCAAAAGTTAGGCAAATAAGGCAAATTTTGAAATGTTGGTAAAAGGTCATGGTCAAGGTCACATTGTCAATGAAATTGGTGTACTATTATTGTACCTTCCTCATCTTCTGTATTCTGTAATTTTGTTTAGCAAAGAAAACTCTGGTTTTTTCTTGGTCACGTAGAAATCTTCTTTTCAAACGGGACATTTCATTACTCTCAAAATCATCTGTGAAATACCAAAACATTATGAGCATGCAGTCAAACATGAATTATTTATAATTAAGCACATTTGGCAGAAAATTACAAAAACCAAAAGATTAGATTTGGGATTTAATTCAAAACTATTTATGATAAGCAAACTACATTATACACTCACACTTAAACAGATGCATTGTGAGCAACAATGATACCTACCCGCCTTTTTCTTAGTATTTTCACCAGGCTTTTCTTTACTTGTTCCTGGTTTGGGACGTGTGGGAGCAAATCGAGGTTTGAGTCTTGGTTTCATGGAAAGTCTGGCAGCCATGTCTGCTGTACCAACAGTAAAGAGGAGGGAGCTAGGAGCTTCTGATCCTACAGTGCTATAGTCCGTGTAGGTATCCAGACTGCTGCCAGTCAGCCAATTAAATGGAGCTCTGGAAGCTGTAGATAACAATGGAGACTCATTACTTCAATGACGGACAGTAAATATGTCACTATTTCATAAAATAACTTAAAATATTGATACAAAAAAAAATATATTTAGTTAAAGCAATGGTTGATACCCTTTCGACTGGTGTGGAAGTTACATTGATATCACTCAGTAATTTTGTTTGACATACATACAGTTTCTGATACAATACTGCAGCATCCAGGTGTAGTGTAACAGGAAACTGAAGACTCCTCACTATGTACATAAACAGCCCTTTGTCTTACAGAATAGGGGTCAAATTGAGAATAATCAGAAAGGATTCAAATTTTCAGCATACTGACTCATTCAATCAGTAAGACATTGCCATATAAGAGAAAATAAATATTTATTCTCTATACTCTTAATCTTTTAAACAATCATCATAGGCCATGAAGTAGAAAGAAAGGGTCATGAAACACAAAATTTTCTATTGATACACACACAATCTAGAAATAATACTGACCATCCTGGGTAGCAGAAAACTGCTGAGCATCTATTGTTGCCCGTATCTGACCATCTGTAGTATCGTCTGCCATGGATATATCCATATCTGCTGTTTGACTAGCCATTGTGCTAGCAAATAAAGGAGTCATCACCGCGTGTCGCTGTCTCCATGACGATTTTACACTGTAATCCTACAACAGAAATTAAAACTTTCTGGTCTTTAGGATTCAATAATCATAAAGTAATAATAATATATAATATAATCAAGTACAGTCAAACTTCGATAACTCGAATGTCGGAAACCCCCAGAAACTCGAAGTCATCCTACAGTCCCGAGAAAAATATACGATAGAATGGCTTTATAAGGGTAGATCTCCATTTTACACATCTTTTATTAGTTTTATTAAATACGTAGGTGATATTTGACATTATATACATTTAAATCAAATAAATTGAGAATATTATATCATCTTTATGCTATTTTTAGTATTACAGTAGTACAAAATATGCGTAGGTAATGATGTTCGATCTTTCCCTTTCTAATTTCCTGCAACTTCCAAAACTCGAACCTACCGAAACTCAAAATGATTTTGTAGGTCCCGAGCACTTCGAGTTATCGAAGTTCATCTGTATTTTTGTGAATAAAACCTATGATAATGATGAATTTCTTGCATTAAAGTTTTTAATATCAAATAACCTGAAATCTACACTCTTCTAATGGATGCTCAAAAATTTCTCGGAGATAATCTGGACTTTTAGAGGTCATTTCTAGGACCAGGTTTGTTGCATAGCTCAAGAATTGTTGTTCTGTGATGGGGGAGTACATGGCTTCTAACATGGCCACTAATCGGTCTGAGGTGTTGGATGGCAGGCGAGTTTCACTGCTCCAGAAGTTCTGGACTAATAGTCTACATTGTAGTTCTTCGTCACCCAGGCCTTTCAGGAGATTCTCCTTGGTCAGTTGCATGATCTTATGTCCTTCCTCATTGTCTTCCTCCCTATACAGATTAAATGTCAGAGTTTGAAATATAATCTAAACTGCTATGAATGTTTAAAGTAGTTAAGGAAATACAAAACTACTATACATTGCTTACTTTGTATGTTTATTGTAAACACCAAAACATGACTATTCTTTGAAGTGAAGGAAACCAGAGTACCCTGAAGAAAACCACTGACCTTCCACAGAGGTGGACCTTCCAACATGACATTACGATATGCTACACTGGGACTGATAGAGATTACTGATATCCTTACCTGTAATTATCGTACACCCACATTAAGATATCATACATGACATTACGACATGCTACACTGGGACTGATAGAGATTACTGATATCCTTACCTGTAATTATCGTACACCCACATTAAGATATCATACATGACATTACGACATGCTACACTGGGACTGATAGAGATTACTGATATCCTTACCTGTAATTATCGTACACCCACATTAGGATATCATACATGACATTACGACATGCTACACTGGAACTGATAGAGATTACTGATATCCTTACCTGTAATTATCGTACACCCACATTAAGATATCATACATGACATTACGACATGCTACACTGGGACTGATAGAGATTACTGATATCCTTACCTGTAATTATCGTACACCCACATTAAGATATCATATATGACATGACATTACGACATGCTACACTGGGACTGATAGAGATTACTGATATCCTTACCTGTAATTATCATACACCCACATTAGGATATCATACATGACATTACGACATGCTACACTGGGACTGATAGAGATTACTGATATCCTTACCTGTAATTATCGTACACCCACATTAAGATATCATACATGACATTACGACATGCTACACTGGGACTGATAGAGATTACTGATATCCTTACCTGTAATTATCGTACACCCACATTAAGATATCATACATGACATTACGACATGCTACACTGGGACTGATAGAGATTACTGATATCCTTACCTGTAATTATCGTACACCCACATTAAGATATCATACATGACATTACGACATGCTACACTGGGACTGATAGAGATTACTGATATCCTTACCTGTAATTATCGTACACCCACATTAAGATATCATACATGACATTACGACATGCTACACTGGGACTGATAGAGATTACTGCTATAACAGACAGTATGCTCAGTAGCTCTGATGGCTTCAATTTGGCAGATATGGCTTGGACAATTTTCAATGAGGTCAATTGAGTCTCTTCTTCCCTGAAAAATAAAATTAATAAGAAAAAAACCTCTCATAGAAAGTTTTCAGCTTCATAAGTTTAACTGACTTCGATAGAACGCTAATCATACTATGTTGATCTTGATGTCCTGTATATGCAGAATCATGATGTAAACGTACAATAACTTGCCTTCATTTCAAGATACCAGTAAAAAAAACAAAAAAAAAACAAGATCTTTAAACAGATTGTAAGTTAATTTGTAAGTCTTTTATAATGAACGACTTTCAAAAATACTGTTTCAAGGAAGTAGGAGGGAACTAATCTTGTACAGAAGACAAAGTTCTTAGCCACAAAACAACACATCATATTACTCTTATGCAGTAGAGGAAGTGCGTAGCCACAAAACAACACATCATACTAATCTAATCTTGTGCAGTAGACGAAGTGGTTAGCCACAAAGCAATGCATCATAATAATCTTGTGCAGTAGACGAAGTGCTTAGCCACAAAACAACACATCATACTAAAGTTGTGCAGTAGACGAAGTGTGTAGCCACAAAACAACGCATCATACTAATCTTGTGCAGTAGACGAAGTGGTTAGCCACAAAACAACACATCATACTAATCTTGTGCAGTAGACGAAGTGGTTAGCCACAAAACAACACATCATACTAATCTTGTGCAGTAGACGAAGTGGTTAGCAATAAAACAACACATCATACTAATCTTGTGCAGTAGACCAAGTGGTTAGCCACAAAACAACACAACATACTAATCTTGTGCAGTAGACGTAGCGCTTAGCCACAAAACAACACATCATAATAATGTTTCCAAATGGTAATAAAGAAAAACACTTGTACAGTTATCATCAATAATAAAATTCAAATAAAACAAACCTGTGAGTAAGGAAGGACATTAAGCCTTTACTTTTAAGTTCAACAAAGACATTCTCTATTGTCTCCACACGTGATAAGATCACCTTCAAACAAACACTCAGGAACTCTCCATGTAGTTTCGGAAGCAGAAACAACATCTTATTCATAAATCTGAAATAAAAAAATGTTTAAAAAAAAATGGAATTCAGAATCTGTTAAACCTCAACAGAATTTATCTAATAAAATTTTTAGAGCAAGTTCAAACAACCTTAATTACAAAGACAAGTTCTCATAATATTTACCTGTCTGCTATAGGTGCATAGTGTCTGTGCATTCTATCGACACTGATGACAAAATTATCCGGTTTAGCCTGCTGGATTGACCCTAATAACTGGACAACATAGGAATGAAATGACCCATCAGTGACTTTATCCTTGACTGCCATATACTTCAGTATCAAACCCACGACTTCTGCTGCAGCCGAGTACACTGTCTTGTAGTCGTGTGTACAGTACTGGACCACTGCTGCCAGGTATCTGTCAATGAGGAAGGGAGTGAGAACAGCGGACCTCTAGATACAGCATAATGTAAAGGCTTTTTGATTACCTTTGGGAGTAGGAAATAATTCATATAGTTTTGAATGTGTAAAGAAAATTATTAATAAGGAACTATGGAGAGACTGAAACTGTATTTAGGGGTTGCTTAAATGGGTGGTTGCAAATGCATCCTTCATTAAATTTCTCAATGTGCAATGACAGAATGTTGAGAAAATGAATTACTAAGTTTACAACCCCTGCTTACATTTCAATTTAAATCTACTTACTTCTCCTCATCAACAGGTGCCACAGGACCGTACGGTGGTAGATCACAGGATAAGACCAGACCAAGGACATGTATACCAATACTACCCTCCTTCTTACCCACATCAGACTGCTTTAACTGCTTGTAAATGATGCTACAAAAAATAATCAGTGACAGAAAAATCCAGATTCATAGACATAGTGACATCTATTCTGAATTAATAAACTATTATAGGAGTTACAATCTTGATCTGTACATTTACTTATAGAGTACATCTACTCTGGATTTGCAAATTACTACATCAGTTATAGAAAGACCAGATTTTGAGACTTACTGATATGGTACATCTATTCTGGATTTCCACACTGTCATAAGAGTTTTAACGAGATCCAGATTGTTCCGATAAACTGCCCTCGTTTCACTGTACACATGAGCAGTGAGGAACTCTGTTAATCTGGTTGCCATGGCTTTTTCTTCTACAGAATCCTTTAAATAACAACATTTCAAAGTCTATCATAACTGTTAGAAGTATATTTGTTTAAAACATGAACCAGCACTGGTGTAGACAGATATATTTTTAAGAAGTGACAAACAGCAATATTCTGATGATGAAATCATAATTTGTTATCTCAATATTTAGTGTGCATAGTTTCTTCAATAAAATGAAAAAAACAGAAATAAAGTCATACAAAATATTTTAACTTTTTATGATGATGAGTGGTGAGTCTACCTTTAACAGTTGCAAACTTCATACCTTGTATAACACTTAGTACATTGCTTTATTGTGTGCAATGTCCCATGAAGCATTGAAGGTCATGTCATGTATGCCAAGCAATATTGTTTATAGCTTTGTGGCATTTTCTGTAATTTTTTCATTTATGCCATGGTGACACTACTGCTACATGGTTAATAAGATTTCGGTTGATGAGCACCCTTGCCGTAGACTGCTACAGGTCTTTAATATCACAGACCTATCCTTGAGAGCAGTTCTGGTCAAGTCTCAGACACTGGACCTCTGGTATGATCCTAAGTCTAGCAAGGTTAAACTAGCCGTCAACCTCACAATATACTTGGCCAGACTTGGCTTATTGCCAAGTATAAATACAATATATGTCAGGTTATTAACAATCCCATATATCTTAAGGTAATTGAACTTAATGCTGATAATTAAAGTATTGGCACATAAAGCTTCTGGTACTTTATACCAACAACTGAAGTTTTGGTGCATACTACTTTATTATCAAAGTATTACTATTTCATTCCAAGAAATACGGTATTGGCACATATAACTTACCTCAGGTATTGCCACTTTATGCCAAGACATCATGGTCACCACAACATCTATTAGATAGTAATTGATAGACGAGAAAGAACTATCAAGTATAAGTAAGCAAAGCGGCTTCAACCAATACTTTGCATATGGACGGAATATCTGCAAGAACAACAGAGACCTACAATTAACACACAGCAATAACTATGTCGTTCATGTCCTTACACCTAGCTACATTATTCTAAAAATGTCTACAGTACAGTATAATAGTTTTGCATTGATCGTTACTCAAGAGTGTTTCTATTATTTGATGGTGGCTATTGTATAGTGTTTTAGAATATCAAACAACACTAAAGTAAAACAAAAATCTTTGCCACAAACACTAGGTAATCTTCATAACTTAACTAGAATTTTAATATGTTGGTGCGACACAGATGCCTCTGCTGGCAGCTAAGATAGTGCAATATAATTGCCAGAGAACTAATATTTGAAAATTAAAAAAAATACTAATGTTCAAGGGCAATTACTCTGTCAAAAATTCTCAGGACACACCCATATTCGAACTTGATCTGCATTTTCCCTTGATACATCTATATACCCAATATCAACTTAATCCAATAACCCTTCACTGAGAAAATGAGCGGAAACTGTCATTTTTAAGAAATTTTCTATGTTCAAGGGCAATAACTCTGTCAGAAATAACCAGAACACAACCATATTCAAACTTGACCTGCATTTTCCCTGATACATCTATATACTTAATATCAATTCAATCCACCAAACCTTCAAAGAGAAAATGAGCGGAATAGTTAATTTCTAAGAAATTTTCAATGTTCAAGGGCAATAACTCTGTCAAAAATTACCGGACCAATCCTATATTCAAACATGACTGTACCCATTATCAATTTAATCCATCAAACCTTAAAAGAGAAAATGAGTGGAAACTGAAAGATGACGGAGGGATGGAATGACAGAACAGGGTAACACTATATGCCCCTGGTCTTTTCATTTCAGGGGCATAAATATGTCTGCAGGAGTTCCGCAACCTCAGTCAACTTTGCTACAATGGAAAGAGCCACTAGATATTATTTTCCAGTGGTGACTAGTGTTAAGTGGAAGCAAAAAGGATAGTACCCTGAGAAAACAATGTATCTTGAGAAGATATATGGTGAACCAGCCAAATTGACCTCACTGAAGATTAAACCCTAGACAGATTAGAGGCTACATGGAGCTCTAGTGTCATACTTCAGGGAAAAGTCTGGTTGATCTGATTGAAGAATAAACACTAAACAGATGAGAAAATACATGTTGCTCTAGTGTCATACTTCAGGGAGAATTCTGGTTGACCTGACTGAAGATTAAACCCTAGGCAGATGAGAGGCTACATCAAGCTCTAGTGTCATACTTCAGGTAAAAGTCTAAATGACCTGACTGATGATTAAACCCTAGACAGATGAGAAAATACATGGAGCTCTAGTGTCATACTTCAGGGAAAAGTCTGGTTGACCTGACTGAAGATTAAACCCTAGACAGATGAGAAAATACATGGAGCTCTAGTGTCATACTTCAGGGAAAAGTCTGGTTGACCTGACTGAAGATTAAACCCTAGACAGATGAGAAAATACATGGAGCTCTAGTGTCATACTTCAGGGAAAAGTCTGGTTGACCTCACTGAAGATTAAACCCTAGACAGATGAGAGGCTACATGGGGCTCTAGTATCATACTTCAGGGAGAAGTCTGGTTGACCTGACTGAAGGTTAAACTCTAGACAGATGAGAGGCTACATCGAGCTCTAGTGTCATACTTCAGGGAAAAGTCTGGTGGGCACATGAAAGAAAAGCAAAATCTACAACTGACAAACTGCTTATTTCATGTAATTATTATAATATATAAGAAAAAATCAAGATGAATGAAAACACGACAACAGTTCCATGTTCTGGGGTAACTTATCACACTTGGATTTTATGGAGTCTAGATTAATCTTTTTCTTCCTAACATATACAGAATACCATTTTTGGGCACATTTCTTGATATTTGTTAGAACTCAATGAACAGTATTTTTATCACATGTTTTACCTAGAAATGTGCCAACAGATTTCTGCTGATGACCTTGAATTTCAATTTCAAGGTTAAATCATTCAATGTTTGTTCCCTAATATTTTGAAATAAAATGGCTTTTTTAATGTAATACATGTATCCACAATGAAGTCTTAAGAAAATTAAAGTTCAGAATTGTAATCTTCAACATTTTAGCTGTCAATATGAAACAAAAAACCAATTAGATCTGTATGAAATGAGTCAAAATCTACACAAATGACCACATTTTGATACTCCTCACCTTTTACATTAGAGTTTTTTCATTGACAAATGGGTGACCTTGGGTGACCAACACCGACATAAACAGTCGATAGTCATAGTAATGATTATAATTGTATGTACCAAACATGAAGCTCCTGTGACGACTTCCCTAGAAATGATCAAGCACCTAAGTGCTGACCTAAGTGCTGACCTAAGTGCTGACCTAAGTGCTGACCTAAGTGCTCACATGCATATTCTCTTCTGATTCATTACTGGTATAATCTTTTCATTTTCTTCATTTCACCCAAATGTTCAAAATGGACATATTTTCAATTTAATAATTTTACCAAACATTTGAAAGAATTACATCAGCATTTATAAAGTTTTTTTTTGTTATAAAAGTGTTTTATTAAAATGTTAATTAATTATGTACAAACAACTATAAATTAACACTTCTCCAGTTGAAATAATCAAAAAGCTAACCTGTCCACACCATTAAGACCACTTGGCAACCAAAGACTTAAAAGACCAACATTTAAGGAAGTTACCCCAGATCAAAACCCATTTTTATCTGAAAGTCTAGAAGAAAAACAGAGGCAGTTTACTGGGACGTATTACATAGCGTTGTAGTTTGAATGAGAGGTTAGGTCTAGGCCATTGACTTACCTCTGGTGTGTTTACAATCAGTTTACTGGGACGTATTACATTGGGCTGTAGTTTGAAGGAGGGATTAGGTCTAGACCAATGACTTAACTTGGTGTGTTTATTATCAGTTTACTGGGACGTATTACATTGGGTTGAAGGTTGAAGGAGAGGTTAGGTCTAGGCCATTGACTTACCTCTGGTGTGTTTACGATCAGTTTACTGGGACGTATTACATTGGGCTGTAGTTTGAAGGAGGGATTAGGTCTAGACCAATGACTTAACTTGGTGTGTTTATTATCAGTTTACTGGGACGTATTACATTGGGTTGAAGTTTGAAGGAGAGGTTAGGTCTAGGCCACTGACTTACCTCTGATGTGTTTATTATCAGTTTACTGGGACGTATTACATTGGGTTGTAGTTTGAAGGAGAGGTTAGGTCTAGGCCAATGACTTACCTCTGGTATATTTACGATCAATTTACTGGGAGGTATTACATCGGGTTGGAGTTTGAAGGAGAGGTTAGGTCTAGGCCATTGACTTACCTCTGGTGTGTTTACGATCAGTTTTCCTATAAAGTACTTGACATTTGTATGAGTTCTTGAATTTTTCAACTTCTCATGTAAATGTTTCATCCATAATGGCATTTCTGGTACAATCCCCTGAATTATAAAAGAATGAAAAAACTTGATGCGAGACATACAATTTGATATGAGACCTACAAATGAAACGCGACATACAATTTGAGTTATACCACTCCTTAGACAGTATCATTGACTTAGTAAGTGAAATAATTTCCAGGATACTGTTACGATTACTCACTGATTCTTCCCGTGGAATGATTTCCTGGATACTGTAATGACTACTCACCGATTCTTCCCATGGAATGTTATTGGAATGATTTCTTAGATATTGTAATGATTACTCACCGATTCTACCCATGGAATGACTTCTTTGATATTGTAATGATTACTCACTGATTCTACCTTTGGAATGATTTCCTGGATATTGTAATGATTACTTGCTGATTCTATCAGTGGAATGATTTCCTGGATATTGTAATGATTACTCAGTGATTTTACCCATGGAATGATTTCCTGGATATTGTAATGATTACTCACCGATTATACCCATGGAATGATTTCCTGGATATTGTAATGATTACTCACCGATTATACCAATGGAATGATTTCCTGGATATTGATTACTCATTGATTCTACCCATGGAATGATTTCTTGGATATTGCTATGATTAATCACTGATTCTACCCATGGAATGATTTCCTGGATATTGTAATGATTACTTGCTGATTCTATCAGTGGAATGATTTCCTGGATATTGTAATGATTACTCTGTGATTATACCCAAGGAATGATTTCTGGATATTGTAATGATTACTTGCTGATTCTATCAGTGGAATGATTTCCTGAATATTGTAATGATTACTCACCGATTCTACCCATGGAATGATTTCCTGGATATTGTAATGATTACTCACCGATTATACCCATGGAATGATTTCCTGGATATTGTAATGATTACTCACCGATTATACCCATGGAATGATTTCCTGGATATTGTAATGATTACTCACCGATTATACCCATGGAATGATTTCCTGGATATTGATTACTCACTGATTCTACCCATGGAATGATTTCCTGGATATTGCTATGATTAATCACTGATTCTACCCATGGAATGATTTCCTGGATATTGTAATGATTACTTGCTGATTCTATCAGTGGAATGATTTCCTGGATATTGTAATGATTACTCTATGATTATACCCAAGGAATGATTTCCTGGATATTGTAATGATTACTTGCTGATTCTATCAGTGGAATGATTTCCTGGATATTGTAATGATTACTCACCGATTCTACCCATGGAATGATTTCCTGGATATTGTAATGATTACTCACCAATTCTACCCATGGAATGATTTCCTGGATATTGCTATGATTACTCACTGATTCTACCCATGGAATGATTTCCTGGATATTGTAATGATTACTTGCTGATTCTACCCATGGAATGATTTCCTGGATATTGTAATGATTACTCACTGATTCTACCGGTGGAATGATTTTTGTCCTTTGCATATGTTTTAATAATGCGATCATTGCAGCCATACACTCATGCTGGTTCAGGTCATCCATCTCCAACTCCACATAATCCCCCTCTACCGTGACCTTAGTGTCCTGAGAGAAAAAGAATTCTAAGTAATCATTCTGTACAGTTTGCATGGTGTTCAGAAATCAAACTCATGTTCCTATTGTTAATTATATAACATTGACAATGAAGACATGTTTGTACTAGGGAATCTATTTGATATACTTACAGAATCATCATCTATGTCAGTATAACTGGACTTCCTAACAACCTGTAGTTTAGATGACTTATCACGAGGTGATCCTCCAGACAGCTACAATAGAAAACTTCAAATTTCACACCACTGACAGTAACTAAAGGCATGTAATAGCAAATTTACCACATTGAAATTGTGAAAAGATTTGTAAGTAGTGAGAAGTCATGTACGTAAATTGGTCGAGGTATAGGTAACAGACCTTAACTTCATTTCAAAACGACATCAATAGTAAAGTAAGTATGACAGCTTTTATACTTGTGGCTTGTAGCAAAAATGTATTAAGTTTACCTGGGAGGTGGCAGAAAAATCATACTGGTTGAAATCCTCACTGAGACTGCTATCAGCCAAGTATTGTGATGCTAAATGAATGGAGGCAGAATACTCATAATTTTCGTCACTGTCAGACACCCGTTCAGACTTCACCTCATTCCGTATAGACACATACTGTTTCTTCCTTGCCAGCGGTGCCTATATAACACAAACAACATAAGTTAGATTATTCCTTGTTACTTGCAATTGTTTAAACAATTTCTTAAAATTGCATTATTGTATTTCCCTGTAAAAAACTCACTACATCGTGTGAATCGGTTACATAGGTCTACGGTATCAGGGCATTTACATTTAAGTCTAGAGCATGAAGCAGATGCCAGTGCCACATACATGTAGGTCTACAGCATCAGGCTGATGATGCCATCACCACAGGCCAATGCCAGCACCACATACATGTAGGTCTACTGCATCATGCCAATGCCAGCACCATATACATGTAGGTCTACTGCATCAGGCCAATGCCACGGACACATACATGTACGTCTACTGCATCATGTCAATGCCAGCACCACATACATGTAGGTCTACAGCATCAGGCTGATGATGCCATCACCACAGGCCAATGCTAGCACCACATACATGTAGGTCTACTGTATCATGCCAATGCCAGCACCATATACATGTAGGTCTATTGCATCAGGCCAATGCCAGCACCACATACATGTAGGTCTACAGCATCAGGCTGATGATGCCATCACCACAGGCCAATGCCAGCACCACATACATGTAGGTCTACTGCATCATGCCAATGCCAGCACCACATACATGTAGGTCTACTGCATCAGGCCAATGCCACGGACACATACATGTAGGTCTACTGCATCAGGCTAATGCTACGGACACATACATGTAGGTCTACTGCATCAGGCCAATGCCACGGACACATACATATAGGTCTAATGCATCAGGCCAATGCCAGCACCACATACATGTAGGTCTACTGCATCAGGCCAATGCCAGCACCACATACATGTAGGTCTACTGCATCAGGCCAATGCCAGCACCACATACATGTAGGTCTACTGCATCATGCCAATGCCAGCACCACATACATGTTGGTCTACTGCATCAGGCCAATGCCAGCACCACATACATGTAGGTCTACTGCATCAGGCCAATGCCACGGACAAATACATGTAGGTCTACTGAATCATAATGATGCCATCACCACATACATGTAGGTTTACAGCATCTGGCTAATGCTATCACCACATACGTGTATGTCTACTGCATTAGGTGGATGCCATCATCAGATATATGCAGGTCTTCTGCACCAGGCCAATGCCAGCACCACATACATGTAGGTCTACTGCATCAGGACAATGCCAGAGCCAAATAAGTGAAACAATTTTAGCCTGATGTAAAAATTTACAAATAAATCAATAAAGTCAAATTAATCCTAATTAACAAGAAAACGGAAAACTATTTTTATGCATCATTTGTAGTGGGACTTCTCTACTGTAAACTGTATGTACCTTCAGTTCTGATGGAAATTCGTAAACTTTCTCCTTGTCCACTAAATTATCGAAAACAAAATTTCCTTTGGCCTCATTCTCTTGGAAGAGGAAGACTGCATAGAACTTGGCCTCAGTTTGTGTACAGGAGAGAATTGCAATGAGAAGGTTATAGGCTGTGCAGTGATACTGTCTTCGCTGCTCCAGTAGAGATGTCTCTCCTCTCACATCTTCCCCCTTTGCTTCATGGGCATTTCTAAATAATATCAAAATTCAGTTACAGACAGTATACTCCATTTTCTTAGACAAACACTTTACAAAAAAATCATGAGAAGCTAAAATCATTTTAACAATGACAAGACGTTTCAGAATTTTCCTTCAACACAACAAAGTTATGAAGTCTATCAATATTAGTAGACCAAGATAATACAACATCAATAGGAGAAATACTAAAAGATTGGATTTTGTGATTATCATCATATTATTTTGATACAATTCAGTCAAGCCTTGAAAGCATTTAATTACAAGAGCAAAATCTTTATAATTGTTTACACGTTAAGTAAGTCCTTGATATAAACAAGATGTGTTATATTTGTGAATTTCAAAATAAATGCCCCATTCAGCAACAGTTTCCCTTTATTAGATTTTTGACAGGAGGCAGACATATGGAGAAATTACAGAAAGATGGTTAAAACACTCAATACCCTGACAAGAAGCATGAGATACAAATAATAAACTGGAACTGCATGTAAAGCTCAAATAATAACCTCAGCATCATTAGAATATAAAGACCCAAGACTCCATCAAAAGTTGGTCAACTGTGGCAAAATTTAAACTCAATCTGTAGTTATTGCTAAGAAAGATGTGCACCAAGTTTCAGTATCTCAAAAGGTGTGTTGAAAATGTACAGAAAATCTGCTTGTTTATGGACAGATGGATGGACAGACAGACAAAAAGATTCCAGCAAAGCCCCACACAAGTAAGGGGAGGGGGACAATAACTTACTTCATGATAACTTGGGTCATTTCCTTTCCTGATTCTGCTTTAATGCCTTTCACTGAACAAAACCTGTCATTGACGGCAGATGATTTGCTGAAGACTTCATCTTTCTCAAGTCGACAGTACATCACCTCTAATAGTTTGTAGGTACAAGACTTAGCTACAAGTTGATTTTCTTGGTCTGATCCCTAGAATAAGGACAATATAGTTTACATAACATATTCACAGACTAGAATTTAGTAGTTCTATACACACATTTACTGCTTGTATAGATTAAATAAAAACGACAAAGAGAAAGGTGATCATTAAGTATTGTTATATTTTACAGGTGATCATTAAGTATTGTTATACTTTAAAGGTGATCATTAAGTATTATTATACTTTACAGGTGTTCAATAAGTATTGTTATTCTTTACAGGTGATCATTAAGTACTATTATGTTTTACAGGTGATCATTAAGTATTGTTATGTTATAGAGGTGATCATTAAGTATTGCTATACTTTACAGGTGATCATTCAGTATAGTATTGTTATACTTTACAGGTGATCATTCAGTATTGGTATTCTTTACAGGTGATCATTAAGTACTGTTATGTTATACAAGTGATTATTAATTATTGTTATTCTTTAAAGGTGATCATTAAGTACTGTTATGGTTTACAGGTGATCATTAATTATTGTAGTGCTTTTCAGGTTATCATTAAATAGTGTTATTCTTTACAGGCAATGCCAACTTCATTCTTTTTAAATTAAAGGAGTAGAAATTCCTAGAAATTGAAAAAGAAAGCAAGCTGTATTTGTGAAAAACTAATGCCCCCGCAGCACCAAAGTCCCAAAAGTTGTTTTTAACATGAAGGTCATTGTCAAGGTCAACAACCTTAGTGTCATTTGAAAGTGCTTCATTAGTTGAGTGTGCATGTCAAATATGAAGTCCCTATCCCTCATGATCCCAAAAATATAGCCAAGGTTAAAGTTGACAACAGACAAACAGACGAACTGGACAAAAACAATATGCTCCCAATCTATCAATCTGGGGGAAAAAAAAAACCACACTGATACTTTTAATACACAAAACGGTAAACACATGTTCAAAATACACAAAATATCTTACATCTACTGCCTGTGTAATTACTGTAATGTACCAAATACTGCATGTGTAATCACTGTAATGTACCAAATACATCTTACATCTACTGCCTGTGTCATTACTGTAATGTACCAAATACTGCCTGTGTCATTACTGTAATGTACCAAATACTGCCTGTGTAATTACTGTAATGTACCAAAGACTGCCTGTGTAATTACTGTAATGTACCAAATACTGCCTGTGTAATAACTGTAATGTACCAGATACTGCCTGTGTCATTAATGTAATGTACCAAATACATCTTACATCTACTGCCTGTGTAATTACTGTAATGTACCAAATACTGCCTGTGTCATTACTGTAATGTACCAAATACATCTTACATCTACTGCATGTGTAATTACTGTAATGTACCAAATACTGCCTGTGTCATTACTGTAATGTACCAAATACATTTTACATCTACTGCATGTGTAATTACTGTAATGTACCAGATACATCTTCTTATCACTCACTTTTACAAGTTTGTTTTCCAACGTTGTTCTCATTTCTCCAATATGATTACAGAAGAACTGTATGAGAGCAGTTTTCTGAACCACTCTGAGCATGGGAAGTGCTACTTTGTCTATGGTGGTCACTCTTACTTCAGCTGGGAAACTCAACTGAGTAAAAATGTCATACGCCACATCAACTGCTGCTTTCTGCTTGTCCAAAGATAGCCTATTAAAGAGGATCCAAAGAAAAGCTATTGCCATTCTTGATGCATACAATGAATACTACATGAAATTGTAAATGTAAATATCTGATCAAGTTCCCTATATAAATGTAATGAAATTTATTGCCTAAATCTTGCCATTCCCTGCATATTTGAAATTATACCACTTATCTCTTGGCAAAGGAATATTGCTTGGTTACCAAGTATGTTAATTATGAGTCAAGTATAAAAACCACAAACAGCTGATTATCAACTCAACAAAAGCAATGCCAAGCATGGCATCAACTCACATGGACCTTGACCTTTTCACCCCAAAGTCAATAGGGATCTTCCTCTCATTAGACTTCAGCTATATGAGAAGTATGAACCCAATAGGGCCAAAACTGTGGCTTCTAGATTTTAGAAGTTTACTTCTATATTTCTACATGGATTTCTTACAGAAACACGCACCTGTATATGAACAGTACCAATAATACATATCCGCCTGCAATGCTGTTCCAAGGGGATAAAAAGCCCAGGTTCGAGTAAAGCACAGTTTGACTTAGAGGGATAGTTATATATATAACTTTGGATTGGCACCTAAAAATGATTTCAAGGTTGTGTTGTTGGTGTTGGGGTAAACAATAGTCAACTGCACCTTATAAAAGAGGTATTTTGATATCATGTTTTAATTTATCTCCATAAATTACTGCTAGCTTAAAGATATAGCTTACTGGATCTTTTAATACAATACCGTAAGTGATCTTTTGATATGGCTTATTTTTTCTTTTGATACGACAACTAAAGTTAATTCTTTAACAATCTAATAAATATTTTGAAATGCCATCCATGCTTACCTTTTCAATGAAAGTGTTGATTTGCTCTAAAATTGGGATATCCTAGCTAACTTCTTAATGAACCTATTAATAGACTCCAGAATTGGGATACCCTAGCTTATGTCTAACTGAACCCATTGATAGACTCCAGAATTGGGATATCCTGGCTTATTTCTTAATGAACCTATTGATAGACTCCAGAATTGGGATATCCTGGCTTATTTCTTCCTGAACCTATTGATAGACTAAAGAATTGGGATATCCTAGCTTACTTCTTACTAAACCTATTGACAGGCTCCAGAATTGGGATACCCTAGCTTATGTCTAACTGAACCCATTGATAGACTCCAGAATTGGGATATCCTGGCTTATTTCTTCCTGAACCTATTGATAGACTCCAGAATTGGGATATCCTAGCTAACTTCTTACTAAACCTATTGACAGACTCCAGAATTGGGATATCCTAACTTATTTCTTACTGAACCTATTAATAGCCTCTATAATTGGGATATCCTAACTTATTTCTTACTGAACCTATTAATAGCCTCTAGAATTGGGATATCCTTACTTACTTCTTAATGAACCTATTGATAGACTAAAGAATTGGGATATCCTAGCTAACTTCTTACTAAACCTATTGACAGACTCCAGAACTGGGATATCCTAACTTATTTCTTACTGAACCTATTAATAGCCTCTAGAATTGGGATATCCTAGCTTACTTCTTACTAAACCTATTGACAGATTCCTGAATTGGGATATCCTTACTTACTTCTTAATGAACCTATTGATAGACTAAAGAATTGGGATATCCTAGCTTACTTCTTACTAAACCTATTGACAGACTCCAGAATTGGGATACCCTAGCTTATGTCTAACTGAACCCATTGATAGACTCCAGAATTGGGATATCCTGGCTTATTTCTTAATGAACCTATTGATAGACTCCAGAATTAGGATATCCTGGCTTATTTCTTCCTGAACCTATTGATAGACTAAAGAATTGGGATATCCTAGCTTACTTCTTACTAAACCTATTGACAGACTCCAGAATTGGGATACCCTAGCTTATGTCTAACTGAACCCATTGATAGACTCCAGAATTGGGATATCCTGGCTTTTTTCTTAATGAACCTATTGATAGACTCCAGAATTGGGATATCCTTACTGACTTCTTCCTGAACCTATTGATAGACTAAAGAATTGGGATATCCTAGCTAACTTCTTACTAAACCTATTGACAGACTCCAGAATTGGGATATCCTATTTTATTTCTTACTGAACCTATTAATAGCCTCTAGAATTGGGATATCCTAGCTTACTTCTTAATGAACTTATTGACAAACTCCAAAATTGGGATATCCTAGCTTATTTCTCACTGAACCTATTAATAGCCTCTAGAATTGGGATACCCTAGCTTATTTCTTAATGAACCTACTGACAGACTCCAGAATTGGGATATCCTAACTTATTTCTTTATGAAACTATTGATACATTCCCGACAGGAGACCCTTTAGCTTACCTTTTTGTAAATCTGTTGATCGACTCCAGAATGGGAGCTTCATACTGATGAGTAGGTTCTCTACAGAATACACTGATGAGAAGCTCCAGTAACATGAGGCTTCCAGACAGCTCCAGGCCATTCAATATCTGTAAATATCACATAGGCAAATTCTTATCTCCATTAACAAACTTTGAACAATAATAAATTTCTTATTTGTGTAATGTTTCACTTCACACCAAGATGAAATCACCAGTATGGTGTAACGTGTTATGATCAGCTTTCGATGGGGAAATTGCAGTTCTAAAAGAAAAAATTAAGAGAATTGTGGTTCCCGGCTTTGGGGATTCTATCCGTAAGGGTGCAGAGATCTATTACATACAGTCATGGTTGTGCATGTCTGCAGACACACATGCCAAATATGAAGGCCCTACGTCTTACGGTTAAAAAGTTAAATTGAAGTAGGTCAAAGGTCATAGTCAAGGTCACATGATAAAAAATTCTGGTACCAACGGAAAGGTATTGCAATTAGGGACACACATGCCAAATATGAAGGCCCTACCTCTTATGGTTAAAAAGTTTTGACCAATGTTAAAGTTTTTGTGACAGATGGACAGACAGATGGACAGACGAATGAGATTTAATGTCCGCACACTTTCACGAAAAGCAGGGTACAATAACTACCCTTTAGCACATACAGTCTCCAACTCATCCTAAACACTACTGAGTAGGAACCACGAGCTGATATACCAGCCTTTTGCATATCCGAACCACTAGGAACCTTCAGCAGATACACCAGTCTCCCACTTATCCAACTAGTAGGATAAAAGATATGTTGAAAAACAGAAAAAGCATATGCAATTAATGTGGGGCATGAATAAAAAGGGCAACACAAAACTTAACATCCCTTGGCATGGCACAAACTCCTCACCTACCAAATACCTTCATGTTTTACTAAGCAATCACTAGTTCTTTACATCATAGGCAATTTCTTAAGCATATTTAAAATTTCATACAATTTCCTTCAATGATCATGACCTTTACCCTATGACCTTGAAAATCAGCAGGGTTCATCCATTCTAGACCCTCCATTTGTAGAAGGTTTGTTGATCCTGAGCCGAGATGTTTGTCTCAAGTTAATTTTCACAAGGTTTCCAGAAACACATACTTAATGACAAGAGAGCAATGCTATATCCTCGTTATACATTTGAAAATATCTACCATTTCATTCTCTTCTTGACAACTAAAAAACAAATATATATTGACAAATGATTGCCATTACAGTTTTATACACTAGTTTCTCACTCTGTCTATGGCTGCAGTGTAGTCTTTATATTGTGGACTTTCTGCTTCAAACTCCCAACTCTTCAATGGAAAATTGTCAGCAACCAGTCTATCTAAGCTACCTCTGAAATCACAAGACAACATTGATCTAAGAGCACTATTATTGACAGATTGATTATTGTTTTGCGTCACTACATGTTAATTTCACTTAATGGTGACGTATCTGCTTAATGTATCACACAGAAATTTATACTTTTGCAACTTTTTTTTCATCCTAATATTTCATACATGTACAAACATAGTTTTAAGTTATAGGTAATCCAATGTGCCCATTAACTGTGTTAATGTGGTATATATGTATATGTAATATAAAATACTTACTTAAGTGTCTTTGAGTGAGGTTCTGGTAACATGGCAAAGAAGGGAAGTAAATCCAACACTCTTGTCTGAAAAACGTTTAAACATTTGTTTATTTCTACCGTATCATTCCAGAAACTGAAATAGTGCAGATTTCAAGAAATCCATGTTTTCCTGTCAGATGTATGACAATAAGATTTAAACGTTAGAAAAGTGAAGATTCATTTGCAGGCTTAACAACAAAGTAAGGATCCACAGGCCTTACCTCATTATCCTAGTCACAACACAGAGAGGATAAAAAGGCATTGTCCTAATCACATCACAGTAAGGACCCACAGGCCTTACCTCATCATCCTAGTCACAACATAGAGAGGATAGAAAGGCCTAAACACATTGTCCTAATCACAACACAGTAAGGACCCACTGGCCTTACCTCATCATCCTAGTCACAACACAGAGAGGATAGAAAGGCCTTAACACATTGTCCTAATCACAACAAAGTAAGGACCCACTGGCCTTACCTCATCATCCTAGTCACAACACAGAGAGGATTGAAAGGCCCTAACACTCTGTCCTAATCACATCACAGTAAGGACCCACTGGCCTTACCTCATAATCAAAGTCACAACACAGAGAGGATAGAAAGGCCTTTACACATTATTATCCTAATCACATCACAGTAAGGACCCACTGGCCTTACCTCATCATCATAGTCACAACACAGAGAGGATAGAAAGGCCTTAACACATTGTCCTAATCACATCACAGTAAAGACCCACTGGCCTTACCTCATCATCATAGTCACAACACAGAGAGGATAGAAAGGCCTTAACACATTGTCCTAATCACATCACAGTAAAGACCCACTGGCCTTACCTCATCATCATAGTCACAACACAGAGAGGATAGAAAGGCCTTAACACATTGTCCTAATCACATCACAGTTAAGACCCACTGGCCTTACCTCATCATCATAGTCACAACACAGAGAGGATAGAAAGGCCTTAACACATTGTCCTAATCACATCACAGTAAAGACCCACAGGCCTTACCTCATCATCATAGTCACAACACAGAGAGGATAGAAAGGCCTTAACACATTGTCCTAATCACATCTCAGTAAGGACCCAAATGCCTTAATTCATTATGCTAGTCACAACACTGAAAGGAACCAAATGTATGAATTCATAATCATAGTCACAACACAGTAGGGACCCAAAGGCCTTCATTCACTATCCTAGTCACAACACAATAAGGACCCAAAAACCTTAACTCATCATGATAGTCACAACACAGAAAGGAATGAAAGGTCTTAGCTCATTATTCAAGTCACAACACAATAAGGACCCAAAGGCCTTAGCTCACTATTCAAGTCACAACACAATAAGGACCCATAGGCCTTAGCTCATCCTAGAACCAACAAAGTGAGGACCCAAAGACCTTTACTCATTATTCTAGTCACATGACAGTATAGAACCAATGGCCTTAACACATTATCTTAGTTACAACACAGAAAGAATAGAAAGATCTGAACTCATTATCCTAGTTATATAACAATATGGACCAAAAGATATTAACTAACCATTCTAGTCAAAACACAGTAAAGAACCGAAAGCCTTAACTCACCATTCTTGTCACAACACAGTAAAGAACCGAAAGCCTTAACTCACCATTCTTGTCACAACACGGTAAAGAACCGAAAGCCTTAACTCACCATTCTTGTCATAACACTGTAAAGACCGAAAGGCCTCTACTCATCATCCTAGTCACAACACAATATGGACCAAAAGGCCTAAACTCACCATTCTAGTCATAACAAAGTAAGGACTCAAAAGGTCTTTACTTATCATTCTACTCATGATACAGTAAGGACCCAAAAGCCTTTCATCATATTCCTAGTCGCAACACAATAAGGACCTAAAGGCATTTACTCATGAGCATAAACACATGATAGTATGGATCCAAAAGCCTTAACTCATTACCTCTGTCATGAAACAATTCGGACCCAAAGGTCCTAATTCTTATTCCTAGTTACAACATAGTAACAAAGTAAGGAGTCAGAGACCTTAACTCATCACTTTAGTCCTGATACAGTAAGGATCCAAATAGCCTAGTTCATAATTCTAGTCATTCGTTACCCTAGTTACTTAACTTAATTACAACACAGTTAGTATCCTCTATATGACAAACATATGTTAAGTTCTATTATTCTCAGTTTGTTGTAAGACACAATCAGAATACTCACAAATTTTTCCTCCCAATAATTATTACTGATCATTTATGAACTAAAGTTAAGCTGCCAAGCTTCCCCCCTTATCAGATTTCCTGCTTGACTCCCTCTATATATCTACAGTGAGGTGCAGTCCTAACATAACATTATGTTCACGTCGCGTTAACGTGAAGTTTGCTTTCCTCGTGCGCTCAGGACTGCTGACGCGTTTGCGTTAACGCAGATTTCTACGTGAACTTAATTTCGAGACTGCGTGAACGCGATTGACTCCCGCGTTAACGCGCTTGACTGCCGCGTGAACGTGCTTGACAGCTACGTTCGCTTGCTTACAACTTAAAACTTTATTAACATGTTCATATAGAAGGATATGAAGGAGAATAGATATATACCTTGTGTATTTAAATATAAAAACACATTAATGTGTAAGTAAAATATTCAGAATTGAATAAAACCCTTCCGTGGATATTTTTAAAAATATTGAACGCAATTTCCTAACATTGACTTAAATTAAATTTATTCTTAATTTAGGAAAATAATAATAATAATAATAATAATAATAATCATCATGAAATAAAAATTAATTAAGATAATAATAATGATGATAATTATTGTATTCATGAATTATTAAAAACAGCTTTATTAGAAATAATAATAATAAATACATAAATAAGAAACACATGTAAATACATTAGATATAAATGAATCAACAAATAAGAAATAGATACATAAACTAATTAAAGATAAATAATTAAATGAAATTAGAAAGTAATCATGCCAGTATAAACTGGCGACGTTTTTTCATAAATACCTTATTGCATATTTACGCGATAATTTCCTTTGTTGTATTACATATAAAATCCTTCATGCAGGGTGTCATTTTAACATAACATTTAAAACACGTTTTTACGGCGACATTCGCGGTAATTTAATTGGATCCATTTTATTTTCTCCATCCGTACTGCATAGAGAATTAGAAATATAGAAATGTGAACGTGCGACTGGACCGAGCCCATGTGGAAATAAATCGCGTTAACGCGAATTCCCCCCCGCGTTAACACGAGGAGCGCACGCGCGTCCGGTCGAGCAGTCCTAGCACGTGTGCTAAAGCAGTCCTCGTGACCGCTTTTCGCGTTGACGTGCATGTTATGTTAGGACTGCACCCATCTGTATGTGCTGTAATGGCTAAGGTTACCCAGATATATTTCATTCTAGTAGTCACTTTTCTATACATGTACTACTTAGCACAAACCATTACATATTACACACCTGCTGGTCTCCTAAGGTATAATAAAATGTCTTATCTGTCTGGCTTCTCCAGATACCTTACAGTCTACTGGCAATATACCTTATACACCTGCTGGTCTCCCTAGGTATATCAAAATGTCTTATGTGCCTGGCTTCTCCAGGTACCTAACAATCTACTAAGCTATATGCCTTATACCCCTGCTGGTCTCCCCAGGTATATCAAAATGTCTTATCTGTCTGGCTTCTCCAGGTACCTCACAGTCTACTAAGCTATATACCTTATACACCTGCTGGTCTCCCCAGGTAAATCAAAATGTCTTATCTGCCTGGCTTCTCCAGGTACCTCACAATCTACTAGCAATATACCTTATACACCTGCTGGTCTCCCCAGGTATATCAAAATGTCTTATCTGCCTGGCTTCTCCAGGTACCTCACAATCTACTAGCAATATACCTTATACACCTGCTGGTCTCCCCAGGTATATCAAAATGTCTTATCTGTCTGGCTTCTCCAGGTACCTCACAGTCTACTAAGCTATATACCTTATACACCTGCTGGTCTCCCCAGGTAAATCAAAATGTCTTATCTGTCTGGCTTCTCCAGGTACCTCACAGTCTACTAAGCAATATACCTTATACACCTGCTGGTCTCCCCAGGTATATCAAAATGTCTTATGTGTCTGGCTTCTCTAGGTACCTCACAATCTACTAAGCAATATACCTTATACACCTGCTGGTCTCCCCAGGTATATCAAAATGTCTTATCTGTCTGGCTTCTCCAGGTACCTCACAGTCTACTAAGCAATATACCTTATACACCTGCTGGTCTCCCCAGGTATATCAAAATGTCTTATGTGTCTGGCTTCTCCAGGTACCTCACAATCTACTAAGCAATATACCTTATACACCTGCTGGTCCCCCCAGGTATATCAAAATGTCTAATGTGTCTGGTTTCTCCAGGTACCTCACAATCTACTAAGCTATATACCTTATACACCTGCTGGTCTCCCCAGGTATATCAAAATGTCTTATGTGTCTGGCTTCTCCAGGTACCTCACAATCTACTAGCAATATACCTCATACACCTGCTGGTCTCCCCAGGTATACTTAGATGCCATATCTGCCCGCACCCCAGATATGATTATGTGCTAATCTAGAAGGAATCATGCGTATAACTTGCAATCTAATATTAGATTAGTTTTGTTGTTGGTAATCAATCTGTGATAGATAATGAACAAGTCGTTGATATAAAACATACCTTGAAAGCTAAATTAGTTTTGTTGCTGGTCAGCATCTTGTGATAGGTAATGAAAACGCTATTGATGTAAAACATACCTTGAAAGCTAGATTAGTTTTGTTGTTGGTCAGCATCTTTTGATACATGGTGAACACGTCTTTGAAATGAGGATGTGCAGGATTACTCACAAACTGTAAAACATGGTTCATTCTAAAAATATCTATCAAAAAACAAAATCACAAAACAATAATCCATTCAGCAAAAATATGATTTGATATCACATCTTATCAAAATGAATCTTAATAACAAAATGAAATACGAACACTCAGCACCTTAAAAACCATATTATTCAGAAAACAGTACAGTTTATTTGATAACATGCTGCTTTTTCATGCTTTCAAAATAAGAGATAGAAACCAGAATCCATCAAATGACTGCTACCTTGCTATCCAGCAGTACCATTTTTGTAAGTAATAACAAGGCCATGCTGTGAAGATCTATGGAGGTATTACTGTCCCACCATCCTGAGAACTGTTTCCACTGACCCAGAATTGATGACACTAAGTTGCTACCCATTCTGAGGAAGTATATATTATGTATAAATTATTTATAATGAAAGCTTATAAAGAATAATCAACATTATGACAATATGTAAGAAATGGACCAGTATAGTTAAGAATTTACAAGAAAATTTGAAAGTATTTATGTTTGCTTCAGATTGTAGCTTATTAAATATAATTTCACTGCTTCAATTGGAAAGTACAGGCATCTCTTCATGAACTCAACTTGACATCAAATACTATTTGATTCTGAAAATGACATGTGGACATGGACTTCTAAACGCTAATTTTTGACGCAGACCTTGCTCTCGTACATGGTTTATTCATAAATTAATACTACTGTATAAATCAAATTACGTTTTTCTGAGTTCCTTGTCTCTTGAGACGTGATCAACCATGGACACTACGACACTACTGATTCGTCTGCCATTCTTCATAGCCTGGTCAGCCAATAAAGGCATGACATCCCCTGCAGTGTCCACTAACTGAGCCACAACAACAGTCTGAAATGTACTAAAGAACAGTTCCCCCAAACACTGGCTATATCCTTTGGTAGAACTTTGGACAGGGCATGTACTGAGAATGGTTTCAACTAATTTCTTAGCCTGTAAAAAAAAGGTTAATTGCATAAAACATTTAAATTCTGTATGAAAAGTGAAAACAAAATTACTTTAAAATGTAAGTAAAACTAAAACAGTCTGTATGGAAAAAATACATCCCCCTCATGTAAGCAGGGTGGCACAATGCTAACTCTGAAGGATTGCTACAAATTATTATTGAAATGATATAATTCTGTCTAAACTATAAAACATCTGCAAATCATATGTACCAAAGTGATACTATTGAAGAACCTACATGAAATCCTACATGACATAATTTCCTTTAAACCATCAATCATTTGCAAATCCTACATGACATAATTTCCTTTAAACCATCAATCATTTGCAAATCCTACATGACATAATTTCCTTTAAACCGTCAATCATTTGCAAATCCTACATGACATAATTTCCTTTAAACCATCAATCATTTGCAAATTACATCTATCAAAGTGATACTATTTAAAACTTACTGGAAATCCTAAATGGAAAGCCAAGTTAAGCAGTGACTTTGCTGATGAGAGTACAGTGGGTGACAATGATACTGCTGTCAGTGTGCCATCTACAGATTCTGTCAATCCCTGTAATGAGACACATGATCTACACAAGGTAATATTATAGTGAGTGACAATGATACTGCTGTCAGTGTGCCATCCACAGATTCTGTCAATCCCTGTAATGAGACACATGATCTACACAAGGTAATATTACAGTGGGTGACAATGATACTGCTGTCAGTGTGCCATCCACAGATTCTGTCAATCCCTGTAATGAGACACATGATCTACACAAGGTAATATTACAGTGGGTGACAATGATACTGCTGTCAGTGTGCCATCCACAGATTCTGTCAATCCCTGTAATGAGACACATGATCTACACAAGGTAATATTACAGTGAGTGACAATGATACTGCTGTCAGTGTGCCATCCACAGATTCTGTCAATCCCTGTAATGAGACACATGATCTACACAAGGTAATATTACAGTGGGTGACAATGATACTGCTGTCAGTGTGCCATCTACAGATTCTGTCAATCCCTGTAATGAGACACATGATCTACACAAGGTAATATTACAGTGGGTGACAATGATACTGCTGTCAGTGTGCCATCTACAGATTCTGTCAATCCCTGTAATG
Source organism: Pteria penguin (assembly GCA_035048485.1). NCBI lineage: Eukaryota > Metazoa > Mollusca > Bivalvia > Pterioida > Pteriidae > Pteria > Pteria penguin. The sequence goes on from CM068580.1 coordinate 89,796,506, forward strand.
AGACACATGATCTACACAAGGTAATATTACAGTGGGTGACAATGATACTGCTGTCAGTGTGCCATCTACAGATTCTGTCAATCCCTGTAATGAGACACATGATCTACACAAGGTAATATTACAGTGGGTGACAATGATACTGCTGTCAGTGTGCCATCCACAGATTCTGTCAATCCCTGTAATGAGACACATGATCTACACAAGGTAATATTACAGTGAGTGACAATGATACTGCTGTCAGTGTGCCATCTACAGATTCTGTCAATCCCTGTAATGAGACACATGATCTACACAAGGTAATATTACAGTGGGTGACAATGATACTGCTGTCAGTGTGCCATCCACAGATTCTCTCAATCCCTGTAATGAGACACATGATCTACACAAGGTAATATTACAGTGGGTGACAATGATACTGCTGTCAGTGTGCCATCTACAGATTCTGTCAATCCCTGTAATGAGACACATGATCTACACAAGGTAATATTACAGTGGGTGACAATGATACTGCTGTCAGTGTGCCATCTACAGATTCTGTCAATCCCTGTAATGAGACACATGATCTACACAAGGTAATATTACAGTGGGTGACAATGATACTGCTGTCAGTGTGCCATCCACAGATTCTGTCAATCCCTGTAATGAGACACATGATCTACACAAGGTAATATTACAGTGAGTGACAATGATACTGCTGTCAGTGTGCCATCCACAGATTCTGTCAATCCCTGTAATGAGACACATGATCTACACAAGGTAATATTACAGTTGGTGACAATGATACTGCTGTCAGTGTGCCATCCACAGATTCTGTCAATCCCTGTAATGAGACACATGACCTAAACAAGGCAATATTGGAAATATTAAAAGATGGTTTAATCATACCTGTCACCTGATGCAGTTTTGACAGGCCATACCAATTTTTTTACCCTTTTACCCAATAATCTAATTGTCAGCCATAACTTGTGCAAGTCCCCTGAAACTCCCATTTTTCATAACTTAAACTGCAATAGCTGGAATTTTGTGTCTTTGATATAACTAGAAATGAGTGATATAACTAGAAATAAGTGATATGACTGGAAATGAGTGATATGACTAGAAATGAGTGATATGACTAGAAATGAGTGATTAATCTCCTCTAATACAGTGCTCATTGCGCCTCCATCACGATTTGTTAATTACTTGGAGGTGTAGCTGAGTTTCACTACTGTTGATTGGATAATTATGCTGAAGTAACTAATTTAACTGGGGCTTCATTAAGAATGTGTAGAATGTGATAAAATTATAGAAACAGTCAAGTAAACATCAGTTTAATATGATTCCAACACTTCATGACTGACACTGAATCATAACAAGAGGCATTAATGGGCCTAAATCACTCACATCAACAAACGAAAAATTAAAAATTTGGAAAAACAACAAATTCCAAGACATAAAAAAGCATCAACAATCTGATTTCAGAATAGGACCAACTACACTTAATAAGTTACTTTTTTTAATCTCTTTGGTGCATTCTGTGTGTAGAAATAGGACCAACTACACTTAATAATTTACTTTTTTTTAATCTCTTTGGTGCATTCTGTGTGTAGAAATAGGACCAACTACACTTAATAAGTTATTTTTTTTTAATCTTTCTGATGCATTTAAAGTGTTGGAATTGGACTAACTACACTTAATAATTTGCTTTTTTTTCTTTGGTGCATTCAGTATGTAGATCTCTGCAGTTGATTTAATAACGTTTGTCAAAGAAGGGTAACTTCTTATGCCTATGCTGTCTTGATCTGGTGCATTCAGTATGTAGATCTCTGCAGTTGATTTAATGACGTTTGTCAAAGAAGGGTAACTTCTTATGCCTATGCTGTCTTGACCTGGATCTATCGTTTATCTCAAGTTATAATAATTGCAAAAAATGCCTTGAGATGTTAAAGAAAATTGACTACAGAATGTCCCCCAAAATAGCAACACTATTGAGGACACCTTTCTAGATCAATCTGGATATTCACTTCGTTGATCTATGCAGCCTATGAAGAAGTTGGTCAAAAGAGAGTATGCCCTGAATACACTTAACAGATTTGTCTGAAAAACAACAGTAAAATTTGTATGGAACCTGTAAAAATTTTAGGACAGGATTCCCCTTACAATATGCACATTTACATATTGTGACCTTTGTTTGTACTTTAAAGTTTCATTAAAATCCTTTAAAGAGTTAAAGAGGAGTTCCAAAGACAAGGTGAATTTACTATATATATAATAAGAATCTAAGTCTAAGGGCCAAAACTCTGAAAAAACTTTTTGGATAACATTCCCCTTACAATATGCACATCTACATATTGTGATCTTTGTATGCATCAAGTTTCATTAAAATCTCCAAGGTCGTTAGGAGAAGTTGTGAGGAGAAATGGTATCATGAAGGAATGATGGCAAGGTGCAATACTAAATGTTCTCAGTCATACATGGCAGGGATATCAAAAATAACAAAGCATATCATGTTCCATTGTTGGAAACCCATGGTTGGTTGCAATTCTCTTACACTGCAACAGACTGTGGGTTTCCAACTATGATTATATTCAAATTCAGAAAACATTTCAGATTCTAATTCTGACTTAGTCTTAACAATTTACCTGAAGGACGTGATTCATGATGTTTTCTTTTAATGCAGCAGCATTTGAAACAACATTTCCCAAGATTCCCACTCTCTTCATGATGTCATATCCAGTTACTAGTTGCTGCAGTTTTACAGAATCCACATTACAGTCAGACAGAGGCCTTTTTATCTGTACTGCAAGGTCCCGCTCTCCTTGAAGACAATTGGCAAACTCTTTTTGCATATTACCTAAAACCTTTGCTGACAAAATTCCTGCTGTACTTAAGATTTTAAGTAACTTCTCCATCTGAAAAAAAATTCAATAATTTGATAAATCATCTAACACTAAGACAATACAGCTTTCCTGAAGTATTAAGTCAAGTTTAATTCCTGGATTTCGTTAAATAGCTTGGGCACCTATTGTTGACAAATTTATTACAGCAACATAAAACACCAATAAACCAAACTCAGTTATTATCTATGCAAAACCTTTCTTACCTCATGTGGTAGACTGGCTGCAGGAACCATGTCTTACCTCATATGGTAGACTTTGGCTGCAGGGAACATGTCTTACCTCATATGGTAGACTTTGGCTGCAGGGAACATGTCTTACTTAATATGGTAGACTTTGGCTGCAGGGAACATGTCTTACCTCATATGGTAGATTTTGGCTGCAGGGAACATGTGCTGTCACCATATACTTGAAATATTCGTGGTGTGACGTTAAACAAAAATCAATCAATCAATCAAGCAGGGAACATGTCTTACTTCATATGGTAGATTTTGGCTTAAGGAAACATGTCTTACCTCATATGGTAGATTTTCACTGCAGAGAACACACTTTACCTCATAGGGGAGTATTTTTACTGTAAGGATCATGCCTTACCTCATGTGGTAGATATTTGCTGTAGAGAACACCTGTATCTCATATGAGAGATTTATTCCACAGGGAACACAACATACCTCATGTGGTAGATTTTTTTTCCACAGGGAACATAACATACCTCATATGATAGATTTTTCCCACAGGGAACACAACATACCTCATGTGGTAGATTTTTTTTCACAGGGAACACAACATACCTCATGTGGTAGATTTTTCATTACTTCTATATCACCAATATTGAATCCTACAGAGGCTGGTTCTATCACACAGAGGCAGATCAGTCTCCATAAATCCGTATTCCACATCTCCGCAGGAATCATCTAAACACATGTACAACAATAATGAGTAAACAACACATGTAGTATTATCAACAAATACACATCATTAACAAATGATACCCAGCATACAGCAACAATAGACAGGGTTCAGCAATGACAGAAGCGCTGATCTTCTGAAGTCTAACCAAACATCTGCAAAAACCCAACCCACACAACAAACATACATCTAGAAGATACAGCAAAAATGGAACTACTGACTTAAAGAATACATCCAAAGACACAACACACACATCCAGCTGACTAGCAAAGATGGAACTGCTGACCTCCTGGTCACTTACCCTGGGGACAACACAACACACACACACACACATCCAGCAGACCTAGTGGAGATAGAACCACTGACCTCCTGGTGACTTACCCTGGGGCAATACAAAACACACATCCAGCAGACCCAGTGAAGACAGAACCACTGACCTGGTGACTTACCCTGCGGCAATACAACACACACATCCAGCAGACCCAGTGAAGATAGAACCACTGACCTCCTGGTGACTTACCCTGGGGCGATACAACACACACATCCAGCAGACCTAGTGGAGATAGAACCACTGACCTCCTGGTGACTTACCCTGCGGCAATACAATACACACACATCCCGCAGACCTAGTGGAGATAGAACCACTGACCTGGTGACTTACCCTGGGGCAATACAACACACACATCCAGCAGACCTAGTGGAGATAGAACCACTGACCTGGTGACTTACCCTGCGGCAATACAACACACATCCAGCAGACCCAGTGAAGATAGAACCACTGACCTGGTGACTTACCCTGGGGCAATACAACACACACATCCAGCAGACCCAGGGAAGACAGAACCACTGACCTGGTGACTTACCCTGGGGCAATACAACACACACATCCAGCAGACCTAGGGAAGATAGAACCACTGACCTGGTGACTTTCCCTGGGGCAATACAACACACACATCCAGCAGACCTAGTGAAGATAGAACCACTGACCTGGTGACTTACCCTGGGGCAATACAACACACACATCCAGCAGACCCAGTGAAGATAGAACCACTGACCTGGTGACTTACCCTGGGGCAATACAACACACACATCCAGCAGACCTAGTGGAGATAGAACCACTGACCTCCTGGTGACTTACCCTGCGGCAATACAACACACACACATCCAGCAGACCTAGTGAAGACAGAACCACTGACCTCCTGGTGACTTACCCTGGGGCAATACAACACACACATCCAGCAGACCCAGTGAAGATAGAACCACTGACCTGGTGACTTACCCTGCGGCAATACAACACACAAATCCAGCAGACCTAGTGGAGATAGAACCACTGACCTCCTGGTGACTTACCCTGGGGCAATACAACACACACATCCAGCAGACCCAGGGAAGACAGAACCACTGACCTGGCGACTTACCCTGGGGCAATACAACACACACATCCAGCAGACCCAGTGAAGATAGAACCACTGACCTCCTGGTGACTTACCCTGGGGCAATACAACACACACATCCAGCAGACCTAGTGGAGATAGAACCACTGACCTCCTGGTGACTTACCCTGGGGCAATACAACACACACATCCAGCAGACCCAGTGAAGACAGAACCACTGACCTGGTGACTTACCCTGCGGCAATTCAACGAACACATCCAGCAGACCCAGTAAAGATAGAACCACTGACCTGGTGACTTTACCTGGGGCAATACAAAACAAACATCCAGCAGACCCCGTGAAGACAGAACCACTGACCTCCTGGTGACTTACCCTGCGGCAATTCAATGAATACATCCAGCAGACCCAGTGAAGATAGAACCACTGACCTGGTGACTTAACCTGGGGCAATACAACACACATATCCAGCAGACCCAGTGAAGATAGAACCACTGACCTCCTGGTGACTTACCCTGGGGCAATACAACACACACATCCAGCAGACCCAGTGAAGATAGAACCACTGACCTGGTGACTTACCCTGCGGCAATACAACACACACATCCAGCAGACTTAGTGGAGATAGAACCACTGACCTGGTGACTTACCCTGGGGCAATACAACACACACATCCAGCAGACCCAGTGAAGATAGAACCACTGACCTCCTGGTGACTTACCCTGGGGCAATACAACACACACATCCAGCAGACCAAGTGAAAACAGAACCACTGACCTCCTGATGACTTACCCTGGGGCAATACAACACACACATCCAGCAGACCCAGTGAAGACAGAACCACTGACCTCCTGGTGACTTACCCTGCGGCAATTCAACGAACACATCCAGCAGACCCAGTGAAGATAGAACCACTGACCTCCTGGTGACTTTACCTGGGGCAATACAACACAAACATCCTGCAGACCTAGTGGAGATAGAACCACTGACCTCCTGGTGACTTACCCTGGTGCAATACAACACACACATCCAGCAGACCCAGTGAAGATAGAATCACTGACCTGGTGACTTGCCCTGGGCGAATACAACACACACATCCAGCAGGCCTAGTGGAGATAGAACCACTGACCTCCTGGTGACTTACCCTGGGGCAATACAACACACACATCCAGCAGACCTAGTGGAGATAGAACCACTGACCTGGTGACTTACCCTGGGCGAATACAACACACACATCCAGCAGACCCAGTGAAGACAGAACCACTGACCTCCTGGTGACTTACCCTGGGGCAATACAACACACACATCCAGCAGACCTAGTGAAGACAGAACCACTGACCTCCTGGTGACTTACCCTGGGGCAATACAACACACACATCCAGCAGACCTAGTGAAGACAGAACCACTGACCTCCTGGTGACTTACCCTGGGGCAATACAACACACACATCCAGTAGACCTAGTGGAGATAGAACCACTGACCTGGTGACTTACCCTGGGCGAATACAACACACACATCCAGCAGACCTAGTGAAGACAGAACCACTGACCTCCTGGTGACTTACCCTGGGGCAATACAACACACACATCCAGCAGACCTAGTGAAGACAGAACCACTGACCTCCTGGTGACTTACCCTGGGGCAATACAACACACACATCCAGCAGACCCAGTGAAGACAGAACCACTGACCTGGTGACTTACCCTGGGGCAATACGACACACACATCCAGCAGACCTAGTGGAGATAGAACCACTGACCTCCTGGTGACTTACCCTGGGCGAATACAACACACACATCCAGCAGACTTAGTGAAGACAGAACCAATGACCTCCTGGTGACTTACCCTGGGCGAATACAACACACACATCCAGCAGACCTAGTGAAGACAGAACCACTGACCTCCTGGTGACTTACCCTGCGGCAATACAACACACACATCCAGCAGACCCAGTGAAGACAGAACCACTGACCTGGTGACTTACCCTGCGGCAATACAACACACACATCCAGCAGACCTAGTGAAGACAGAACCACTGACCTGGTGACTTACCCTGGGCGAATACAACACACACATCCAGCAGACCCAGTGAAGATAGAACCACTGACCTCCTGGTGACTTACCCTGGGGCAATACAATACACACATCCAGCAGACCCAGTGAAGATAGAACTGCTAATCTTCTTATGACTTTCCTAACACTTCTACTATGTACACAACTCAAACATCAAGCAGACCAAGTGATGACATAACCACTGATCTCCAGATGACTTCCCAAACACAACATACACATTTACCCTACATATGTAACACTACAGTGATCAGAGTGACATAACCACTGATCTCCAGATGACTTCCCAAACACAATATACACATTTTCCCTACACATGTAACACTAAAGTGATCAGAATGACATAACCACTGATCTTCAGATGACTTCCCAAACACAGCATACACATTTACCCTACACATGTTACACTAAAGTGATCAGAGTGAGCAGTAGTCATCTACATAATAACATTTTTCTTACCTTGAATGCATTTCCCTTTGACTTGCCTAGTAGAACAGCCAAGAAGTACAGCACTCTGACTGTCACTGTACATTTGACCCTATATATGAAAAGACACATTTTCATAATTACAAAATTTGATGTTTAAATTGTTTCATAACATCTGACATAGTTAATGAAAAGCTCCTGAATTCCATACATATGTTACATTATGGTCAAGCATTCTCAAACATCCACACATTTGAGAAAATAAATGTTACTGATTTATAATAATAATATAATTTAACACTTACGACATAAGTTCTAACCTTGAAATATGAAATTAAGAAACATGTCATTCTGCATCCAAATCGTGAAATTCTACTATCAGAATAGCAGTTTCCTATTATCAATTTGACAATAGGTGATTTGGTGTCAGAGAGGATGAGCGGGTCACCTTAGAACTCACTGTAAAATTCTCTCCTTGTCACATTACAATTTGACCTCCATGGAGGGTATGTGGGACAATGTTTCCACCACTAGATACTAGTGTTACTGCAGAAAAATCACTTTAACACATAAATCATTTTTCATTTCATTGCTGTAAATATCAAGTAAATAAAGTTTCATGAGTTAAATCATACTTATTGAATTCTTCTATTTCTCTTGGAGTGAAGAATTCAGTTTTTGTTCTGCCATCAAATAGATTTGCCACACTTGACAAGTCAGACATGGCAATGTTTTCCACAAAGTACTGTATGCTCTTGAATATTTTGGTCTGTTTTATTCCATCTCCTGTAAAAAGGATATATGAAATCTGACAAATGTGTTATAGTGTAGACTTGCTTGACCCTTTTCACATTACACAGAGATGATTTCGCTGACAAGGTAACAGCATGTACTTGATACAATGCATAGAAATTAAGACCTTTGCAACAACCTACTCAAAGCAATGCGAGATCTTCTATGTGTCAGCTTTACTGGCACTCAGGATCTTGCTTTATGTGCTAAGTCTACCAAAAACTCAGGACCTTACTTTATGAGTCACTTCTACCAGTACTCAGGACCTTACTTTATATGTCAGGTCTACCATCACTCAGGACCATACTTTATGTGTCTGGTCTACCATCACTCAGGACCATACTTTATGTGTCTGGTCTTCCTGGACTCAGGACCTTGCTTTATGTATCAAGTCTATCAGAACTCGGGACCTTGCTTTATGTGTCAGGTCTACCAGCACTCAGGACCCTGCTTTATGCGTCTGGTCTATCGGGACTCAGGACTTTGTTTTATATGTCAGGTCTACCATGACTCAGGACTTTGCCTTATGTGTCTGGTCTATCAGGACTCAGGACCTTGCTTTATGTGTCAGGTCTACAAGCACTCATGACCTTACTTTATGTGTCAGGTCTACCAGCACTCAGGACTTTGTTTTATGTGTCTGGTCTACCAGAACTCAGGACCTTGCTTTGTATCAGGTCTTTGAGCACTCAGGACTTTGTTTTATATGTCAGGTCTATCATGACTCAGGACCTTACTTAATGTGTCAAGTCTACCAGCACTCAGGACCTTGCTTTATGTCAGGTCTACTAGCACTCAGGACTTTGTTTTATGTGTCTGGTCTATCAGGACTCAGGACCTTGCTTTATGTGTCAGGTCTACCAGGACTCAGGACCCTGCTTTATGTGTCTGGTCTATCAGGACTTAGGACTTTGTTTTATGTGTCAGGTCTACCAGGACTCAAGACCTTGCCTTATGTGTCTGGTCTATCAGGATTCAGGACCTTGCTTTGTGTCAGGCCTACCAGCATTCAGGACCTTACTTTATGTATCAGGTCTACCAGCAATCAGGACCTTGCTTTATGTCAGGTCTACCAGCACTCAGGACTTTGCTTTGTGTGTCAGGTCTACCAGGACTCAGGACCTTGCCTTATGTGTCTGGTCTATCAGGACTCAGAACCTTGCTTTATGTGTCAGGTCTACCAGCACTCAGGACCTTGTTTTATAATGTCTCATCCAAAGATAGAACCAAAACAAACCAACCTGTGGAACTCAAGCCTGAGACCTTTCTGTCACAAGTAAAGCACCTATGTGTCAGCTTTACTGGCACTCAGGATATTGCTTTATGTGCAAGTCTATCAAAAACTCAGGTCCTTACTTTATAAGTCACTTCTTTCAGTACTCAGGACCTTACTTTATGTGTCAGGTCTACCATCACTCAGGACCTTACTTTATGTGTCAGGTCCTCCTGGACTCAGGACCTTACTTTATGTATCAGGTCTACCAGCAATCTGGACCTTGCTTTATGTCAGGTCTACCAGCACTCAGGACTTTGCTTTATGTGTCAGGTCTATCAGGACCTTGCTTTATGTGTCAGGTCTACAAGCACTCATGACCTTACCTTATGTGTCAGGTCTACCAGGACTCAGGACCTTGCCTTATGTGTCAGGTCTACCAGCACTCAGGACCTTGCTTTATAATGTCTCATCCAAAGATAGAACCAAAACCAACCAACCTGTGGAACTCAAGCCTGAGACCTTTCTGTCACAAGTAAAGCACCCAATGAATTGAGCTCTGCCTGCTCAATATTCAATTCAAAGCTTATATCATACATTGTGCCTACATCACACAATGTGCCTATACAGTGAATATAATCATTTACCTAAGGTAATCAGCAGGTGTAAGAAACAATCAATCAAAAGCTTGAAGAGCCACAAAGGCGTCGAGCTAAATTTCGTTTAAAGCTGTCAAAAGTAGCAGAAATTGACCAGTCGTATTCATCTTTTTTGTTGAATTCCGATAATTTTTGGAATAGTGTAAATTTAAGAGCTTAAGGACCAACAGCCATATATCATATGATATATCATCATAACATTTTATTGTTCTTTACGTCATTCTTGCAAAAATATGTCAAATATCTTTTCACAAAGAATGTACATGTGAAATCAATCGAACACCACTGACATTTTTTTTTACAAAGATTGAAATGGACGAGTTGTTACCATTGCCTGTAAAATATGGAAGCCTTATGCTGAATTTGTTTTAAGATATGGTCTAGGTTACTATTTTTGTCTATGCTACTAACACTGACACTAGGGCCAACAGCTTCTATATATATGGTCCAAACACACTAGTTATTATTCAGTCGTTTATTGTATGTGCACGGTAAGGGCTACAACGCCATGCCGTTTGCCGTAATGACGCAAGTCAATTGTGCATCACAATCGCACTTTATCGGTTGATTTGGAATAAAATCTTCACATGTAAGTTCTATGTAATTTATTTTTCAAGCATTCAGTCTAAAATTCTGTCTTAATCCATGCTATCATCCTTTACATCTGCATTAAATTTTGTAGGCGATTTGAAAACTTTCTCGGCTGCCAATTTTTATGCCTTTGTGGGAACTTTTCCAGATATGTGGAAGACCATGTGATATATACACATGCTACTTCCCTAATAAGGAAAAAATGAGGCGTGGCTTAAGAAATTTTAGCGGGAAAATTCACAACTGCGCAAAAACAAGTAACTCCCATTAACATAAAGCTATTTGGCTTTGTGACCAACATCTTGATCATTTAATGCTATTCCGATTGCAACTTAAACTTTTTAAAAAGCTTGTTTAAGATAGACTGGAGTTACCTGCTCTTGCTTGCTATCGCTGCACAAAGAGTTAAGTGACCACCGCCATTTTGTAGAGGCTATTCCCTGTCCAGCAAGTGTTATTTATAGCACAGACGGTAAGGGCAGATAAGAAGCTGTACACACTGTGTGTAGATATTTTTAAAATTTGTCTGCAGTAGCATACACAGCATAGGTATACAGTACCTAATGTAATTTACGAGAGGCTCATGATGTTTAGCCTTGAAGATGTAATTAATTTTGTCTATATTTGTTGATTCTATGTTAAATGAATGAAACAAAACGAAATCCAGTGAGATAAAAATAACCGATAACGCGTCACTTGAACCTAGGTCAGCCTCATTATGAATTAGTGGTCACCTGTCTAGATATCTTTGTGATACGCATTGCCAGTCTATATTTAGGATTCTATGAAATATTTTATTTGTTCTTTTTTAGACTAAAATTTATATCTACATACATGTATATTATTATTATATTATTCATATTATTATATGTATTTCGAAGATTGTGCGATCGGTTTCCATATTGGTGCTTAATGTCAATTTATAGGCCTTGATCGCATGCGTTACAAGCGTTCTACTACAATTTCTCCAAATAAGGCAATATGTCACGTGGTCTTACCCATATTTGGAAAAATTCCCATGAAGTGTAATTGTAATTCATAATCGGCTTGCGTCATCACGGCGAATGAATATTTTAACACACACAATAAGCGACAGAATAATACGTGTTTTAAGGCAATATATTGATAATTTAAGTTAAGTAGACGTATGCTTAAACCTATTTCTGTGCAATGAAATTTCAATAACAAGGATAACAAAGCCGGTTTTGCGAGAACTTTTACTACGTTTAGTACTTTTAAAGAAGGCACTACTTTGTTACGTGAATTGAAAAGGCGGTGCAGAGGTAAAATTTTTACGATCGCTAGAAGCTGTCGAGCATGCTGCTCGATGCCTTAAAAATTACTATATTATTCCATGAACTTAACTTATATAGTATATTCTGGATTTGTTGCATGCACATAGTGGTTTATTTTTACACCTTCCTAAGACTGATAAATTGTGAGCCTGACCTGCGAACATGTCCACTGAGGTTATCAAGTCCTGACCAAACACCCAGCTATAGCAGTCCAGTGGTGCCAAGACCATATCAAACCAGGACAATATAGAATGAAAAGAGAATCTCTGGTCAATATCAGTCAGAACTGGACAGTTTGCTATCCCTGACTTCTCCTTTGATACTTTTTCATTTCCTTCGAATCTAATAAATAAAAAATATGAAAATCGTTTAATAATTCCTTGTCAAAATTATTTAATAATTTCTTATCAAGTTCACTTGTCAATCTTAACATCATGTCTAGGGTAGTTTTAGCTGACTGCAATCAGTCAATCTTAACATCATGTCTAGGGTAGTTTTAGCTGACTGCAATCAGTCAATCTTAACATCATGTCAAGGGTAGTTTAAGTTGACTGCAATCAGTCAATCTTAACATCATGTTTAGGGTAGTTTTAGCTAACTATAATCAGTCTATCTTAATGTCATGTCTAGGGTAGATTTAGCTGACTACCATAATTTTCGGTATATAGGTCGATATTTTTTTTTCTCAGAATAATGACCCCTCCATCTATACAGCGCTTCGACCAAACTATGGCTCAGATTAAATATCTTTTGTAGAATATGTACTAAAGAGGTAAAAGCAACTATAAAAAGGTGGTATTAAATGAGTGAATGATTCTATCTGACCAGTTTATTTGTCTGTCATTAATGTTTTAATCATGGTCATCAGACATTTAAACACAATAGACTCATGTTCCTAAGTTGGTGAAGAAATATGTAGGTTAATCCTATATGGTATTTCTTTGCCATTGATGCCTTATCTAGGGCAATAAAGTATAAACATAATAAATACTTGACTCGATACGTGCTCATATAAGTGACATTTCAAAGGATTGTATCAAGGCTACAAACAGTGTCCCAGCAGTTATTCCCGGCGGACTTAAGAAACTACTTCAGCCTCTCGATATTTCGGATAACCGTGTGTTCAAGAATGAACTACATCGTATTTGGGAGCACTGGATGTGTGATGGCGAACATTTTTTCACCAAAACGAGACGTATGCGCCGCCCATCTTACGCAACCGTTGTTCAGTGGTTGGAGGACGCTTGGGCAGGTGTATCAACTTCAGTTATCAACAGCGGGTTCCTGAAGGCAGAGATCTGTTGCATTCCGGATGTCATGTCCGATGCCGAAGACCAAGCAGTCCATGACATAGACAATAGTCCATTGGCACTCACGTCCATCTTCTATTCTGACATGGAAGATGATGATTTTGAAGGATTTGAAAGTGATAGAGACAACTGATATTAATCTATTAATATAAGTAATAGGGAAATAAGGAAAGGACTGCAATGTTTTAGACTGTTCAAATATATGTTTCATTAATTAATTCATTCATAGTGCTTTATTATTATGATTATTTGAATTAAAACTTGTCAAATCTGAAGTTTCACAATCTTATGTTTTGTTTGCCTTTATGCTGCAGAGATGAAAAGTTTACCCTAGACGCAATTGTACCACGACACAGGTAACAAGATATCTAATGGGTTGATAAACACACCTGAGCACTCGAGAGAGTTTAAATTTACACCACAGGTACCAGCTATATAGGTCAATAGCCTATTTACTCTCTAAAGAATCATATGGGCAGAGAGAAACAGATGATTTCATGGGTTGTTAATCACAGTCAATAACTGTCAGTTAAAATAGCAGAGATGATCTGACACAAGTCAGTGTGCGGGGTTTCTTTAATGGCAATATAAACATGTTATCGGTAACTTTCATTAATATACACCTCATAAATTATTTGTGTCTACATGTTCATTCAAAATTATCTGCAATGTCAGTTTTGAAAACCAATGCAAATCATTATATACATTCTATTTATCGACCTATACAACGCTTCGACCTATTTACGGCCTAACATGGGAAAATACCCCATTTTAAGCCCCTTCGACCTATATTCAACATCGATCTTTAGTCCAGAAATTATGGTACAATCAACCAATCTAATGTCATGCCTATGTAGATTCAGCTGACTATAATCAGTCAATTTTATCAAAAATAACTTCTAGTAATAACCTCCCATATTTTAAAATAACTAATACATACTAGTACTTCATGAAAATGTTCACAACGAAAAGGGAACCTTTCCACTTCATATGTTGCATATTGAAAGTAATTATTTATCCTAATAGCAATTCTTACCGTGTTATAAAGTATTTTCCTTTTTCCTTCTTGTAAAAGATTTGAAAATAATTCTGTGTGGATTTGACACCTAAAATATTAGAATTGCAAAGACATGTACTTGATAATAAATTTCTTAACAATGACTAGAGAATGGTTGTAAAACATGTGCCCCTGCTGATGACTGATTTCATATCAAGGGTCATGACTCTTATAAAACTGGTCCAACCTAAATGACCTCTTTACATATGTACCTTGCAGCAAGTCTGGCTAGATTCAACATGATAATGATGATGCAACAATAAGCTATGGCAGGTAGAAATTCTAAGTGTCAAGATCCATAACTCCTCGTGTCTTGTAGGAAGACTTACAATAACAAGTTATGATGGGATGAAATAGACTGAATGGCCCTCTAGCAATACTATAGTCGAGACACAGAATCTAACAACTCTGATAGTATTTTAAATGAGAATACTGCAAAAGTGATATCAATGCATCTCTACTTCATGAAGTCAGATATGCCACAGCTTGAGCTAAAATTCAATTATTTCATTGAGAGCAGCCATATGCTGAGAATGAAATACACTTATGTATATATGTCAGACCAAATGGTAAATATATCAGGCCAAATGGTAAATACAGAACTCTATCACAAGTTTTGTTGTTTATGCAGTGAAATATCACCATGTCATAAATTACTTTATGACATATATGATGTCACAGTTTACGTAGCGCATCCCCTTGGCCAAGGCTCAGGGATATAAAACAAACAACTTGTTTCATAAATACTGTATGAAATGAAAATTCATTTCTGATCCTATATATATTATTTTACAAGAATGGGATTGATTTATGTTTGATTGATTACTGTTTACGACACTCCAAGTTTGTTTCCCTATATGGTGACGGCATCTGCCTGATGGACTGCATGGATACCCTGACACGGGAACAGTTTTTACTATCTCATCTGAAAGACAATACACTGGTGTGCCGATGCCAGAAGTCAAACATGAGCAGACACCTCATCCACTGGGTTACATCAGCTTTACAAGAATGGGTACAATTAATACTAGTCTCAGATACATGGACAATATTAAGATTTAATTCTCTAGAATGCACATAAATCTCTTGTCTTTTGTCAAAAACTGGTCATCTATACATAACCTACCAGCAATAAGAGGGGCAAACTCATGCACTAACTTCATACAAGTGTGTCGGCATTCTGTCTGGGGGCGTCCACACTGCCTTAATAACCATCTCACACCAATATCAAGTTTGACAACACTCCAATGTCTATCAACAAATACATTATTATAATTACAATCTCTTACTTCATATTTTCCTCATATTATGACATATAGTGTTTTGTTTATGGAGATATAAAGAAAGTTGCTTAACCCGATCTAATGATGCTGTAATTTCAAATGTTGTACTGTTATAACAAATATAAACTAAATATATTAAAAATAGTATTTTACAAGTAAAAGAGTCAGCATATATATATATATAAATTTGAGCGATAGTAAAGATATATTTGTAAGCTAGGTATTGTAAATGCCTGACTCCTGCACAACATTGTTCTATGATAGGTGTTATAAATGCCTGACTCCTGCACAACATTGTTCTAAGCTAGGTATTATAAATGCCTGACTCCTGCATAACATTATTCTATGATAGGTGTTACAAATTCCTGACTCCTGCATAACATTATTCTATGATAGGTGTTATAAATTCCTGACTCTGCATAACATTGTTCTATGATAGGTGTTATAAATGCCTGACTCTTGCATAACATTGTTCTATGATAGGTGTTTTAAATTCCTGACTCTGCATAACATTATTCTATGATAGGTGTTATAAATTCCTGACCCTGCATAACATTATTCTCATGCAAGCTCAGTACCATGTTTTCTGAGAACATACTTGGGTTCTGTCCTTGCTTTATTTTCTACTTTCAGGATGTCCTTTTTCACTTTGATGATCCTCTCTACATGTTCCAGGGCTTTCTTACATTGGTCCTGAGTACCTTTTGTGTGATATACATGTAAAATACACTAAGCAATGACAATCGAATACTTGCAAAACATACCTATGATTCATACAAGTCCAATTTTTTCACATGAAAAACATCAATAATCCTATCAATTTTTTATCTGTTTACATAACATCAATAGTCCTACTGACTGATGGTCTGTTCATGTAACATCAATAAATCTATGGACTGATGGTCTGTTTACATAACATCAATAGTCCTACTGACTGGTGGTCTGCTTATGTAACATCAATAGTCCTACTGACTGATGGTCAGCTTCTGTAACATCAACAGTTCTACTGGTCTGCTTACATAACATTAATAGTCCTACTGACTGATGGTCTGCTTATGTAACATCAATAGTCCTACTGACTGATGGTCTGTTTATGTAACATCAATAGTCCTACTGACTGATGGTCTGTTTATGTAACATCAATGTCCTACTGACTGATAGTCTGTTTATGTAACATCAATAGTCCTACTGACTGATGGTCTGTTTATATAACATCAATAGTCCTACTGACTGATGGTCTGTTTATGTAACATCAATAGTCCTACTGACTGATGGTCTGTTTATATAACATCAATAGTCCTACTGACTGATGGTCTGTTTACATAACATCAATAATCCTACTGACTGGTGGTCTGCTTATGTAACATCAATAGTCCTACTGACTGATGGTCTGTTTACATAACATCAATAATCCTACTGACTGGTGGTCTGCTTATGTAACATCAATAGTCCTACTGACTGATGGTCAGCTTCTGTAACATCAACAGTTCTACTGGTCTGCTTACATAACATTAATAGTCCTACTGACTGATGGTCTGCTTATGTAACATCAATAGTCCTACTGACTGATGGTCTGTTTATGTAACATCAATAGTCCTACTGACTGATGGTCTGTTTATGTAACATCAATGTCCTACTGACTGATAGTCTGTTTATGTAACATCAATAGTCCTACTGACTGATGGTCTGTTTATATAACATCAATAGTCCTACTGACTGATGGTCTGTTTATGTAACATCAATAGTCCTACTGACTGATGGTCGGCTTATGTAACATCAATAGTCCTACTGACTGATGGTCTGTTTATATAACATCAATAGTCCTACTGACTGATAGTCTGTTTATATAACATCAATAGTCCTACTGACTGATGGTGTGTTTATGTAACATCAATAGTCCTACTGACTGATGGTCAGCTTATGTAACATCAATAGTCCTACTGACTGATGGTCTGTTTATATAACATCAATAGTCCTACTGACTAGAACTTAGTACCTAATCTAAATGTAGTAAATGTAGATTAACTCTGATACTGGTAAAACAGTTCAGTTTTCTTCTTCAATTGTTTGTAGGTTAATAGATCTTTTTCACGAATCCATCATTTCTTATGTTGACACCCCCTCTCCTTTCATAAATACACCGACTACAATTATATTTCACACTGAGGAGATGTGAAAATTCCTGTTTCGCTATGCACATCTTCGTATGGTGATCTCTCTCTGTACCATGTTTCATCAAAATACCCAAAGGATTTATAGGTGGAGTTGCAATGACTAGGTATTTTGCATACAGAAATCCAAGTTCAAAGGTCATAACTCGTGTAAATCTTTATGGACAGCATTCCTCTTCCAATATGCACATCTTCATATGGTATTCTTTCTTTGCACCACATTTCACTAAAATCACCCAAAGGATTTTGCAAAGAAAAACCTAAGAAACTGAAGTCTATGGGCCATAACTCTTGTAATTTGTTTTGGACAGCATTCCCCTTAAAATATGCACACCTTTATAGGGTGTTCTTGCTTTGTACAAAGTTTCATTTAAACCCCCCACAGTATTTAGGAGGAGTTGCAAAGAGAAGGTAATTTTTTGAACAGCATTCCCTTTACAATATGCACATCTTCATATGGTGTTATTTCATTGTAGCAAGTTTCATCAAAATCTCCCATAGGGTTTATGAGGAGTTGCAAAGATAGATGGGACAGACTGACAGATGGTTTAAAAGGAGTTGCAAAGATAGATGGGACAGACCGACAGACGGATTATAGCATAATACGTCCACATTTTAATGCAGGCATATAAAAATTACTACATTACCTAAAGACACCTCATCTTTATGAGCGATAGCAAGGCTTTCCACAAAATATACTAGTATTTGGAAAGTATACAAATTCACCAAGGTGTTGTCCTCTCTGAAAATTAAAAAGTACAGGCACAGTTTCATACATTAATACATAATATAATTCATATAAAAGACATTTTAAAAAGTGGAACCAGAGATCAAAAAGATGTTGATGGACACTTTAGTGAGAAAATTCAAAAGAATCTGTGTTATTTACCATTAGGCAGTTACTCAGAAGTTTCTAATCACAAAGGAGGATACTCCAGAGTTTGTTCCCTCCAATCCCCCCCCTCCTTTGGATTTAATCTATCTCATTCACCCAAAATACAACAACACTTGTAGGAAACCTTGAGAACTTTATTTTGAAGTTTTGTAGTTCTAATGAAATTCACGAACTAAACTTGAGATGCAGTTGTGCATTGTATTTTCTTTTTCATATAAAAAATTTTTTTTTTCAAAATTTCGAAAAATTATCCTTGCGATCCAATTCTTTACCCTGATATTTCATTCCTAGAAAAAACAACAAATAAACTAAAATTATGCATCATCACCCATCTACAATGAGACAATCCAAGAAATTACCTGAGCATGTGCAAAACTGAAAAATTCTAGAAAGACATGCAAAATGCATAAAACATTTAAATTCAAAATGGAACCATATAAACAGGATTTCTTTAAAAACCTTCTAAACCACTCTAACACATTTGGTTTGTCAATCTTTGTATCCTGTTTGAAGTAACATGTCAGGAAGGGTATCCTCTGGAACACACATCACCCTGCCCTGGTTCCAACCTTTGACGAATCTGGCCAAAAAATCATAACACTAATAGGGGACCATAAGTACTTCATCTCTACCATTTTTAAAAAAATCTTTCCATATGTTCAGAAAAAAGGAATTCATCAAAGCTCACTACAACATACAAATAGTGCAGCCCCTCCTTCCCCCTTCTTTTTTTTTACTTAAATTGGAAAGGTCCTAAAAGTTACTTATGCATTCCAATTCTATACTTATGCATTATTCCTTTAAAAAAAGTTAATTATAAACACAAATTGAATATATCAAGTACAATCTTCAAAGAAGAATTCTTAAAACTTGCTGCTTAATCCTAACTGCTAACTGTAAATAACAACTTCATGAAAAATTAGATTCAATACATATTGTTTAAACCAATTCTGAAATACCTGAAACAAGCTAAAAAAAAAACACCCAGAGTAACAATATGTGAAATATGTGTGAAGAACACCCTGTTTTAAAATAAAACCCTAAATCATAATACATCTTAAGAGGTCTTTTACTCATCACACATAACTCAATCTATGCAGCCCGTTTGAAGAAGATCCCCAAACAAGGGTACCCTCTGGGGTCTACATCACCATACCCTGGTTCTACCCTGGTCCTGGCTGAATATTACAACACTAGTAGGTACAACAACCTTCTTGATGAAAACAATTTTTTTATGTAGGTCCAAATTGATGGTCAAGGTCACAAGCTATTAAATTACTGTATCAATAGAAAGGTCTTGAGAAAATGAAGACACATGTGTAAAGTATGGAAGTCCTACTTCAAATGGAATGCTATATTATTTCTAAACACAAGTCAAACATGGTGGTCAAGGTCACAAAATATGATAGCCAAGGGAGGATCTCACCAAAACAAATGCACATGTGAAATATGAAAGTCCTACCTCCTATGATATGAAGATGGCTACAGTAAGCTTTTTTTCTAAATGTAGGTCAATTGTGAAGGTCAAAGTTACTTTTTCATAATTCATGAAATCAAAGGAAAGTCTTGCCACACATGTGTAACAGGAAAGTACTGGCTGGTATGTCCTATGTTAAGAGATTGATGGACAGAAGGACCAGACACAGGATAAAAACATAAAGGACCATGTCTGGCATAGGGACTTCTTGAATTTCCTATATTTGATCTATGTATCCTCTATCTATCCCAGGAACATAAAAATTTTACACTGGACCAGAGATCTGGACAACATTGATCATTTCTATTGATCAAGTTTTAAATCATTTTGACTTAGTAGGAGAGGGGTAAGGGGGTGTTGTCTTACAGTTGAAAGCTCTTCACATTATACTGCAAATTAAAAAAAAAATGGAGGTCATATGTGGAGGTTGGATAATTGAATAACCAAATCACCCGGACCTATAACAAAGACACCACAAGCAACAAGTTTTGTACCAACTGTACAAAAAATCTATTTACTTACAACTACTGACATTATAATATCAAAACAAGTTAAAAACAATTGCTTATGAACAAACTGTATAGAAAGTCGGTGATTGAAATGATAAAAAGAAATAATGTGTTTAATCACATACTGAGATTTAAATGAAGTGTTTAAATAACTTGTATAAATAATTATCATGATTACACTGAATTTTATGCCTTTATTCTAATTTTAGATGAAGGGAAAAACCCAAAATACTTGTAGTTGAATTTACCGCAGAGTTAGTGAAATAAAAATTGATAAATTTCATCAGTGTGCATGAAAAATTCATTCATAACATAAACTGAGTACTCAATCAAATAATAACGGCAGTTTACAATTCTGCTTTATACAACTGGACAAAGCAGAATGCCTACGCATACAAGGGGAGTAACTCCTATTGAACAAAATTGTTCAAATACTAGCACGTGTAAAATCTGGAATACTTATTACAGATGGTATCTCAATAATTTTCTGAGTAGATGGACGTTATTTTAGTAGGAAGTCTTTTTGTCCATCATTATTATAATACACAAATAAAAGAACAATTTTTTATCATATCTATAACTGGATAAAGCTGGTCGACATAAAATGTAGGTCTACTTTAAAAAGGCAGACTCATACATGATACTGATTCCACCTTGGGCAAAATATATATATATGAATATAAAACATCTATTTTTATGTAAACTGTAAAATCATTTTATTGAAAATTTTAGTAATCAAATCTATCTAGGATGAGGAATTCAACAAATACCACTCTGTTGTTTTAATGAATATATAATATATATTGTTAAATAACTTAAATTGTACCTAAATTTAAATAAATGACAAAACTCATTTTCACATCTTGTGTTTTATAAGTGGTTAATACATGTACATGGAATCTTATGTAATTGTTGTATTTTTTAAAAAATGTATTCCTTTGAAGTTTAATAATTAAACTGAATGCAGTCTATTAATATATAATAAATGTAATAAATAAACCTGCAATTAATACATTCTACTGATGTTTAGTACTAGTAATAAAAGCCTTTTTTATCTTTAATAATTACAATTACAGTATTCCTTTGATTTATAATAATTGCAATTCAAGTATTCCTTTAATCTATAATAATTGCAATTATTGATCTTTAATTACTGTAATAAATGTATTCCTTTGATTGATAATTGTAATTAGAGTATTCCTTTGATGTTTAATAATTGAAATAAATGCATTCCTTTGATCTCTAATAATTATAATCAGTTTCCTTTGATCTTTAATAATCATAATTAGTTTCCTTTGATCTTTAATAATTATAATTAGTTTCCTTTGATCTTTAACAATTTTAATTAGATGTTCTCTCTGATCTTTAATAATTATAATTAGGTTCCTTTGAACTTTAATAATTATAATTAGTTCTTCTCTTTGATCATTGATCATTATACTGAGTAATTCTAATTATACCTTGTGTGAAGTACATTCTTTGATATTTAATTACACCACAAGCCCAAACTCTATATATATAGAAAAAAAGTCCCTTGACTACATTACAACTCTGAATCTTGTATCAATACCACATATAACCATGTCTTTGCTTGAAGCTACCCAGGTGATTGTATTTGCCAATCAGCTTAAAGATATGCTGTTGGCCCATGAGAAAGCAGCTACTCAACTCTCCTTATTAGGTTTGTATATGTTATACCCCTTGTTATAAAAGCTGAGGAAGGACAACATAAGTGTCCCTCTTTCACTCTTTAAGTTAGATCCTTCCCAATTCTTAATTTAAAATTTTCAAGCAAACTCTCTCCATGACAACAACTTTGATATACACTCTAATATAAAATTAATAAGTTGATACATATATGTATGTAAATGGATAAAAAATAATAACTTTAAGTGGCATTATTGATTTACTGATTAATTGGACAGAAAATATTTGTTTCGAGATTACCTGTGTAAATATTTGTAAATAATAAATAAAGTGAAATTATAAACACATTTAATTCTATTTTATTAATAAAAAATGATGTATGTCTAGACACTAAACATAGTCCTGTAATCAGTAAACCCTCCTTTCCTACAGTATATTTTCATGTTATCTTCTTTATGATCATCACCTAACATACATTTTTCTTTACAGACTCTTACATCAGTGATCTGACAAGGAAAATTGTCCACTCCCAGCTTGATGGTTGCCATGGCAATGCCTTGCGACTCCTGACCAAGAAGTCCATAGCCAGAGGAATCATGAAAGCCTACCAACACTACAAACAACGCAAATTCCAACATATACAAGAGTTATCCCTTCTGATCATCCAACAACTGCAAGGTGACGATGAGACAATATCCAACTCAGCATCAGAGATCCCTCACAGCCTCTCCAGTGACAATGACGACCTTGCCAGTGCAGTCACAGATACCTTCCTTACCTCATCAAGAAGTTTGTGATATGTGACAATTATGCATCAATGGTTGAGTTTTTGATGTTCTACTAGTGCTTTAAATTATGATATATACAGTGTAGTGCAAATGTTATTCTTAAATAATGTGTT
The DNA here is from genome assembly GCA_035048485.1 of Pteria penguin. Classification (NCBI taxonomy): domain Eukaryota; kingdom Metazoa; phylum Mollusca; class Bivalvia; order Pterioida; family Pteriidae; genus Pteria; species Pteria penguin. The sequence goes on from CM068580.1 coordinate 89,819,979, forward strand.
TACTTAACAGTGCTTTTCATTTTAATGTGATTTTAAGAGCAATTGAAAAGAAATGTTGTTTGTAAATGAATAGATGTTTGGTTGATCTAATTCTGTGTGTGTGCTTATATTACATTGTATGTGTGCTTACATTCTCACATGCTTATATTGCCATTGTATATGTGGTTATATTGACACTGTATATGTGCTTATATTGATATTGTATGTGCTCTTACAATTAATAGTAAAATTATATCTATAGCAAATAATTAGTGATTTCTTCTTATCAATTGATGTATAATCATTATATAATTAGGTTAATAACTAAGAAAGACAAATAGCTCAGAGGTTAAGGTGACTAGGTATCACTGTCAAGGTTGTCTCCAAGTAAAACATGAAATATCAAAGCCCTGTGTTGTACAGTTAATATGTCATGATCAGAGTCCTTACGTCCGTAAGACAGGTTAACATGATCTGGAGAGCAAGCAGGTTAACATAATCTGGGGAACAAGCAGGTTAAAATGATCTGAAGAACAAGCAGGTTAACATGATATGAAGAGCAAGTTTACTTTCTCTATGTAGGTGCATTTGTGTCATGTGTAGGGTGTTACAGATACAGTAATATCTGTGCTTGCTTACCTGAACACAGTATAGATGTTGTTAAAGGCAACAGCTGCCCCTAGCCTTTTAAATGCTCCTGGATGTAAGGCATAGCTATATAATCTTTTTAAAACTGATTTTGCATTAACAGGACTCCTTTCAACCTGAACAAAGACGACAAAAAGTTAAAAGTCAAATTTTTATCTTCAAAATATGAAGCAAAATTTAATGAATCTTCATGTTTATATACATAAAAGAACTTGTTTATATATACATTAATATATCAAATAGATTTGACTCTTGTTTACATCTGAATATATAAAGAATTGGCTGAAAGGTACTTATTTCTCATACCATAGAAACACAATAACGATCATATAACTTACATTTTTGGTCTGTTTAATAGACCACTGTAGAAACTCCTTAAGACACATTGCAGAGAAATCTCTAAGAGCCGTGTCCATAGGCTGGATAATGCCTTCCTATAATACAATACAGGTTACAGTATCTTCCTATAATACAATACAGGTTACAGTATCTTCCTATAATACAATACAGGTTACAGTATCTATCAAAATGGAATAATGTCTTGCCAACATTCTGAGTTTTCATAATAATATTATACAATAAAACTGGCCCCTAAAATTCCAGGAGAGCATTCACAATGCTGGTACCCCTTAACACAAAGCAAGACCATTACATTATATAAACATTCTTCATGTCCTTGTTTTATATGTTTGCTTATAACTTGCATTACATTTTTACCAATAGCTGGGACATAGAGAAAAATGTTATTGGTTTAGCAATGGATGTCACACTTCACTTATTTACAGATATGTGATATTTATGAAGCATTATATCAAACTGAATATCATGTATCCATTAAAAGTATGTTGAAGAATTAAATCATTTACTATACACTTCATGATGTGATGCATTACTGATCAGTATTCTAAGGAGAGAGCTATTCTTCCTATTAAATCAAACTTAACATGCTAAATACCATGTTCTTAATATAAGTTAAGGATAAAATTAGGATCTACAAGTAAACATTACATAGATAGCATCCAATAACACCATAGTTTCTTCACTCTCAGCTTTCTTGTTGTTTGTAAACCAATGAATCAACTGCATCAGCAAGGGTTCAAACAGCTGCTTTGTCACCTGGATGCAGATACATGAATATAGGGTAAAGATACAGGAGCCCGTTTCAGCAACATGTGTAAATTTTCAACTAACTAAATCTTATGCCAATGGCGTATGTCTACTTACGTACATTCTTAGTTCAACAAAATCATCAATCGGTGTATGTACATACATAAGAATCTGAATAACGAGTTGACTAACTTTACGCAGTACAATTGCATGCATGAAATATATTGAAATATTACGTTTCATAAATCCAAGTTTACTTCTTACAGATTTTTAACTTAACATACATTTATTTTGCAACACACCCTTTTGTATCTAGATGATCTACAAAACACACAATGTGCTTGTAAACAAGCACTGCAGTAGTGATGTCATGGAATCGTATGCAATACTTGAAAATATGTCTTCAAATGAAAGAGATTAGCCAATAAGTATATATGTGTCCACATAGATCTATAAAGTCGGGCGGATCACAAATTGAGAGAATCCTCCCTGCCCTTTCTGTCAATATAGTATAATAGTGTATTAATAACTAAGATAAGTAACACCCTCCTAAAATCTCCCTTAAAAATAAAATGAGCAAATTTATGTAAGGCAAACTATGTTTCTGGTTAAATGTAATGCGGATAGTATATTGTACTATTTACTACATGGACACATTGAATAAGGCTAGAAGTCATTACACTGATTTACCCCAACACTTTGTAGAGGTAGGAGATTGGCGTAGAGATTCAACTTAATCTACTCTATTTGTAGAGTTACGCTGTTTGATGAAACACAAAACAGTTGGAAATTTAGTGTAGTCTGATATTTATGCCAAACTAAGCTTATGCCAGGATTACACCGTTTGACGAAACAGACTCCAGAACTGTAAACTTTAATAAGTTGTTACAGCTGTTCTGTCACCTGGATGTAAATATATGAATATAGAGTAAAGTGCAAAGAAACAAATGTGAAACAGTAAAATAAAAGACCTCCACTACAATTAAGAAATACATTCTATTTTTACTTCTTATCATCTTTTTTTACAAAGACCATTGAAAAATGCTACATGGTCCGACAAACTGATGTGGTTTCTGCTGACATAATACAGATTCATCTGTAAGCATCATCTAGATTTGTTTATAACCTCCTACCAGAATATTCACAAAGGACAATAGGTATTCTCACCTCTCCGTCCAATAGTCACTGTGTCACAAGTTTATAGGGACTAGAAGACATGTATTGCTATAGCAATACTCTCTAAATGCTGGTTGTCTGTAAACAATTCTTGTGACACCAAATTAAGTAATTTCTAATTATATTCTTGATGCAGTCCATATTACATCTATACCTACCAAATCCACATCACAGGCTAGCTTTAACATGCTATACCTACCAAATCCACATCACAGGCTAGCTTTAACATGCTATACCTACCAAATCCACATCACAGGCTAGCTTTAACATGCTATACCTACCAGATCAACATCACAGGCTAGCTTTAACATGCTATACCTACCAAATCCACATCACAGGCTAGCTTTAACATGCTATACCTACCAGATCCACACCACAGGCTAGCTTTAACATGCTATACCTACCAAATCCACATCACAGGCTAGCTTTAACATGCTATACCTACCAAATCCACATCACAGGCTAGCTTTAACATGCTATACCTACCAAATCCACATCACAGGCTAGCTTTAACATGCTATACCTACCAAATCCACATCACAGGCTAGCTTTAACATGCTATACCTACCAGATCAACATCACAGGCTAGCTTTAACATGCTATACCTACCAAATCCACATCACAGGCTAGCTTTAACATGCTATACCTACCAGATCCACACCACAGGCTAGCTTTAACATGCTATACCTACCAAATCCACATCACAGGCTAGCTTTAACATGCTATACCTACCAAATCCACATCACAGGCTAGCTTTAACATGCTATACCTACCAAATCCACATCACAGGCTAGCTTTAACATGTATACCTACCAAATCCACATCACAGGCTAGCTTTAACATGTATACCTACCAGATCCACATCACAGGCTAGCTTTAACATGCTATACCTACCAAATCCACATCACAGGCTAGCTTTAACATGCTATACCTACCAAATCCACATCACAGGCTAGCTTTAACATCTATACCTACCAAATCCACATCACAGGCTAGCTTTAACATCTATACCTACCAAATCCACATCACAGGCTAGCTTTAACATGCTATACCTACAAAATCCACATCACAGGCTAGCTTTAACATGCTATACCTACCAAATCCACATCACAGGCTAGCTTTAACATGCTATACCTACCAAATCCACATCACAGGCTAGCTTTAACATGCTAGGAAATAACTTAGAATATATGGGTTCCAACGAGTAACGTTCTTTTCCAGGTAGAGTGGCATGTCTTCCAATGCAGTACAAGGTCAATGAGTGTAAGAGTTCACATGCTGCCACTTTAGTCTGGCGGTCAGTGGATGTGGTGGCTAACCCCACAATATGAGGCAAGAATGAATCTGAAACATATTAGGACACAATATCTATGGTTTTTATTTAAGTTTCTTACATAAATTTTTCTGTAACTTTGTTACAAATTTGATTCTCTTTTGTAAGATTCTTTGTTTCCCTTTTCTATTACTCTTTTCAACTGCCAATCTTCAAATGCTTTACTTAAGTCTGCTCATTCAGATTTTCTTGCTCATTTTCACAGAGAATATTTCTTAGGTTAAAATATCAAATAGTTAAAAAAGCTGACAGAACATTCACATGCTGTTAACAGTACTTTAAAACATCTACTATTACATTAGAAGTACAGTCCTGCCTGCATAATTAACATCATAAACCTCACCAAAGTATATAGTAGGCTTCATATCTATGAAGGGCATGTCAAACTTGAGATGTTGTTGAGTATCCCATGCTATTGCTTGTTTACTGATATCCATGTCAGCATTAGCCAAAAGATTGTGGTTAAGACTACCACCTAATCCACCTAAGAACAGGATAATTCTTTGCTTGACCTGTGATAGCTTTGATGTGTATCCCTGAAAATGATTTGGTATTAAATCTAATATATTTGATGACACACGTGGTATCTTTCTCCTAAAAAGAGGTAGTTAGTGTTTAGTGATGAAGGAAAGTGGGAAATGACCAATCATTGACAAGTGATGGTTCAAAACAGGTATGAAAGCTTAATATCAGCACAGCAGTGGAGACCACTTTGCTGAATTTAATATTACCTAATTTACTATATATATTACTACAAGGCATTTTTGCTGTTTCACAATAACTTTCTGGTTTTCTGTGTAAGGACGCCACATTTAAATTATGTTTTTCAATCATGTGACTGTTCTAAATGATTGCATTTTTATGATAAAGCATTCAAGTGATGTCACAAAGAGTAAGTCATTCGTTTACTTTATTATATCATTGCTACCAATACCAATTTAGAGACATAACATTAATGACATTGTTAGACTGTTATTTATTACATTATCAATTAGTTACACAGTTATTTCATAGTGTAAAATCAGCCTTCAGCCTGGGGCAACAGATTCCCAGGTCTTTGGAACAACAGGATGACTATTCCTCAAGTAGCCATGCAATAAATGCACAACACTTACGACCTTGATGTCCTGAATAGTTACAATTAGCATTATTCAAAACAAAGAAGTAATCTTATCATGTTTACCATAATAAGATATAACTTAAGAGCAGGAATGTACACATGTCCCATCATACTAGAATCAGTTTACCTGATCATTTTCATCCTTTTTGCTTTTGACCAACCTGATGAACATTTTCCCTCTTCCTTTCCCTGTTTTACTCTTTGTTAGATTTAGCGTTTTATCCACAGACACTTCATCAGCACCTGATTACAACAATGACACTATTTTATCAGTACAAATGGAGATGACCCTTACAGATTAAATGAGACACATACCATTTCAAATTATTTTACATAACACACTTTGATTTTTTTCAGGCCTAATATATAAGACTGTTTTTATGTTGTGACATGGAAAGAGGGTTATACCAAAAGGAAAAGAAAACTCTTTGTCTCTTAAACTTCCAAATGATTACAATTGTGTCTTCCATGAATTGTGTTATATATTGTATTGTTTACTCATCAGAAGCTATACAGCTTACATCTATACATACATGTAACATACTATGAACATTCAATCAATATGAATATATACATATATAAGATCAAGTACAGATTAGAGACGGAAAATAGATATACATTACATAATAATATGTTAACTATGAAGGGTGTTTCTTATGGTTAAAGCATTTTTAATGAATTTCCCCACACTGCAAAGCTTTTTAATGTTTGAAGAGCTTAAAAGTTACACTAGTTTGTAGACAGAACATTTTACAAAGTAATATTTCTTAAGATACTCTATTCTTAAGGAATGATATGAGGGACATTTCAAAAGAAAATGGAATTCGTCTTCAATATCTGTTGTACACAATGAGCATAAACGTCTATTCAAGGTAATGATGTTTCTATAACGTCCAGATTCCACAGCTAAGCAGTGTGAGGATAATCGTATGCGACATAGCATTTTTTTTTATATAATACAGAGATCGGTTTTGTTAAATATGACTGCAATGTAACATGATCAATAAGGTGTTTGTATACAACGCACTATAACAAAGCATTATTCTCACCTAACAAATTTTGTTTACAATTATCAAGTAGGCGCTGTTTTGCCTTAGCTAAGATATTCTCATGATTCCGAATAGTATAATTTGACCATAGATGATATAAATCAACACGAGTCAGCTCTTTACATCCGACATTCAATTTTACAATTACTATTATCGTTACATTTTGTGTACAAAAAGTCAAAAAATGATTTCAATTTACAGTTGTCTGTATTGCTCAACTTAAGAAAATATTTCAAAATGCGTATTTTGCGAATACATAATAAAGGAAAACGCCAAAGTTCAGAATAAATCATTACATTTGGAGTTGAACGTTTAATGCGTATATGTACATCTGTATTTTGGTAAACGTGAAATACATAAAGTGATCAACAGATCCAAAGATCTCTCTACCTGAATGCTACTATTGATATATCATACCAGAAGGTACATTATATAAGTATATAAGAGACAAAGTCATGAAGGGTCGCCTTGTATGTCTTTAACCTTTAACTTTTGATTCTGAAATGTGTAAGCAAGAGCCTCCTATCATTCTGTATCTTTAAGAGGTACGACCAAAAAGTTCTCGGCCCCATGTACTAAGGAATACAAAGGACTGAAAGAATTCTCATTATTATTCAATATACTCTCCCTTCATCTCAATGCACTTTCTCCATCTCCATTCCAATCTCTGAATCCCTTCAAACTAGAATGCTTCATTCTGGTCCCCCTAACACTTGCATGACTCCTTCATTGCTTCCAAAATTCTTACCGTGTAGGTTTGATCTTAGTTTTGGGAACAGAAAGAAGTTAGATGGGGCTAAATCTGGAGAATATGGAGGATAAGGAAGAGCCTGGAAGCTGCATTCCATCACAGCCGTCGTTACAATTTGGGAAGAGTGAGCAGGTGTATTACCCTGTAATACGACATTTAAAATCCTTGGGATCATCTTCATAGCGAGACAAATGATATGAAGAAACATCATACTTGTTTCTCCTTCAAAAATTCTAAATATATTTATAAACCGGCAGGTCATGTTATTACTGGTGACCTAAACTGTATTTCGGACAAGAAACTGCGCACCCTTTTTGGAAAAGGACCTAAATATAGGTTACCGTCCAGGATAGATTTCAATAAATGCCGTGACGTTATAGAAGATGCTTTAACTACATATTGTAAAGGTTGGTGTAAAAAAGAACAGGTAAAGGTTCATGCTCTTAATAATTGGAAATTCGAGATTTTAAGAATTGTCGATATCCGTATTAAGAACTTTAAGGAAAATCCGCATTTATTTCAACAGCCTAATACATTGACGACAAATTCTATTAAAAAGAAGATAGCTGACTTACATGCTAAATATGTCTTTGTTCCCGCTGATAAAGCAGGTAATAACATAATAGTTGTTTGAAAACTATATTATATTGAAGTACTTAAAAACGAATTAAACTCCACTCATACATATGTGGAAAGCCCTACCTCAAAAGAGAGCACCTTGCACGATCACCTCATGACCATGTCCGACTTCAAAATTAAGACTGATAAATCTGATCTACCAACCATGTATTGGCTCCCAAAACTACATAAAAGTCCATATAAATCATGTTTCATATCTAATTCTAGCCACTGCTCTACTACGGTACTATCGAAACATATTACGTCTGCTCTAACTGCTATAAAAGATCATATTATCAAATATTGTGATGTCGCATTTCATAATAGTAACATCAATTACTTTTGGTCGATTAAAAATTCTCATGAAGTTATAGACAAACTTCTTTCGCTAAATTTCAAAGTGACTCAAATTTCTACATTTGATTTTTCTACACTTTATACATCTCTGCCTCATGATTTGATTAAAAGCAAGTTGCTGTCTCTTATACAATGGTGTTTTCACAGAGAATCTAAAACGTACATATGTACTTCCAATAACTCTGGATTCTTTTCCAACAAACAATATACTTCATATAAATACTGGACTTCCAAGGAATTATGTAAAGCACTAGATTTTCTCATGAATAATATTTTTGTGCAATTTGATGGCAAGATATATCAACAAATAGTTGGGATTCCTATGGGTACTAACTGCGCGCCTCTGATAGCAGATTTATTTCTTTATTGTTATGAGAGGGATTTTATGGTTTCTATTCAAAAATCAAAACGTTTTGACCTCATTGACAAATTTAATAATACTTGCAGATATCTGGATGACATTTTGGTGATCGACAACCCTGAATTCGAACAATTTATATCAGAAATATATCCACCAGAGCTCACATTGAATAAAGCTAATACTTGAGATAAATCTACACCTTTCTTAGATTTAAACATCAAAATTATCAACAACCTAATATATACTAATATTTATGATAAACATGAGGATTTTGGATTTCCTATCGTAAATTTCCCTTACTTGGATGGCGATGTCCCTCGACTCCCATCATATGGTATATATATATCTCAATTAGTTCGATTTGTCAGAGGCTGCACCGATGTTTTGGACTTTCATAAACGAAATTTACAAATTACTACTAAACTTTTAACTCAGGGTTACAGATATCACAAGCTAAGAAAAACATTCAGCAAATTCTTCAGATCTTATTCAGAACTTCTATCTAAATTTGGAAATATTTCTTTTCAACAGTATGTATCTAATGGAATTTCCCATCCTAATTTTTACGGTGATCTCGTATATAAACTAAGGAAAGTAAAAGGCTCCGATAACGTTATTTTATCATGTAATAAAATAGTCAAACGTCTCCTAAATAGACAATATGATATTGAGATCATCAAAAAGACTATAGGTCTTGTATTTGGCCCCTCTACAGCCTTATGCAGACTTTTACTTGAACGTTGCACGCTGACTAACAGGGCGGTGGGGACTATACGAAGGGCCTTGTCCAAACCTCTTTCAGAGGAGACATGGTCCTGAACCTCGTCCCCTCTGACTGTTAGTCGGGACTCCTACAGATCTAGGGTCTTAGCTCGCTTTCAGACTGGCAGAGCACGGTTTATCATGTTGATGTCGCATATATTTTTATACCATTATGTATTTTACAATACCTTACGTGTTTATATTTTTATGACCTCTCAATATGCAATACCTGTTGACCCTTGTTCTTTACATGGAGGATTATTTATAAATTTTTAAATGTACGTCTTTTGATTGTTCTGCTGTTACGGTGAGTGGGAAGGTGGGCCCGTAAACCGGTTAACCACACCATTTGTTTGGCTTTTGTCAAATTAAATGACCGTCCTAAGTCGGTATCGTAATTGCACTACAATCAAATATTTTTGTAATGTGTTAAATGTTCTATTATATTATTTATATTCATGTATTGTATAGCTCCATGGTGACTTCTGCCACATAACTGAGCCGGTAACTCCTCTTTTTTCTTTCAATCTTCATTTAACATTCTAGGGACCCATTTAGGCAGGACCTTAGCCATGTCTATGATGTCGGTCAAAATTGATTGAACAGCTCCGTAACTTATACCAACTTCTCTTGTGATATCTTGGAGGTTTCGCCTTCTGTAACACATGACAAGAATGTGCACATCGTTGGTTGGTTGGTGTTTTACGTCGCTTTCAACAATATTTCAGTTATATCGCGACATGGAAGCAGGAGGTTACCAACCTCTTAAACATAGTGGCGCAACCTGGGAATCGAACCCGGATCGTCGGCGCCGCAAGCGCTTAACCACTACACCACGCCTGCTGTACTGTGCACATCGTGTATGGTAGTTCCCTGGGACTTCCACACTGTTCATCATCTTCAATACTCTCCCTTCCATTCTAATTCCAGTAGCTCATTTTGTAACAGTACTATAAGAAGGAGACTCCTTCAATAGGGTTTTCATAAAGTCCTCCTGAATTTCCTTGGAACTCGTCCCCTTCTTACATAAATACTTAATCATTGCTCTAACTTCAGTTTTCTCAATTTTGGCAGTCTGCTTTACCCTTTAACCTTAAACAGCGAATTCAGTGTATAATCAAAAGCTTTGCAATACTTCTCTCTTTTTTAAAAAACATTCAATATGATTGTCTCAGCAATCTCATTCAGTCAATAGGGATGTATCATACACTCTGACTCTATGAATCAACAATTTCAATCATTCAATATGAATGTATCATTCACTCTGACTCTATGTATCAGCAATCTCATTCAGTCAATAGGGATGTGTCATTCACTCTGACTTTATGTATCAAAAATCTCAATCAGTCAATAGGGATGTGTCATTCACTCTGACTCTATGTATCAGCAATCTCAATCAGTCAATAGGGATGTATCATTCACTCTGACTTTATGTATCAAAAATCTCAATCAGTCAATAGGGATGTGTCATTCACTCTGACTCTATGCATCAGCAATCTCAATCAGTCAATAGGGATGTGTCATTCACTCTGACTCAATGTCTCACCAATCTCAATCAGTCAATAGGGATGTGTCATTCACTCTGACTCTATGCATCAGCAATCTCAATCAGTCAATAGGGATGTGTCATTCACTCTGACTCAATGTCTCACCAATCTCAATCAGTCAATAGGGATGTGTCATTCACTCTGACTTTATGTATCAAAAATCTCAATCAGTCAATAGGGATGTGTCATTCACTCTGACTCTATGTATCAGCAATCTCAATCAGTCAATAGGGATGTATCATACACTCTGACTTAATGTCTCACCAATCTCAATCAGTCAATATGAATGTATCATACACTCTGACTCTATGTATCAGCAATCTCAATCAGTCAATAGGGATGTATCATACACTCTGACTTTATGTATCAGCAATCACAATCAGTCAATAGGGATGTGTCATTCACTCTGACTCAATGTCTCACCAATCTCAATCAGTCAATAGGGATGTATCATACACTCTGGCTCTATCTATCTGCAATCTCATTCAGTCAATAGGGATGTATCATACACTCTGACTCTATGTATCAGCAATCTCATTCAGTCAATAGGGATGTATCATACACTCTGACTCTATGTATCAGCAATCTCATTCAGTCAATAGGGATGTATCATACACTCTGACTCTATGTATCAGCAATCTCATTCAGTCAATAGGGATGTATCATACACTCTGACTCTATGTATCAGCAATCTCATTCAGTCAATAGGGATGTATCATACTCCCTGATTTTATATACCTGCAAGTAAACAGGGATATACAGTGAAGCCCACTTCATACCATGCCCCATAATAGACTAAACTGTTTTATAGACTAGAATATCATTGCATCAAACCATTTACTATCTCAACAATGCTATACTAATTGTATAATCCAATAGCATGTATGACACTAATTCCAATCCAGACTGAAAACAGTTGTTAGTTTTCAATTCTTAACTTCATGTAGTGCATATCTGATGTTTAATAAATTATTTGCAAAGTAAACTCCAAACTCCAGACTTCATTTTATCCCCCACCCCTGGTTTTTGTCCTACACATTGCTGACTACACTTTTCATTTTTGATTCGTTTTGTCTTAACAATGTAATTGCTCTTATAAAACTTAAATCCCAACACATGTCAGGGCATACTGACTACGTTTATTCAATTTCACAGGCAGAAAACTCTGATACAGGTTTACTGTAATCACTTGAGTATAATACACACCTCGAAAATCATGAAAAAATGTCTAACTCCATGTATAATACACAAGGGAAAAATCCAAAACATAACGTCAATTTTGTGTTGAAACAGCATGACCACAAGACGCAGTTGAGTTTTTCAGCACATCTATTGACATCGATGATGTTGTCAACTTGGACATATTAGAGGTGAGTCATACATTAAACAAATACACTAGAAATGGTTGTATCACAAGAATCAAACAAACAAATCTTAGTAGAAGCTTAAAGCTGTATACCCTATGTTCGCTAGTACAGTGCATATTATAGGTTGATTTATTCTAAATTGTTTTGATTATATATATAAGCCTAAAACATATTAAAAAAGGACCCTTGCAAATGTTGTGATCAAATTCGTCGTATTAAGTGAGATATGGCTGTCTAAAACACGATGTTTGTAAACAGAATGTTTACAACCAACTTATCACGTGATGTAATTCAGAAGCCGCCGCATCATGGACACTGATTGAGGGCGAAGTAAATAAACTTGACAAGTAACTTTAAAAATCTGCATTCAAGTCTGCTAAAGTTAGAATTTACTGAAATGGTTTTCTTTTGGAGTCTCCTTTCATCATATTTGTTTTGATTAAATTGCGCATGCACGGAGTCAGGTTATGGTTGTATTTATGGAATACCCACTTTATTTACGAAGTATTTTCTTTTTATTTTGATATCTCCAAGGGTTGGAAGCAACAAAAAGTGTTATTAACGCAAAGTTGATAACTTCAGCCATACGAGAAAAATACAGGTTTTGTTTTACATGCCCTAATTTTTTAATTTATACCAAATTTTAGGGTATACAACTTTAACATCTGAACAAATTAACCACCCAAAGGCTTACATATGAACAATTGAGATTTTCCTTATATATTTTTTCAGTATGGAAAATGGACATTAACTGACCTTGATCTGCTGTTCTGAGGTAACTATCTAGATGAGGCAGTATTTTACAGTAATAAGGAGCCAAAACATGCTGTGGAAATGTCTGTGACCAATATTCCAAAGCATCTAATGCTACCATAGCAAGGGGCAGATAACTCAATCCAATCGTCAACGTGATCTACAAACAAGATTTCTGATTAAATATAAACTGCAAAGAGTTTTGTTGATTTACATGCAAGTATAAATACATACATATATATAGTCTCAAGAAAAGCAAGTAGCAATAGTTTTATTTACTTCTTAAAAGCTTGAAACAGTGAGTACTTTTTTATCTCCAAAGTGACCATAATGCTCAATCTAGAGAAGTAACATGTACCATTACATCAGCATTTAAATTATAAATGTTCCAGAAATAATTAAAGTCACTAAATTGTATTATATTGAACTTATTAGAACCAAGTTTACTGCATACATTTTCCAGTGAGGTCTATCTCCCAGTATTATCGGCAGATATAATTCATATCGATTTACTTCCTAGAGAATCAAATCACAAGCTTTTCCAGTCTTAGCACTTAAAATCTACTCATGACACAATCACAATACTTTACATATACCTGTATCGCTGGGACAATGTCCTCCATCTCTTCAGCTATTATCTCTTTGGGTAAGGACAAAATGAAAGTCAAACAAGAAGCCAACAGATCATCTCGGAATTGCTTCATCCTCACCAGAACCTTACGAATAAATCTAAGATATAACTAAAGCAAATATGTAATTAACTACAACTATACACCAGCAATACAAATATAAGACATTGCTTGTAATAAAACGTAATTTTTCCACATAGAAGCTTGATGAGGAGTATCTTAAAAACAAATACATAAATCAAGCAGCTTGAGCCCACAGATAGCACACAAGATGTATAATCTGCATTTCACATTTTCAGATTTAATAGAATACAAAACATGCCACAAACCTCCTTAGCAAATTTCTTCATGAGCATGTAGCAAGTGACTTTATGTTGATTGGAGGTCACATGATCTCCATCAACTTCCATCTTTATCTCCATCTTCCGAGAAAATGAACATACATCCTGAAATAAATTAGTTTGAATACATTTTTTGTACATGAATTTTTAAAACTAGAAATCAAAATACCTACTCACTGATCACCAGAAATGATTTACATATGTATATGATGTTATTTTACTTGTTCTTATTGATTTGAATCAGAACTAGGGCAAGAATCTATAGATTATTGACATACTTTAAGAATACCATACTCTCATATGAAGAGGGGATACCTTGAAATACTCCAGTTTGTTTGCAATCTTCATACTGATAGCTAACAACTTGTAGAATCCACTAACTAATGGCTTGCTAGAAAAAAAAAACATACACATGTAAAGCATGAAAAAATAAAATTATATTGTTTGTTTATTCTTTCGACAACAGAAGGATTATAAAACCTGCTCATACATGCAGGACAGATGATAAAACATCTCACAGAGATATCAAAATGGGTTCCGTACAAATATAAACCTTTACGTAATTCTCACAACAAAAGCTTGGTATCAAACACAACAAAGCAAAAAACACAATACATAGTTCCATCTCATTAAGTTTAACCACAAAAAGTCTCTTTCATAACTAATTAAGTACAAGAACACAAATTTGCTCCATAGCTAAAACATGTATGATTAAAAATACATTTATCTCTTCTGTAACTGATATGGTATAAAACATACATTTCGTTCATAAGAAATACATGTATAGTATAAAACAAACATACACTGCTTCCATATAGTATACATAATACATCAAATAACTTACTCTGTAAACTGTACTATGACTGCATGGCATACAGTGAAGATCACATCAACTTACTTACTCTGTAGACTGCATTATGACTGAATGATATACAGTGAAGATCACATCAACTTACTCTGTAGACTGTACAATGACTACATGACATACAGTGAAGATCACATCAAATTACTTACTCTGTAGACTGTAAGACTGTACTATGACTACAGGACATTCAGTGAAGATCACATCAACTTATTTTGTAGACTGTACTATGACTGAATGGCATACAAAGAAGATCACATAAACTTACTTACTCTGTAAACTGTACTATGGCTACATGGCATACAGTAAAGATCACATCAAGTTACTTACTCTGTAGACTGTACTATGACTATATGACATACAGTGAAAATCACTTCAACTTATTCTACAGACTGTACTATGAATACATGACATACAGTGAAGATCATATCAACTTATATACAGTAAAGATTACATCAAGTTACTTACTCTGTAGACTGTACTATGACTACATGACATACAGTGAAGATCACATCAAGTTACTTACTCTGTTGACTGTACCATGACTACATGGCATACAGTGAAGATCACATCAAGTTACTTATTCTGTAGACTGTACTATGACTACATGACATACAGTGAAGATCACATCAAGTTACTTACTCTGTTGACTGTACTATGACTACATGACTTACAGTGAAGATCACATCAAGTTACTTATTCTGTAGACTGTACTATGACTACATGACATACAGTGAAGATCACATCAACTTACTCTGTAGACTGTACTATGACTACATGGCATACGGTGAAGATCACATCAAGTTACTTACTCTGTAGACTGTACTATGACTACATGACATACAGTGAAGATTACATCAACTTACTCTGTAGACTGTACTAAGACTACATGACATACAGTGAAGATCACATCAACTTACTCTGTAGACTGTACTATGACTACATGACATACAGTGAAGATCACATCAAGTTACTTACTCTGTTGACTGTACTATGACTGCATGACATACAGTGAAGATCCATCTCTCAAACAGTTTTGTATGTTGTTTTGGTAACAGTTCCCTGTATTCAATATAAAGGATGTTTATAGCCATAATGTAATAAATGAGAAAATACTGATCAGGAAGGTGCAAGAGACTTGTGTATTTAATGCTCCTCCACAGCTGTACACATTTCCAAACTGCTCAGTATTATCAGGTGTTAAACATGCACAATGTGGCTACAAATATCAAAAATGGAACTATTGCTTACAAAAATTACTTCTTACAAAAAATTTCATTTATGCTTGTGAAAAAACCAAATATGGCATGCTAGAAAATTAAATACATGGAAAAAATGAAGATGTGCTTAGTTTTCTTACTAAATATTCCACAATAATCGTGCTAGATCTTGTACATGTATTACATAAAATTTCCTCTGACTTTTACACACATGTAACTATTTATCAAATTTCCTCTGACTTTTACACACATGTAATTATTTATCAAATTTCCTCTGACTTTTACACACATCTAATTATTTATCAAATTTCTTCTGACTTCTACCCACATCTAATTATTTATCAAATTTCCTCTGAATTTTACACACATGTAATTATTTATCAAATTTCCTCTGACTTTTACCCACATCTAATTATTTATCAAATTTCCTCTGAATTTTACACACATGTAATTATTTACCAAATTTCCTTTGAATTTTACACACATGTAATTATCTATCAAAACTTTAAAACTGAAGATTGCTTGTTCAGAAGAGTAAAACAAGTTAGAACTTATTTTGTGTGTATAATAATCAATGCACCAGTAATATAAGCCAAAACTAATCGAAAAGTGTTTTGAGAAGTGTGATTACTTGCTTTTGCATGTTATAAACATCAGTAAATATAAATAGATTGCTATTAAGACATGTGTACACACTGTTGATTACTGTGCAGTGCAAAACTCGTATGTTTATCTAATTCAAACATGTTGCAAATCTTTAAATGTATATTTTCTTTTTATCTAACCAATTTAAATCTGAATTTGCTAAGTTTACGTGAATTATATTTTTAATGAATAGAATCATATAGTATTTTTTAAACATTTGTGCCGTGCTTGCTCCAATTTCCATTATTTCCAAAATTGTCTTGCCTTACCATCACTATAATTCTTGAATGCTTACACAATTTCCAACCAAAAAAGTGTACCTTCTTCTAAACTGAGAGATGGTTGCAGATTACAAAATAAATGCAATCCAGAACACAGTTTATTAAACATAATTCTTCTCATATTACTAGTTACATTACCTGCTGAAATCCACGATATTGATGAAAATCTGGAAATCCTTCGGCTTGCTAGGCAGGAGACCCTGTACAGGATCCGTTACATTTCTATCATCCACCGAGTTTCCATTGGATACCGAAGTCAAGCTCTTCTCCTGTGACAGAGTTATATCTATATCATAACAATATAATCAAAAACTGACTTTGAAAATTGCACTAAAGGAAATTACTTCAACATCATAATTATCATTCAATAACATGACATAATAAAGAAATTTCAAATGTATGCAGATCTATATATTATTGGAATAAACCTGGACGTGATCAATATCCTATGTACATAAAGCAGAGTGGAACCCTGACAGAGGATTCCCTACTGTCTTGAAGGAAACTAAATTGTACAGGTAAATCAGTTACTACAATAATAGATAATACCTGATGGGCGATTTCTGAGGCAGTCTGTGATGTAAGATCTAACTTGCTAAGAATTTTCAGAATAGAGTTCATCAGATTGTCATACAGTGCTTCTGTTAATTTCTGCCGCATCTCTATGCTGATGTCATGCAGCGCAAATTCCTACAAAATGTTGTGATCATAACATTATTTCCATACATTTTAAGTCATTCACTTTTGATTAAACATCGAATCCAAACACATTATGTATTTACCTAATACAAGCATATATACAGATGGGTGCAGTCCTAACATAACATTCACGTTAACGCGAAAAGCGGTCACGAGGACTGCTTTAGCACACGTGCTAGGACTGCTCGACCGGACGCGCGTTAACGCGATTTATTCCCGCGTGCGCTCAGTCCAGTCGCGCGTTCACATGATTACATTTGTAATTCTCTTTACAGTGGTACGGATGGAGGAAATAAAAGGAATGTAATTAAATTACCGCAAATGTCGCCATATATACGTGCATTAAATTTGATGTTAAATTGACACCCCGCATTAAGGGTTTCATATGTAATATAATAATGGAAATCACCGTGTAGACATGCACTCAGGTATTTATGAAAAACTTCGTCACTTTATACTATAAAGACACTAGGAAAATTACATTCTAAATCTATATTATTTATTTATTTTTAATTAATAGAATTATGTATTTATTTCTTATTTGTTTATTTATTTATAATTTACTTATGTATTTATTCTAATTTATGTATTTACAATTGGTATTTTTTTTTTATTTAGCTAATTTTCATAATACATGAATACCATGATTATCATCATTATTACATTGTATTCTTTTCATTAATTCAATTATAATTATTATTATTATTATTATTATTATTATTATCCTAAAATAAGAATAAATTTCATTATATTCAATGTTCGGAAATTGTATTCAATATTTTTTAAAATTCATCCCTTTACTCGTAAGCGTTTTATTTAATTCTAAATATTTCCCTACATGCACACAGTAATATGTTTTTATATTTAAATATACAATGTATATATCGATTCTCCTTTAAATCCTTCTCTACATAAGTTGTAAGCAAGCGAACGTGGCTGTCAGCCACGTTCACGCGGCAGCCAAGCGCATGAACGCGGCAGTCCAGCACGTTAACGCAGTCTCAAAATTTAGTTCACGAGGAAATCTGCGTTAATGCAAACGCGTGTGCTCAGCAGTCCTGAGCGCACGTGGAAAGCAAACTTCACGTTAACGCGACGTTAACATAATGTTATGTTAGGACTGCACCTCACTGTACACGTATTTACATTTCAGCAACAAAATCTCTATGGATAGTTTTCAAATGGCCAAAATCCACTGGAGTTACCTCCTGACATCCATCTTGTGAGCCAAACCAAAGTTTTTCCGTCATAGTCCTATCATTTTCAAACAGACACTCCTATTTCTTAATAAAGATACTGTGGCAATTCAAAATAGATGTAGAAAGTTTGAAAAAGAATTGCTGCCTTGATGAATCATGAATTTTGGTTGAATTATGCATGAACATACAGAGTTTGACACATGATACGGCCCTCAATGGGAGTTAACTACCACTAATTCAGGTCTATCGAAAGCTAGCTATATTTGGAAAAGTATTTAATTATTTAATTTTTTACTTGAGTAATTCTCTTATAGGAAATTGTGTTTGTTGAGGAAATTTGATTAATATAAGATAGTGTGTATCACAAATTGTCTCATTGTTTTTAGAGGATTTTTTTTTTACTGTTTTTGACATTACAGTGTGCAAAAACTAAGTTTATTTATGTACAATATTATTTCCTTTTCATTGTTAAGACACAGATTAAATAATAAGAAATGAAGCTAATCCTGGGTCCGGCGCCATAAACTGAGAATATACTTAAGTCAAAAATTCATATTCTTCTGTTCATCAATGAATTAATAACTGAGATTTGGATTTTATTTAGTCTTATTCTACTGATAAATAGAATTTAACGATTCTACATTAATATTTATTTGAAAGTTTGATAATAGAATAAATTAAAATGAAATTTTTGACTTTTGACTATTCTCAGTTTATGGCGTCGGAGCCTGGTTGACAGAAACATAAAAAGGAAAATAGGATGGAAAACTGTATCAACTAAAACAATATAGATTATCTCTTGAATTAAATGCAATTTTTTTTATACTACTATATCAATGCACCAAATAAAGGAAAATTTCCAAGACAATGACTTATGACCTTTGATCTTGAAACAACAAAGAATTCACCTTCACATCATAAGTACATCCAGTGTGATGAGCCTTTGAGGAAACATAAGTGTCCAGAGTATACACAACATAAGTGTCCAGAGTATACACAACATCTGTGTCCAGAGTATACACAACATAAGTGTCCAGAGTATACACAACATCTGTGTCCAGAGTATACACAACATACGTGTCCAGAGTATACACAACATCTGTGCCCAGAGTATACACAACTTAAGTGTCCAGAGTATACACAACATAAGTGTTCAGAGTATACACAACATCTGTGTCCAGAGTATACACAACATAAGTGTCCAGAGTATACACAACATAAGTGTCCAGAGTATACACAACATCTGTGTCCAGAGTATACACAACATAAGTGTCCAGAGTATACACAACATCTGTGTCCAGAGTATACACAACATAAGTGTCCAGAGTATACACAACATAAGTGTCCAGAGTATACACAACATAAGTGGGATGGAAGTACCAATAGAGGCTCTTTGATGTTACTATATCCCATACATAACTACATAAGGCAGTGGATAAAAAGTCATGATCTTACCACTTACACTGAAATGTACATTAATGTCCAGAGTATACACAACACAAGTGTCCAGAGTATACACAACACAAGTGTCCAGAGTATACACAACATAAGTGTCCAGAGTATACACAACATAAGTGGGATGGAAGTTCCAATAGAGGCTCTTTGATGTTACTATATCCCATACATAACTACATGAGGCAGTGGATAAAAAGTCATGATCCTACCACTTACACTGAAATGTACATTAATGTCCAGAGTATACACAACACAAGTGTCCAGAGTATACACAACACAAGTGTCCAGAGTATACACAACATAAGTGTCCAGAGTATACACAACATAAGTGGGATGGAAGTTCCAATAGAGGCTCTTTGATGTTACTATATCCCATACATAACTACATGAGGCAGTGGATAAAAAGTCATGATCCTACCACTTACACTGAAATGTACATTAATGTTTTTACTAAGGAGATAGTTACATTATCTATAACCTTATTGATAGCTTAATCATGGTAGCACCTTGATAGATGGGCTATTGAGGACTGTGGACCACATGTCAATGTAATCTCTGTAGCTGGTTTTCTTGCCTGTAGCATCCATCTCTGGCTCATCTTCTACCTGCTCTGTCTCCATTACAGGGGGATGTGAACATGTTCTGATCAAACTCTGATACACTGAAGATCAAACAAGGTCAAGTATATTTTATATTGTAAAGTCAAGCCATAATTATTATTATACATGTATTAGAATATAAAATAGTCTGGGAAAATTAAACTTTGTGCATTGTTAAGGGATATATCATTGATCAAATATAAACTTATCTGTAACTATAATCAGAGATCACAGCATAACTAACTTCCTAATTAAGTATAACTATATAACTAACTACATTATGAAGTATAACTTACTTCATAATAAAGTATAACTACATTATGAAGTATAACTTACTTCATAATAAAGTATAACTACATTATGAAGTATAACTTACTTCATAATAAAGTATAACTAACTTCATAAGTATACTTAACTTCATAATTAGGTATAACTATATAACTAATTCATAATTAAGTATACCTAACTAATTAATCAGTCAATTTTTCAGACATGGAAGCAGGAGTTATAAATAGTGGTGCAATACTTTTTGATTTTTTTTCAACTTTCTCTCTAAATACATATGCTGTGATCAACTCCTTTCAACTCAAAAACAAATGGCATCTTCTGCTTTACATTAAAGTTTATATCCAAATTTGATTTGAATTGGATTTATAGTTCTTAACTTATTATCTCAAAACCTTGTTTTGCTATATTTCTATTTAAAGGTTAGATGTATAACTTTGACCTTTGACCTAAAAATCAATAGGCATCTTCATAACAAAGTGTATATTTGTATATATCAAATTTAGTTTGAATCTGATAAGTGGTACTTTAGTTTAGTTTAGTTTCCAGTTTCATTAGTTAATGTACTATGCTACTGTAATATTTTCACTCTAAGTTTAGATTCTTTTGACCTTGACCTTTACCCTTTTGACCTAAAACTAAATCAGTGCATTCTCTTATCAGAATTCAGTGTACATTCAAATTAGGCTTTTATCTGCTTTTAATACGGTACTTGAATAATCCTCCAATATCTGCAATATCTGTGACTAAATGACTGACAGATAGATATAAGGAGGGACTAATAGAAAATATCACTATATTTTACAAAGACAAGGAAATCCAATCTGAGTATTAAAAATCTGCAGTTCAGAATGACGTTTGCCAAGTCATAGATGTTGCAAATCTTTGAAACAATTGTGGAATTTTACGGTCCCTGTACAAAATGGTGACTGATTATATTTCTCACATTCCTTTATTTAGAAGAATTTTTAAACATGATAATATACTTAATAAACAGCAGTTCTGCAATGTGAAGAAAAGTTCCATTAATTCTGACATCAATGTTAGTGCATAATAACATCACTACAGGAGGGTCAAGACAAACACCAAAGGGTACGAGACAAAGTTGTCCCTGAGTTAGTCAATATGTTGATAAATCTGTCTGGGGTGACGAAAGAAAGACAAGCAAAAAGGAAACTTTTTGCTTTACAGGTTGTGCATAAATCATAAATGCATTATAAATTAGTCACACATTGTATGAAAGACAAAACAAGTTTACCAAATCCTGATGCAATTTGTTGGAATGTGCCAGCTTTTGGCATGACAGATAGCAAAATCCATAACAGCGATTTGAAAGCAAGATAATGCATTGAGGAATGGAAAGTGGACAAATTCTCAACAAGAACTATCATCAACCTCTCCAAAGAAGTGGCATAAGTCTCAGATACCTGACAAAAATACATAAAAAGTATATAAATATATAATATACATGTATACATGGATTTCCTATGCTTTTTTCTTTGAATAATAAA
The DNA here is from genome assembly GCA_035048485.1 of Pteria penguin. NCBI lineage: Eukaryota > Metazoa > Mollusca > Bivalvia > Pterioida > Pteriidae > Pteria > Pteria penguin. The sequence continues at coordinate 89,842,633 of CM068580.1, forward strand.
ACAAAATCTTTCTATTTGTCTTAGGTAAATATCCACTTCAATACTCAAAGTTCAGATTCTGAAAGAAAATGACCATAAGAGGTGATGCATTTAATACATTCAGTGCAGTCTACATTGCCTTGTGCTTTGATGAGAAAGTTAATTCAAAGGAACAGTTGTTTACACATTTTTAGTATTTGAAATTGTTCAATACTTAACATTTTGATCGAGACATTAAAACAATTGCTTACATAATCCACTTCTTTCACAATATTTGCTAATGCTTCAAGGTAGCTAGGTAAATTGTATAGTTTTTCCTCAATATCTGCATCTGGGCTGAAACCAAAATAGAAAACGCATTGGTGAATTCTGCATGAAAACACAAAATGATTATGAAATACTGATGCCTCTGGTGGCTACCAAATGTGAAAAATGAGGCAAAGTTCTTGAAAATGGGACAGACAGGTAGGAAAGACTGGGCATCTGGGGAATAAAATCTATCATTTATAGTCATTTATTTACGAAATTTCAGAGAATCATAGCTCAATTTGTTTAATGCTTGGCTACTGACCAAGGGGTCCAAGGCTGAAGTCCCACCAATGCTCAATTTGTTTAATGCTTGGCTATTGGCCAAGTGGTCCAAGGCTGGAGTTCTACCAATGTTCAATCTGTTTAGTGCTTAGCTATTGACTAAGGGGTCCAAAGATGGAGTCCCACCAATGCTCAATCTGTTTAGTGCTTGGCTGTTGACCAAGGGGTTCCAGGCTGGAGTCATACCAATGACACAGTGGTGTCCTGTCTTTCAGATGAGACAGTACAAGGCTAAGTGTCATGGTAGACCTGGTAGATAAAAGATCATTTACTGCTTCAGAAGGGTCCATTGCATAGGTTTAAATTTCTGTGCACTGCATCAAGCCAATGCTAAAACCATATAAGGGCAATAATCTTGGTGTGATGTAAAACAAAAATCAAATAAATAAAATGCTTAAAAAGGGTAGCCTTTACAAATCTTTTGTGTCCTATGGATTATTATGTATGATAGTTTCTATATGATGGTTTACATGTAATTGAATATGTATGATGGTTTATGTATGATGGTTTACATATGATTGAATATGTATGATGGTTTATGTATAATGGTTTATTATGTTTTACAAATGATGGTTTATGTATGTGGGTTTATGTATGATGGTTTATGTATGATGGTTTACATATGATGGTTTATGTATGTTGGTTTATGTATGATGGTTTACATATGATGGTTTATAATGGTTTACGCATGATGGTTTATGTATGTTGGTTTATGTATGATGGTTTACCTATGATGGTCTATGTATGATGGTTTATGTTTGATGGTTTACACATGATGGTTTACATATGATGGTTTATAATGGTTTACGCATGATGGTTTATGTATGTTGGTTTATGTATGATGGTTTACCTATGATGGTCTATGTATGATGGTTTATGTATGATGGTTTACACATGATGGTTTATGTATGATGGTTTATGCATGATGGTTTATGTATGATGATTTATGTATGATGGTTTACACATAATGGTTTATGTATGATGGTTTATTATGGTTTGTGCATGATGGTTTATGTATGATGGTTTATGTATGATGCTTTACACATGATGGTTTATGCATGATGGTTTATGTATGATGGTTTATGTATGAAGGTTTACATATGATGGTTTATGTATGATAGTTTATGTATGATGGATATTGTGTGATTGTATTTTACAAATTTTACCTCAGATACTGTTGTTCACTTTTGTTCATCATTTCACTGAACATGAACTGTACATCAGCTGATGTCAGAAATGTTCTACAGGGCTGAAAGAAAAGATAAAATCAATGTCTTTGGTAATTTCATGACCAACTTAAACAGCTAATCAAATTCAGCGAAGGAGTCATTATCTGACAACTATACAACATTCTGAGACAATTGTTAAAATATTACATCTCCCCTACTGGTCCCAGCAAAATCTACCAAGGTCAACGCTACAAAAAGGTAACATCATTTGATTGTCTATCTGAAGATGAAGTTTGAAAAGGATACCTTTTATGATCGTTTGCATTCTATAGAGACCTTCAATGTTTATCTATATGTGAACAATGAAATAAAATGAATCTGAAGTTGTTTTCATATATCTTAATCTGTATAAAGTTTGTTTGAAGCATATAAGAAAAATATTTACAGTGGCCAGAAGTCCATAACCTCGTATGGCTAGTGACAATTCTTTGGAAGTTGAACTTTTCTCATTCATCAAATTTCTAAACTTCTGAATAAAAAACTGCAAAAGAGAAATAGACATTAAATCTACAAAACCTACAATCAGCAAGATTTGAAGATTGCTCCCAAATTCCATCAACAAGAGGCCCAAGTGGGCCTATATCGCTCACCTGAGTACCTAGATGATCAGTCATGCATGAAGGAAGAATTCAACACACAACACAAATGTTGAAAATATGTCAAATTTTATTTCAGACTAGAATGAAAGGACATGAAAGTCCTCAAGGTCGGAATTGCATGGTCAAGTACATCAAGGGTAATAAAGTCGTGATCCACCAAGAGATAACACACCAAGCGTGTAATGTTTAGGATCAGTATTGACAAAAACACGGTATGCACACAGGTGCTCGTTTTCATATAAACAACGGCTCCGCCCTGTAAATCCCTGTACGTCTCCGTCTCGTACTATATAGTTATCTCATTTTCTCTTATCACTTTTGATCTTGACAGTAGTGTGAAATTAGTAATCTGGACAGTCTCCCGCTGTACATGTACATTTGGGGAAAACCACGTCTACACATGTAGATCTATAAATAACTGACTATTTTTAGTAGCATTACACATCAACAACTACCAAGACGTTTGTTTATCATTCTGACGAGAAGATTGTAGAGTACTTTGAATTCCACTGCTATAAAAAGAAGCGATATTCTCAAGTTTTATTAATTATAATACAACGGATACTAGTACGGACTAGTAGTGTACTTCTTAAGTTATGGCACAGCTACACAATAATGTCAATCGTACTTTTTCGGGACTTTCTGTCGAGTATTCGGAAAGACTGCATGTCCTCCAGCGCATGAATATAACTCGTCTAAATCGATGGAATAACAGCACATCTATTTTCTCATCTGATCAAACTTATCTTGTACTGACTCGTACAATATGAACTATAAGTACTAAAAGTAAATCTAATCACGCATTTTCAAAATATCGATGCACTATTTATACACGAGGAGGTATTTTCTGCGTTCCACGCGTTCACCACAGCATATTGTAACGACTAGGGTCCGGAATTGCATAGCAATTCCGACCAATAAAAAACAACACTTTTTTGCACATCAATTCAGGTGATTTTGATATTAAGCATTTCCTTTGTCTCTGCAAGATGTCATTCAGGGCAACAAGTTAGTCATTTTCTTTAGGTGGGGCCTTTTGTTGAGTGATTTCAAGTCCGGGTCATGAACAACAATTGTTTCAAATATTGTCCAGATCTAACTTAAAATTGCCTAATTTCATATGTAGAGTGTTGAGAAACATCTAAAAACTTATTTAGATGTGTAAAGAAATCAAAAAAAATTTCTGACCACAGCTGGATTTGAATCGCTACTCTCCATATTTCAATTACCAAGTGGTATATATATGTACCATTCTGAGACCTACTTTTTAGACATGGTGGCATTATCTGTTAACCAATTTGGATAAAATTTACCAAATTGATAGAGGACCTTTAGAACTTCATGTATTCCATGTTTCATTAAAATCTTTCATGTGGTTTTGTAGAAAAAGTTGAAAATGTGAAAAATGGCCAACCCCCCCTTTTTTTGGCAAGTCTTAAAAAATTCATAAAAAATGCAAAAATTGAGATAATGACAAAATTCTTTCACAATAATATTCCTTACCACAATTATGATCAAAATAGTCATTAAGAAATCATCAATATCAATTAATTGAAAAACATGACACATTTCTGCAATGAAATGACTAAGTCCAAAAACACATCAAAAAAGCGTAAATTTCTATTTGACGGATCTTAACCCCGAACACAATTTTTAATAACCTATCTTTATAGATTGTTGAAATGCAATTAGTTTCCCAATATATGTACTGGTTCTGGAGAAGAAGATGTTTGAAGAGGGGTACCATTTTGCCCCCCCCCCCTTTTTTTTTTTGGAAGTCTTAAACATTGTCTAATTTCATATGTTGAGTGTTGAGAAACATCTAAAAACTTATTTAGATGTGTAAAGAAATGAAAAACAAATTTTTGACCACGGCTGGATTTGAACCGATACTCTCCACATTTCAATTACCAAGAGGTATATGTACCATTGTGAGACCTACTTTTTAGACATGGTGGCATTATCTGTTAACTAATTTGGATAAAATTTACCAAATTGATAGAGGACCTTTAGTACTTCATGTATTCCATGTTTCATTAAAATCTTTCATGTGGTTTTGTAGAAAAAGTTGAAAATGTGAAAAATGGCCAACCCCCCCCCCCCTTTTTTTGGCAAGTCTTAAAAAATTCATAAAAAATGCAAAAATTGAGATAATGACAAAATTCTTTCACAATAATATTCCTTACCACAATTATGATCAAAATAGTTATTAAGAAATCATCAATATCAATTAACTGAAAAACATGACACATTTCAGCATTGAAATGACTAAGTCCAAAAACACGTCAAAAAAGCGTAAATTTCTATTTGACGGATCTTAACCCCGAACACAATTTTTAATAACCCATCTTTATAGATTGTTGAAATGCAATTAGTTTCCCAATATATGTACTGGTTCTGGAGAAGAAGATGTTTGAAGAGGGGTACCATTTTGCCCCCCCCCTTTTTTTTTTTTGGAAGTCTTAAACATTGTCTAATTTCATATGTTGAGTGTTGAGAAACATCTAAAAACTTATTTTGATGTGTAAAGAAATGAAAAACAAATTTTTGACCACGGCTGGATTTGAACCGATACTCTCCACATTTCAATTACCAAGAGGTATATGTACCATTGTGAGACCTACTTTTTAGACATGGTGGCATTATCTGTTAACTAATTTGGATGAAATTTACCAAATTGATAGAGGACCTTTAGTACTTCATGTATTCCATGTTTCATTAAAATCTTTCATGTGGTTTTGTAGAAAAAGTTGAAAATGTGAAAAATGGCCAACACCCCCTTTTTTTGGCAAGTCTTAAAAAATTCATAAAAAATGCAAAAATTGAGATAATGACAAAATTCTTTCACAATAATATTCCTTACCACAATTATGATCAAAATAGTTATTAAGAAATCATCAATATCAATTAACTGAAAAACATGACACATTTCAGCATTGAAATGACTAAGTCCAAAAACACGTCAAAAAAGCGTAAATTTCTATTTGACAGATCTTAACTCCGAACACAATTTTTAATAACCCATCTTTATAGATTGTTGAAATGCAATTAGTTTCCCCATATATGTACTGGTTCTGGAGAAGAAGATGTTTGAAGAGGGGTACCGTTTTGGACACTTTTGGCCCCGCCCTGGATCCACCCCTGAGGGAATCTGGATCCCGAACACATTTTTAGTAGGGGACCTTGAGTACATCATTTACACAAAGTTTGATCCAAATCTGCGATGTAGTTCCAGAGAGGAAGTCGAAAATGTGAAAAAGTTAACGACAGACGAACGACGACGGACGACAGACACCGGACGGCGCACTATGACTATAGCTCACTTGAGCCTTTGGCTCAGGTGAGCTAAAAACCATTACTGAACTGCTTTGAAGTGTGCAAACTTAAAACTTTCATCTGTGCATGTTTTCTATCAACGTCAATGTTCAGTATTTCCTGACCTTGAATATTGCTCCTTCTTTCTTTCCTTCTTTGGCTCTTTGAACCAAGGTTCCCGACACCTGAAATTTTTATTTACAATATTTAGGTTTTGTAATTAAAACATCAATACATGGTTCATGATCATCAGAGATGAGGTCACTATAGTAAGGCAAAATGAAGACCAGAGATCAGGCATTTTAACTGGTTGACAGAGGCCAAGTCATCAAGCCAAACAAATTACGGACTGAGCTCATAGGTGAGGTAAAAAAGAAGATATCTGAAGTGAGTATATACTATAGTCTCTGAAGGCTTACCTGCATCAAAAAAGCTTCAACAGCTGAAGTACCTAGATTTAACATGTCCCTATTTTGATGTTTACTCCAAACTCGTAGTTTATCATACATTCCCTGAGGATGAACAATGTTGTTTTGAAATATACTTACATACATAAAAGTACACAAATAAAGAAACAATAAAATTCACATTATATTATACATAAATATAACAAAAAAAAAAGATAGGTCTTTGAACTTCACAAAGACTACCAAACAAAAGGCCCAAATGGGCCTATATCGCTCACCTGAGCACAAATTGCTTATTTACAATAAAATGACAGCTCATTTCAGTAGAAAATTTTGCTTTTTTTCTACAAGACTTTCTATAAGGTTTGGTGATATTTTGTGCAGTCGTTTTGAAGAAGTCCAAAATGTGTCAACCAATCAGAGCCAATGCTGGCCATCTTGGATTACAGATCGGCACGAAAAACACAAACTTGGTAGAGGACCTCGAGTACTTACTCCCTATAAGGTTTGGTGAAATTTTGTGTAGTGGTTTTGGAGAAGAAGTTGAAAATGTGTCAACCAATCAGAGCCAATGGCGGCCGTCTTGGATTACGGATGGGCACGAAAAACACAAACTTGGTAGAGGACTTTGAGTACTTACTTCCTATGAGGTTTGGTGGAATTCTGTGCAACCGTTCTGGAGAAGAAGTCGAAAATGTGTCAACCAATCAGAGCCAATGGCAGCCACCTTAGAAAACGGATGGGCACGAAAAACACAATCTTGGTAGAGGACCTTGAGTACTTACTTCCTGAGGTTTGGTGAAATTCTGTGCAGCGGTTCTGGAGAAGAAGTCAAAAATGTACAAAAGCTAACGATGGACGGACGGACAAAACAAGCTGTATTTGTGAAATATAAATGCCCTTTGCAGCAACATTGTCAGTATAAGCTGTTATTCTAAAACTAGGTCAAACTCAAAGGTCAAGGTCACGATGTCAAAAATTAATTAAACCAACAGTAAGGTCCTGTCACAAGGCATATGAATGCAGGACATGAATCTTCTTCTATAGATCACAATAACTTGAAGTCACAGGACATGAATATTTCAGTTTAGATCACAACAACTTGAAGTCATATAGGACATGAATCTCTCACTGTAGATCAAACAACATGAAGATAGAGGACATGAAGCTTCTACTACAGATCACAACAATTTGAAGATACAAGACGTGAATTTTCTACTGTAAATCACAACGACTTGAAGTCACAGAACATAAATTCTCTGCTATAAATGATACGCACTAGATAATCAATAGGACATTAATCCTTTGATGTAGATTCTCTGCTATAAATGATATGGACTAGATGGTCAATAGGACATTAATCCTCTGATGTAGATAATAAGGACTAGAAAGCAAAACAACATGAATCACTTCTGTTATAAGTATTTGAAGTCAATAGGACATCCCCTTGCTGTAGATCATATGGTACAGAAGTCAGGAGAACATAAAGCCCTTGCTGTAGATCATAAGGAATAGAAGTCAGGAGGACATGAATCCCTTGCTGTAGATCACAAAGACTAGTAGTCAACAGGACATCAATCCCTTGCTGTAGATCATAAGGAATAGAAGTCAGGAGGACATGAATCCCTTGCTGTAGATCACAAAGACTAGTAGTCAACAGGACATCAATCCCTTGCTGTAGATCATAAGGAATAGAAGTCAGGAGGACATGAATCCCTTGCTGTAGATCATAAAGACTAGTAGTCAACAGGACATCAATCCCTTGCTGTAGATCATAAGGAATAGAAGTCAGGAGGACATGACTCCCTTGCTGTAGATCACAAAGACTAGTAGTCAACAGGACATCAATCCCTTGCTGTAGATCATAAGGAATAGAAGTCAGGAGGACATGAATCCCTTGCTGTAGATCATAAAGACTAGTAGTCAACAGGACATCAATCCCTTGCTGTAGATCATAAGGAATAGAAGTCAGGAGGACATGAATCCCTTGCTGTAGATCGTAAGGAATAGAAGTCACAGAACATGAATCCCTTGCTGTAGATAATAAGGAATAGAAGTCAGGAGGACATGACTCCCTTGCTGTAGATCACAAAGACTAGTAGTCAACAGGACATCAATCCCTTGCTGTAGATCATAAGGAATAGAAGTCAGGAGGACATGAATCCCTTGCTGTAGATCACAAAGACTAGTAGTCAACAGGACATCAATCCCTTGCTGTAGATCATCAGGAATAGAAGTCAGGAGGACATGAATCTCTTGCTGTAGATCGTAAGGAATAGAAGTCACAGAACATGAATCCCTAGCTGTAGATCATAAGGAATAGAAGTCAGGAGGACATGACTCCCTTGCTGTAGATCATAAAGACTAGTAGTCAACAGGACATCAATCCCTTGCTGTAGATCATCAGGAATAGAAGTCAGGAGGACATGAATCTCTTGCTGTAGATCGTAAGGAATAGAAGTCACAGAACATGAATCCCTTGCTGTAGATAATAAGGAATAGAAGTCAGGAGGACATAAATCCCTTGCTGTAGATCGTAAGGAATAGAAGTCAGGAGGACATGAATCCCTTGCTGTAGATCATAAAGACTAGTAGTCAACAGGACATCAATCCCTTGCTGTAGATCATAAGGAATAGAAGTCAGGAGGACATGAATCTCTTGCTGTAGATCGTAAGGAATAGAAGTCACAGAACATGAATCCCTTGCTGTAGATAATAAGGAATAGAAGTCAGGAGGACATAAATCCCTTGCTGTAGATCGTAAGGAATAGAAGTTAGGAGGAAATAAATCCCTTGCTGTGGATTATAAAGACTAGTAGTCAGGAGGACATGAATCCCTTGCTGTGGATTATAAAGACTAGTAGTCAACAGGACACAAAGTCCTTGCTGTAGATCATAAGGAATATAAATCAGGAAGACACAAATCCCTTCCTCTAGATAATAAGGAATAGAAGTCAGGAGGGCATAAATCCTTTGCTGTAGATCATAAGGAATAAAAGTCAGGAGGACCTGAATCCCTAGCTGTAGATGGTAAGGAATAGAAGTCAGGAGGACAGGAATCCCTTGCTGTAGATTATAAAGACTAGTAGTCTACAGGACATGAATCCCTTGCTGTAGATCATAAGGAATAGAAGTCAGGAGGACAGGAATCCCTTGCTGTAGATTATAAAGACTAGTAGTCTACAGGACATGAATCCCTTGCTGTAGATCATAAGGAATAGAAGTCAGGAGGACATGAATGCCTTGCTGTAGATCATAAGGACTTGTAGTCAATAGGACATAAATCCTCTCTGGTAGATCAGAAGGGCTAGAAAGCAATATAACATGATTCCCCTGTTATTAATCATAAGGTCTCGAAGTCAATAGGACATGAATCATTTGCTGTAGATCACAGAATCTTTTAACAAGTCAGCATGAGGTAAACAGTGAAAAGGTCTCAAACAATGGCATGGTTGAAGTGTAGAAGCTTCTCTACTTATCCAACTTCATAGAGACATTAGATCACTTGTCAAAGATCTTGAACAAATTATGTCCAAAGAATAAATATATAAACAAGAGTGTCTCCATTGCTGATATGAAGTTTTACTTCTATATGGGACATTCTTTGAAGTTATTCAAGCAAACATTCGTACATATTCATTCTTAACAGCTTTCTTTGGACTAATTTTTAAATCTTCTCTCATTCCAAACTTGCTTGATCTTAAATTATACATGTGATATTACAGCTATTATAGTTTTCAGATTGTACATAGTTTTCATTTTCCTCAGTCTACAAATATGGTTTTGCCTAGGGTATCAATGAAGAAAACTCCTTGTTGAAAACACACATCTGGTACGCTAATATAATATCAATATATGTTTTAATACTTATCATCAATATATAGAATGTGCTCCACCTTATATTGATTGATATTCCTGATGACAATGTTAGAATTCTAACCTGATAATCCTCAACAAGATAGATACTGAATTGTGCTGCATGACGAGATAACAGTTTCAGTCCTGCTCTGGGTACATCATATCGCGTGTAATTCACATCTGGATCAATAGCCATCCTTGCATACTTGAAAATCTCATAAGAATTCTTAGACCCTGTCAATACAAAATCCAAGAGTTGTCATAAAAACCGAGAGCAAAACTGATAGGTTTATATACTGTACAGTATCCTTTTATGTCTGAGAACTTTATGTAAATTGAAGAAATGGACTACACACAAAAATAAAGTTCTGACCAATAATAAGCATCTTTTGTTTTACAATCAAAATAAAAAATATACTAATGAAAAGGTATGGCTAAGGTTAAAGTTTCTGAAAATAGACACCAATGTCAAGGTTGAAAACTAAAAAAATATGGTATCAATCAAATTCTAGACTCTAGGAACATAAAAGCTGCAAGTAATGGCCCTATATGAATGATAGGGCCATAATTCCTCATGTTGTGTGAACTTGCAAGTTTAATAAACGGAATAGCCAGCACAATTCTTTGCATTTCAGCATCAATTGGAGCAAATATCTAGAATATATAAACATTAAGTAAACGATTGACAATAATAACTTGCCCCCAATCTGTCATCTGAAGGCTCCACACACATTTTTTCCTAACATGTGTCAAATTTGCTGGTTTATTTATATGTAGTCTGAACCATTCCCGCATTTGCGTAATTGTATCTTGTTAGCAGAATCAAACATGTGGATGGTTCAGACTACATATAAACAAACTAGCAAATTTGACACTGTGTGTGAAAAGTGCGAGTTTACGCAACATTCATATAGGGCCACTACTTGCGGCTAAGAACATAAATTCTAAAATTGAAAGCCATATCTTTCATTATTCAAATATACAACCAAGATTAATGTTTTTGAAAATAAACTTTAACGTCAAGGTTACAAAGTAAGAAATGATGGTAACAAAGTTTTAGTCACGAGGTATATAGATGCTATATATAATTAAAAAGTCATACCTCTTACTTTATCAAATATATGGCAAAGGTTAGAGTTCTTGAAAATTTACTATTATGGTGAAGTAACAAAGTACAAAAATATGGTATCAATCAAATGTTCTAGCCACAATAGATTCTAAATTTGAGAGACATATTTCCTACTATTCTAAATGTATGACCAAAGTTAGGAATTTTCAAAATTAACTCTAAGTAAAGATTGCAATGTAAGAAAATATAGGATTAATCAAAAGCTCCAGTCACAAGAAATATAGATTTTAAATATAAAAGCCTTAACTCTTATTATTCCAACAAGATGGCCAAAGTTACAATTCTTGAAAATTAACTTTAAGCTTAAGGTCAATATAACAAAGTAAGAAAACATTGTATCAATCAAAAGCTCATAATAAGGAATATAAATGCTAAATACGGAAGTAAATATCTCTAACTATTCATAAGATTTCATTTAGGCAAAAGGTTTATAAATGAACTCTAAGGTTAAGGTCAAGAAATCAAAATTTCTGTACAAATTAAAAGATCTTATAAGGAATATATATATGAAATACGAGAGGAGATATGAAAAAACTGTTTTAACTTGCTTGTTTACGCACACCCATACTAAGGGTAAGACATTAGCTTTCAAGCTTAAAGTGATAACATCCTCAGATAATCTGAAATCTAACTGTCGAAGTCATTCTGCATACACTTGAGTAGACAAACCACAAACACACTATCAAAGGACCTGAGGTCCTGAAAGATACTCCTACTCACATTTTCAGACATGATTTTGATTACATTGAAAAAAGCTGACCATGCTATCAGAATAGCTGATTATACATACACCCCTAAACAAAAAGTGCAATTTTTTAAAACTCCAACTAAATTCAGAACACTTTGAGAAAATTTTCTTGCAACAAAGAAGTTGAAATCAACTTTAAAGCTTATCAGAATCATTCCTGCATCTTGTTGTGAGTAGAGATCTATAAGAATCACACTAAGGACACCTCGACCTCCTTTTGTATGAAGTTGATTGAAATGATTTGTTATTACAAATGAATGAAAATGAGGTAGTGCACAGAGAAACTTGCTCATAAGGTTATCCCATCATGTGATTCAATGGTTCAGAGGAGGGTGCCCTCTTCTGCCACATATTTACAAGTAAACATCCAGATTTGGCATCAAAAATCGCCAAGTAGTTTGGCAAATACACATGTGGCCCCTCTTTTACTGTAAAGTAGTCCCTGGACAACTCGATTTGACTGTAGTTGGAATAAAAGAAAGTATGAATAAAAAATCAGTTCATAAAACACATCATTATACATTTGTAGTTTGAAATGTTTTATCTTTATTATTATATGAAATAAGCGAAAAACGACCTTTCATATTCAAAGTGTGAAAATTAAGAGAAAAGAGAAAAGACAAGGAAATCAAAGATTACACATACGAATGTTGGTCACCACGAATGTTGATCGTGCGAATAGACTAATGATCATAAATTCATACACCATCGCTTTCGTCTTGGTGGGGGGAGGGGATGTTTTCTAAAAGAATCCACACGATTGTGGTCAAAACTTATCTTTAAAAAAGACTCTTACACTGAATCGATTAAATCATCACAGTTGTCCTCGCTAAAATAGACAAACATTGACACAGACATCGTACTATTTCTTCAAAGGTTGTAGTTGGGTGGACATAAATCTGACCTTTGAACTTTGAACATGATAACAGTAAGATACTCCTTGATAAGGAGTATCTTAAAAGCAGACAAATGAAAAGTCACCAAAATATATTACTATATCCAAACAAATTCACGGAAAAATAGATGCATAAACAAATAGTCACTAACTATGCTCTATGCCCTTACCACCACTTAAAACAGGCGTGCTTAAACTAGTGATGAAATCAGAGTACTAGGCTGATATGTCCACATTAGGGTTTATGTTAACTTTGTGACTAAATGATAAAATACTTATACAATACAACCCAGTACCTTCTTCAGCTGACTGTGTAAAGTTGACAAGACTAGATGTCAAGCCTTCAAGACATCCAGCTATGACACTTAATTCTGGCTTCTTAGTTTTGCAAGTCATCTGAAAAATATATCGTACAGAAAGTTAAAATATCTCCATCTGATATTAGTATAAACAACCAAATACTATACGACTTAGACATCACAAAACATAGTACACTTGATAAAGGTGAGTCGTTTACTGTTTACCAGTGCACTTGATAAAGGTGAGTGATTTACTGTTTACCAGTGCACTTGTTGAAAATGTGTAGTTTACTGTCTGCTGGTTCACTTGATAAAGGTGAGAAGTTTACTAGTGCACATTTGTTGAAGTGGGGAGAGGGGGTTTACTATGAATGATAAAGGTAAGAAGTTTACTAGTGCACACATTTGCTGTGGTGGGGAGAGGGGGTTTACTATGTATGATTCTCATTATACATGCTTTCTTTGATATGATTATAATGAAAGGTGATTTCAAACAAAATAAAATTTTACCTCTGCTTTCAATGCTCCAATATAAAGTGTCACTAGTTTCTGGGAATAATCTGCCATATATTCTGGATAAACTTCTGATACTATTCCCAGTAACATATAAATCTTTTCTTTCACTGAAATCCATGAAATCACAAAATTACATACATATGCAGCTGTCTTCATATACTATATTCAGTGAAATCCTATAGCCATCATACCATAATAAATACGATTATATACTACATTATATACAACTAGAACTATCCTAACACAACAAATACCCCCCCCCCCCATGGTGACAAAATTTGAAGTATGGCAAAGACCAAAGTAAAGGTCAAGAGGTAAAACATTTTGGTATCGACAGACAGGTCCTGCCACGAGCAATACACATGTGTAGTATGAAGGCCCTAACTCTTTTGGTTCAAAAGTTATGGCTAAGGTTTAAGTTTTTCAAAAGTAGGTCAAATGTCAAGGTCAAGGCACAGGGTAAACAATTTTGGTACCAACAGACAGGTCTTGCTAAAAGAAATACAGATGTGTAATATGAAGGTACCATCTCTTTCAGTTCAAAAGTTATGTTTAAGGTTAAAGTTTTTCAAGAGTAAGTCAAACATCAAGGTCACAAAGTCAAAATTTTGGTACTGACAAACAGGTCTTGCCACAAGGAATACAGATGTGTAGTATGAAGACCCCATCTCTTTTGGTTCAAAAGTTATGTCCAACGTTAAAGTTTTTCAAAAGTAGGTCAAATGTCTGACAAAGGTCTTCCCACAACGAATACACATGTGTAGTATGAAGGTCTCATCTCATTGAATTCAAAAGTTATGGCCAAGGATTAAGTTTTCTGGACAGATAGATTAACAGACAGACAGATGGATGGACAGACAAATAGATAGACAAGGTGATTCCAATATACCCCCAAACTCTGTTTGTAGTAGGCATAATAAACTTCTGATACAATACTCATTACCATATAAATCTTCTCTTTCACTGAAATCATCACAATAAACAATAGGTAATCTAAAATGCAGAGTTCTCACCTGTAGCAGAGAGCTTTGACACACTCTTGGTAAGTTCCATGAAAAACTTGCTGACTAATTTATCCAGATTAAAATCTTTCCCAACAGCAGATCCTGCTGAGAGCTCTATTACCTATAAGTGTATATATTTAACCCATAAATGCCCAACTTTTAAACAAAAACCAGCATGACTCAACAAACAGATAAAGAAAATAAGAGGTCTGAAGGGCTTTTACAGTTATCTGAGTTAATAAACCTTTTAGAATATTCCAAAGGGATTTCCTGAGCACATCACTCCCATCAAACATGATTTAAAGGAGCATGGTCCGATTGAAGTCAGGAAAAGTATAAAAAAAATTGTAAATGGATATCTTAAACGACAATCAATTGCTACTATATTATCTAAGATGTGTAAAATGCATCATTACCAAAGTCGATGTCATTAACGAGATGTGCCCGTTTTAAATTTGCAACATAACCACTCCAACTTTTTGAATATTAATGAGTATAGTCGGAGGAAATCACGTGACAATGACAGCCTCGGAGTCGGTGTATAGCTTTTTTCTACCACAGTTTTGCTTTTTCTCAAGCTCGTATTCCTCCATGTGAACCATTGTTGTTTTCTACAGTGAATATCCGCGCATACGCATGATTATGGGCGGAGCATCGCCTTATTTGAAGAATTGAAACCAACCGAATTTAATTCAACTCAATTATCTTTATTCTATGAAAACATTGAGGGATTTTAGTTTTGAATTTTGCAATTAACACAAAGTTTAAAATTTATGCAATACAGGCAAAATAAGATATTGTCGTAATTTATCCTTTTCATGCTATAATTTTCCAGCTCGAACCAGGTCCCTTTAAATGTGGTCGGGTGGCTTAGTATAGCGCATTGTGTTCTGAAGTATCTTATTCTTCTTCAAGAATAACTGGAATCCTGAAATCTGTATTCTATAGTCAATGTACAGTACTCTCCAATAATAATTGAAAATTCTTGTCCTCCCTAGCATTGTTTTGGTTGCATTTATATACATGATAGAATATAATATATAGGCCTATCAAGGGATGACATTGACCTATAATGCTTTCTAATGGTAATGATGACACCCAGGTCATCCGTAGTCCGAAACATTCAGACCAACACCGAAACTGTCAAGTTGAAACCGACTCTCAGCAGCTTTATCTACCGTTTTAGGCTGCAGGTGTACTAACATAGATTTGTATACAGTTAGAAATGTAGAATTACATCAGCATCACAAGTGATAATAGAATGACCGACTCTCGGCAGCTTTATCTACCATTTTAGGCTGCAGGTGTACTAACATAGATTTGTATATAGTTAGAAATGTAGAATTACATCAGCATCACAAGTGATAATAGAATGACCGACTCTCGGCAGCTTTATCTACCATTTTAGGCTGCAGGTGTACTAACATAGATTTGTATATAGTTAGAAATGTAGAATTACATCAGCATCACAAGTGATAATAGAATGACCGACTCTCCGCAGCTTTATCTACCATTTTAGGCTGCAGGTGTACTAACATAGATTTGTATATAGTTAGAAATGTAGAATTACATCAGCATCACAAGTGATAATAGAATGACCGACTCTCGGCAGCTTTATCTACCATTTTAGGCTGCAGGTGTACTAACATAGATTTGTATATAGTTAGAAATGTAGAATTACATCAGCATCACAAGTGATAATAGAATGACCGACTCTCCGCAGCTTTATCTACCATTTTAGGCTGCAGGTGTACTAACATAGATTTGTATATAGTTAGAAATGTAGAATTACATCAGCATCACAAGTGATAATAGAATGACCGACTCTCCGCAGCTTTATCTACCATTTTAGGCTGCAGGTGTACTAACATAGATTTGTATATAGTTAGAAATGTAGAATTACATCAGCATCACAAGTGATAATAGAATGACCGACTCTCCGCAGCTTTATCTACCATTTTAGGCTGCAGGTGTACTAACATAGATTTGTATATAGTTAGAAATGTAGAATTACATCAGCATCACAAGTGATAATAGAATGACCGACTCTCGGCAGCTTTATCTACCATTTTAGGCTGCAGGTGTACTAACATAGATTTGTATACAGTTAGAAATGTAGAATTACATCAGCATCACAAGTGATAATAGGATGATTCGGAGTGACACCACCCCCTGTACTTTAGGGTCACATGACAGATAAAATGTATTTTTAACATCAGTCGTAGTTGAATACATGTAATTATGAAAAGAGGGGGGATGGAACCATATGACCACATAAATCTTAAATACAATTGAAAAGAAAAAATCCTCTTTTACTAAATTCGATACAGTAAATCTTCCACCCATGTCTTCAACTGACACTGGTGAACAAAAACAAATGAACTGTGTTGCATTGACTATTACACGTATATCTTCTTGAACACAATACCTTTATCAATACTGGTATAGCAGCATTTTTCACCTTGGCTAACCTCTCTCGAAAAAATAATGACATACATACATCCTACAAAGAAAATAATACTAAATTCATACATCTCTTATTTTCACAATATTCAAATTTTCCAATACTTTACTCTTGTGCCACTTTAGTTGCATAAGATTATTATAAGAAAATGATGTAAGGATGGTTAGATGTAATAGTAGCATAATCATGCATGTATAATAGTCACCTGTGTATAACGTACATCCCAAAAATTGAGGAAAAAGCTTCCTTCCTACATACAGTAAGCAGATAAAACATCTATAAATAGTAAGGGGTCATGAAGCTCACATTTAACAATGTCTTGGGGTTTGAACACTTTCAATGAATTACATCAGTGACTACAGTAATTGTGCTTCTTATTGTATCTGATATCAATTATTAGTGATTAGTGCTTAGCAATGTATTAATTTTGTATGTTGTTAATATCTTGTCTTCATGATCATTATACTCAATATTCTTGTTATTTGCTGAATAAACACAATGAATTCTAATTTCTGTTCGACTGAAACCTGTGTGTACGACACTCTGCAGCATACCTGTCAACCCTCCCTGATTATGTGGGAGTCTCCCACATTTTGGACAATTTTTTCGAAAAATCCTGCATTGGTATGGGAGAGCTAAAACTCCCGCATTTTAACAATCACCTCCCTCAAGGAATGTTGCTTTCGATCTTCTTTGATTTTTACTGCCGACGTCGTAAATACATCAAAATAAACAGTGTTACAAGAAAGCTTGAACGGCAAAGCCATCAATCAAGGCAGCTTAAAGCGCTTACGTAACTAGATGTTGAACATTCAGGTTTTTCCAGATTTTGCTTTCCATAGAGGGCTGAGGACTATTGTTCACATTTCTGAACAGTATGTCAGTTTCATGAGCAGTTTTCTAAGGAACTATACTATAAAACGATGTCTTGGTAAATATAAATCATTAGAGAATGTTGTCGAATGAAAGAAAACATTCTATGTCCGGCCCCGCCAGGACACCTTCTAAAAAAAATTTAAACTAGAATGGGCAACCGAAGCAGAGCGGTTGATGCCAAGTTAAGAAGATACACACAGAATTCCTTTCTGACCTTTCTATTGATATCGTAAGTGACATCTAGGCTACAAAGCTAACCCAAACTGTTGTGTGTTCAGATTATGAGCCATCAGACCATGTCCTACAGAAAGTTAAGAGAGCCACTATGCAATACAATCTTAAACATAAGGAATAAGAATGTTTAATACTGAAAATTTAAGTATCACTGCAATGATACCTTGCATTTCATTTACATACTGTATCGCAAATAAGGTGAAAAAGGTCACAATTTACATTTATGCAGTTTCTCCCTCATTTTTGAGAAAGATCTCCCTCATTCTGGATCTTGGAGGTTGACAGATATGCTGCAGGTATTGTCTGACTGTGACATCTATATCCTAATGGTATCTTACTATATATATGTGAAAGGTATTATAATGCACCAATTATCTGTAATTGTTTGACCATCTCCCTAAATATCCGAACTAAAGTTCAGCGAAATTCATAATTATTTACGTAAAACTTAAGTGACAGATCAGTACATAGATGGTCTGAATTATCTCACTAACAACAAGATCTGAGTTTCCCTTTCATGGTCGATTAACTTCCTAGTGGGAGTTTAGTACTTGCTCACATTTCAGCAGCCACTCAAATTCAACAAAATCATCAGAAACAGTGAAAAAGTGCTCATTATACACAAGCAGTACATTAATGAAACCTTAATAAATGATGAGGATATAGCACTGTACTAGAAATCAGTCAGACAAAGAGAGAAGACCTGTTGCTGTACTTGTCACAAGTTCATGATTTTTTCACCATGAAACATTGTCTGCTACCTTGTCATTGAAATATTAACAAATTTAGGGGTTTATTCATTAATAACCTTAATATCCAAAGCATAAGGCAGTATCTTCTTTCCGGTCTTTTGTACAAATTCAGACAACACTTCCAGTGCCTTTTGTTTGGAAACTTGAAACTGAAAAAGAACAGCAAACTATTAAGCCACTGTTAACTGGGTGTACAGTTATTGCATTATAACTATCCGTAATCAAAAAATTCACAATCATAAGTAAGTTTTTTCTTACATTGATCTTGTATCTTCAACAAATTATACAAAGGTAAAATGTCTGAAAGAGATAGTAAGAATACCACTATCAAACTACAATATGTTCACTTGCTTGAAGACTTAATGTTAATATTTACTGATTATTTAATACATACCTCTTCATTGGCAACAGTTTTCGATAGGAAGCAAACCAAACCTTTGTCTTTGTCAAATAACACAGAACAGACCAAATCTATCAATTATACAAAAAAACCTAAGTATCAAGGCATGAATGAATTATATTTTCACAATATCAAAATAAACAAGAGGCCCAAGTAGGCCTATATCCCTCACCTGAGACATAGAAAACACTGCACAGATTGATATTATCACAACAATGCTTGTTGGTGGCTAGAGGTTTTCAGTTTCTTTAAAACTGTTAAAGTATCTGAAATACAGGACCATCTTCACTTAATACCTACCAAGTTTGATCTTCAATCTTCAATAGTTGTTAAAATGCTGAAAATGTGAAAAATCACACACATCCCTCTCCTCCCCCCTCCCCCTACCTTGAAGTACCTTCTGTCTTTTTCAAGTCTTAAATAATTCTTTGACAAAAGCATTCCATTAGTTAAGACTGGCTAAAATACAGAAATTATGAGCATCAAAAATCAACCATAGGGAAAATATTTATGAATGCTGTTTTGCATTAAAATGACAAATTCCAAAAGTAATAGAAAAACAAATACAATATTATCATTCAGACTGAAATTCAAAATAGCAACACTTCTTCCCACATTCTTCTATATCACTCTAATGCATTCCATTAATCTCTGTATGCAGTGGTTCTGAAAAAGAACTAAAATGTCAATGGAAGGTACTAAGACTTACTTTTCAGTATGGTGGTGCTACATGTACCTGTGCACAGATCCAGAAGAAAAACAATTACATTTGAAGGGGACCTAAATTACTTTATTCCTATTAAGTTTCATAAAAATTCATTGAGTCGTTCCAAAGTAAAAGTTGAAAATGTGAAAAAAAAAAATACCCCCCACTCTACCTTATTAGCGATTCTTAAAAAATTCATGAAAATAAAATTTTCTCAAAATTCTTTGAAAAAAAGTCCTTTCTATATTCAGGCTAAAATAAACATTTCAATACATCAAAAGCCAACCATAGGAAAATATTGATGAAAACCATGCTATTTTGAATGAAAATGTTAAAGTCGTAAAACGTAAAAAAAAAATAAACGTCAAAAATTATTTATAGGATTTCAACAAATTGAACAAACTTTAAACATACATCCTTCTAAATCACTCAGATGCCATCTGTTTCAGTATCAATACACTGGTTCTGGAGAAAAAGATTTACAAGAAGGGGTACCCTCTCAGATATATTTTCAGCCATGGTAGTGCCAGCTGTCAATGAATTTGGACAAATTGAACCTATAGTACTTCATGTATACCAAGTTTCATCAAAATCCTTCCAGCAGTTCTGAAGAAGAAGTTGAAAATGTTAAAAGTTGACGGATGGATGATGGACAACTGGTGATCAGAAAAGCTCACAAAGCTATGACATTGTGCCCTTCCCCAAATGATAGACTATAATTTTGTAGGAGAAGGGCTTTAAGTTAAAGCCCATCTCATTTAACTTTTCAGGGAAAGTTGAACAAAATTCATGAAAGGAACAAACTTAAAACATTTTTCCTTCTAGATCACTCAGATGCCAATAGTTTATTATCCATACAGAGGCAGTGTTTTCTCCAAAAAATTTTTTATTTGGGGGGGGGGGGGGGATTCCCCTTCATCATTATGCTTGAAGGGGACAGTATAAAATTTTGGGGTTATTCAAGACACTTGACAAGTAGATACTAGACCTGTACTCTGCTCTGAATCATGGTACTGTGTATCAAAAAAGGAAAAAACTTATCAAATTCACAAACAAATCCTTCTTAATTCAACCTGTGTAACTGAAAAAAGCGTCTATTCTTTTTTGTGCCATGTCAGCCTATGACAATCTGTGTGAGGTTTACTATTAATCTGCGTCACTTTTCCCATAACACAATTAAGAAGGTCTGTAACAATCAAACATTCAAGTAATTGAGTTTGACGTTTGTAAAATCTGAACTAGGCTGGAGTAGACAAGTAGCCTAATCTGGAAAATCAGCGATACAAAGTATGCGGGATCCTGCCTGTGGTTTGTGATTTTTAAGTGGGATTAATGCATGTTTAGCAGGGAATCCCACATTTCCCCATTCTATTGAAAACACTGAGATGTTCTGGAAGGGTATCCTCTGCGATATATTTTTAGCCATGGTGGCACCTTTCAGCGGATTTGGATGAAATGGAGAAAATTGGTAGAGGATCAATAATAATTCTTGTATATAAAGTTTCATTAAAATATCTCCAGCATTTCTGTTATATGTTTATAAATTCACTTGTCTCTACAACTTCACCTTAACCCTTTTAAGGGATATGAACCGTGGTAATTTCTATTGAAACGGTCGGCTCATACCAGAATGGGATTTAAATTATTCTCCTGCCTAACCTCACACATGCGCACTCCACCTAGTTTGAACATGGCTGTTTGAATGTAATGGAGAAATACACCAAATGTGTTGTGATGTTTTTATTCAAGTATACATGGATTTTTTTTTTTACAAGAAAATGGATTGATATGAATATTTAGGGATTTATTTAGCAGAAAAGATAAGTGATTTGAGCCTGTCACTCCATTTTTGGATGCAATGACCCAGTTTCTATCGGCAAAAGTTTTCCCACACAAAATATGAATGGTGAAATAGAAACGGTGGTGAAGGTATGAGCCGACCGTTTCTATAGAAATTAGAACCGTGGCTGAAAATTCCCGTGATTTCAGACGCCACATATTAGGCAATGGATTGCAACGGAAGAGACGGGACAAAATATGTTTTCCGTTGCAGTCGTAACTACACGTACCCCTAAATCTAAATCGTAAGTTTTCTGAAATTGTAATATGCAAATTTCAATGAAATTTTTCTTGTGTATTTGGATATTTCTGAGTTGACAGTTACCGATTCCTTTTTCTACGTATTCATTCACACATAACTGACGAATATCATCTAGGATACCCTCCTCCTGTCGTTTCGTTAAGTTGTTTTCCTTTAAACATTGATGGAGAGAATTTAGCTGACTCTCCAACAAACTTGCCGCCATTGTTATACATAGTCACGTGACACCATTTCCAGATTCCGATCACGATATATATATATTTTTTTTTCACCAGAGATGATTCAGATTTCATAATTATAAACGAAAAATGTATTGGTTGTGTTTTTCAACATCGGAAGTATAAACTAGCATGATGATTGTATCATGATATTTGGTAGTATCAAGGTCTTAGGACTTATAGAAGTTGTTGGAGAGTCAGCTAAATTTTAGAGGGGGGATGCAGGGGTTGCAACCCCCTTTGGACGGAAAATTTTCCCAACAAAAAAAGTCATTTTCGACCTTTTTTTAGGGCTGCACCCCTTTCCAGTGCAAAACATTAGTCGTGGGAGACTGCAACCCCCTTTCAAAAATTTTTAGATATGCCTATGAGTTAGCAGAGACATATATATGTCTCTGGAGTTAGATATAAACTATTGATACTAGTTATAATATAAATTACTGATATACATATGAACAGATATTATAGACTGTTGATACTAGTTATACATGTATATATAAACTATTGATACTAGTTGTAATATAAATTACTGATACTGTCATGTACGGATTTCTGATAATAGTTAGAATTAAGACACTGTTACTAATTACATATTAACCAACAATACCAGATACAAACTTCTGACATTAGTTCCACTATGACTGATAGTAGTTACATATAAGCTACAGATACAGGTTATATATAACTTTCTGAGACGTGTTACGGATAAATTACTGGCGACAGTTACATACTAACGTTCACTGATACGAGTTAGATATAAACTACTGATACTAGTTAGATATAAACTACTGATACTAGTTAGATATTAACTACTGATACTAGTTAGATATAAACTACTGATACTAGTTAGATATAAATCACTGATACAAGGCAGATACATACACAAAATATAGATCTACTCTGTTACATGTTAAGATATGCGGGTCTACTTTGACTTTAATAACTTGAAATTTCAGTATAACATTTAAAAAATATCAGTAAAATAATAACAACAACAACAATAATAATAATAATAATAATAATAATAATAATAATAATAATAATAATAATAATAAAATGTGTTTGTTCCAAGTACAGTCTGAAAGCATTCAATGTGTTGATTATATAAATCAAAATGCGAATAGAGAAAACGATACACAATCGTATATTGTCGTATATTGAAAATTGGCACACATGTACGTGCTGTCATGAATTTGTTTTTAACCAATAAATATCACATCAAATAAGTTAGAACGTTCTTATTAACTCTGTATCAGAATAACAACTTGAATGGATCATACCTTATATTTCAAATAATAACAGAATATCAAATCCTAAATAATTAAGTTAAAAGTTACCTCCCCCCCCCCCCCCCCAACAAACACACACACATACACACAAACCAAAACAAAAGCATCAAAACAAGTAACCATTTTACCGTTGGTTAATTGAATGTATTCTATTCTGTCTATTTTCATTAAAATACTTCATTTTCAATTTAGTTTCCTTTGGAACGGTGTATTTGTCGATATATATGAATCCAACGGAAGCAAACTAACCCATTTACACACTCCTTGTCTTCTGAAAGAAAATCTACAAAATGTAAGAGATACTTGGAAATGACGTTTAGAACGGAGCAAGTGTCTAGATCTGCAGATGTTAGAAAATGTAACCCCGATAATGATTTAGACGGAGCTCCCCGGCAACAATAACCTTGAGTTAGTCGTTAATGAGAAGCAGACGAGAAGAAATAGAGCTTCTAGCATCCGCGGATCTAAACATTTTCTCCACCAAGTTTTCTAGAATCGCAACGAAAGCATACGTATGTTTTAATCATTTAATATTTATAGGATATACATTTGAATTGATTTCCCCCGTTTCTAGACAGGATTCATAGAAAATTCTGCATCTGTCAATTTTGTGTTTTTGGTATGCTTACTTATCGTCTGCAACTTTTTCGGTACATGTGGAGTCCGGGCATGGAGTAGACATTTATTGACCTGGATAATTTTTCGTAATTAAGGTGTAATTCTGTTATTTTTAGGTGAAAGTGTCACTTTTCGACAACAGAAATGGCTGAGGATCAGCCTCTTCTTGTGAAACTGAGGAGGAATCAATCTGGGACACAATGGGGCTTCACAATGCAAGGAGGATATGACCAGGGCAAAAGCTTATATGTACAAAAGGTAGGTAGACATATAACACTTACTTCAAGTTTGGTATGATATAATTTGGGGCCATTGGACTTATTTCAGTAATAAAGAAGTTGGGAAGTTACCCGTCTTTGTACCGATCGAGGTGGTATGATCTAGGAATTGCATGGGCCAGGGTATATCAACTTTGCGAAAAAAAAAAAATGAAAATAAATAAATAAATAAATAAATAAAATAATAGAAAGTAAAAAAAAAATTAATATAAAAACCACACATAAAATTTCTAAAACTCTGTCAACAACCCCATCCCACAAAAAAAAGTAAATAAATAATGAATAAATAAATAAATAATAACCCACACGCAAAACCCTCTGTCCAAAAAAAAAAAACAAAACAAAAAAAAAACCAAAAAAACAAAAAAAAAAAAACCAAAAACAAAAAAACAAAAAAACCCAAAAAAACTGTCCAAAATTACTTCCTATGTCAGTATACGAAGTTGCAATTTACAATATGGCTGTTTTATTGCATTATGGGAACACATGTCTGTTTAATTTGAATTCAATGCAAAATAAGCTCTCATTATGATCCAGTTGTTTGCAATATTAATTAATACTGAGAACGAGTGCATTCCGTAAGTAACACACCTCTCCTTTACCTTCATCTATTAACCCAGTAAACACATGTAGGCAGTGTTTATCTTTTGTGCATCGTTCTGTTTTCACATGATCATATTCCTTGATCCTAATAAGGAGGAGGGGGTACCAGAGGAAGAATTCTCTTTTGAATTTATGTACACACACACATTTAAAGCAGCACTTAGAAAGAAATATCAAATTTTCACCTATAATATGGTTTCGCACGTGCATAAGATCTTGATCTGCAATAAGTTGTTTACTTGGAAATATCGTGCACATTGTGGCAGTACGCTGCCTCCTGATGACTTAGAGCGAGAGTGGGCGGCTTAGAGCTTATTGTTACAGATAACACACAGATGCAGGGATCCGACGGTTCCAGACTCGAGGCTTTTACTGTGAACATCTCGGGGAACGTTAGCAACCATCACTTACAATACATACATACACAATATGCTCTATGTTATCCCGTATCTATACTCTGTTGCATCCTGGGGATATTTTGATAGCATGGTACTTGTGTTTATATACACTGTGGCCGGACGGAGGAGAGTGCATTTGCGGCCATCATCCTCAACCTACACATGATCATTCCAACACAAATAAATACTTAGTTACATTCGGTATGCGTAATGGCCGATAATATATAATTCTGCAGTGTATCATTTAATTTATAGACCAATGATAGACGTACAGGATACACATTTACTCTGCAAACTAGGTATTAGTAGATACCATGTTTAGCGAAATTTAACTTGTTCGGATGTGTTGTTAGACATGCTTCCGTGTACAGACGGGGTCTCATCATGTCACATTCCGGCCAATGTCTATGTCATATGTAGATCTGTGGCTGCCAGCTCCCGTGCGCGCATTAGATACTGCCAGATATAATTATGCTCACCTACGAATTATTGTAGCTGCGAATGTTCTGTATTGCATGGGAATATTCTGTCAATATTCTAATCGCAGATTCGACTGCGACTTGAACCACAGACTGTATATCAATGTAAGAACCGTTAGTACAATGAAATTCATTTTAACGTATTATTGTATAAGTGTACATATATTATGATATTCCTAAAATCACATGCAATGAGGGCCTTACCACGAAATAAGCTTATGCATCAATATAAGACATTGGATACAGCTTTATGCTGGGATTCCCTGTACGCAGTCTCTCATCTATGTCACGTGTGAGCTGCCGGGGAGATGGTAAGTGTAAAGGTCTATCAGTGTACCTTTCGGGGATAAGGGTAAAGGTCTGCTAGCTTAATTGCCGGGGAGACAGTAAGGCTAAGGGTCCCTCAGTGTACCTGCCGTAGAGATGGTAAGTGTAAAGGTCTGCCCACGTACCTGCCTGGGAGACGGTAAGTATAAAGATCTGCCGGTGCACCCGCCGGGGAGGTGATAAGTGTAAAGTTAGGTCTGTCAGTGTACCTGCCATGGAGGTGGTAAGGGTAAAGGTCTGTCAGTGTACCTGCCATGGAGGTGGTAAGGGTAAAGGTCTGTCAGTGTACCTACCATGGAGATGGTAGGGGTAAAGGTCTGTCAGTGTACCCGTCGGGGAGGTGGTAAGTGTAAAGGTCTGTCCGTGTACCTGCCATGGAGGTGGTAAGGGTAAAGGTCTGTCCGTGTATCCGCTGGGGAGGTGGTAAGTGTAAAGGTCTTTCAGTGTATATGCCATGGAGATGGTAATTGTAAAGGTCTGTCAGTGTATTTGCCATGGAGATGGTAGGGGTAAAGGTCTGTCAGTGTACCTGCCATGGAGGTGGTAAGGGTAAAGGTCTGTCAGTGTACCTACCATGGAGATGGTAGGGGTAAAGGTCTGTCAGTGTACCCGTCGAGGAGGTGGTAAGTGTAAAGGTCTGTCCGTGTACCTGCCATGGAGGTGGTAAGGGTAAAGGTCTGTCCGTGTATCCGCTGGGGAGGTGGTAAGTGTAAAGGTCTTTCAGTGTATATGCCATGGAGATGGTAATTGTAAAGGTCTGTCAGTGTATTTGCCATGGAGATGGTAGGGGTAAAGGTCTGTCAGTGTACCTGCCGGGGAAGTGGTAAATGTAAAGATGTCAGTGTACCTGCCATGGAGGTGGTAAGGGTAATGTCTGTCAGTGTACCTGCCATAGAGGTGGTAAGTGTAAAGGTCTTTCAGTGTATATGCCATAGAGGTGGTAAGTGTAAAGATCTGTCAGTGTATTTGCCATGGAGGTGGTAAGGGTAAATGTCTTTCAGTGGACTTGGCATGGAGATGGTAAGGGTAAAGGTCTGTCAGTGTACCTGTCGGGGAGGTGATAAGTGTAAAGGTCTGTCAGTGTACCTGCCGGGGAGGTGGTAAGTGTAAAGGTCTGACACAGATCACCAAGAACATGCACATAAAACATGATAATAGTCAAATAAACACAGAAAACGACATTACAAAAATATTTGATGGTACTGCAGTTACGATACCGATTTAGGACTGTCCGTTAAAGTAACAAAGGTCACTCAGTTGACTGGTTAACCAATTTACGGGCGTCTACCTTCCCACTCACTGCAAAAGCAGCAGAATCATAGGAAACACAATTAAAAATTTATAAATAATCCTCCATACATAGAACAAGGATCAACAGATCAAAGTCCTATTTCTTACTGATCAAAATATATCTTAATATTAAAATTATGTTTGTTTGTTTCTTCTTCTTATTATTATTTTTTTTTTTGCTTTGGTTTTTTTTTTAGCACAAACAGTATTACCCAAATATTGGATGCAGAGTTCATAAAAAATTACATGAAATGTGGCCCAAATCTTGAAGTAGCACGATCTTTAGATGAGGCAAAAAATCTTGCCCACAAAGCCAGCAATGCCTCTAGTCAAGAGAATGAATAATAAAGGGAATATCTTTGTTCAAATTAACGAGATTAAGAGAGTATGATATATGAGAAGACAAATTACAAGTTTGAAAATAGTGTGATATCATTATTTATGATAACGGTTGCTAACAACGACCTAGACATCACCAATGAAAAAAAAAACCCCCAAAACAGACGTTGCTCGGTTAGATAGACGCTTAGCACGTGACCACAGTCTCCACACATTCGCTAGAAACGACCTTGAAATTCTTAGGAATACCCTCGTGACCACAATCTCCTTGCAATCGCTAACAGGTCAAAGAAAAGTAATTAACGAGAGTCGTGATTGGCTGATGTGGTGAATTATTTGATCTATCTATAAATAAAGATTGATTCTGCTGTAAAATCATGAATTTTTATCTCATTTCGCGAATGTAAAAATTTTATGACCTAAAAAAGAGTGGTTGTTTACATTTGAATTTTGGCCAATTTTTTTTTGGGGGGGGGGTGCCCCCTTCCAGCATGATTTTCACGAAATTAAGGTGGATAACCTATGGTAAACTATTAAAATTCTGATAGAGGAGGGTCTGACAAACATTTTGATATGTGGATTATATATAGCTAAAATGTAGGATGTTGTGTAAATCTTGCTGGAAGTTTGGTAATTTAACATGGGGTCCTATGGGAAATGGAATTACTTTTCTTTGACCAACAACGACCTTGGCTCACCGATTGCAGAGAACCGGGGTAGCTCAGTTAGTTAGATCTTTAGCAAGTGATCACAGTCTCTTCACAGTCTTTAGTAGGCTCTCTCTTTGAACTACAATGTATTAAATTTACGAAATGAAGGATGGATCAAGTTAAACGGAGTGTCATTTTAGCTCACCTGAGCTATTGTGATCAATCGTAGTCCGTCGTCCGTCCGTCGTCCGTCGTTAACTTTTTCCATTTTGGACTTCTTCTTCAGAACCCCTGAACAGAATTTGATGAACCTTGGTATGCATGAAGTACTCATGGTCCCCTACAAGTGTTGTTGTTTATTGTCCAGATTCGTCAATAAGTGGCGCCACCACAGGCAAAAGGAGGTCACAGAGGGTACCCTCCTTTAATAAATTTCTTCTTCAGACCGGGGGGCATACAGAGTCAAACCGAATACATAGAAATGATCTAGAGGGATGTATGAAGAGTGAAGAAGTGTTGCTATTTTTTATTCCGTTCTGAAATCAAATTTTTGACGTTTTTTCGACATATTTTTGGATTTAGTAATTTCAATGCAGAAAAGTGTCATGTTTTTCACTTAATTGATAATGATGACTTCTTATGGCCTAATTTGATCATAATTATAGTAAGAAATATCATGGTGAAAGAATTTGTCAATATCTCAATTTTTGGATTTTTCCAAAAAAAAAAAAAAGGGGGGGGGGTGGGTGGCCATTTGTTCATATTTTCAACTTTCTCTGCAAAACTGATCATAGGATTTTAATAAATCTTGGTAGAAATAAATTACTTATGATCCCCTTCAAATTCTGTCATTTTCATCCAAACCTCTTTACAGTTGGTGCCACCACAATTAAAAGTAGGTCACAAAAGAGTACCCTTCTTTGGCAATCTTCTCCTTCATACTGGCTGTATACAGAGACAATCAGAATGCATAGAAATAATCTAGAAGATGAGTGAAGAAATCTTGTCATTTTGGTTCCCTTCCAAAATCAAATTTTAGAAATTTTTTCGACATTTCTTTTGACTTGGTGATTTCAATGCAAAAAAGTGTCATATTTCCTAGTTAATTGATAATGATGATTTCTTATGGACTATTTTGATCATAATTATGGTAAGGAATGTTATTTTGAAAGAATTTTGTCAATATCTCAATTTTTGGATTTTCTATGAATTTTTTAAGACTTCCAAATGAGGGTGTATAGGGACAATTCTTCATATTTTTAACTTCTGCTGTTATACCACATGAAAGACTTTAATGAAACATGGTATACATGAAGTACTATAGGTCCTCTATCAATTTTTACATTTCATCCAAACTGGTCAACAGATGGTGACACCATGTCTAAATAATGGGTCTCACAATTGTACATATACCTCTTGGTAATTAAAATAAAAAGAGTAGTGGTTCAAATCCAGCTGTGGTCAAAATTTTTTTTTTCATTTCTTTATACATTTAAATAAGTTTTTAGATGTTTCTCAACACTCAACATATGAAATTAGGCAATTTTGAATCGGATCTGAACAATATTTGAAACAATTGTTATTCGTGACCCTGACTTGAAATCAGTCAACAAAAGGCCCCACCTAAAGAAAATGACTAACTTGTTGCCCTGAATGACTTCTTGCAGAGACAAAGGAAATGCTTAATATCAAAATCACCTGAATGGATGTGCAAAAAAGTGTTGTTTTTTATTCTAGCCTGAAATAAAATTTGACATATTTTCAACATCTGTGTTGACTTAGTCACATTAATGCAAAAATAAATAAATCTTCTTTCCTGCATGACTGATAATCTAGGTACTCAGGTCAGCGATAAAGGCCCACATGGGCATCTTGTTTTCTCCCAAGATGCAACATTTATAATTCTTCATACAAATTTATTCGATGTTCATGTATGTATTATATTTATGTGTTTGTTTGATTATTTATTTGTTTGTTGGTTTGGTTTGTTTTGTTTTTGTTTGTTTGTTTTTCTTTTTTTTGGGGGGGGGGGGGGTTGCTTTTATTTTTTATTGGTTGTTTTTTTTTTTTTTTGGGGGGGGGTATGTTTTTTGTTTTAGAAGGTTGGCATTTCTCATTCACAAATGACTTGATCCAGAGATTCACCGGCGACATCATTAAATACTCATTTAATATATTTGCAGGTAAACACCAAAAGTATAGCTTATAAAAGTGGCCTTCGTCCTGGAGACGGGATCATATACATATGTGGCACTCCTGCACAATATCTTCATCATCAACAGGCCAAGATGGAAATAATTCGCGCAGGCAACGAATTAGATCTTGTAATACAAAGGTATGTAAACAAATCCTAAGGTTATTCTTTAAAGTTTCATCTATATAGTATCATATATAACAGTGGAAAAGCCAGCGTGGCCTAGTGGTATCACGCTGGACTCCTGATCGGGAGGCCGGGGTTCGAGTCCCGCTCTGGTCATGCCGGTGTCCTGTCTTTCGGATGAGACAGTAAAAACCGAGGCCTCGTGTCATGGTATGCATGGCACGTTGAAGATCCCGCACTGCTTCGGGTGGGTCCGTTGCAAAGGTCAAAATTTGTATGCCCCGCATTAGGCAGATGCCGTCACCATATACGTGAAATAGTCGTGGTGTGACGTTAAACAAAAATAAATAAATAAATCATTGAATCTATCAATCAATCAATATAACAGTGTAAATGCAGATAAATAACGTTCCGTATAATACAAAAGTAATGTAGAAAAAAACCCCAACCATACCGCATATGTCATTGTGACTCAACAACATACTACGGTGGACTTTCATGAAATACTAGACAGCAGAAGAAGGCTAAGTGCCCGCGACAAGTAAGTGCCTCCTGTTAAATGTGAGACCAGATGCCCGGGAGGAGTAAGCGTCTATTGTAAGAGATGAGACCAGGAGCCCGGGTAGAGAAAGCGCCTCCTGTCAGGTGAGACTAGGTGTACGGGAGGAATAAGCGTCTCCTATCAATAGTGAGACTAGGTGAATTGTAGGAGTAAGCGTCTCCTGTCGGAGTTAAGACCAGGTGCCAGCATGGAGTAAGCATCTACTGTGAGAGGAGAAACCAGGTGCCCATGAGGAGTGTCTCCTGTGAGAGGTGAGGACAGGTGCCTGCAAGAAGTAAGCGTCTCCTGTTTGACTAGTCCCTATTTGACTAGTCACACCTGCCGCAATGCCCAAACACACAAAGATATTTCTGTATTGCACACGCGAGATGAATCGGAAAACTGACTTTTCAGCAATATCTGTCTGACGGAATCGCTCTACCAAATTTCTACGCTGCTCCTATATACAAATTAAGGATGGTCAAAAGTTCCAATAATTTCTTCTCATCAAGATCAAAAATAGTCAAACGCTTTTGACATTGAAAGTACAACTCTGAGATCATTGCAAAGACCACAACTGTTGTTTAATTTGGTTCTTCTATGGTTTTTCCTGGAACGTTGCCCTCTAATTAGTTGAAAGGTAGAGATTGAGAGGAAATAAGGTCTTGATCGAACTGCTTTCGCGGCGAATGGAATGATGGCCCCGTAAACCTTTTAACTACACAAAATGAGTGACAACTGCCATTTCAATTGCCCGCCATAAGTCGGTATCACAACATTACAATCGAATATTTTTTCATGTTTTGTTTGTTTGCTTTTTCGTAATCTATACGATCGAGTACTATGTCTTGCTTCCTTTCTTACCCTGTATAGAAAGTGTCACACAACATCAGAAAAAGTACAATAACACTTTAACCAAAGTTCTGCGAGTACGTTCTCCCTGGCTCCACACTGTGAAGGGAATAGTTGTGGCAATAATGTAAAATACAAAAATGAAATAATATTGTGAGGGAAAATAAATCTGACTCCAATGTATGACAAAGCACCACCACGGATATTCACAGTGAATGGTGAGCATCTAGGATGCATTAATATCTTTTGAATCCAAATCCAAGTCACGGCACCAAGACCAATGAATACAGGCAAATGTAAAATATGCCATGTTAATAGTGTTGATTTAACCTGTAAATTATATATTGATAACCCCAGATAACAATATGCAAATATGTAAATATGTATACAAATACATAATTTGTTTAAATAGAAAAGTGAAAATCATAATAATAATAATAATAATAATAATAATAATATTAATAATAATAATAATAATAATAATAATAATGAAAACGACGATGATAATAATAATAATAATAATAATAATAATAATAATAATAATAATAATAATAATAGTAATAATAATAATAATAATTCATAAATATAATTAACAGAAACATGGTGGATGTGGGGAAAACAAGTGTAGTTGATGGACCATCACAGTCACAAGAACGGTCGAAAGTGGAGGAGGAATCCACACTTTATAAGGGATATACCGATCCCAATGTTCAGTCTAGGTCATTTAAGATACTGCAACAGTCGCTTAACTACTCTGAAGTTACTCCAGGTGACTCAGGTAATGTCATATTGTGTTGTCTGTACTTATCCTTTGCATGGCTATACTAAGAATCAGATATGTGTAGAAGATGTATGTGAATTAATCCGTAGAGTGAACATGTATAGTTTTAAGTGAACTAGTGGAGTATTTGCTTGACTAACGTTGCTTTATGCATACATATGATATAGCAAATAGTAATGAGTCAACAAAAACAAATAATTGAACTTCAGTCTAAATTTTTGTCTGCCTTTTGCTTTAAAAATGTACTCGTATAAAACACTTCCATGGAAATGAACGCAGTCCGAGTAATAATGATTGCTCACAATTTTGGATTTCCGTCGTGTTTATCAATTCATATAGTTTATAATCCTTACTTTACATATTCTTGCTACCAACTGATGTCCAACTGTGATTTATTATTGGGAAGGATATAACAGTAAACCGAAATAACTCATGACAAAATGGATAAAGCAATAAGAGAAAAAAATGTGTGTTTTGCGTTTGACTAATCACTACGCATGTGCAAAGTAGAGAACTAAGATTGATAACAATGTACTAAGATTTTGAGGAGTGTCATTCGACCTGTTTTCTATCCAGGTCCATATTCACACCGTCCAACACAGATCTCCCAGTCTAGAACTGTACAAGAACAAGTAATAACGACGTCTCGAACAACTCCACAAAAAGTTTATACTTCCCCGTCTATGCCAGTCCCACAAGAACAAGTTTCCATGAGAGATTTCTTACATATGGTTGGATGTACGTATTTGCATTCATTCCTCTTTTCAAACGCTCTCATTTTCTCAGTCTCTCTTTGCACTTGCTTTTGCCATTCATTTGTATGAAGGAATAGCGAAGAAAAAGCTTTTAGAATAATTTGTTTGTCATCTTTCGCATCTTGTATGAAATTAAGATACATTTGTACTCACATAAAAACTGTTCTTAATTCAATGTATTCGTCTCAATGTACCACGTTCTGAATATGATATTTTCTTCGTGTTCAATTTGATGCATCTAGTAGATATGTTAATGTTGTTTTGTAGGCGGTGTAGATTTGTAATGTCGGTAAGACAGTAGCTTTTTTTCCCTTCCAAGTGTGATTATTTACCTCGATGCACTTTGATAAATACCCTTATCCTTTGAATAGATTATATTAAAAAAAAACCCCGTTGACTATTTGCTAAAATTCGCATAAATCTAAGTGCATAAATAAAGTGTTAGTTTTTCCAAAGACTTCTGCGTTTATATATAGCGTTATATATGTATTTGTAAATTCATCCTTTAATTTTTATATGATGTTCTGATACTTATTGTCCTCACTATGTACACGTCAGACGAAGTGGTTAGTGATACTTATTGTCCTCACTATGTACACGTCAGATGAAGTGGTTAGTGATACTTATTGTCCTCACTATGTACACGTCAAATGAAGTGGTTAGTGATACTTATTGTCCTCTCTATGTACACGTCAGATGAAGTGGTTAGTGATACTTATTGTCCTCTCTATGTACACGTCAGATGAAGTGGTTAGTGATACTTATTGTCCTCTCTATGTACACGTCAGATGAAGTGGTTAGTGATACTTGTTGACCTCTCTATGTACACGTCAGATGAAGATACTTGTTGTCCTCTCTATGTACACGCCAGATGAAGTGGTTAGTGATACTTATTGTCCTCTCTATGTACACGTCAGATGAAGTGGTTAGTGATATTTATTGTCCTCACTATGTACACGTCAGATGAAGTGGTTAGTGATACTTATTGTCCTCACTATGTACACGTCAAATGAAGTGGTTAGTGATACTTATTGTCCTCACTATGTACACGTCAAATGAAGTGGTTAGTGATACTTATTGTCCTCACTATGTACACGTCAGATGAAGTGGTTAGTGATACTTATTGTCCTTACTATGTACACGTCAGATGAAGTGGTTAGTGATACTTATTGTCCTCGCTATGTACACGTCAGATGAAGTGGTTAGTGATACTTATTGTCCTCACTATGTACACGTCAGATGCAGTGGTTAGTATTGTCCTCTGTATGTACACGTCAGATGAAGTGGTTAGTGATACTTATTGTCCTCACTATGTACACGTCAGATGAAGTGGTTAGTGATACTTATTGTCCTCACTATGTACACGTCAAATGAAGTGGTTAGTGATACTTATTGTCCTCTCTATGTACACGTCAGATGAAGTGGTTAGTGATACTTATTGTCCTCTCTATGTACACGTCAGATGAAGTGGTTAGTGATACTTATTGTCCTCTCTATGTACACGTCAGATGAAGTGGTTAGTGATACTTATTGACCTCACTATGTACACACACGTCAGATGAAGTGGTTAGTGATACTTATTGTCCTCTCTATGTACACGTCAGATGAAGTGGTTAGTGATACTTATTGTCCTCACTATGTACACGTCAGATGAAGTGGTTAGTGATACTTGTTGACCTCTCTATGTACACGTCAGACACGCCAGATGAAGTGGTTAGTGATACTTATTGTCCTCTCTATGTACACGTCAGATGAAGTGGTTAGTGATACTTATTGTCCTCACTATGTACACGTCAGATGAAGTGGTTAGTGATACTTATTGTCCTCACTATGTACACGTCAGATGAAGTGGTTAGTGATACTTATTGTCCTCCCTATGTACACGTCAAATGAAGTGGTTAGTGATACTTATTGTCCTCGCTATGTACACGTCAGATGAAGTGGTTAGTGATACTTATTGTCCTCTCTATGTACACGTCAGATGCAGTGGTTAGTATTGTCCTCTCTATGTACACGTCAGATGAAGTGGTTAGTGATACTTATTGTCCTCACTATGTACACGTCAGATGAAGTGGTTAGTGATACTTATTGTCCTCTCTATGTACACGTCAGATGAAGTGGTTAGTGATACTTATTGTCCTCTCTATGTACACGTCAGATGAAGTGGTTAGTGATACTTATTGTCCTCTCTATGTACACGTCAGATGAAGTGGTTAGTGATACTTATTGTCCTCTCTATGTACACGTCAGATGAAGTGGTTAATGAGACTTGTTGACCTCTCTATGTACACGTCAGATGAAGATATGTACACGTCAGATGAAGTGGTTAGTGATACTTATTGTCCTCTCTATGTACACGTCAGATGAAGTGGTTAGTGATACTTATTGTCCTCTCTATGTACACGTCAGATGAAGTGGTTAGTGATACTTATTGTCCTCTCTATGTACACGTCAGATGAAGTGGTTAGTGATACTTATTGTCCTCCCTATGTACACGTCAGATGAAGTGGTTAGTGATACTTATTGTTCTCACTATGTACACGTCAGATGAAGTGGTTAGTGATACTTATTGTCCTCTCTATGTACACGTCAGATGAAGTGGTTAGTGATACTTATTGTGCTCTCTATGTACACGTCAGATGAAGTGGTTAGTGATACTTGTTGACCTCTCTATGTACACGTCAGATGAAGATACTTGTTGTCCTCTCTGTGTACACGCCAGATGAAGTGGTTAGTGATACTTATTGTCCTCACTATGTACACGTCAGATGAAGTGGTTAGTGATACTTATTGTCCTCCCTATGTACACGCCAGATGAAGTGGTTAGTGATACTTATTGTCCTCTGTATATACATGTCAGATGAAGTGGTTAGTGATACTTATTGTTCTCTCTATGTACACGTCAGATGAAGTGGTTAGTGATACTTATTGTCCTCCCTATGTACACGTCAGATGAAGTGGTTAGTGATACTTATTGTTCTCACTATGTACCCGTCAGATGAAGTGGTTAGTGATACTTATTGTCCTTACTATGTACACGTCAGATGAAGATACTTGTTGTCCTCTCTATGTACACGTCAGATGAAGTGGTTAGTGATACTTATTGTCCTCCCTATGTACACGTCAAAAGAAGTGGTTAGTGATACTTATTGTCCTCTCTATGTACACGTCAGATGAAGTGGTTAGTGATACTTATTGTCCTCACTATGTACACGTCAGATGAAGTGGTTAGTGATACTTACTGTCCTCTCTATGTACACGTCAGATGAAGTGGTTAGTAACTCGATTCGTTGTACTGTCGAACCTTTCATACTGTAGTCAGTGTCAATGTGTCAAATTTCGAGCCTTTCATGGTATGTGGTGAAGTCACAATGTCAAGTTCGAGCCTTTCATGATATGTGGTGATGTCAATGTATCAAGTTCGAGCCTTTCATGATATGTGGTGATGTCAATGTGTCAAGTTTGAGCCATTCATGATATGTAGTGATGTCAATGTGTCAAGTTCGAGTCATTCATACTACCAATGTATTTTGTAATGTCAGTGCGACAGATTCAACCCTATCATGGTATTTTGTGATGTAAGTGTGTCAAGTCCGAGTCTTTCGTGATGTTTAGTGATTTCAGTGTATTATGTTAAACTCTTTCATGGTATTTGATGATGTCATTGTGTCAGGTTTGA
Organism: Pteria penguin; assembly: GCA_035048485.1. Classification (NCBI taxonomy): domain Eukaryota; kingdom Metazoa; phylum Mollusca; class Bivalvia; order Pterioida; family Pteriidae; genus Pteria; species Pteria penguin. The sequence goes on from CM068580.1 coordinate 89,880,152, forward strand.
CCTTTCATGGTATTTAGTGGTGTCGGTTTGTCAAGTTCGATTCTTTCAGGATATTTAGTGATGTGCGCCCTATACAGAAAAATCGAAAATGGTTGCATCTTCAAAAATAATTTTTGATAGATGAAAGCAAACGACCAGTGATGTGGTCCTGATGCTGTTGGACATGAGGCTGGCAAGGATATTATACTATAGAGTACTCGATATCATATCAAAACATAGATATTATCAGTGCAATAAACGTGCTACATTTTGAAGGTGCATCCAACCAGTCCTTGATTTAGGAGATGTGATCTTTTGTCCATGTAAAGAGGTGCAAAAACATAAAAAAAAAAATAATTGTGAAGTGCAATATATTTGGAAACAATCTCTTTTTGGGGTTAAAACAATGAAATCAAAGTCAGTTAATTCATTGTTGGTAAATGAAAGGTCCTTCTCCATACCATGTTGCTCTATATAGTCAGTTTAAATGTTGAATTGTGACTGAAGAAATTTCTCTCACATCTCCATGATGCTTCAAAATAGTTCATGTCTACTCTTTCTGTATAAACCATATCATTTCGTCAAGATTTTACAGTATGCCTTTTTTGTTTGTTCTTTCAGATAAGTGATATACTGGACTTTCTGGCACGACATACAACAGCTTACTTTATCTTCATTCCATGCAGTAGTTCATAACGAAGAAATCGATGTTAATACAAATCCCGAGTAATTCATGTATGGACATCAATGCCAGACATTGTTGTAATGCCTCGTAGGGGTGTCCCTTTCCAACTTGCAATTTTATGAAAATAAAAAGCCAGTTCGAAAAGGACAATGATAAATAAATTAGTTTCATTATTTTTTTTTATTCCTGTCTAGGGGTTAAAATCATTCTTGGAAGAAATAAAAAATACCTCTGTAGAAATATACGAAAATAATATTTGATGTAGAGTTTTGCATTTTCATGTTATATCTTCAGAGTTTAAGATTTGTTTCGGTTAATGTTTTTATTTTAAGTTTGGTGTTGTGCTGTCTTTTAACCACTTCATTTAAAGGTATATGCCGTTATATTTTCATATGATGTATATACAAATTGGAGAGTTGAATTTTCTGTTAAACTGTCTTGCATTGAAGAAAGTGACAATAAAATGGAAATAATCATTTTCTATTTGGTTATTTTGACATGGGAGTAATTATTTTTACCATCTCTGCATTACACATATTCTAGATTTTTTTTCATACGTAAACGCCGTATTTATTTCATTAACTATCTCCACATTTTTGATTGATTGAATATTGTTTCACATCACTTCACGATTATTTCACGTATATAGTGACGGCATCTGCCTGAAGCATTGCATACAAATTTAGGCCTTTGCAACTGACCCACTCGAAGCAGTGGGGGATCTTTTACGTGCCATGGCTTCTGTGACACAGGGCCTTGTTTTTACTGTCTCATCTGTAAGACAGAACACCTTTGTGCCCATGACAGGAATTGAACCTAGGATCTTTCGTTCATGAGCCAAACACTTCATCCACTGAGCCACACTGGCCTACTACATGTATACAAACACCTCATCCACTGAGCCATACTGGCTTCCTACATGTATACAAACACCTCATCCACTGAGCCATACTGGCGTCCTACATGTATACAAACACCTCATCCACTGAGCCATACTGGCTTCCTACATGTATACAAACACCTCATCCACTGAGCCACACTGGCTTCCTACATATATACAAACACCTCATCCACTGAGCCACACTGGCTTCCTACATGTATACAAACACCTCATCCACTGAGCCATACTGGCTTCCTACATGTATACAAACACCTCATCCACTGAGCCACACTGGCTTCCTACATGTATACAAACACCTCATCCACTGAGCCATACTGGCTTCCTACATGTATACAAACACCTCATCCACTGAGCCACACTGGCCTCCTACATGTATACAAACACCTCATCCACTGAGCCATACTGGCCTCCTACATGTATACAAACACCTCATCCACTGAGCCATACTGGCTTCCTACATGTATACAAACACCTCATCCACTGAGCCATACTGGCGTCCTACATGTATACAAACACCTCATCCACTGAGCCATACTGGCTTCCTACATGTATACAAACACCTCATCCACTGAGCCACACTGGCTTCCTACATGTATACAAACACCTCATCCACTGAGCCACACTGGCTTCCTACATGTATACAAACACCTCATCCACTGAGCCATACTGGCTTCCTACATGTATACAAACACCTCATCCACTGAGCCACACTGGCTTCCTACATGTATACAAACACCTCATCCACTGAGCCACACTGGCTTCCTACATGTATACAAACACCTCATCCACTGAGCCATACTGGCTTCCTACATGTATACAAACACCTCATCCACTGAGCCACACTGGCTTCCTACATGTATACAAACACTTCATCCACTGAGCCACACTGGCTTCCTACATGTATACAAACACCTCATCCACTGAGCCATACTGGCCTCCTACATGTATACAAACACCTCATCCACTGAGCCATACTGGCTTCCTACATGTATACAAACACCTCATCCACTGAGCCATACTGGCTTCCTACATGTATACAAAACTGAAGAAACTTTCAATATCTATAACAATGAGTTACAACAAATTAAAATCTGATGAGAATTCCTTGAATAAATTAAGTATAGGAATGGAGTCTTATTAGAATGGTGAATCACTGTAAATAAAAACTAAGACACATGTATAAGCATTTAGTCATTTAAATAATGTATAAATGTGACATAACATAAAACATTATCATACTTGTATACAAAACAGTCAGCATCTGGATGAGATACACAAAGTCATTACCAAGACTGGACGGAGTAGTCACAACCTAAGTCTGTATAGAAATATATCATCAATACTGACTTGTCGTTTCATCAAGGAGGTGACAAGTACATACTTGTTGGACAAATCTCTGATTCAATGCACTCAGAATGAAAATGATTTGTTGAAAAAACCATGTAGCACCTTACCATTTAGTATAGCTAGTACATATTAGAGTGTATATAATGACAAATATTACTACATATAATACAGATTTTCAAAGAACTCTTCATAAACTAATGAAATTATATTCTAACTATCCTTCATTCTCAAAAACAAAGAAATACAGATCCAGTCAAAATTTTAAAAATCAATACTTTTTTCTGTTTATCAATATACAGCCAACAGGATAAAAAGAGATGATGTTAAGAATCAGAGTTTGTCTTTGATACCAAAATCCTACTTATAAAACATTCTGTACACTATTACAAAAAATATAACCCATGTACAAAACTATGTTAGTTTTGATATATAATAAATGCTTAGTGCATTATGGGAAACACAACGTTTTCAATAAATAGAATACATAAATAAAAGCTGTAGATATGATACAAGACCAAGCATGCACATGCAGTCAAGATGCAATTTTGTTGTGAAACAAAATAAAGGCTTCAGATTTAATATAAAAATTCTAAATTCTTAAATTCATTTCTTAACAAATATTTTTCTTTGTTTTGTGACAAAACATACCAACAAAAAGCTAATTTTGAGAGATAGCACATACTGAACTATCACAGACATAATGACTACCCTATTGCAAAGTCTATGGGAGAGGAACAAGGTTTTCTTTTGCCCATTTCTTCATTGTGCGAACTATGTATTCTACTTGTGGATTGCTTGTATTTCTCAGCATGTTGATTACATCCCGAAGCGTGTCCCTATAAACAATAAAAGTTAATTACAACACTTATATGAAGTTAAGCATGCGTTGGAAAGCAAAAGACAAAAGGAGGTTAAATCATGATATAAAGCCACAGTTATTAAGCATTATAGACCATCTTAAGACATTTTAGCAGTTAGTAACAAAGGTTAGAGTTTATAAGTAGTATGGCCAATGTGGTGTGTAACACTGAAGGACAGTAAAGTATGGGTGATTCAGTGGTAATATAAATTCTTCCATGCTATGTCCATACTGTGTAAATATGAGTTCTTTAGCGACTTAGATAAAAAATTTGTTATATTTGGAGTATAATATACATTTTTCTATAAAAAAAAAAACATCGGCCATTTTGCTTGAGATCCACTGTTGAAGGGAGGAATGCTTTTAATCATTATTTTTCTATCCAACTAATTTTCTGGGTGAACATTAAAACAGATAGACAAACATATTGGAAAATAATATGGTTCACAAAATCTTTTCAAGATTCTGGACTTACTGTACATAGCAATGCCCCTAAATCTCTATGTTTATAACAAGATTCTGTTCTTACCATACATAACAACGCCCCTCAATCTCTAATGTTTATAACAAGATTCTGTTCTTATCGTACATAACAACGCTCCTTAAATCTCTAATGTTTATCACAAGATTCTGTTCTTACTGTACATAACAATACCCCTAAATCTCTAATGTTTATAACAAGATTCTGTTCTTACTGTACATAGTAATGCCCCTAAATCTCTAATGTTTATAACAAGATTCTGTTCTTACTGTACATAGCAATGCCCCTAAATCTCTAATGTTTATCACAAGATTCTGTTCTTAACAACGCCCCTAAATATCTAATGTTTATAACAAGATTCTGTTCTTACCGTATATAACAATACCCCTAAATCTCTAATGTTTATAACAAGATTCTGTTCTTACCGTATATAACAATACCCCTAAATCTCTAATGTTTATAACAAGATTCTGTTCTTACCGTACATAACAACGCTCCTTAAATCTCTAATGTTTATAACAAGATTCTGTTCTTACCGTACATAACAACGCTCCTTAAATCTCTAATGTTTATCACAAGATTCTGTTCTTAACAACGCCCCTAAATCTCTAATGTTTATAACAAGATTCTGTTCTTACCGTATATAACAATACCCCTAAATCTCTAATGTTTATAACAAGATTCTGTTCTTACTGTACATAGCAATGCCCCTAAATCTCTAATGTTTATAACAAGATTCTGTTCTTACTGTACATAGCAATGCCCCTAAATCTCTAATGTTTATAACAAGATTCTGTTCTTACTGTACATAGCAATGTCCCTAAATCTCTAATGTTTATAACAAGATTCTGTTCTTACCGTACATAGCAATGCCCCTAAATCTCTAATGTTTATAACAAGATTCTGTTCTTACCGTATATAACAATACCCCTAAATCTCTAATGTTTATAACAAGATTCTGTTCTTACTGTACATAACAATACCCCTAAATCTCTAATGTTTATGACAAGATTCTGTTCTTACTGTACATAGCAATGCCCCTAAATCTCTAATGTTTATAACAAGATTCTGTTCTTACTGTACATAACAATACCCCTAAATCTCTAATGTTTATAACAAGATTCTGTTCTTACTGTACATAACAATACCCCTAAATCTCTAATGTTTATAACAAGATTCCGTTCTTACTGTACATAGCAACACCCCTAAATCTCTAATGTTTATAACAAGATTCTGTTCTTACTGTACATAGCAATGCCCCTAAATCTCTAATGTTTATAACAAGATTCTGTTCTTACTGTACATAGCAATGCCCCTAAATCTCTAATGTTTATAACAAGATTCTGTTCTTACTGTACATAACAATGCCCCTAAATCTCTAATGTTTATAACAAGATTCCGTTCTTACTGTACATAGCAACACCCCTAAATCTCTAATGTTTATCACAAGATTCTGTTCTTACTGTATATAACAATACCCCTAAATCTCTAATGTTTATCACAAGATTCTGTTCTGACTGTACATAACAATACCCCTAAATCTCTATGTTTATAAGAAGATTCTGTTCTTACTGTACATAGCAATGCCCCTAAATCTCTATGTTTATAACAAGATTCTGTTCTTACTGTACATAGCAACACCCCTAAATCTCTAATGTTTATAGAAGATTCTGTTCTTACTGTACATAGCAACGCCCCTAAATCTCTAATGTTTATAACAAGATTCTGTTCTTACTGTACATAGCAACACCCCTAAATCTCTAATGTTTATAACAAGATTCTGTTCTTACTGTACATAGCAATGCCCCTAAATCTCTAATGTTTATAACAAGATTCTGTTCTTACTGTACATAGCAATGCCCCTAAATCTCTAATGTTTATAACAAGATTCTGTTCTTTCTGTACATAACAATGCCCCTAAATCTCTAATGTTTATAACAAGATTCCGTTCTTACTGTACAGAGCAACACCCCTAAATCTCTAATGTTTATCACAAGATTCTGTTCTTACTGTATATAACAATACCCCTAAATCTCTAATGTTTATCACAAGATTCTGTTCTGACTGTACATAACAATACCCCTAAATCTCTATGTTTATAACAAGATTCTGTTCTTACTGTACATAGCAACACCCCTAAATCTCTAATGTTTATAGAAGATTCTGTTCTTACTGTACATAGCAACGCCCCTAAATCTCTAATGTTTATAACAAGATTCTGTTCTTACTGTACATAGCAACACCCCTAAATCTCTAATGTTTATAACAAGATTCTGTTCTTACCGTACATAACAATGCCCCTAAAACTCTAATGTTTATAACAAGATTACTTAATAACTTTTGGAGCAAAACTGAAAAATGTGAAGACTAATTTGAATGATGTTACTATATCAAAAACTGAAAACATTGATGTTTAATCCCAGTACTGTGGAAATGTTTATTTTCAAGACTGGGAGAGAAAAACTTCACAGTTAAGTGATGTAGGGTGTCACATGTATACAAAGTGAAAGTGAAAGTGGAACAATCATGCATGGCAATTGATTAAATTGTGAAGACAACATCTTATCAACAATGAATAAAAATAGCCCATGCCAGTGCAGCTCAACACACACTTCTGCAATGTGTTTTGCGGAAATGTAGTTATATATAAAGGTAACAATATATAGATCATCATTCAAATATTTACATACTATTAATACACATTTTATGACAATAATAAAATGCTGCATCCAGTGCCTAACTCTGTAATGTTACTTTATTTTCACGTGCCCATTTTTTCATGGTGCGTGTGATGTATTCTACTTGTGGATTGCTTGTGTTTCTAAGCAACTGGATCACTTCCTGTAATTTGTCTCTGTTTTGAAAATAACAAAACTTAATCAATGTTTTTAATGATGTTGGGCAACATCAACATTACTTAAATACACAATTTAATAAGTTTACGATAAATGTATATGTATTTTACAATGAAGAGGTAAAGTGGTAATGAATCAATAAACACACTGATTGAGTGACAATTCTCACTCCAACTGACCCTCTCATGTCATTACTGCATCTGCATTACAAATGAATTTTTTGTGATGACTTCTTATGAACTTACTCTTTTTTATTGTACATGTCTGTGGCATTTTTTGTCATACTGATAATTCAGATGTCATTTTAAGATATATATTCAATAAACATCAATTTCTATAAAATATCAAGATTATTATATACTGGATTGTTACTAGTACTGAACTACACAAGGAAACCCCTAATTTCATGTAAATTTTACACATAATGACCTGCCCATGCAACATTATGTATCTCTGACAGAAATATTGCTATAATAATGAGTAATTATCATATGTTAAAACTGTGTTAAAAGCCACAACTCTAAGATGAACAAAAATGATCTCCCCTTGGTTATCTGTGTGTAGCAAAACTTGTCCCAAAATATTTGAAATCCTCACATCCTTTAAGAATTAATGATCATGTTTGAATGATGAGAGACGGAAATGACATATACTAAAGGAGTATCACCTTGACAGGAGTATCAAGTGACATGACAAACATCCAGTCTTATTGTTTGATTGATTCTTGTTTTATGCACACCAAGATTATTGCACTTATATGGGGATGACATCTTCCATATGCACACTGAGATTATTGTACATATATGGGAATAGCATCTGCCATATGTAATGCACTTACATTTAGACTTTGCAATGAACCCACCTGAAGCACTGAGGGATCTTTTACACGACACATCTATAATGACACAGGACACCCTGACTCAATAATCTTAATGTGGAGGCACCTGTGTGACTCAAATCTTGGACCTCTCAGTCATGGACCAGACACCTGACTGACTGAGCTACCCTTACTCAATAATCTCAATGTGGAGGCACCTGTGTGACTCAAATCTAGGACCTCTCAGTCATAGGCCAGACACCTGACTGAGCTACCCTTACTCAATACTCTCAATGTGGAGGCACCTGTGAGACTCAAATGTAGGACCTCTCAGTCATAGGCCAGACACCTGACTGAGCTACCCTTACTCAATACTCTCAATGTGGAGGCACCTGTGAGACTCAAATGTAGGACCTCTCAGTCATAGGCCAGACACCTGACTGAGCTACCCTTACTCAATAATCTCAATGTGGAGGCACCTGTGTGACTAAAATCTAGGACCTCTCAGTCATTGGCCAGACACCTGACTGACTGAGCTACCCTTACTCAATAATCTCAATGTGGAGGCACCTGTGTGACTAAAATCTAGGACCTCTCAGTCATTGGCCAGACACCTGACTGACTGAGCTACCCTTACTCAATAATCTCAATGTGGAGGCACCTGTGTGACTCAAATCTAAGACCTTTCAGTCATAGGCCAGACACCTGACTGAGCTACCCTTCCTCAATAATCTCAATGTGGAGGCACCTGTGAGACTAAAATCTAGGACCTCTCAGTCATGGGCCAGACTCCTGACTGAACAAGCTACCCTTACTCAATAATCTCAATGTGGAGGCACCTGTGTGACTCGAATCTAGGACCTCTCAGTTATAGGCCAGACACCTGACTGAGCTACCCTTATTCAATACTGTCAATGTGGAGGCACCTGTGAGACTCAAATCTAGGACCTCTCAGTCATGGGCCAGACACCTGACTGAACAAGCTACCCTTACTCAATAATCTCAATGTGGTGGCACCTGTGTGACTCAAATCTAGGACATCTCAGTCATAGGCCAGACACCTGACTAACTGAGCTACCCTTACTCAATAATCTCAATGTGGAGGCACCTGTGTGACTCAAATCTAGGACCTCTCAGTCATAGGCCAGACACCTGACTAACTGAGCTACCCTTACTCAATAATCTCAATGTGGAGGCACCTGTGTGACTCAAATCTAGGACTCAGTCATGGGCCAGACACCTGACTGACCGAGCTACCCTTACTCAATAATCTCAATGTGGAGGCACCTGTGTGATTCAAATCTAAGACTCAGTCATGGGCCAGACACCTGACTGACTGAGCTACCCTTACTCAATAATCTCAATGTGGAGGCACCTGTGTGACTCAAATCTAGGACCTCTTAGTCATGGGCCAGACACCTGACTGAACGAGCTACCCTTACTCAAAAATGTCAATGTGGAGGCACCTGTGTGACTCAAATCTAGGACCTCTTAGTCATGGGCCAGACACCTGACTGGTAGAGCTATGATGATTCAATAATCTCATTGAAAATTACTGTATTTAAATAGATCATACTGAAATGAGGAAAACTAGAAACAATCACTACACTCACCTAGGTTCATGTCCTGCGATGATCATTTGAAATACTCCTACACATGCCCCCCTTTTGCCTTCCCAGTATTCAGGGTTAGGATCTAATCTCTCTAAAACATCAAAGGCTTTTGCAGCGTAGTAGAACTGACCCATCTAAACAAGTAACATACAGTCAATATCAGGAATTAGTTATAAGAGGTTAATTTACATACACTCAATTTTTACGACAAATATTTTATATCATAATATATCTTTTTCCAATTTTAAATGATGTAAGGGACCTAATCCAGATAAACCACTTTTTGCTGGAATTTTCATTATGACGTTAATGCTTGGAGTGTGATGTCACAGTAATGTGACACAAATCTATGCGTCAAAACTTCAGTTGTTCGGTATTGCCTCTTACACCATGTAAAATTGGTAAAAGGTCTACTAACACATAAATTGCAGCTTACATTAATTCTTATGCACTTTGTAACCCCAAAAAAAGAAATGAATTTGAAACTCTTAATGTGGAAGTTGGCAGGATTTAGCTAAATCGTTAGATGTTTGCATTTTTAAACAAGAGCAACCCTTAGCATGGCTTCATATGCCCGTCACTTAGTTTGAAGGGATACATTTGAAAGCATGGAAACATTCCCCCTTTGCCAAAAATTTTGTGAAATATTATTCAAATCTGTGCAATGGGTAAAAAAGTTGTGGACCAGACAATGATTTACCCATCATATGCAGTGTGACATTGACCTTGTAAATATAACCTTGATTCAAGGTCAAGACACACCCTTGGGTAAAAAGTTTTGGCACAAACAAAGATTTACCCATCATATGCATTGGACCTAGACCTTGCAGAAATGGGCTTTGAGTCATTTCATGACACATCCTTGGGTCCTGGGCAACAATTCTGTGAAGTATTCAAATCCATGCACGATGCAAAAAGTTATGGCCTGGACAAGAATCTTACTGACACAAGCACTGTGACCTTGAACTTGCAGATATGACCTTGAAAATCATTAGGGTTCATCCTCTAGTCATCAGAAATAAGTGTGCAAAGTTTTAAAAAAATTTAACATAAACAGTTTGGTCTGTAACCTTGTTTACAAGTTGCATTCTTAACAATTTGCTATTTTTGCCCCAAATATGACCCTGACCTTTCACCTTGATATTGCAAATCAATAGGGTTCGTCCTTATGCCATAAGGAATAAGTGTACCAAGTTTGAAAGTCCTAACCCAAATGGTATGATCTGTTATCATGTTAACAAGGTGCGGACAGACCCTCAAATCCACGGACCCACAACACCATAACATTATACATCCATCTATGATGGGTGAATAAAAACTGATCCAACACTTTTATCACTATGCTAGTACAATTAGTACGAATAAGGACTCTACAAGATAATGAGTAGAAAAAAATAAACAGAAACAGTATATTGGTACTACAAAGATATCAACTTAAGCTGAATTTTGACCTTAAGTAAAATTGAAAAGAAAATGATGGTAAAAATTTGGGACACGCACTTACTTTGAAATAAAGTAATTTCAATTTTAGCAACTTTGAAATAATGAATTTCAAGTCCATTTTAATTAAAATTGACAAACTCAAGGATGGGCTTTAAATTTACTCTTATTTTCAGAAATTTTAAAAATAATGAAAATAATGTATAACTGATAATGAATTTTATAAAGTCTTCTGACTATAGGATAAACTCTGATTCTCATCACTCCAACATGGATACTGCACACTTGCTGATAAAATTTTATTAATTTCTAAAGTACTGATTCATACTTGCTAAAGTGTCACAAAAGTGAGCCCCTTTTAAACAAAATTACTTTTATGAATTCCTCAATTCTTACTTACTAAGAGTTAAATTTACTTCATTTAATAATCAACCTCTTTCTTTTAATTGTAGAGTTGTAAGACTGAACGGCAAACTGATTAATGTTCCCTCCAAATTTATCACATCATGATGTTATTTGACATCATTCTGATCGATTTGGAGAGAACATTAATGTTTTGCCCGTCCAATGTTACAGCTTTGCAGTTAAAGGGAAGTTGGTTGGTTGGTTGATTGGTGATTTATGTCGCTTTCAACAATTTTTCAGTTGTGTCGCTACATGGAAGCAGGAGGTAACCAACCTCTTAAACATAGTGGTGCAACCCGGGAACCCGATAAAGTCGGCGCTGCAAGCCAAACGGCAGTTAAAGGGAAGAGGTCTATTCATTTTGTAATAGTACTTTGTATTATATCTTCTCCATGTAGTATATCTTGCTATATCTGGGAGCAACATTTGCAATATTAAGCTTGTATAAATAAGTGTTACAAGCTAAAGAATTTCTGTATGAAGCTTGTATTTCGCTGAGAATCTATCTTCATCATATATGATAAGATACTAACCTTGTAGCAGTCGTTGGCTATAAGCTGAAGAAGACTAAACGACTCTCCAGAAGTTTCCATCTTTAGATATAGCTCCCAGGCTAAGCGAGATTTTCTATTCATTATGTCTGAAATTTACAACAGGAAATGGTGATCTCAGACTTCTCCCAAAACATATTATTATTATTTCACATTTCTAACAAAACTCAAAGTATTAATGATTAAGGAGTATAACAGATTTAAGACACAAATAAGTCTTCATCTCTTTTTAGATGCCGAGGATTTATATTCACATTACTTATTAGAATATACTTGTCTTTCATATTACAATTATATACATAAATTGTTATTACATATATTAGAATATACTTACAACAACGTGCCAGCCAGCTGAGGTAGGTGTAGTCATTCTTTAATTTTTCACTTTGTATCAACAACAAAACCTTTACATGCAAAAGAATGTGATCAAGAATAAATATAATATTTATATATATATATATAGAGAGAGAGATGCTGACTTTTCCAACATTTATGACAACTACATCTACAATTTCTCTTTTTAGAATAGAAGTCAAAATTCCAAGTCAAGTTGAATTGGACTTGAACAGTTTGAAACTTCTTTATCTTGTACACCTGATTTACTGATTTATGTTCAAAATAGCATCAATTTTTGTTATTTTCTACTAAACTTTAATGTCCTAGGTGTGGCTGGAGATTGTTTTATACAAAAGTGGAAAGTGACTTTTGGTACAACCAAATACTGATTGATTGATACATATTCATTCATGTGCTTTAACAGGAACATGTTGGAATCCTCTATAGTATTTTCCTATTTGAGTGTATATAATATAAGACGTGAATATGACTTATATTGGAACATAAACAAAGACATTTTACCTCCTCTGCCTCCTTATAGTTGCCCACTGCTGCTTTAGCTTGAGCATAGTTGAAGTTAAAACTATCATCATTGTAGAAATAACTCTGTAATTAGAAACAACAACATTCCTGCACAGTTAGATAATAGACTGACAGCACTGGACTATATCCTGAATTAGTGATAATAGACTGACAGCACTGGACTATATCCTGAATTAGTGATACAAGCATCCACCATTTAGGGGAATTCACTTATCTATAACTAACCCAATCTAAAGAAGTTATTGCATGTGTCCTCACACTGTGCATTCAAGTTTAAAATGATATTTTGACAATAAGCACTACATATACAAAATAGGAATAAAGCAACAATCATCATTTCCATATTTGACAATAAAATGATGAATAAAAGCTCAAAAACTAGAAAATATGAGATACTTTTACATATATGTTTTTTTTTCTTTAGGAAAATAAAATAAAAGTGACCTAGAATCAGCAATAGCTATGGGATTTCCTCAACGTAAATCATGCCAATAAAGACCTTATCTACATTGTTACTTCATTACAAAATTTCATGAAATTTATATAACACAAGTGAAGGCATTAATGAATATTAATTATATATATATGTATTTCCAATTTCGGTAATTATAAATTCTTAAAACAGCTTCTTAACGAAAACTTGAAGCATACTTTCTACACTTTATGTACAACAATGCGAAGAGCTGAAGTATAAATACTATTAGGTCAACCTTCGGTCTTTCCCCACTGAATGGTATGACAATAGATGGGAATTACTACCCAGTCTAAAAATAAAGATACAAACGATACGTCTGTAATATGCATAAAATGGGCCTTTGTTTACTTGAACACCAGTAACATGAATTTCCTGTTAGCTCAAAACTGATCATTAGGTCCTGATATTACTTCCTGTTAGCTCAAAAATGATCATTCATTTCTGATTTTACTTCCTGTAAGCTCAAAACTAATCAGTAGGTCCTGATTTTATTTCCTGTTAGATCACAACTGACCATTAATTAAGTCCTGACTTTATTTTCTTTATATCAATATATATCTCTGTCTCAAACTCTGCTTAATGTGAACTGTCTGACATGGGCCCTTCAAGTGTGAAATGTCTTACATGGGCCCTTCAAGTGTGAACTGTCTTACATGGACCTTCAAGTGTGAACTGTCTTACATGGGACCTTCACGTGTGAACTGTCTTACATGGGCCCTTCAAGTGTGAACTGTCTTACATGGGCCCTTTAAGTGTAAACTGTCTTATATGGGCCCTTCAAGTGTGCATTATCAGGGGTCAAGTGTATTTTCAAAACATAATCACAGATTTTGTTCCTTAGAGCTTTACTTCAATACTATAAATCCCCCATATTACATTATTACCAGAGTCATCAGATTTCTTATTAATGCAGTTTTCACAAGAAGCCTTATATCTATAAAACCTATTTCAAATCTCTAATATGAACTCAGTTTTGCATAAAGCCAGACCCATAAATTTAAGGGATATTAATACATTTCAAACGTATGTCATGTGATAAAACCACTTGAACACTAATTTACAGTAGTATTTGGTGAGAAGAAAATAAATCAAAATAAATCAAAGATCAATGAAAGGGAGAAAACACTCCAACCTTTTGCATATACCATGAACTTACAAAGTAGAAATCTATTTGCTGATAACATTTATCGACACATTTAATTATTAATTTCTTTGCTGGTCAGATCCTATTAAAACTTTCAACATTGTTTTCAGACGGAATTCACTCTTTAAAACATGAAGATTATATTTATATTTTCAGTCATATATTGTTAAATGAAGAATAATAATTTCAAGACCTGTAAAATTTACATAATAAGGTGTTCATTGATTTTATCTGACTTAGGTATTTTGAAAATATTATATTTTATCAATATAGTTATCATAAGACAGGAACTTAATTTTGAAAGAATACATAAGACAGGAACTTACCTTGATGAAATATACAAGACAGAAACTTACTTTGATGGAGTACATAAGACAGGAACTTACTTTGATGGAGTACATAAGACAGGAACTTACTTTGATAGAGTACATAAGGCAGGAACTTACTTTGATGGAGTACATAAGACAGGAACTTACTTTGATGGAGTATATAAGACAGGAACTTACTTTGATGGAGTACATAAGACAGGAACTTACTTTGATGGAGTACATAAGACAGGAACTTACTTTGATAGAGTACATAAGACAGGAACTTACTTTGATGGAGTACATAAGACAGGAACTTACTTTGATAGAGTACATAAGACAGGAACTTACTTTGATAGAGTACATAAGACAGGAACTTACTTTGATGAAGTACATAAGACAGGAACTTACTTTGATAGAGTACATAAGACAGGAACTTACTTTGATGGAGTACATAAGACAGGAACTTACCTTGATAGAGTACATAAGACAGGAACTTACTTTGATGGAGTACATAAGACAGGAACTTACTTTGATGGAGCACATAAGACAGGAACTTGCCCTGGTACCTTGATGGACAGGAATTTACCTTGATGGAGTATATGAGACAGGAACTTACCTTGATGGAGTGCATAAGACAGGAACTTACCTTTATGGAGTACATAAGACAGGAACTTACCTTCATGGAGTACATAAGACAGGAACTTACCTTGAAGGAGTACATATGAAAGGAACTTACCTTGATGGAGTACATAAGACAGGAACTTACCTTGATGGAGTACATAAGACAGGAACTTACCTTGATGGAGTTTAAGTAGATAAGAACATCTTCAAATTGCTTAAGAAGAAAAAAGCATGATGACATACACTGCCGTCCAGGGATTGTATCTGGAATATATAAACTTTGCTTTCCTAATCAGACCTTATTATAGGCATTCTTTTTTAGGGGTTATCTCATAGTAAATATATAAATATTCGTTTCTTAGTTAGTCTCGCAGTTAACATAAAAGGTATACACATTCTCTGGTTTTCTAGACTCTTAATGAACACAGGCTTGATTTTACCATAGATTTTACTGACAATGGTTTGACTTTATTTATTAACATTTACTTTCAAAGGAAATATCAAAACTATTTCAAACACATTTACCTGCATGTCCCTGATCAATGATAATTTTTTAAGACATTTTAATTTTTTGGACCATATAATTAAGAATAGTTGTTATTTAGTTTAATACTACGATGTGTACTACAATGTTTTGAGAAAAAATAGAGTTAACCCACTCTCTGTTATGAAGAGTTAATCTTTCTCAAAATTTGGTAATACAAAGAAGTTCTGAGTGTAGATCAGTGCAGGTAAATCCAAACCTACTATCATTGTGTGATAAATACTAGAAACACTGACACTATGTCTACACTCAAATAGGTCTATAAGTTCTACATAATTATATAAAATAAATGCATAACAGTAACTATCCAAACAACAAAAACATGAAACCACAAGTAATCAACATTACTTTGTTAAAAGAATAAACTTCAATTTATAAAGGGTTCTAAAGGTTTGTAAAGAATGACATTCTACTAGTCATAACTACTAGTCAGAACTACTAGCCAGTACTACTAGTCAGAACTACTAGTCAGAACTACTCTCACACAGAAATTCTGATTTTTTGTTCTCAAAAAGAAATAAAACATAATTTTGCATGGAGTGTCTCTCATGGATTTTTGGTTGTAAAGAACTAAGGTACAGTTTGGAATCCAATATCATGTGCTGATCTCTCTGACTTTGACCTTGATTCATTTGAGCAAAAATTAATAGGGAATTTGTGTGAGTAGTTCTATTACCACAGATGAAAAAGTAACTGATTCATAGACTGGAAACAATAAAACAAGGAACCTCTGCGACCTTGATTTTTGACTCTCAGCTCTAATACTACAAGGCACAAGATTGTGTGTGTGACCTTTTATACATGTTAACACATGTAGATAAAAGTTTAAAACCAAACTATTTCTTTCCATCTTACTGAATTAAAAAAAAACATCTTTCAGCTAGATATTTAAATGGTGAGCTAAAGTTCAGACAAAAGATGGACAGAATTCCTTCACCAGAAAGAACAGTAACCAATTAATGAACAGCATACCGTAACTTTTAACATTTCCAGACTTACCACTCTCACTGGCAGATCCCCCTACTAACTGCAGGTACTGCTGGGCAATCTTGAGATGTTCCCTCTGCAATACACATTTAGATCTGTATACAACACTTACCACACTCACTGGCAGAACCACCCACCAACTGGAAGTACTGCTGTGCAATCTTGAGATGCTCCCTCTGGAAGAAACATTCAACCAGATCTCAGAAGCAAGTCCATGCTTCTTATCCTGGCTGCTTATCGAATAGCTAATGGGGTTTTATTTGTTAATAGTAAAACAAAGTTGCAACTTTTTAGAAACAACCTAATAGTATGTTCTTTTTTTATGTATGCCACATGAGGCTTTTAATTCAATGAAGACACCACTATTTATAGTATCTAATTTGTTATTAGCAAAATCTGAGAAGATAAAAAGATAAAGTAGAAAATATCATAAATTCAAAATTAAAAGTTTCTTGTTACTCCCTTACACTGCAATTCTAAGCTTCTTTATGCAAGAAAATCATATTACTTCAGTAAGACTTGAAGGACAGAATTCATATTTAACATAGAATTTTGATAATTTACAGGAATCATATCCTTCAGACAGGGACAAAGGAATATATAACTAATTCCAAAATGCTCTGTTACACTTTTTTGAAAAGTAACAAGAGCAACTCCTAGCAGGGCCATAATACGCCTGTCACTTAGTTGGAAGGCATGAATTTTGAAAGTATGGAAACATTCCCCCTTTGCCAATTATTCAGAACCTCAAAATGGCACATGCTTTGGCCCTGGGTAACAACCCTGTGAAATATTATAGAAATCCATGAAGGCAGTAAGAAGTTGCAGCAAAGAGAAGAATCTATTCCCTCCTCCTTTTCTTTATCTTCTATGTCAAAAATGTAAGGGTACAGAATAAATAAAATCCTGTAATTTATAAATGTTCATACATAACTCTAGTACCAATTTAAATTTGAAAGAGTTGGAGTGAAAAATGAGTATCAAAATTAAAAACAAGAGGCCCAAGTGGGCCTATATCGCTCACCTGAGTACCTAGATTATCAGTCATGCATGAAGGAAGAATTCATTTATTTTTGCATTAATGTGACTAAGTCAACACAGATGTTGAAAATATGTCAAATTTTATTTCAGGCTAGAATAGAAAACAACACTTTTTTGCACATCCATTCAGGTGATTTTGATATTAAGCATTTTCTTTGTCTCTGCAAGAAGTCATTCGGGGCAACAAGTTAGTCATTTTCTTTAGGTGGGGCCTTTTGTTGACTGATTTCAAGTCTGGGTCATGAACAACAATTGTTTCAAATATTGTCCAGATCTAACTTAAAATTGCCTAATTTCATATGTAGAGTGTTGAGAAACATCTAAAAACTTATTTAGATGTGTAAAGAAATGAAAAAAACATTTTGACCACAGCTAGATTTGAACCGCTACTCTCCATATTTCAATTACCAAGTGGTATGTGTACTATTGTGAGAACTGCTTTTTAGACATGGTGGCATTATCTGTTAACCAATTTGGATGAAATTTACCAAATTGATAGAGGACTTTTAGTACTTCATGTATTCCATGTTTCATTAAAATCTTTCATGTGGTATAACAGCAGAAGTGAAAAATGTGATTGAATTGTTCCTATACACCCTCATTTGGAAGTCTTAAAAAATTCATAGAAAATCCAAAAATTGAGATATTGACAAAATTCTTTCAAAGTAACAATCCTTACCATAATTATGATCACAATAGTCCATAAGAAATCATCATTATCAATTAACTAGGAAATATGACACTTTTTTCTGCATTGAATCACCAAGTCCAAAGAAATGTCGAAAAAAATTCTAAAATTTGATTTTGGAAGGGAACCAAAATGACAATACATCTTCACTTATCCCTCTAGATCATTTCTATGCATTCTGTTTGTCTCTGTATACAGCCCGTATGAAAAAGAATATTGTTAAACGAGGGAACTCTTTTGTGACCTACTCTTGACTATGGTAGCGCCACCTGTAAAGAGGTCTGGACGAAAACAACAGAATTTGAAGAGGATCATAAGTGACTTATTTCTACCAAGATTTATTAAAATCCTTCAAACAGTTTTGTAGAAAAAGTTGAAAATGTGAAAAATGGCCAAACCCACCCTCCTTTTTTTTTGGAAGTCTTAAACGTAAAATTCCTAATTTCATATGTTGAGTGTTGAGAAACATCTAAAAACTTATTTAGATGTGTAAAAAAAAAAAAAATTTTTTTGACCACAGCTGGATTTGAACCGCTACTCTCCATATTTCAATTACCAAGTGGTATATGTACCATTGTGAGACCTACTTTTAGACATGGTGGCATTATCTGTTAACCAATTTGGATGATCCGCACAAAAAACAAAACCTTTGAAAAGGACTATGAGTACTTGCATCCTACCCAGTTTTATCACAATCCTTCAAGTTGTTCTGTAGATCAAGTTGAAGATATGAAAAATTGTCCCCCCCCCCCTTTTCTTGGAAGTCTTAAAAAATTCATAAAAAATTCAAAAATCGAGATATTGAAAAAATTCCTTCACACCAGCATTCCTTACCATAGAAATGATTAAATGAAACCAAATGAATGCATCAATGTTTACTAAAAGAAAATAATAACTCTTTAATGCATTAAAATAACAAATTCCAAAATAAAAATGAAAAAACGTCAAAAATTTGATTTCGGAATGGAACCAAAAATATCAACACTTCTTCCCATATGCCTCTATCTCATTCCTATGCAGTCGGTTTGTCGCTGTATGCACCCGATCTGAATAAGAAGTTTGTCAAAGGAGGGTACCCTCTGTGACCTACTTTTGTCTGTGGTGGTGCCACCTGTTCATGGATCCTGACAAAGATGACCACATTTGTCGGGGACCTTGAGTATTTGATGCATGCCAAGTTTCATTGAATTCCAGCAAGTGGTTCCGAAGAAAAAGTTCAAACTGTGAAATGTTTACACCAATTATCCCACCCCCCTTTTTTCTTGAAAGTCTTAAAAAATTCATAAAAAATCCAAAACATAAAATATTGAAAAATTTTCTTCGCAGTAGTATTTCTTACCATCAAAATGATCAAATTAAACCAAATTAATGCATCAATGTTTACTAAAAGAAAAAAATACCTCTTTTCTGCATTAAAATTACCAAGTACAAAAAAAACGTCAAAAATTTGATTTCGGAATGGAACCAAAAATAACAACACTTCTTCACACATCCCTCTAGATCATTCCTATGCATTTGGTTTGCCTCTGTATGCCCCCGGTCTGAAGAAGAAGTTTGTCAAAGGAGGGTACCCTCTTTGACCTACTTTTGCCTGTGGTGGCGCCACCTGTTGATGAATCTGGACGAAAAACAACAACACTTGTAGGGGACCATGAGTACTACATGCTTATCAAGTTTCATCAAATTCTGTTCAGTGGTTCTGGAGAAGAAGTCGAAAATGTGAAAAGTTAACGACGGACGACGGACGGACGACGGACGGTGATTGATCACAATAGCTCACTTGAGCCTTTGGCTCAGGTGAGCTAAAAACGTCAAAAAAACGTCAAAAATTTGATTTCGGAACGGAACCAAAAATAACAACACTTCTTCACACATCCCTCTAGATCATTCCTATGCATTCGGTTTGTCTCTGTATGGCCCCGGTCTGAAGAAGAAGTTTGTCAAAGGAGGGTACCCTCTTTGACCTACTTTTGCCTGTGGTGGCGCCACCGGTTGATGAATCCGGACGAAAAACAACAACACTTGTAGGGGACCATGAGTACTACATGCTTATCAAGTTTCATCAAATTCTGTTCAGTGGTTTTGGAGAAGAAGTCGAAAATGTGAAAAGTTAACGACGGACGGTGATTGATCACAATAGCTCACTTGAGCCTTTGGCTCAGGTGAGCTAAAAATCAATGACTCATAACTCTGCACTGACAAAAGGGATATTTTCAAAATCAAAAGGCATTTTCTTTTATTTTATCAGAGTATTCTGTATAAGTTTTATGAAAATCCATTCACATTTACTAAAGTTATTGTGTCCCACAGAAACTGCCATTATTCTATCCATGAAAAAAAAAATCCATAACTCTGTAATGACGAGACAGATTTTTTTCACAACAGAAAGAGCTCTTCCTCTATTTAATTAAAGCATTCTGTAAAAGTTTCATGATAAACCACTGACATTTACTAAAGTTACCGTGTCTAATAGAGACTGCTATTATCTATCAATGTCAAAAATCAAGTCCCTTAACCTAGTATTGACATAGTGGATTTTTTTTCAAAATTAATAGGGCTCTTTCTCTCTCTTATTTAAGAATTTTGTTTAAGTTCTATGAAAATCCATTCACCAATACTAAAGTTATTGCATCCCACAGAAACTGCCATTATTCTATCCATGAAAAAAAATCAATGTCCCATAACTCTGTAATGACAAGACAGATTTTCGTCAAAATTGAAAGGGCTCTTCCTCTATGTTAAGGTATTTCCACCCTAATTAAACTACGGATAGTTCTCAGGTACCTATTACATCATATTACATGGAGGTAACAAAATTTGACAATGGTCTGATTGGGGAATTTCTAACTCAAAATTTCATAAATCTCATTTTTCGAGAAAACCTCAATAATGTATATATTTTTGAAAAAGTCTTTTTGAGATGATCATTTTGGAATTTGCTTGAATAAAATCTGACAAGAAACTAGACAGTAATTAACACAAAGAACTTTGATGACCAAAAATTTGTAAATTGTATGATTTGATTTCATAGCTTTTAATTTGAATATTTTAGTCATGCTTGACATCGAATGACTCAGAATGAAATACTGAAAGTGTAAATGGAAAGATGGAAAGAAAATGCAAAAAGATATTGAAATAAAAAAGCTGAAATTTTCAGATAAGTTTGTCGGCACATCAAAGGCTTGACGAATGTTGCCAAATACAGGAATAGTACCACAGGTATTTGTAAACAAATCATGTAATAACTTTGAAACGGCCCCGTTTCAAAGTTATTACATGATTTGTTTACGAATACCTGTGGAATAGTACATGTATTAACATATCATTATAAGTCAGTACACACCGTCATTTTGAGTGGAAGTAGGGAATTAGGGTAGGAATACCTTAAGTATTGTGTGTAAGTTTCATGAAAAACCACTGATGTTTACTAACGTTATCTTATCCATAGCGCATAGACGGGCAGACAAAGCCATACCATAATATGTCCTGTCCATGCCGGGCATATAATAAAAAAAACCCAATATTTTCCCCTACTCCCATGGTTTATCATAATATGTGGTGAAATATTCAAATAACATATACCATTGAAACTCTAAACTTCAAGTGCACCAAATCCTTAACTTACACACCATTCTATGTTGGCAAAGGTTATGGTAGAGCATAAAACCAGGCTATACGTCGAGAATAAGATTTGTCAAATAGTAGTTATACCGGGAAGATGCTTTGCTAAACCATACATGACATGCACAGTATATATAGATAGATATATCAATGTTTCACGTTGTACCAGGAATATTCCACCCACATGCCGACAGTTATAAGTCATCACATGCACAAGCTATTCACATGCTCAAGCTGCACTCTAAAAGGAAACTATTACAAGCAAGGTCAAAAACAAAACAAAAATAATAATTGTTCATAAAAATGTAAGATCTGATTTGATTTTCCATAGCAGCAATGACAGAACTAAATAGTTGAAAATACTTGAAGAACTTATTCAGTTATAAGTCCCATTA
Organism: Pteria penguin; assembly: GCA_035048485.1. NCBI lineage: Eukaryota > Metazoa > Mollusca > Bivalvia > Pterioida > Pteriidae > Pteria > Pteria penguin. Next base: position 89,902,788 of record CM068580.1, read on the forward strand.
CTCTCACATACAGTGTATTAATTGGTAATTCTGTAAGTACATCATATCCCTTTATACTAGAGAAAATTTGAGAGACAACCACAATATTGATATGTAAGAGTAGAACCTAGAGTGTATCACTGAAAGGATCATGTGAGAGTTGATGGTTGTGTGGCAGACAGACAGATGACCAACTGTATGATCCCTAGGAATGGCTATGCTTCCATGGCAACACAACACACCCAGTGAATGAAAGAAATAGGAAAATAATGAATGCTATCGAATACTTTATCTACAATGTATATGCCAATATTGCAAAAATTAACTTCTGAATGACAGAAAAATGGCACCGTTCTCAACATCCGAGTTTGTAATAACTTGGGACATACAGTGGCAGATCAGAATAGGTTTAAGGAATATTTTCTGGTTTTACATTTGCAGTTTTATATTATGAATACGTAGACAAAATCATGCTGGATTTACACACAATGATAGAATAGGGATAAAGACTTGTAATTATCCATAAAGAGTTCACGACCTTGTTGATATCATGTATTCTCTGCACCGTACACATCAGCTTATCACAAAGAGGTTACAAGAATCCTTCCACCAAAATGATAAATGCTAAAGTAAATTTTTTTATCTAAAGCAAAACTTTTTAGAAATGAAATTAAAATTAATGTACACATTTAATCCATTGCAGGAATTTAGGTTACCAGATAATTCAAATTTCACAGAAAAAGATACCATGCATAAATTAGAAATTCTGATTTTTTCAAGATGAATTTACTTTGTGGAAAATTTACAGAAATTAAAACTAAACTGGGAGAATTTCAATTCCTGGTGAAGGTACATGTGGTGAGCAGAGAAAGTATGATTTGTAGGTTACAGATATTCCATATACACCACAACAATCCCATCTGTTTCCACATAAAAGGTGCTAAAAGCCAATACTCTTGAAGCTTGATGAGGCCTTCACTGATACAGTTATAAAAGCCAGGTTGACATAAGAACCTTTTATTGTGAAAAGCAAAGATGGTGATTATTGAACAAACTTACACTGTTCTCTTTCCTAGTGTCCTTAATGGAATATCAAACGTCAATACAGTATGCTTCAGCAGGAAGTATGAATAACAAATACACAGTGTAATCGAGTTATCCAGTCATATGTTAACATTACCATTGCTGATGGTGGAACAATACATTGTACCCATGATAAACAATAGGGGTTTGAAATATGCTAAATACAATTATTGTAATTATACAACTAGCTCAGATTGGAAAGTTATTATAATTCTTTCCTAGAACTTGAAATACAACACTGTCTTACTTTGAAATAATATTAATCTTTTCACTGGTTTTGAAACACTGATTTTTTATGACAAATTACTTATTTCATCAATATATGAATATATGTATTAAACTTTTAGAAAACAATTACTATCAAAGATACATAAAATATAATTATCATTATGACTGAAAACGGAGTTGATGAAATTTTCCCATAGTGTATAGAATTTTCAGTATTTTCTCAAAAATTAATTCAAAAGTGAAAGGAAGCATAATATAAATTCTTACAATAATTTGTCCTGGACATTTTATTCTCATCATAACATTATTGTAATCTGGTTGGTTTAAGTATTTCCAATTCAGGCATCAACTAGACGTTAGTGATATTTTAGCATAATGTCTAACAGACGTCTGTGGTATTTTAACATAAAGTCTAGTAAAGGTCTATGATATTTTATCACAATGTTTAGTGGATGTCTGTGGTATTTTAGCATAAAGTCTAGTAGACGTCTGTGGTATTTTAGCATAAAGTCTAGTAGACGTCTGTGGTATTTTAACACAATGTTTAGTAGATGTCTGTGGTACTATAGCATAAAGATCAAAAGATGTCTTCGATATTTTAGCAGAGGATACTGCTAACTCCATGCTAAAATATTAATCACATTAAATTAAAAACACATACTGTAAACAATATTACCTGACATTTCTATTAAAATGTATCCTTGGTTCATTAAAAGGCTCAGAGTACATGTCATGTTTATTTCAAAATAAGTAGCAGATATAACTAATTGCAAAACTTTTCATTACGATTTAATATCAAAGAAGATTCTTCAAATCAGACAACCCAAAAATATATTACATCAAATTCACACCAACATGTAATGCAGCAAAGACATATCTAAATATAAAACAAAGCTATACCTGTGTTAAAAAGCATGCAAAATATTTCAAAGACCATAAAGATCATCAATTTAAAAAGGAAAATTCCCCGCATCAATATATACTTTTATTTAGTTGTATACATGTATGATACATACCGAACCTTGTTCCTGACCTAAGGCAGCATTAACGACACCTTTCAGAATGTATTCTTGTGGGGTGGTGGGCTCCAAATCTTTGATCAAGTTGTAAGCCTCAGCTATGTCATCTGCATGTCATAAAAGACACTTAATAAGGAATCTTATCAAAACGTAAAGTAATGTCTCTCTCTCTCCTTTGCAGGACTTTCTGAAAATTTCTAAGACATGGAAATGGATAACCTGGTAATATGATGACCATTCTTCAATATGGTAGGTATTACCATGAAACTTAAAGGAATCATTTCATAAGGAATGAGCCAAACTATAATTCAGCTTTGTAACTTTGAAAGTATATAGAGCAAGTAAAATCCTCCACAGGGAAGTTGTTGTATAATATATAACAGACACTCTTTTTCACAAGAGTATACAGTGAAAACTGTCCAAACCGGACAGTCATCGGACAGTTATTTTGCCCGCTTTGGACAGGTGTCCGGTTTTCAAAGAATGAACGGGTGAGTGAGAAAGAGTACTGTCTATAACCCGGTACGGAATATATATAAAGAACCAATGTGCTAGTGGGTTTTGGGTTCAAAGTGGACCTTTAGCTGCATGTATTTCCATTACTAGGCTGAGATACTGATCGTCTTTAGTCAACGTAAAGTTCTTCAGTTTTTTAACAATGTCCATCACGTCAGTATGAGTCATGTTGGACATTGGCACTGACAATTCATCGCAGTCTTCAATGTCGGTGACTTCAGATCCACACGGGTACTCGTTAACAAGTTCATTTTCCCAGTCATCGAGTACGTCCTATGTAGGCAAATGGTTGTCAAAATCCGATAAGCATTCAGTGTCGATGTCTGACCTCAATATACGCGTTAATTGGGCTAGCTGAATATCGTCTTCATACAAGTTAAGCGAATCTACTGTTGAATTTACAGGAAACCCACACATTTGGAAACACTTGGTTATTACTGATTGTTTTGTTTCACCCCATGCATCTGAGATCCAATAGACCGCATCAAATACTGTTACATTTCGGCAAAGTTTGGTTATGGAATCGTACGAATCAATTTTTTACAAAAGCGATCTGAGTACAAATTTTCTATTGCGAGCCTTCAATGCACGGATTATGCCTTGGTCCAATCTTGTCTTTAAGTGTTAATTCCATGTGTCTCCGCTTTGTAGCCGGCTAGAACACATCTGTTTGGTTTTAAAAGTTTTATTTACCTAATTCAATTATATCATTAAACAGCTTTCACATTAATTTTAACAGTATGAAAACTGCATACATAGTGAAGCCACACGGGGTTAACGTACCAATCAAAGGACGTCTTAGGTAAACAAAGCGAGCGGTCAAGCGTGTTATCTCTTAACGACGAAAGTGTCCGTTTATGTCAGTTAAATAACATAGGATTTCATAAAATCAGGACCAGAGATTGTGTTCAATGTCCAGAGTAGACAGTGTACGTTATTCGGAGAGTTCACATTCAACGAAAATAATAGGAAAAAATTACGGTCCACAAAATATGTCCATTTTTCACAAGATTCCGGTTTTGACAGTGTCCGCTTTGGACAGTTTACACTGTATATTATTTGAAAGTATAGTTACAACATTTTGAAAAAAAATTTTTGGGTAGAATTGAATGAAGAATGAGTAATGAGAAGTCAACAACATGTGATTTTCCTAGAAGATTTACCTTGTTTCAGATGATAAATGACTAGATTAAGTCTTGCTTCTGGAATCACATCAATTAAAGGTGGCAAAATCTGTAGGGATCCCTCCCCTCCTCGAAAAACAACCTGTAAAACCATTCTGAGTTATTGTTCTTGAATTTTCATAAAAGAAAACACAATGCTTCCATGGAAACAATCTAAATAAAGTAAAATTCTGATATGGAAGACGGAGGGGTAACAGACAGACAGACAAATTGATAATACTAAAGAGATTATTTTAATCTTTCAATGAACTTTGTTTAGCGTTTATGTCATGCCATGTTTATTTCACTGAAATGGTGACAGCACCTGCCGAATACAATGGTGACAGCACCTGCCGGGTACAATGTACAAAATATAAATGTCTACAACACATCCACTGCCAGATACAATGCACAAGAATATACATGTATACAACACTTCCACTGCCAGATACAATGCACAAAAATATAGATGTATATAACACATCCACTGCCAGATACAATGCACAAGAATATAGATGTATATAACACATCCACTGCCAGATACAATGCACAAGAATATAGATGTATATAACACATCCACTGCCAGATACAATGCACAAAAATTTACATGTAGATGTATACAACACATCCACTGCCAGATACAATGCACAAAAATATACATGCAGATGTATACAACACATCCACTTAATTATAACCAGTGATGGATCTCTTACCTATGTATATCTTTCAAGAAATGTGATGTCAGTTCTTACTGTTTCATATGTCCTCTCTTACTGAACACAGTAATTATATAGCAGTATAGTACATGTTTTACAGGACTTCTCGGCCACAAGCACATCGCACTACTGCCTGAGCTATGTCCTCTCTTACTGAACACAGTAATTATATAACAGTATAGTACATGTTTTACAGGACTTCTCGGCCACAAGCACATTGCACTACTGCCTGAGCTATGTCCTCTCTTACTGAACACAGTAATTATATAACAGTATAGTACATGTTTTACAGGACTTCTCGGCCACAAGCACATTGCACTACTGCCTGAGCTATGTCCTCTCTTACTGAACACAGTAATTATATAGCAGTATAGTACATGTTTTACAGGACTTCTCGGCCACAAGCACATTGCACTACTGCCTGAGCTATGTCCTCTCTTACTGAACACAGTAATTATATAGCAGTATAGTACATGTTTTACAGGACTTCTCGGCCACAAGCACATTGCACTACTGCCTGAGCTATGTCCTCTCTTACTGAACACAGTAATTATATAGCAGTATAGTACATGTTTTACAGGACTTCTCGGCCACAAGCACATTGCACTACTGCTTGAGCTATGTCCTCTCTTACTGAACACAGTAATTATATAACAGTATAGTACATGTTTTACAGGACTTCTCGGCCACAAGCACATTGCACTACTGCTTGAGCTATGTCCTCTCTTACTGAACACAGTAATTATATAGCAGTATAGTACATGTTTTACAGGACTTCTCGGCCACAAGCACATCGCACTACTGCCTGAGCTATGTCCTCTCTTACTGAACACAGTAATTATATAACAGTATAGTACATGTTTTACAGGACTTCTCGGCCACAAGCACATCACACTACTGCCTGAGCTATGTCCTCTCTTACTGAACACAGTAATTATATAACAGTATACATGTTTTACAGGACTTCTCGGCCACAAGCACATTGCACTACTGCCTGAGCTATGTCCTCTCTTACTGAACACAGTAATTATATAACAGTATACATGTTTATATGGTAACTTACCAAATTATGCTTAATGAGATCTCTAGCATATAAAAACGATGGTGATGAAAGTTCTTGTAAGCTTTTAAGTTCAGCCTGAAACACAAGACAGTCATTTTCCTTTTTTAAAACCTAAACAAAATTTAATTGATGACTGTCAAAAATGAAATTTCATTTTAATTTTGTTCCTTTTAAACACATTCCTTTCAATATATAAAACTTCTTGCATATTATTTCTTAGGTACATAGTATACATTTATATTTCATTCTCTTTTTCCTGAACATGTTTACTAATGCATATATGGATAAATTTAATATATACTAATGTTTACTGTTAGGAAAGAGTAACTTACTTCAGCAGCTTTTCCATTATACAGTCTGAAGTGATTACAAGCTTTGAGATTCAATGCTGTTGCACTATCTGGGTATTGTTGTAAGTACACAGCCAACACTTCCTACAATTACATGAAATTTTTACAATGCAATGACGTAAGTGTTTTTTTCAAAATATCTTTACAATGATGCCCGTACTTGCTCTTGAATTATTGATGAATTTATAATTTCTACAGAAATGATGAAAATATGATGATTTCCAAGCGCATAAGCTTTGAATTATTTTTAACTAATATAGCAGTGTGTGAATGTGAATCTTACCTGTGAGACGTCATAATAATCCAGTTTGTAATAACATAATGCTACATATACATTCAGAGCCAAGAAATCTCTGAAACAGAAAAATATGACAAATAAATACATTATACTTTTGTCAGAATCTACATATTCAAGCAACAACATTTAGAATTGTTCAGATAAATGTAATACATTGGTATAATAACAAACATTGACAAATATGGATTAATTTCTCCTGCATCTCCCATTTAGTATTACATTCATTATATGCTATTATAACAGTTTTCTGTGTCAATTTTTGGTTATTTCTGTATTACAATCAAATGTGAAATGTGCTACCACACATTTCAAAATTTCTGATGTTGGTATCTTAGGTTTTTAGCCTTATACATAGGAATTCAAATATGACTTTTTTTTTCTCTCAATAAATATCTGATCAAACAGTCCATCTAAATGTAGTAGTTGAACTTTCAGCTAATGCTTTGATAACAAGAATATTAAATGACCATGGAATGAATACCAGTTCTAGTGCCTAATACCTGTAAGCAAACAAATCAATCATACAATGTTTATGTATATACAGGAAAATGTTTCTTTCCTGTATAATTTCAAGATATAGAATCCAAAATCAGATATGATGGTACGGAGTGACAGAATGACCATATATTTACAATGAATGTCATCTGATTCTACATACTTGGTTAATTATTGGTTGATAGGTTCTTAAGTTACAAATGATCAATTAAAAGTCTATTTCGCAATAAGAAATCGTTCGCATGTATTTTCATAAATTGCTATCACTGTTAATTTCCAGATTTGATACATTCATATATATCACACTGCACAATTGGTCTAATTGTTCTTTACTGCTCATCTAAATAATTAACTCCTGTTTTATCCTATTCACCTTCGGAATGTACAGGTCAGTTGATGCTACAACAAACATAATTAATGATATATACTGGCAAACTAACATTCATTATGTTATGTTTGTTCAGTGACACAGGCTTCCAAGGTTGCAATAATCAGGCTTTTTTGATGGTACACATAGTTGATAAAAGACAAAGACAAAGACAAACATGGAAATGTTTAATCAGCCAATCTAAATTCTGAAATGGTTCACTAACTTCTTTTTATTGATTTTCATCCTGCACATTAAATGTGGGAAGTAAGATTTTTTAAACATTTACTCCTAATACATGGGTGCACATTACACACAGGTGAGTATGGCAGTTCATGTGTCCTATACTTGACCTGTTATCTAGAAGAATCCTTTTGTAAATGTCAATGGCTTCTTGATAGTGGCTTCGTAGATAGTGTATTGAGGCCAAAGATAACTGATCCTCTATGACGTCTTGTAAGTTCTGATGGTAGCTCATTAGTCTCTTCTCATCTCCAAACTTCTGAGACAAATGGAACTGTAACCTATTCTGTAGCCTACTGCTAGGTCCTGAGAAATGAAAAGAAAATGTGTTACAAATCTAATTTTAGAATAAATTATAATATAAATAATAAATGTAATATAAATTATATGTAAAATATTATGTAAAATGTTGAAAGAAAAGACAGATACACAGATTGGATGAATTAAAATATAACACTAGAAGTACTCATATAATACCATTATGGATTGGAAAAAAATAGAATTATATAAAGAGGAAAATGTAAATTTCAAATTTTTTGTTTATAATGTGAAGAGAAAACATATGCATACAAATATTAAGAAATGTTATCCATATCCAAATTAGACATATTGTTACCATTACCATTTGTTATTAAGAACATGTACATGTAAATACAATATCGAGAAAATTGTTTATACATATATGATAAAAAACTATTCAGCTTTAGATCTGATGCGAAAAAGTCTCTCATAAGTGGATTTTGAATAAGTTTTCTGTTTCAAATATCACAATTGATTTTTTTTTTCTCAGGTCAACATTAGCTATTTTGCAAGCATTGTGACAAAAAGAAAAATCTGGCAACATTTTAGGTATAGATATTTTTATGTATTACAAATCAAAATGTCATAATGAACACAGAGTTCTGTATAGTGAATGAAAATCATGAAGTAGTTGACCATAAGACAACTCTGTGAATATATGATAAGAACAATTACTCATTAAAAAATTAAAACTAGAGAAAATGGGAAAAAAATTTAACAAATGTTGGTAAAACTATATATGATGTTTATATAGGATTAAAAAGTAATTGTCAATATTTAAGTGTTGACATGGAAAAATCAACACAATAAGCAGGTGCATAAGTAACATTAACCAAATCTGCAAACTTAATGACCTTCAAGGGAATGTCACAGGAAATAAAATCACTATATACTCCAACGTTTTTATGTAATAAGCTCATGACATGAATTTCAGTTAGTGTTTTTTCAATACATTTATCAAAATAAACTAAGAACAGAAATGACTCTTTCCCAGTTTTCATTGTTTATGACTTTAAAGTGATTTCTTTCTAGGAATCCATTTTAGCTAGTTTATACTCACTGCTGTCATCTAAGGTTTCATGGCCTGAGAATAAACAACCTTAATCCTATATACATATATGTACTATACACTGCCTAGGAAAACTATGTGTATTAGAGCAAAGTAACTCAGGCAACAAGAAGTTTGTCTTAGGTAACTGGACTGTCCAAAGTTTTTGGTGTATTTCTGAACATATACAACTGAAGTCTGAATTTTTCTACATATCTATTGTACAAAATAAAACCATTTTTGATCTACCAACTTTCTTTAATTTTGTTATGTTGCTCTTTAAATGAATCCATTTTTTGTCTTAGTTAAATAATGCAATTACATGTATGGTATTATGGTCTTATGTTTATAACATAAATCCACATTTCTTAGTGTCTTTCAAGCAAATGATTATAATATTCTCCCCAATTTTAATTAAATCTTTTTGGTGTATACCACTGGTAAAAGGTCAACAAACTATGAATGCACATGGTACGAAAAATTTTGCAAGTTAATTATTGAGTGCATTGATAATAATATTGTAATTAATGAAGTGTTATAAAAATCAGTAATACAATATCAACATAAATTACAGTTTGGACTACGTATGTATCAATAAGACAAACCACAAAACAATGAAATAATCTTAGTTTTCTATAAAAACAAAACTTTACCTTATATTGACTAAAAAACATTACATTAGAATATCTGCATTACATACCTTTTTTACATGCATCATCTCCCTCTGGATACATTCCAAGAAAGAAATAACAACATGCTAAATTTGTCCAGGTATCCAAAGGACACTGACCCTTCTTTGTCATTCTTTCATATTCCTGGAAATGTAAATTTCTGACTTGCATTGGCACTTACTATAATAAAAGCACCTATCACAAAGTAATTAAATTAATACCAGGAACAGAATACAGATATACATTATAGATACTGATAATCAAACTCATATTTATAATATATATATTTTTACATAATAATTCAAACTCTCCAAGTCATACTTCATCAAAACTCAGCAATGCAACAATCTCAAAATATTACAACATTTCTTTCTTTGGTAATGCAGTGCATATCTATGGTAAGACCTGCTACATTCATAATAGTCATAATCTCTTTACAATCTTTGTACTAAATAAACAGTAAAGACATGATAAAGTTGGTCGTGCATTAACAATTGTTTATTTGTCTATTGTAATATATTATTCAGAGGAAAATTATTCTAAAATGTTCAGATGGATAGTCTCCTCAGAGAAATATTGTGACAGATTATGTACTTTGATATATAAATTAAACATTAGAGAATTCAAAACAATTATCTCAAATACTATGTACCTCCATTGCTCTTTTGTAATCCCCAAGATGAAATGCACAATATGCAATCCACAGATCTGCTTCATCACTGCCATTGCCACTGTTTCTGTTAAACTTGAAATCAATTCAAAGATCAGTTTACTTCATTCATATGTTTCTAAACAGATAACTTCAATATATTACTCTTAAAGTTATGTACTAGGACTTAAATGTAAGATATTTCTAAGATAAGATAAGATAATTGTAAGATAATTCTACAGATTTTAACGATCAACTCAAATGTGTTTCTGACATTCATTCAAATATTAAGATTGCTGATCATAATTTTTTGACTGCACTTTCAATATGTGATAATTCTAATGTCATATATATAGTACATGTAGTAGTAAATGTAACAGTACTTAGGATTAAATAATGAATATAAAATGCAGTTTACCTCCAAAAGAGTGATGGCCCCTGTGTAATCTCTAAGAGACAAGAAGTCATCTAATTTTGGCATTTTCTTTTTCTTCTTATTTTCTTTTGCAGGAGTTGTGGAGCCAGGCCCTATGGCCGGCTTTGCTCTTGAGAGCATCTAGAACGTAAGCACAATGGAAGTACATTTGAATGATGAAAATATTATTTCTTAGATATTAAGACTGAGGCAGATATTTAAATGAAGTACTTGTGTACTTCAGATGGAAAAAGAAACGAAAAGAAATTAAAAGAAAGAGAAAACTACTAATGCTTTGGATGAAAACTGTATTATAGTATTCTAATATTTTTGTTTTTTAGACTCAAAAAGATAATAAATGTATGTTTTGAAGCGTATATCTTAGACAAGATGCCAGTTACGTTGACTATCATCAACTTGCTACAGTACTTATATCCAACTTCCTGATATAGAAGCATTATAGTTTTGAAGAAATATGTGAATGACAAAGTGAATAGTGAGTAATGAAGAGTTTCAGTTATGTTCAATGCTTGTCGATTCTTGCTTTGGTAGGAATTCAGACTCAAGTCTTATGTCTACAGACTTCTTGAAAACTTTTGAAACTTGTCAGACATTTGGTCTGACAAACGTCAGACATTTGGTCTGACAAACTGATGGACTTTGTGTATTTGTGTTTTTGACCTAGCTTCCCGAAGCCACATACTTTATAGGCTAAGAGACCACCATTTTGACTTTCATGTGATACACAAATCTTAATAACGAAGACGCTTAAATCTGATCAGGGTATTCTTAAAGCATTCGTATGATCACGACGGATTGAATTGTATTAATTTGGGTCAGAAAGGTGTACATAATTCGGAAATATCGTATCGGACATTTGGACCGACAAGATGATGATTTCTATCGAACTTTTGAATTTTTTACCGGCAAAACCGACATGCAGTTTTCAGGACCTCTGTGTCTAGGTCTGACATTTTCTACTAATTTATTTCTATTATCTTTTGGAATCATATTTGGGCCATAGTTTTGTAACATACAAATCATGTCATGGTTTACTAAGCCACAGAATAGAATTCTCACTGCATCAGTGGGACTACTGTGTAAGTCGAAATTACTATACAGTGCACCTGGCAGATGTAGCAACTCCATAAATGAAACAACATTGATGGATGTTGAACAACAAACAAGACAAATGTATTGAGCTGATTACATATTCATTATGGTATCTTATCTCTGTTTCTTAGTCTTCACTCTGTATAAAAAATTCATACACTATGTTGGATGGGATAAACCAGCATATCCTTTTAATCTGTATCAGATAATACAAGCAAAGAAAGTTCAGCACACTTGCATTTACTGGAGGATACATGAATTGTTTCCTGATCAATATATGTATATCTATACATGTGCATAGTATGAATCTGAATTGTTGAAGGGCTTCCAGTAGTTTAGAAACTTAAGTAAGTGTTGACAAAACCTATATATGTTTTACTAATATGATTTCTACACATTACTTACATGGGCTTAAGCCTCTGATAGTTTAGTTTGAAAACGGACAGAGAGGAGTTTCGAAATGCTGGAAAGTTTTGGATCAAATTTCAAAACACAGAGATGTGAAACACTCAGATGACTTATTCTTTTTACTGAAGAAATTAAAAACATGTGATTCTGACAATTGCTTCATCATTACAGTCCTCTACAAGTTGACAGAATCTTGTATCACATAAATGCTTGTTTCATATGTATTTGTGTACTACAATGGTATGTAAGTGCCTATGTCATTTGCAGCTAAACGCTAAAGGAAACATATGTACACAGATACTTGCTAGGGGTAAGTACTTAAATAGGTGTTGACTTGAGCAATTAGCTTTATACAAACTAATACCATTTAATAACTGGTAACAATACTTCAATTTTAATCAGAATTTGTCATTTCATTGGATAATAAACCTGAAGTTGGAGAATAATCCAACCTGTGATATTCATCATTTGAAGCTGTGGTGCTTACTGAAATTCATATAATTCTGTACAAAATTAATAAACACAGATATTACTGCACAGCAGAAGCACAGAAAGGAAGTTCTTTTTGAAATCCAGAACTAAAACAGATGATAAAAATATCAGTGTATGATTATTCTATATAATTTTTATGACTTATTAACTCTGCTTGGTAATTTTGGCCATTTAAATTATTTTAGTTAAAAGACCCTTTCACGTTTAGTTTCATTCACAAATTTTTCCTAAAAATAACGCCATTTCTGTCCACCAACATAATGAAATGACATCATATTACGCCAGATCGTAGCATGCACTATTATGCAATGATGTAATTTGATTGTTCTGGTGGGCATGAAAAGTCAAAAGTGAACCGAATGAAGTTTAACGAGAAAGGGTCTATTCTGAACTGCATGAAATAGACTTACTTTGTTCCCTATAAGTTAGCAATAAATAATTTTAACGAAAAATTAATGTTAGGGTAAAAATAAACTCTATCTCCTTATATTACCTTTCACACTTATCACTCAAATGAAGCCTAGTTCGAAATTCTTCAACCAACAGAGTAAATTCGAGAATTAAATTTCTAAATAATGTCATTCGTTGATATTGAATAAGTGACACCAATACATTACAACACATTATAATGACAGTTGCATGCCATAAACAATAAACCATTACCATATTGAGGCCTTATAATGATATCAGCAAAGATTTACAGGTTACCAACGAAGCCAAGTACGTCCAAAACCAAACTAAACTCTTCATGGAATGTACCATTTGCGCAGGCGCAATCATGCACAAAACCTATAACGTGTCCGTATCGTAAAATAATCTCGGAGTTTGAATTTTTTTTTAAGCTGATAAGTAAATTCATATTGTTGTCTTGAGAAGAATGTTTATATGTATTTATAACAACATTCCATAAACTTCATATTCGTTTAAGCAGAAACATAGACTACATGTACGGAATTACTGACAACTCGGATCCCGGACAACTCGGACCCAGACATCTCGGCCCGTTAACGGACATCTCGGCCCCTTTACGGACATCTCGGCCCGTTTTGAAAATAAAGGTCTTTAATTTACTGTTACATGTATTGTTTTGTGATATACCTATGAAAAACAATAAAAAGTATAAAATGGACTTCTAGATTTATTAATAACAATACATGTAGATCTATTGTAAATCTACATCATGTAAATGAATGATATAAAATGTCAAGATGAAACATCATTTATGAAGAACTGTTGTTCATTTTTGAAAATGCACATTCAACTTTAAAATTTATATGAATTTAATCAAACAAAGCGCTACTATATAATGATATGATTATTTCTTAAAAATATAAAACAAGCACAAGCACAGTCAATATAAAAACACAAATATACACTAGTCACTTTCTATGCACTGGGTCCGTAGATGGAGCTGCACTTCTTGAGTAGTTGGCTGACGCTGTTGGAGTACTGGTCCCAGGCGGCGAAGATCTTCCCTGTCAGTTGCTGAGTCTTCTTGCGTTGATGTCGTCGAATCTTTCCTTCTTTCATCATCCGTAGGTTGAATGGTATGGACTCTGCTTCGTCGTAGATAAGTTGGATCAGTAGATAGAAGGGCAGGTTTGACTAATTCTATATTATTGATTGTATTTTGTTAAATTCTGAACGGACATCTCGGTCCTCTTGAAAATTGACTAAGTCCAAATTATTGATTCTATTTTGTTAAATTCTGAACGGTTGAAAATTGACTAAGTCCAAATTATTTATTGTATAAATTCCAAGAGTATAAATCAATTTTAAATTCATATATACAATATACGGTCACAGATATGATTAATATTGAATATTTATATCTAAACATGATAATAATATTCAATTTATTCATTCAAAAAGTAAGATATTAAAAGTTCTTTTCATCGGACATCTCGGCCCGTCCAAAAATTTTCGAAGTCAAATAATTTATGAATATGTCGTTGAACTTTTAACTTCTATCACATAGGAGTATAAATGGACATTATCATATGTTTTTCCCTTGTTATTAAAGATAAGAAACTATAAATTCATATCATAACATCGACTTTAAAAAGGGGCCGAGTTATCCGGTAAACGGGCCGAGTTGTCCGGGGTCCGAGAAGTCCGGGGTCCGAGATGTCCGCGTACCCATGTACGAAAGTAGTCTATGTCTGCGGTTTAAATATGACACAGGTGTTTCTTTCTTTCTTTCTTTCTGACAACCAACAATCGGACCTGGCGGACGGGAAAACTAACGATAAACGGGAAAAGATAAATATCCATAGCTTATATCCTTATCTGTCCCTTCTAATGAGACAGTATATATTTAAACCGAGATCAGTACAGTAGGAGACGAAAATGACAGTATTGCACTATTGATCATATTCAAGGTTAGAAAATCTACTCTAGAGTAACCCTCTGTTTAATTTTACCCGTAAATGGTTTTGAATTAAGGAGAATGTATCCTGAAGCCAAATCACCCATTTCTTTTCAATTTTTTCTTATTTATCTATTTATTCATATTGTTTTGGGTTTTTTTGTTTGTTTGTTTGTTTGTTTTTTTTTTTGTTGGGGGGGGGGGTGTTCCATCTATTTATCCGTAGACAACATTGATCTCTGACAATCAACCTTAGATCACGGCCATGTTAGCAATACTTTTTGTGTAAAAGTAAAATACGAAAGTAATTGATGCCACCTGACTATGGCACTAACGACAATGTACCATAGTGGACATTCACGGAACCCTGAAATTCAGAGCTGAGACCAAGTGCCCGGGAGGAGTAAGCGCCTCCTGTTTGGCTAGCCACACCCGTCATGAATGCCCTTACATACAGACGAAACAAATCTAATTCAGCACTGTATATATACATGAATGTGAACCAACACTGTATAAAAATTGTCATTGCAACATAAGGAATAGTGGTATAATAACACTTAAGTCAAACCCTCCGTGGCGAACTTTTTACGAGCTCCACATTGCGAAGGGAATAAGTGTGAATAAAAGAATAAATCAAGCAAGTATCAGATTAAAGATGGCCCGAGCAAGCATTTTACATAGTTTACATAGTTTCACAATGACCTTGACCTGGAATTTAGTGAAAGTCACGATACTCTTTGATATGCTGACAAAAGTGTGAAGAATGAACTAAGTCTGAATATAATAATTCTGAATAAATGTAAAATATGAAAGGCTTATTCATTGCCATTTGAACATCAAAAACAGAGTAAACCGGTGGACATGCATAGATCACAGTATACCAGAAGTTAGATCAGCTGCCCACATTGTGCCAGCTAAACAGATGCCGAGGGGGCCATCTTTGTTGACGGATCGAACAAAAGCACAATCTTGGTAGGGGACATTGAATACTTACTTTAAAGGTTCAAGGTTTCAAGGTCAAGTTTTGCTGAATTTCCTGCAGCAGTTTCTGAAGAGATGTGGGAAAAGATAGCGATGACGGACGTATGGACGACAGACGACATGCCTTCACAATAGCTTACGAGCTTCAGCTTACGGAAGCTGAATATCACAGTCGCACTGTGTTCTTGACCTTTGGACACGTTCATAGTACATCCGCAATAGGAATTAAATGAGTGTGAGGTACGAACCAAACCAGAGTTGGCCATTAAACGTGTCTGCGTTGAAACCATCATCCCAGGACCAACACATACAATTTATTGCAAGTTTTGTTTGTCATGGCATGCTTGCCGTAGAAGTGTTTAAATCGTGAAATAATGCATAAATACCTGTCCTTTCCTTTTTCTCCTTGTGCTTTCTTCATCGGTTTCATGTCTGTATAACCACGACATTGGTTTCATGTCTGTATAACCACGACATTGGTTTCATGTCTGTATAACCACGACATTGGTTTCATGTCCGTATAACCACGACATTGGTTTCATGCCTGTATAACCACGACATTGGTTTTTTAAATGTCAGAGGTATTATGGTAATTTATCCATTTTTGTTATTGCTCTTAATTTGTACAAACGGGTAGACAAGATAGAATAACATGAATTACATGCATTGGTTTGACTGCCGAAAGAAAGTTATTATCATTTTGAAAAGGAAAGGGGATTTCTGCTCTGGGGAAGGCACTTCTCTATAGCTAGCCCCAGAGAAGAATATCCCCTGGAAAAATGACTCTGTAGCAGACCTTCATCGGTCTACGGTCAAGGAGAAGACGTACCACAGGGAAAGTCTGCTTTATAACACTTGGTCATGAGCTAGGAACCTAACCGACTGAGTTATGCTGGATCAGGTAGAAATTTAAAACAATGAATGTAAAGTGTGACGTTGGTGGTGTCCCATCTTTAATTTTCCACAGGAGGGGCATTTGCTCTCAAAGGGCACTTCCCCCTCAGACTTTTGTCAAGATAAATGTAGACAAAAAGACACACTGCACTATAATAGAACATGTCATTATATTAATACTTAATTTTTGTTTAGTAGTGTTTCTGTGATAAGAATAACTTCTTTTTTTGATGGGGCATTCTACTGTTAAGTCCAACACCACGAAAATTAAAGACGGTTTTAAACATCACTTAACATCGGTTTTAAACACCACAGATAAAAGTTGTCCAATGAGCATACTGTACACTGATACCCGTAGATATGTTCTTGTATCTATCGTACAAACATTACTGTACACTGATACCCGTAGATATGTTCTTGTATCTATCGTACAAACATTGGGTTGATATCGTTGCTGGTAGAATATTTGTTGCAAAGCATTCATGCATGTTTTAATTTACCAAATTAAAAGTATGGCATCACAAGCCCAATTTGTAGTGCCTATGTTTTGACCTCCGTCATGTATAGTACTGTCTTTAGATATGTTCTTTAGCCCTTTACTTTGAGTTTACCTAAGTGGTAAAGAGTTTGCTCTACAAACATTCATACTTCGGATTTCCACAGTTTAGGCTTTGGGCATCACTGAAGAAACGGAAGTTGTTGTCGAAATATGCATATACATGTAGTGCGCTTAATTGATACACGTATATATACATTTTTATGTATTATAATTGAATCAGTTTAAAACGCACGTAAATTTATTTTCAATTGTTAAACAAATTTCCGGTCACTTTGAGCCACCATAGGGTGCTTCAAAAGTTACTGCAAAAGGAACGAATGTTTGCGGAGAAAGTAGATTACTTTGGTTAAATGTCATTAGATTTGTGTCGCTTTATATTTGTATAGGCAGCACTAATTAGACAGACAGGGCGATGTTTTTACCAATCAAATACGATGCTGTCCGGTAAGTTTGCGCACTTAAGGCATTCGGCGTTTGTTTGGGGTATTAATTTAGTTGAACATGAAAGGAACTGTACTTCAAAATAAACAGTGTGATCTCATTATACCATAAAAAGTACAAAATTGAGAAAATACCCTTTTCATTAACGCCTTTCGTGCCTAGAAACGAACTTACTCAAGCGTATCTCTAATTGTTTACATGTCCGGTAAGTCTGCGCAGTGTAGACGTTCGTCATTTCCTGTAAGTTTTTTCAAGAGCTACGGCGGAAACTAGGCCAACCATTAGTTGTTATGAATATTTATTAGGCTGATTGTAAACATTGACAACATGTGTTACTTGTACGCTTGTTTACACACATGTTGGAATAATTAACGGAGAAACTTTATCATAAACACATTGAAAACACTTGCCTTGATTGATTTCTTCTGTCCTTGTTAAAAATGCTACAACTTTCAAAAGAAAATTGATTTCTAACGAGCAGCCGTTGATATTTTGATAGCCAAAATGAACCGTATTATTAATGCGCAGACTTACCGGACGCGCAGACTAACCGGACACGACTGTACTCATTATGTGTCTCTACAAATATTACTTTGACGTACTCTTCTCACTTCAGTTCTATTGTGCATTTTATCATATTTTCGTTTGTCATTGTGAAATTTCATCTGTTGTTTCACTGTTTGCTCTGTAAATGAAAAGAGAGAGAGAGAGAGAGAGAGAGAGAGAGAGAGAGAGAGAGAGGGTTGGTGGGATACAATGATATAAAGATATATTATCCATTGTTTCATCGTCGAAGCGTCTCTCGTATAGGAGAATAATGTTTCTGGTAAATTTAATGAAAAATGTTGACAATTCAAGGTTAACCCAAAGTGTAAAATCCGAAACATATGAAAGAAATACGCACATAAAGGCTACATATAAAATATACTGATGCACACCATATTCATGGACGTAATATAAATATAACGACTATTTTTATCATCGTGATATTTATCTAAGGATTAACTTTAACAATTTCGCAATTTATTGAGATTTAATATGGTTTGAGGCGGTGCACACTTTACAATCCGCGAAGCGCATTATAAAAAGAGTGCGGCCGCCTCAAACCATATTATATCTCAATAAATTGCAAACTTGTTAAAGTTAATCATTATAATTTAATTAAAGACTAGAATAATTTGAATTATCAAAATTAGATTCTTTTTTAAACTGCAAATGAAAATGAAACAAGAGCGGAGGAAAATATCCCCATAGCTGGTTGCTCCTAGCAACCGAGCAAACCAATTTATGAAGCTATAATATGCTTTCAATGGCCAATCAAATTTCTTGTTTCATAAAAAATTAAATTATTACATAAATCATGCATGGTACAAATCATACAGAACAAATCTGTGTTTACGAGTTGACGCGACGTTTCATTCGACAGAGATCTCACAGTATATGAGTTGCCGAGACATTTGATTCGACAGAGATCTCACAGTTTATGAGTTGACCAGACGTTTGATTTGGGAGAGATCTTGCCCTTTGTCGTGGACGTATTTGGTCACTATCCATTTATTGCCAAATATGACCGGACAGGATGCATGCACGGTGCGGTTATCTCCTGTGCCGTTTTCTTTCAGGTTTTGAAATATCAAGATGGAACCCTACAACAAAACAGAAAGGTATCATTAAGTCATTTGATGGATAGTTTGTTTTTTTTTTTTTTTTTTTTTTTTTTTTTTTTTTTTTTTTTTTTTTTTTTTTTTTTTTTTTATTGTAGAAATACATGTATTACAATAGCAAATATCTATAAGTATATGAAAGAAACAATACTATATTATAAATATGCTATGCATAGGAACATGCCCAAATCTATCAACACACATACATACACTCGTACACATACATATACAGCAATTTGTTCGGATTAATATTATTTTAGACATACATATAATCCATTATCACGATTAATATATAAGAACTATTGCTATTCTTCCTTGTTCACAACATAAAACATATTAAGGTGAAAGACAGGTAGAAGAGAGGAAAGGAATAGTCACAGATTAAAGAGAGGAAAGGAGGGAAATGGGGAGGGGGGTCCCAATGTTTTATCTGAAAACTAAATACCTGGAATATACATACATACACGTACATGTAACACATAGATCACAGTAGCACATCATTGATCGAATTTAATAGATATTTCACTGACCAGGTAGTTAGTCTATTCCAAGAGAATATGAAAATATTCCCAATTGCTTTGAAAAATATTTGATTGATTTTTCTTACATGCAAGATATTTATTTATCTTATACATATATCTTAAGTACTGTAGAAGTTCAACAAGTGATAAGTTTTTTTCTTGGCATTTTGACCTATATATAAAATATTTGATATACAGAATAATCATATTTTCAGCTCTTGATGTTTTTTTGTATGGCCCTACTGTCATTCTCTTTAATGATAGGGTCAATTCTAGATTTAATGTTTCTAAGTGTTCACTAAAGTCGAGAAGTAAGCATTGTACACATTCACAGGCCCACAATAAATGAGGTATGGTTTCCTCTTCCTTTCTACAGAAAGTACATAGAGGGCAATCACGCAATTGCATTTTATAGGCTGTAAAATTCGTAGTCAAAGCGTACTGATTTATTCTATACTGAAACCATTTTAGCTTAGCCTCAGAAAGCAAATTGATGGATTTATGTATATCCACCCAGTCTGCATCCGCTATATCTTGAATTATATTTGACCACTTTAATTGTGATCTATTAATACTATGGTTTTTTTCCAATATTTCATATATCAATTTTGAACCTTTCTTACATTTCTGTATTGTTTCAATTGTAGTTGGTACCCATGGTCCATACATTTTTTTTAAGTTACCGGTTGAATTTCTAATACATTTTTTTATTGAATTTCTTAACCCATTGAATTCTAAAAAGTTTGTTCTTATATTAAACTTCTCTTGAAATTCATCAAATGAAATTAAATCATTGTTGTCATCTAATAAGTCATTAATATGTGTTATTCCACCTTCAAACCATTCTATGTAAAATACACTGTTGTTGTCTACAGTTATGTTCTTATTATACCATATTGGTATATAAGCTAAAACCTTGTTCTCTGTTTCTTTCAATAATAATTTTTTCCATGCCATAAAAGTGTCTCTCCAAAAGCAATTTTTAAATTCATTTATGCAATTTTCAATGTATTGCATACCACATTTCAGCAAAAATGATTTATTAACAGTTTGAAATAGTAGATTCTGCCAAATTCCTTCAGTATTAAGCAATCTATTTATCCATGTTAGTTTAAGAGCCGAAATAGATGCTCTAAGATCAATCATTTTCAACCCACCATCATTATAGTCCTTCATTATATATTCTCTTTTTATTTTTTCTTTCTTCGACTCCCATAAAAAATTGAACATAGTGTTATTCAAATTGTTGATAATGTTATCATTTGGGGTTGGGAGTGAAATAAACAGATGGTTTAATTGAGAGATTAATAGGGATTTTATAATAGTGATTCGACCAATTGGTGTAAGTTTTCTCTGTTTCCATTGATTCATGATTTGAGTAATCTTAATCATTTTGTCTCTATAGTTGATTTCGTTTATGTTCTCTAGATTTACATCAAAATTTATGCCTAATAATTTAAATCTAGTTTGCTCCCATTTCAAATTCCATTCATTGCATAGTTTGTCATTACTATATTTCTTTCTCCCTATCCATATTACCTGTGTTTTATCAAAGTTCACTTTTAATCCGGATATTTTTTCATACCATTTCATTATATTTAAAGCATTATTAAGAGAATTTTCAGTCCCATCAAGTAATAAAGTTGTATCATCTGCATATTGGGAAATTTTATATTCAAATCTGTCAATTTTAATTCCGGATATACTTTTCTCATTTCTTATTTTGATCGACAGGATCTCTGCACATAGTATAAATAGATATGGGGAAATCGGATCGCCCTGTCTACAGCCACGCTCTGGAGTGAAATAGTCCGAAAGATGTCCACCCTGATTTACTCTGGATTTAATATTATTGTATAAAACGTAAATCCATCTTTTAAAACTTCTTCCAAACTTAAAAAAGTCTAAAACCTGATGTAAAAATTCCCAAGATACCGAATCAAAAGCCTTTTCAAAATCTATAAAAAGTAATAAGCCAGGTATATCTTTTTCTTCTGTACATTGCATTATATCATATATAAGTCTTGTATTCTCTCCTATGTATCTTCCAGATATAAAACCAGTCTGTTCCTTACTTATTAATTTGTTTAAATGGGGCTTAAGCCTATTGGCTATAACACCAGATCCAATTTTATATACTGTATTCAATAATGTAATAGGCCTCCAATTTTTTAAAAATTGTTTCGGCTTATTGTCTTTAGGTATGCATGTTATTATTCCCTCTTTTTGTGTTGTTGACAATTCTCCATTTTGGTACCCACAGTTCAATGACCTTACAACAAAGTCCCCCACCTTTTGCCAAAAAAAGACAAAAAATTCCATGGAGAATCCATCTGACCCCGGACTTTTTTCTCGTTTCATAGACTTTAGTACCTTTGTTGCCTCCTCCAAGGTGATTATCCCTTCGAGTTGTTCACATTCACTATCATTTAATTTTGGTACATTAGTATAGTGAATTTCCTGTTCTAAGTCAACATCCTCTAAATCGTTTCTTTTAGTGTACAGTTTGGAATAAAACATTTCAATTTCTTTAAGAATTTCATTTTGCTCCACAATTACTTTGCCATTAGGTATTTCGACCTTTGGTATAATTTTGTTAGTAAAGTTTCGATTTTCTAGATTGCAAAAGTATTTCGACGGCTTTTCTCCGTCCTCAATCCATTTACTACGGGATCTAATAATACTACCCTCTAGCTTTTCTTTTCTGATAGATTCCAATTCAAGTTTTTTCCCCTCATAAATATTCATGTTATTCCCCGCCATGAGATTTGTTTCCAAATTTTCTATTTCTGATTTTAAATCCATTTCTTTTTTATTTCTTTCTTTCTTTTTATAACTTGCATACGATATTGATATACCTCGAAGCTCCATCAACAGTGTCTCTAAAAATAGTTGGTCGTTAATAGTAAATACAATTTCCTTACATGGAATATTTGAAATATTCTGTAAATTATATATTGGAACAGCATACTGTTGAACTACTTCACAAATTTTCAAATTAATGGTTTCAATATACCTTTTATCATATAGAAGAGAGTTATTAAATTTCCAAAGGCCTTTACCTTTTTTAAATTCATTAAATTTCAATTTCAAGTAAATTGGTGAGTGGTCAGACCTATAACTTGTAAGAATATTACAGTTCTCCACATTTATAAGTAATTGTTCAGAGATGAGAAAAAAATCCAACCTTGCTTGTTTTATTGGAGTTTTTTTCCTCCATGTAAATCTTCTCTTGTATGTATTTAATTCTCTAAATGGATCTATCAGTCCTTGTTCTTCTTTTATTCTCAATACTTTTTCTCTTGCTCTTGGATTATTTATATGCAAGTAATTGTGATAATCCAAATCAGAATCTTGCACAAGGTTGAAGTCACCACACAAAATTGTATTACCATTCTCTAAATTCTCTATTTCATCAATAATTTTAGAATAAAAAGAAGGGTCATCATTATTTGGTCCATATATATTACAAATTGTTATAATTTTATCATCTACCTTTATTTCGCAGATAATATAATTACCATGTGTATCTTTTACCACCGCTTTTACTTCAAATTCCAAATTATTATTCAATAAAATACAAACTCCACGGGCATTTGAAGTATAAGAGCTAAAAAGGGACTCAAAACCCCATTCACTTCGTATTTGGTTTTCAATTTCCTTTGTAAAGTGAGTGTCTTGTAGACAGTATATATTCGCTTTCATATTTTTAAGATGCGCAAACATGTCTTTTCGTTTCTTGTAACAGCCTAACCCCTGACAGTTAAGCGAAATTATGTCCACCATAATGATCTAATTTTGCTTGATGTGCTACATGTGTATTGAGTGAGTATGATTTGTGGAATAGGGTACAAACATGGGACAAAGTAAGAAGTGAGAGAGAGAGAAATAAGAAGTGAGAAGAAAGCAAGTTTTGTCGACAAAGTAGGCTGCATGTATGGAGTGTTTGTTATGAGAGTGAGACTTCCGTCCTCTGCTATGGAAAAAAGGCACATTCATCAAGTTTTGTTGGAATGGGTTACTTTGTAATTAATACATTTTTAAGACTGATTATGGTGCTTGTTATACGAATTACATACTCACGTCGAACTATTACCTCAAAACCGGAAATGGTAACACACATATTCTTGCACACACAAAACCTATAACGAACTAAATAAGGTCCAGAAAAAGCGGAATACTAGTACATGTATTTCAGAACGATTCACATCCTTTAAGCTGGTTTGTAAGGCCACTGACAATGTTTAGCATTATTTGAAAGCGTTCGAAACCAATGTGCCTTCCACCGTACCATCGCGAGATTACGAATGTTCTGTTGGTTATGTTGTTATCTCTCATGGATCGCAATAGGCGGCGCCCCGCTCCGTGTTCCCCATCATCGTGGTAGCCTTCGGAGACGAATCCATTTGAATCCTGCACTCTATACACTAGAATTCGGTGATCCGAGCAGGCAGCATCTGGATGAATGCATGCTTTTTTATACGCATTAATCACCTCCTCAATCGAATCGGTTTTTCCGCCGGTACCGAAGAACATACTATTTTCCTTCTCGACGCACTCGGTCATGACAGTCTGTACACTCTCTAGATCCTCTCTCTCCTGCTTCGAGATTTGTAAGATGTCATTATTGTTCAATATCGGTACATCATCCTCCACTGTCTTTCCGTTTGGCGAGATGATTTTGTTCCTCGCAACTTTCACATTTTTGTTTTGACTTCTCAACGAGTCCGCTCTGTCGAAAATCCTCTTCCTCTCCTCCACAGTAGATATAGGGTCCTGCGGGGTAATGTGAAATGGAATTTGTATGTTGGCACTTTTCTTGGACTTCTGGGCTTGCAGTATTTTGTCTTTCAGATTTCCATTTGTTAATTTGCCTGTTATTGTAATTGATCTCCCATTGTACGTTTGTCGGACCGGGCCATTTCTATGTATTCTAATGAAGTCGACTTTAACTCCGAGATGTCGCTCAATCGCCTTCGGCACTACCGTCATCAACTCTTCATTGGGTTCATACTCAAAGTTATGAATAAGTATATTGTCTCTCATGGACCTTCCTCTGAGATCAGTTATATCCTTTTCCATTTCGACCATTTTTCTGTCCATCCTTATGACCACAGATGTTAAAAGGTCTACTTGTTTTCTGAGACACTCGTTTTCGCTCCATAGAGAATTCACTTGATCTGAGTTATCCTCCGATTGTTCTGCTGAGTATTTCAATCTATGTTCTATTCCATCACGTTCGTATATGTCAGCTTTTATTTCCTCGATGGTTTTTAAGACGGGTTCGTACCGATCAAGTCTGTTATCGATGGCCTTTAACGTGGCTTGGATGTCCACTAGCGTGTCACTTTGAGTAGTACTCGCGCTCTGTACGGTTTTCTGTACAGTGGAATCCTGTGTAGGTTTTGGCGTTTCACTGCGATCGACCGGGACACTTGTTTTCTTTGAACATCGCTCACTTTTCCTTTGTTTGGTTTTGTTCATTTCATCTTCCTTTAAAGATGCCATTTTCACAATAATTTTTTCCACAAAAATATGCGATACTTAATCCTCTCTATATAAGTAGCCGGTACACCAGAATTTAAGATCCCATATGCAATATTATTGCCTTAATTTTTTCAAAACAGAGGAGCGGAAAAATCACACGTCCGTCTCTGAATGCATAGTCACGTGATCCTGGATAGTTTGTTTGATTATTTGTATGACCGATTAACAATATGTCAATTAGTGCATTCAGGACTGGGGATTCAGGACTGAGGATTCAGTACTGGGGATTCAGGACTGGGGATTCAGTACTGGGGATTCAGGACTGAGGATTCAGTACTGGGGATTCAGGACTGGGGATTCAGGACTGGGGATTCAGGACTGAGGATTCAGTACTGGGGATTCAGGACTGAGGATTCAGGACTGGGGATTCAGGACCCGGACTCATTAGGATACTCGACAAAACACATCCTGGTACTTTTTGATTTTGATTATAAATAGGTTAATTTACCCAGAATGACACAAATGGAACCCCTCCCTATCTCTCTCAATAAATAAATAGATAATAATAAAAAAAATCTATGACCTTTTTAACAGCAATTTTGGAGTCCCACCTGTATTCCATGTTTTGATTTTTATTAGTAATATCAGGAATACATCGAAATAATCGTGGTCATCAGTCGTATCTTACATATACTATGTCAGGTTTTAACGAGCATTCCACAAAAGAGTAGCCTGCCACTCTCTAGACTTCAAGTTGAACCTTTTATCACACAATACGCTTTTATTAAAATTACTTTATATAACACAGACATACAAGTACAAGTAACATCTACGTGACAGCAACACAAAAGCACACACACACACACACACACACACACACACACACACACACACACACACACACACAGAAACATATAAGTAATAAACATTACTGTATAAACATACACACAAAACACACAATTTCTGACATCACATAAACCAAACCTGGTAATATTAATTGAATGTAAACTAAATGTAACCTGTTAATTTCTCAAAAAAGAAATTATGTAGTCTTTAAATCAGAAATAAATTAAAGTGCATTTAATACAAATCATATTATTCAGCTAATAAAGTAAAAGAGCCCCATTTTTTCTAAATTCATTAATTATGTTTTTTTTACCTGTATATATACCGTTCTGTCTTCATATAATCAGAGATATATATTTGCACCTTCGAAAGTTGGAATGCAACTTTGCAATTTTTTTTCTGTAAATGTGTTGTTGAATCAAACATATAATTGTATCTAATATCCTATACTTATCACTAAGAAGATCAAATAATATCCGAATAATGTTCAAGTCTGAATTAAAATCAAAGTAAAAAAAACGAAGAAGTACCGAAGGGTAAACCATATCTCATAGTCCATGGAATAAAAGGACAATATCGGGTATAGTGTCATATTCAGACAAATGTGAACCCCAATAAAATCGAGGTGAGATCAGGTGCCCGGGAGGAGTAAGCGTCCCCTGGTTGCATGCATCACCCGTCGCAAAAGTCCTGCAACAATCTATCAAGTCGAGGAAGTAAATACATAAGTATACAGGCACGAACACACGAAGGAGACAAGAACACGAAAACAAATTTTCCCATTCAAAGCAAGAAATACTGCTTGACTGAATGACCAACCATATTTTAAAGTCGTTCAATACCTTGTAAGAGAATTGACATTTAAATAATAAATGGGAAATAGTTTGTGGGTTTGAATGACAAAAAGAACATAAATTTGAAGAATTAATACATATCTTATGCAACAGTACATTTGTTCCTACAAATATATGTAACATACGATATTAAAACAGAATACGCTTTACTTATGTCTTATATTTGACAAGTATCATGCAAGAGATGAATAAAATTTCTCACGTACCCGTACTGGTGAGATGGTTATGTTTAGCTTGGTAAACACTGTACTGCCGCCATATTGCACCTCCGACATCTAGCAAGTAAATGTCATACATGTATATCATAAATACAATATAATATACATGTGATATCTTACTTGTTGGTGTTTTCATGCTTTCTTTTATCAAATTTGTGACGATGCTTTAATGCACAACCTTCACTGCACAAAGTTGTAATTCGTTGATAATCTCCTAAATTTCTAATTGATATTCCAAAAGCGACAAAAAGTCGTGCTTTCACGACTATCAGAACTATTGTTTTAAAAGAAAAAGTACGACATGTAAGTTTTGTTTTTGATGTTAGATATGGGACGGGAGTGCTAGAGAAGATAGTGTATATACGGGTGAGTCATCTATATATATATATATACATATATATATATATATATATATATATATATATATATATATATATATATATATATATATATATATATATATATATATATATATATATATATATATATATACCCGTATGACAAAAGTCATAACAAAAATCAAACAATAAAGGCACAGAAAGACATCACAAAATATTCACTTTTAAAGCAGTTGAGGCACCGACTTGGGACGGTCAATTAAAGTAACCGTAGTTACTCATTTGGTGTGGTTAACCGGTTTACGGGCTCACCTTAACAGTACACAAGCATAACTTTATTTTGACGCAGAAGTGCTTAAAGTTTTACAAACAATTGATTTAATTTATAAGATTTCTGTATAAAAATCTATATTACTTTACAAAGCTTGTTTCATATACTACAAATCAATACACAGATAACAGATAACAGATATATATATATATATATATATATATATATATATATATATATATATATATATATATATATATATATATATATATATATATATATATATATATATATATATATATATATATATATATATATATATATATATATATATATATATATATATATATATATATATATATATATATATATATATATATATATATATATATATATATATATATATATATATTAATGGCGGATTCAGGATTTCCGAAAAGGGGGGGGGGCACATGTGTATTAGCCAAATTACTCAGCCGTTTTGGTACCAAATCTGGATTTTTAATTGTAAATATGTGGCGAAAAGGGGAAAGGCGGGCCCCAGCCCCCTCTGTCTAAGTATAAAGAAACCCCAATATACGAACTTCATATTTTACATGATATATGGGGCTTCATGCCCGAAAAACTGCGTTTTGCTGGAATTTTTATTATAACGTTAATGCTTGGATTGATACCTTACAATAGAATGACGCAATTTTGGGCGCCAAAACATTATATGGTGGGTATGTAATGCGAGATGAAATTTCATGAAAAAGGGTATATGATTACTCACATATGTTATCAAAGTAAACAACCTGTTCTTTCCGCTGACTGACTTTTGGGCAACTCTCTGTAGAGGAAATGAAGAAACATTCAATATGGTCATGATCTTTGTTGAAAACCACATTACATGTATTTCTTTTTATTGTGATCTTCACATGTATTTGATATTTACTAAGAAATATGTACTGTATGTGAGCGTAACTAGTCTCCCATCTTGTATAAAGGTCCATGCGCAGGGTATAGTCATGCAGAAATACAGGGAAAGGGGGGGGGGGAGTGGCGTTGCTACGCATATTGGAACAATTTAAATTAAAAAAGCTCCGTATATTTGGATTACATATTTAGTTTGTTTTTCAGTATTCAATAATTTGAACCAGTCATTTTAATAGTGCAAAACATGTGTATTCTTTTGGGCTCTAATAGATTAAATGCTTAATCTGTAGGAAATATGGGGCTTCCGTAGAATGTGTCTTGTCTCCATGGTGACTTCTGCCACATAACTGAGCCAGTAACTCCTCTTTTTTTTTTTTTGATAATTTTCATATAATATACCAGATATTTAAAATGAAGTAAAGTCATGGGGTTATCACCGAAATCTTCGGTATTTTCTATGCTCAGTAAAGTTGATTAAAGTGATGTGTAAACTGAACCCCGCCCAAATCTTCTTAAGTGTTTGGCAATATATGGTCCCTCAATGGTGTAGGTCTTTTGTATAGTATATTCATTTCTTGTCGTGATACTGGCGGCATTTTCGGAGTTATACTTCCATTTTTGGAGTTGCATTTCCATTTTCGGAGTTGCACTTCAATTTCGGGGATGATAAAGTGAAAGGCATTGTATTATTGCGGACTAGAAATGCATCACTGAATTTAAAGGTCATAGAAACAATGTCTTCAAAATTTCAGAATAATTGTTATGCAATATTTTCATCTTTCGGAATACGTGATTCCTATTCAATGTTTTACGCAGTACTTCCACTGTAAGTACTATTTCAAAACACAACCTTACAAGTACACTACAACACGTAGTCTCTACACTATATGTACTCTCATAACACACAACCTTACATTTACACTATAACACATAGCCTCTCCACTATATGTACTCTTATAACACGCATCCTTACACATACACTATAACACATAGCCCCTCCACTATATGTACTCTTATAACACGCATCCTTACACATACACTATAACACATAGCCTCTCCACTATATATACTCTCATAACACGCATCCTTACACATACACTATAACACATAGCCCCTCCACTATATGTATTCTTATAACACGCATCCTTACACATACACTATAACACACAGTCACTCCACTATATGTACTCCTACAACACACAGCCTTACACGTACACCGTAACATACAGTCACTCCACTATATGTACTCCTATAACACACAGCCTTACACATACACTATAACACACAGTCACTCCACTATATGTACTCCTATAACACACGGCCCTACACGTACACCGTAACACACAGTCACTCCACTATATGTACTCCTATAACACACAGCCTTACACGTACACCGTAACACACAGTCACTCCACTATATGTACTCCTATAACACACAACCTTACACGTACACCGTAAGACACAGTCACTCCACTATATGTACTCCTATACCATACAGCCTTACACGTACACCGTAACACACAGTCACTCCACTATATGTACTCCTATAACACACAGCCTTACACGTACACCGTAACACACAGTCACTCCACTATATGTACTCCTATAACACACAGCCTTACACGTACACCGTAACACACAGTCACTCCACTATATGTACTCCTATAACACACAGCCTTACACGTACACCGTAACACACAGTCACTCCACTATATGTACTCCTATAACACACAGCCTTACACGTACACCGTAACACACAGTCACTCCACTATATGTACTCCTACAACACACTGCTTTACACGTACACCGTAACACTCAGTCAATCCACTACATGTACTCCTATAACACACAGCCTTACACGTACACCGTAACACACAGTCACTCCACTATATGTACTCCTACAACACACAGCCTTACACGTACACCGTAACACACAGTCACTCCACTATATGTACTCCTATAACACACAGCCTTACACGTACACCGTAACACACAGTCACTCCACTATATGTACTCCTATAACACACAGCCTTACACGTACACCGTAACACACAGTCACTCCACTATATGTACTCCTATACCACGCAGCCTTACACGTGCACCGTAACACACAGTCACTCCACTATATGTACTCCTATAACACGCAGCCTTACACGTACACCGTAACACACAGTCACTTCACTATATGTACTCCTATAACACACAGCCTTACACGTACACCGTAACACACAGTCACTCCACTATATGTACTCCTATACCACACAGCCCTACACGTACACCGTAACACACAGTCACTCCACTATATGTACTTCTATAACACAGCCTTACACGTACATCGTAACACACAGTCACTCCACTATATATACTCCTATAACACACAGCCTTACACGTACACCGTAACACACAGTCACTCCACTATATGTACTCCTATAACACACAGCCTGACACGTACACCATAACACACAGTCACTCCACTATATGTACTCCTATAACACACAGCCTTACACGTACACCGTAACACACAGTCACTCCACTATATGTACTCCTATAACACACAGCCTTACACGTACACCGTAACACACAGTCACTCCACTATATGTACTCCTATAACACACAGCCTTACACGTACACCGTAACACACAGTCACTCCACTATATGTACTCCTATAACACACAGCCTTACACGTACACCGTAACACACAGTCACTCCACTATATGTACTCCTATAACACAAAACCTTACACGTACACTATAACACATAGTCTCTCCATCATATGTATTCTTGTAACACACAACCTTACATGTACATTATAATCATATTTACTTGTATATGTATTAAGCGCTACTTTACACGTGTTTAATTACACGCAGTCCTTCTACCAATTGTACTCGTGTTAAACACCGCTTAAATTATTAGCCAAAAAGGAGGCAATTGTTCCTTCCTGACAACATCTGATTTCCAAAAAGTAAGTAAAAATTATGTTATAAATCACTTGGCACCAATTCTAATCGGTCTATAAATTGTAGTAAGATAATTACTGCTGCATCTCCCGTGTAGTAATCCAAATGGGGACCAAAAAGACCGGCTGGACCATAGTTTATAACCTGTTGATAAAAGATACAATATAACAGTCATATCTATTATATTTCTTTGAAAAGACAAAAAGTGAACTTTATATAGAATTTTATTTTCTAAGTAAATGTTAGTTTAGAAGCGACCGCTATAAACAGGAGACCTCTCAGTAAAGTAAAGACAGCTGTAATGAAACGTTTCATTGTACTAACTTAAACACATACCTTATATTCGTCCACATTTCCACGAGTCATATTCAAATTCATCAGTGCCATTACTTTGTTATTGAGACGTGATGCAATGATACTATTTTCTTTTAAGTGTTTCCTGTAAACCATAAATTAATATCACTTTAAATATACATGATAAGGAGATGGCCATTCAGCGTATGATACCTTCAAACATAAGAGAAAGACATCTGACTTAGCTTTATGACAAAAGACATGCAGAGCAAAGAAGGATAAACACATAAAAAGACATCAAAATATATTTTATGGTAATGCAGTTGTGGTACAGACACACGTCCATTTTTGGACTTAAATATTAAAATCATTAACAACATTATTCATACCAATATATATGATAAACGTAACGACTTTGGATTTCCTATAGTAAATTTTCCCTTATCTAGATGGCGATGACCCCAGACTCCCTAACATGGTATTTATATTAGTCAATTGATTCGGTTCACTGGAGCCTGCACCAACGTTTTGGATTTTCACGCAAACATTCTCAGATTACTTTTAAACCTTTTACTCAGGGTTATAGATATCATAAACTTCGAAAAATTTTCGGTAAATTTTACAGATCTTTTTCAGACATTTCATCTAAATTCGGAAATGTAACTTTTCAACAATACATATCCAGCGGAATTTGTCATCCTAATTTCTGCGGCGATCGAGTGTACAAACAAAGAAGGGTAAAAAATTACAATAGTTTCATATCGGCGGGTTCTAAAATTATTAAACGCCTTCGATATCGGTAGTATGACCCCGACTTCATCGCTAAGACCATAGTTCTTGTAATGGGTCCCTTTACAACACAATAAAGACTTTAGCGCGAGCGTTGCACGCTGACTAACAATGCGACGGGGACTCTATGACGGGCCTTGTCCAAACCTTTTCAGAGGAGACAAGGTCCTGATCCTTATCCCCTCTGACTGCTAGTCGGAACTCCTATTAATCAAAGATCTGAGCTCGCTTACAGACGGACAGAGCACGGTTTACTTAGGTTGATGTCGCCTTACATATTTTTGATAACAACATATTCTATAAACGTTTCGTGTGTAATAAAATTTTTTTGACCTCTCTTCTTGAGAAACCTGTTGATCCTTGTTCTCTGTATGGAGGATTATTTATAAACTTTTAAATGTGTGTCCTTTGATTATGCTACTTTTGAGGAGAGTGGGAAGGTGGGCGCCCGTAAACCGCTTAACCACACCAACTGAGTGACGTTTGTTACTTCAATTGAACGTTCTAAGTCGGTATCGTAAACGCAGCACAATCGAACATTTTTGTAATGTCGTTCTGCTATTATGTTTTGTGTGCATGTGCTTGGTGATTTGTGTCATACAGCTTTGTCAGATGTCTTCTGTTTTCTCTCTCAGAATGTAGTCTGGTTTGCCAAGGTGAGTCGTATACACTGATCATGACTGTCAAGCGTTGTTTGATGGAGTGTGGAAGGATATGCTTATTTATCAATAACGACATTATTCCATCCTTGTTTTTCAATAGATCAATATTTGTCATTCATTCTTTTGGGTTTTTTATTTTTGTTTTGTAAAATGCACATGTATACCTGATATATCTGTACCATGTATTTAATTTTACATCCGACAGACATAATAGGAGCTTAATAAATTTATTGCATGAATATTTATCGAGGTCCACTGTTAATACTCAAACAGAGATAATTATGTCACAAGTTACTTAACATAGTATTCACACATGCACCATTTGCTATGGGCTGCACATCAAACGTTCCTCGAAGACAATGTTACTCAAGTGTTAAAACAACATTTGTGATATTACTGAGTAAACAACGAAGGGTTAACTGCATCTTGATGTCCATGGAATAAAAGGGCAATATCGAATATCGCGTACAATTTCATATTCAGACAAATGCGAACCTCAATTAAACTGAGGTGAGACCAGGTACCCGCGAGGAGTAAGCGTCTTCCTGCTTGTATGCACAATAGTCTATACATGTTTATGGATGAATGGTATAATTTGATTTAGTGTCCTGGGGCCTTATTCACAAAGAAACTTAAGTTAAAGTCTAAGAAATGAGACCAATATGGTTGCATGTCTCTTAATTCTAAGAATTAATCAAAAGTTTCTGTAAACAGTATGTCTGACAAGCTATTCAAGGCAAACTTTCGATAAATTGTTAGAATAATGACAAATTGTATTTTAGGTCTCTATTCTTAGACTTAGACTTGACCTTTTTGTGAATAAGAGGCCTAGTCTCCAACAAATGTCAGAGACAAGGACACTAAATAATAATTATACCATTCATGGTATGAAATGCTGTTGAATTGAATTTCCGGGGTCGGAAATGCACGTGAACAACTGTCTGTGTGTATTATAATGTTAAATCAAGTATAGTCAAAAAGCTCTGATGATTTGTTATGAGATAAGATATTCTCTATACAATGTTAGTCATGTTTTTGAAATATTTTTGTTCCGTCATTATTGTCGGTCAGTTATGACGACTGGCGATACAGGAAATAATTTCTTCATCCGCACACCTAGTCACGCTTCAGATTCCAGGTTCATAAATGTTTATCTCTATAAATTGTTATGAATGCTTTAGTTACATAAAATGAGTCACATCTCAATTAAGTTTAGAATTTTCTGAAACCTACCTGACACACGAGTGCAACTATTGTCTGATACCTACTTGACACTAACACGAGTGCCACTATTGTCTGATACCTACCTGACACCAACACGAGTGCTACTATTATCTGATACCTACTTGACAGTAACACGAGTGCCACTATTGTCTGATACCTACTTGACACTAACACGAGTGCCACTATTGTCTGATACCTACTTGACACTAACACGAGTGCCACTATTGTCTGATACCTACTTGACACTAACACGAGTGCCACTATTGTCTGATACCTACCTGACACCAACACGAGTGCTACTACTCTCTGATACCTACCTCACACCAACACGAGTGCTTCTATTGTCTGATAACTACACCAGCACGAATACTACTTTTGTCTTATACCTACCTGACACTAACACGAGTGCTACTTTTGTCTGATACCTATCTGACACTAACAATAATGCTAAAATTGTCCGATACCTACCTGACACAAACACGAATACTACTATTGTCTGATACCTACCTGACACCAACACGAATTCTACTATTGTCTGACTTCTACCTGACACTAACACGAGTGTTTCTATTGTCTGATACTTACCTGACACTAACACGAGTGCTTCTATTATCTGATACTTACCTGACACCAACAAGAGTGCTACTATTGTCTGATACCTACACAAACACGAGTACTACTTTTGTCTGATACCTACCTGACACTAACACAAGTGCTACTATTATCTGATACCTATCTGACGCTAACATGAGTGCTACTATTGCCTGATACCTACCTGACATCAACACGAGTGTTACTATTATCTGATACCTACAAGACACTAACAAGAGTGCTACTATTGCCTGATACTTACCTGACACTAACACGAGTGCTTCTATTATCTGATACCTACCTGACATCAACACGAGTGCTACTATTATCTGATACCTACCTGGCACTAACAAGAGTGCTACTATTGCCTGATACCTACCTGACACTAACATGAGTGATACTATTATCTGATACCTACCTGGCACTAACAAGAGTGCTACTATTGCCTGATACCTACCTGACACTAACATGAGTGATGCTATTATCTGATACCTACAAGACACAAGAGTGCTACTATTGCCTGATACTTACCTGACACTAACACGAGTGCTACTATTATCTGATACCTACAAGGCACAAGAGTGCTACTATTGCCTGATACTTACCTGACACTAACACGAGTGCTACTATTATCTGATACCTACCTGACACTAACACGAGTGCTACTATTGTCAGCTACATTTCTTCGAGAAACCTTTGATCTTATCATCTGCATGAACAAATAAGAGGTCAGAATTAAAATGTTTAAGTACATTTGAACCATTTGTATCATTATCATTTTACCATAAATTTGTTCTGTTGTTGATAGTAATCAGCTGACAGTTATCATTCAAAAGTATTGTAAAGAAGTTAAGTGTATCACTCAAGAAAAAATAGTTAGATAAGTTTAGTTTTACATTATGTGATAGTCCCTTTTTTCTGTATGAGTAGAAGTGAGATGAGCAAAGGCGAAATTAAAAGCATCATGTATCCATGACATCCAATCAACAGAATTGATTCTATTGTATTAAAAAGCCCTTTTTTAAAGAAGCCTAAATACTGCAGGTCATTACCTCTCCAGTCACTTCCTTTTTCATAGCTTTAATTTCTGAATTGTAAACAACATCATGGAGAATAAATATGAGTGGTGACAGGTTGACCATCTCCACCTTTATCCGCCGAAGTAAGTAGAAGGGGTTCGTATGGACAGCATAGTAACACCGAATATCTTTAAAGTCTTCACCCGTCAAATTCTAGGATAAATGATATTTGTATTGAATATTGAATGTGATCGATTACATA
The DNA here is from genome assembly GCA_035048485.1 of Pteria penguin. NCBI lineage: Eukaryota > Metazoa > Mollusca > Bivalvia > Pterioida > Pteriidae > Pteria > Pteria penguin. The sequence continues at coordinate 89,939,562 of CM068580.1, forward strand.
TGTGTTATGATATATCATAATACCTTTATATTTCCTTTATATTTTTTGGAAATGGGGGCAGGTTGCACGTGGGAGAGGGGATATAAATCTTACGTTAAAACCAACTACCTATTCACATACATGTACTACGGTAGGCTACGAATATTAAAGTGTTCTTCTTGAATCGTCGACATAACTCTCATCTATCATGTATTATGAAAGAAAGTTAAAATGTTAAATACTGCAGTGATATGTGCTTGGGGCTTCCAAAACCATGTATCACACTGAATTCCATGGTCTCCTGTAATAGGAAATACGAAAGTTACTGACGCAGTGTTACCATGGCACCGTGGTAGACATTAATAGACCGCCAGCATATGCCATCCAGATAAATATCTTACTTTTAATATATCTTTACATTTTACATTTATCTCCACAGAAATCGTTACAAATTTCACTTTAATATCTCTACTCATACATTACGAAAATGCTGATCATGAAAAACTTCAACTAGGACAATGTTACAGTTGCAAATTTTGAATAGAATATATCCTGAAAACCATCATTAAAAGTATATTAATTCTCATTTGTCGTTATCCAATGACATATGTAATAAACTAGATTGAAGCTGATATACCCTTTCATGTAGCCCTTGGCATAGCTCTGAATACAAGGTCATCTGACCAAGATTCCATTTAATGTCAAATCCAGTGTTTTTTATTTCTCTCCGCTTCATTTTCTTGTTGATATTTAGCGTACTTCCTTGATCCATTCCAACTGTAAATTCATTTAAATGGTTGCAACATGAGATTGTTCATTATTATTATTGAACATAAGCGGTTTGGTACCTTACATGTGTTTCAAACGAAAGGTAACAAACTCGACAATATCGCCTTTGACGTTTTATGTTGATACTAGAGCATAAAGCATAAAGTGAATAATGTGGAAACTAACCCCAAACTTCAACATGTTTATGATGAGTAAGAAAAGAAAGACAAATGACTGTATGTGAAGTCGCCACGAACACGCAGATGATAAAGGAATATACACACAAAAAGTATTTGAAATGCAGATGTGGTACCGACTTCGGGCAGTCAGATCACTGTTATTGATTTCGGTCAGTCAGATCACTGTTATTGACGGTTTACGGCCTATCCTTCCCACTCATGAAAAATGCAGTAAATTAAAAACATACATTAAACAGAAAGCTGAAGACATCTGACAAAGCCGTATGACAAAAATCACCAAGGACATGCACACAAAAAATGACAACAGTAGAATATACACCGAAAAACGACATTATGAAAATATTCGATTGTGCTGCGGTTACGATACCGACTTAGGACGGTCAATTGAAGTAACAAACGTCATTCAATTGGTGTGGTTAACCGATTTACGGGCGCCCACCTTCCAACTCACCGCAAAAGCAGCACAATCAAAGGACATACATTTAAAAATTTATAAATAATCCTCCATATAGAGAATAAGGATCAACAAGTTTCTCAAGAAGAGAGGTCATAAAAATTTAATTACACACGAAAAGTTTGTAGAATAATATGTTGCTATCAGAAATATGTAAGGCGACATCAACATAAGCAAACCGTGCTCTAAGCAATAATGCTTAATACAGAGAACAATCACCAACAGGCTATTCAGGTGGAAAAGTCAAAATATGAATATATGGAAATATAATCATTTATATAGTATATTATATTTAGTCTGAGCTAACCTTGCTGTGCCCGTCTGAAAGTAAACTAAGGACTCTGATGTGTAGGAGTGCTGATGAACAGACGGGACGAGATGGGAGTCTAAGCACATCACATCTAACCAGGGAAAAATCGAAGTGGCCATGTTCATCATAAATACAAGTACGTCAATAATTGTAATGCATATGTCCAAAAGAAAGATATCTTTTTAAGTTCAGGTGGATAATTGTCACTAATGTATCTTTCAAATACAGGTGTTCATAATTCATCTGTCATTTAAAATATCAATAAGCTCAAATCGATAAATATTATTATACATTGCAACACGTATCATATTATAGCGCACTGCCGTTAGAATAGTTAAGTATGGGAAGAAAATAGTGGAACAATATAAATGGAATTGGATATAAAATGTGATTTATAAGATTTTTTGAGAGTAATCTGGAGAGCTAATATATTAATGCTGATTTCTGTCTTTACTTGGTATTCGGATCTTTTCAAAGATGATGCTGTTAACTGGTTTGCTTTTCAAACATGTTGGATTTCCACAATGTCACTAAAGCGACGTGCATTGGACCAAAAAAAAAAAATACATTAGTGTATATGTTCCTGAAGTTGATATTGCATATTATATACTTACTTGTATTTCTTGGTGCCAATTTCTTTAAAACATCTAATTTGATTTCATTCTACAAAACAAAACTGTGATCATCATAGTGTACAATTGGTTTATCAACTGCAGTGTATCCTCCTCTGATCATTGATCATTGGTGTGGCTCAGTGGATGGCGTGCTCGGTTCGTGAGCGAGGTCCTAGGTTCGATTCCCGCAGTGGGCACACCAGTCTTCTGTCTTTAGGATGGTACAGTAAAACCAGAGGTCCTGTGTGACAGTAGTCGTGGCTCGTAAACGATCCCTCCCTGCTTGGGATGGATCCATTGAAAAGGTAAAAGTTCAGTGCAATGCATATGGCAGATGCTGTCACCATATACGTGAAATAATCGTGGAGTGACGTAAAACAATAATCAATCAATCTATCAATAAATCAGTCAATCATAATCACTAATATCTGACTAGGATGTCTATAGACACAACGAGTTTAACATCTATCATAACAGGCTTTACAGAGAAAGTATTTAATATGTGCATGTACTTGTCACAGAGCGAAACGAAATGTAAAACATTTCATATCCTTACAACTAAAAGTATTAATGGTCCTGAGTATATCTGTCTTTACATTTTATATTCTTTGAATAAATTCAACAGTTCATCTAAATGATGCACATTTCAAAAAGATGGTTGGTTTGGTTGGTTGATTGTGGTTTTGCGTTGCTTTCAACAATTTTTCATTTATCCCGATATGGAAGCAGGAGGTTACCGACTTCTTAAACATAGTGGCGCAACCCGGGAATCGAACCCGGATCGTCGGCGCCGTAAGTCAAGCGCTTAACCACTTCACCAAACCTGCTCCTTATATATATATATATATATATATATATATATATATATATATATATATATATATATATATATATATATATATATATATATATATATATATATATATATATATATATATATGCGCACAAGAAAGCGACAAACGACTCTATTATAAAGAAAAATTGCTAAATTTTCGAGACGATCTGCCCCTTTCTCAGGACAAAACAATAAACAACTACATAAATAGAAAACTATATACAAAGCACTGGCATAATAATACAATGATATCGGCGGACGTCAGCTACATTTTGCGCAAAAAGTCTGTCCTTCACTAACTTCACATTCTGTTTGTTTTTACGGCTTCACGCATTACCGGATACAGGGATTTACTGCGTTGTTCCACCTCGGCGGGGAATTGCTCCTGGATATAGAACTCGGTACCCCTTAGCGACTTGTCTGCACCCCCCCCCTTTTCGCCACATATTTACATGTAAAAATCCAGATTTGGCACAAAAAATCCCGAGTAGTTTGGCTAATACACATGTAGCACCCCCCCCCCCCCCCCTTTTAAAAATTCTGGATTCGCCACTGTTTACGGACCCGCATTGTACCATGTATAAAGTTTCTCATGGTCTTCTCACAATCTTCATATCTTACATGTTATAATCGGCCCAAGAACCGACATGTTACTTTTTGCCGGGGTTTTCATTTTGACATAAAGAACTAGATAGTGACGTCACAATTTAAGCAATTACGCCACAATAAAACTCCCGGCAAATAGTTGCATGCCGGGCCATGGGCCGCTTATATCATGTAAAAATGAAAATCGTCTAATAGACGAAAATCAAATTATCCCCCATGGATCTGCACTTTAGGTCTAAAATCTCCTTCAGTTCGTCACGTGTCACGTGAGCTCCGTTTCTAGGATATTTATTTTATCACTGTTCGTTCTGTCGTTCGTTTTCATGTTCGTAACATCCTGTTTCATGTTCTTCATTTCTTTATGTGTTTATTCACTTCTTTTGTCACACCATCAAATAAATAACTTATTCCGTTTAGACAAGTATCCATCTCATGTCGTGTCTATTTCACTTCCTTCATCTCTCTGTTTAACTCAGATACGTCATTTTCCCGAATTTTAATTTTGCCTTCACACTTTTAAACGTACAGGTTTATAGATACCACTTTCTGCATTAAGTTTTTTATATTTAGTAAGTCTCTCCTCTTGGTTTTGTAGCTTTTGTAAACGACTACTTATTTGATGTAATAATCCACACACTATCTCTGAATTAAAATCGTGGTCAGGCAATCCACTATAAACAATGGATAATGTGTCCAGTTTGGCTTAGCGACATAATCACTGCGTACTGAGTTCTAATCACGGCGGGATTTCACAAAGGATTTACACAAAATTTATCAAAAATCACATAGAAGCACATATTTTCCCTCGAATATGAGATATACATAGACTACATCGTTTATGTTTGTTCAATTTCAGGTGTTTTAAAGCATTAAATCCAGGTAAATTTTATCCAAAAAGTCTCATTGAAAATTCGTGTGTTTACTCAATATCTGACCCTGGCCTTGATAGATAGATGTGAGATATAGGATCTGAATTGAATTGTCATTTCATACGGTATTTCTGAAACGAGTTGTGTGTTTTATATCCCTGAGCCATAAATACCATATAAAATGAAAATTCATTTCAGATTCTTAATATCACATGTTTACACTCAGTATAGAGGTGTTTATGTCATCAAACACCGGCTTGACACAATTCTTTTCCTCGCTATGTCGCCTATGTCATAAATGTATTTATGACATAGCGATATTTCACTGCATAAACAGCAAAACATGTGATAAATTGGTATATTAGCTGTGGATGAGGGAGATATTCTACTTACTGAATGCATGGCTAATGCCCAGAACAGAGCTGTGGATGAGGGAGATACTCTACTACTTACTTAATGCATTGCTAATGCCCAGAACAGAGCTGTGGATGAGGGAGATACTCTACTACTTACTGAATGCATTGCTAATGCCCAGAACAGAGCAGTGGATGAGGGATATACTCTACTACTTACTGAATGCATTGCTCATGCCCAAAACAGAGCTGTGGATGAGGGATATACTCTACTACTTACTGAATGCATTGCTAATGCCCAGAACAGAGCTGTGGATGAGGGAGATACTCTGCTACTTACTGAATGCATTGCTAATGCCCAACACAGAGCTGTGGATGAGGGATATACTCTACTACTTACTGAATGCATTGCTAATGCCCAGAACAGAGCTGTGGATGAGGGAAATTACTACTTACTGAATGCATTGCTTATGCCGAGAACAGAGCTGTGGATGAGGGAGATACTCTACTACTTACTGAATGCATTGCTAATGCCCAACACAGAGCTGTGGATGAGGGATATACTCTACTACTTACTGAATGCATTGCTAATGCCCAGAACAGAGCTGTGGATGAGGGAGATACTCTACTACTTACTGAATGCATTGCTAATGCCCAACACAGAGCTGTGGATGAGGGATATACTCTACTACTTACTGAATGCATTGCTAATGCCCAGAACAGAGCTGTGGATGAGGGAAATTACTACTTACTGAATGCATTGCTAATGCCCAGAACAGAGCTGTGGATGAGGGAGGTACTCTACTACTTACTGAATGCATTGCTAATGCCCAGAACAGAGCTGTGGATGAGGGAGATACTCCACTACTTACTGAATTCATTGCTAATGCCCAGAACAGAGCTGTGGATGAGGGAGATACTCTACTACTTACTGAATGCATTGGTAATGCCCAGAACAGAGCTGTGGATGAGGGAGATACTCTACTACTTACTGAATGCATTGCTAATGCCCAAAACAGAGCTATGGATGAGGGAGATACTCTACTACTTACTGAATGCATTGGTAATGCCCAGAACAGAGCTGTGGATGAGGGAGATACTCTACTACTTACTGAATGCATTGGTAATGCCCAGAACAGAGCTGTGGATGAGGGAGATACTCTACTACTTACTGAATGCATTGCTAATGCCCAGACCAGAGCTGTGGATGAGGGAAATACTCTACTACTTACTGAATGCATTGCTAATGTCCAGAACAGAGCTGTGGATGAGGGAGATACCCTTCTACTTACTGAATGCATTGTTAACGATCGGGAAGACATTACTACTTACTGAATGCATTGCTAATGCCCGGGCAGACATTACTACATCCCTGGTTAAGTTTCGTTCTACTCCATCAAGATCTCTCACTTTTCCGTGTGATTGTAGAGGGTCCAACATCAGTTTATCCAAAGCAGCATCAAACCATATCAAGGACATAACTTCCTTAGATTTCAAGAACATTCTTCTTCCAAAGGTAAAACAATCCTTTGCTGGAAATGTAAATACAGAAAGTTCTTCAGAATACCTTGCATGAGGCGAGGTTGTAACAGTGATTGTAAAATTTAATCGTATAAGAAAAGTGTTATAGAAAAGGTGAAATCTTCAGCATAAAACAAAGGTAAAAAGATATCCAACTCAGTTATATGACCAAAGGTGACACGGACAAGCCGCACAGCAAAGGATAGAGGAAAGTATAATACACTCGAAATGACATGAATTGGTGTACAATTTCAAGCAAAATTAATTCTATTAAAACAAAATTTTTTATAACATCTCCCCCTTTCTTTGAACTATTCTAACGAGAGAGTGAATGCCATTGTATCATTCTTGTCAATATGAAGACATTTACATTGACGCAGCCCTATATTGTCTTTTATACAGTTATCATTGTATTAGTAATTCTTTCGAACATTTGTTTGGGAAACAAATTAAATCATTTACGTTTTGGAGATTCTTTCTTTGATACTTGGTAGTGTTAACACTCTGTTTATATACAGAGATTTAAGATCATGACTGTAATTTGCGGCATAATTACTGACACGTATTGTTACACGACTTCATTTTTTTTATCTTATATTAGAATTTCTGGACAGCGTTTTATTTCATAACTGATATTCCTGCATGTTGGCAAAGTTTCGTGTTTGGCATTACTTGTTACCAAGTTTATTTCACGTCTCTATGGTGACTTCTGGCCTATAGCTAAGTCAGATGTCTTCACATTTCCTTTTCATACCTGATACTCCTGCCTGTTGGCAATGTCTTACTTTCAGTTTGATATTGATATTTGTTGGTTGCGTATTATCTATCATATATGAACGTGTTTATGACGAATTGTTTCATATCATATATCTTAACCTTATGGTGGCGTAATAGTCTGCATTATAGTCGAACTACCGGATGTACACAATGTTAACGTACTTATGTTCTAATATTTATTTTCTATATCTAAGTAAATATTACAGAAAATATCTAAGAAGCCGGTGTGGCCTAGTGGTATCGTGCTAGCCTTCTTATCGGGAGGCCGGGATTCGAGTCCCGCTCTGGTCCTACCGGTGTCCTGTCTTTCGGATTAGACAGTAAACACCGAGGCCCCGTGTCATGGTATGCATGGTACATTAAAGATCCCTCACTGATTGAGTCCGTTGCAAAGGTCAAAATTTGTATGCCCCGCATCAGGCAGATGCCGTCACCATATACGTGAAATATTCGTGGTGCGACGTTAAACAAAAATCAATCAATCAATCTATATTTAAGATTAAAACGTGTTTTTGGCGTACTATTTCATATTTCATATCAGAACGTGTTGGTGGTGTATTATTTCATATTTCATATCAGAACGTGTTGGTGGTGTATTATTTCATATCAGAATGTGTTGGTGGTGCATTATTTCATATCTTATATTAGAACGTGTTGGTGGTGTATTATTTTATATCAGAATGTGTTGGTGGTGCATTATCTTATACCAGAACGTGTTGGTGGTGTATTATTTCATATGTTATATCAGAACGTTTTGGTGGTGTATTATTTTATATCAGAACGTGTTGGTGGTGTATTATTTTTTATCAGAACGTGTTGGTGGTATATCATTTTATATTTTATATCAGAACGTGTTGGTGGTGTATTATTTCATATCTTATATCAGAACGTTTTGGTGGTGTATTATTTTATATCAGAACGTGTTGGTGGTGTATTATTTCATATGTTATATCAGAACGTTTTGGTGGTGTATTATTTTATATCAGAACGTGTTGGTGGTGTATTATTTTATATCAGAACGTGTTGGTGGTATATCATTTTATATTTTATATCAGAACGTGTTGGTGGTGTATTATTTTATATCTTATATCAGAACGTTTTGGTGGTGTATTATTTTATATCAGAACGTGTTGGTGGTGTATTAATTCATATGTTATATCAGAACGTGTTGGTGGTGTATTATTTCATATTTTGTATCAGAAAGTTTTGGTGGTGTATTATTTTATATCTTATATCAGAACGTGTTGGTGGTATATCATTTTATATCTTATACCAGAACGTGTTGGTGGTGTATTATTTCATATCTTATATCAGAACGTGTTGGTGGTGTATTATTTTATATCAGAACGTGTTGGTGGTGTATTATTTTATATCAGAACGTGTTGGTGGTATATCATTTTATATCTTATATCAGAGCGTGTTGGTGGTGTATTATTTCATATCTTATATCAGAACGTGTTGGTGGTATATCATTTTATATCTTATATCAGAACGTGTTGGTGGTGTATCATTCTATATCTTATATCAGAACGTGTTGGTGGTGTATCATTTTATCTTATATCAGAACGATTGGTAGCGTATTATTTTATATCTTACATACCAGAACGTGTTGGTGGCGTGTTACTTTATATCTATTTTTGGAACGTATTTGTAGCATATTATTTTATAAGTAATACTGGAGTGTGTTATTAACAGCGTATTTTTATAGTGACAGAAACAAACGTTAAAGAATATTTTTGCAAAAAATACGTTATCTATACATGTGTATTGGAATGATGTACTTATAGTTATTGCAGTGAATGTCTTACCAGAGAGAGGGGTTGTCTTTCTCCCCAGCAGATGGCCACTGCTCCACTCCGTAATATTGATGTTATAGCAGTGAATGTCTTACCAGAGAGAGAGAGGGGTTGTCTTTCTCCCCAGCAGATAACCACCGACCCACTCCGTAATATTGATGTTATAGCAGTGAATGTCTTACCAGAGAGAGGGGTTGTCTTTCTCCCCAGCATGTAGCCACTGCTCCACTCCGTAATATTGATGTTATAGCAGTGAATGTCTTACCAGAGAGAGGGGTTGTCTTTCTCCCCAGCAGATAACCACAGACCCACTCCGTAATATTGACGTTATAGCAGTGAATGTCTTACCAGAGAGAGGGGTTGTCTTTCTTCCCAGCAGATAGCCACTGCTCCATTCCGTAATATTGATGTTATAGCAGTGAATGTCTTACCAGAGAGAGGGGTTGTCTTTCTCCCCAGCAGATAACCACTGGTCCACTCCGTAATATTGATGTTATAGCAGTGAATGTCTTACCAGAGAGAGGGGTTGTCTTTCTCCCCAGCAGATAGCCACTGCTCCATTCCGTAATATTGATGTTATAGCAGTGAATGTCTTACCAGAGAGAGGGGTTGTCTTTCTCCCCAGCAGATAGCCACTACTCCATTCCGTAATATTGATGTTATAGCAGTGAATGTCTTACCAGAGAGAGGGGTTGTCTTTCTCCCCAGCAGATAACCACTGGTCCACTCCGTAATATTGATGTTATAGATCATCTGAGAGATGATGATACTGTCCATTAGTCCTATTTTGTCCTCATGCGATGGGAGTTTTAAACGGTATTGCAATATTTCAGACCGTAGATCATCTAAAGGATATATGCAACATAAAACATATACAAAACTTTTTGATAATTAATTAAAAATCCTATTACTAGTATCATTATTATCACTACTACTATTATTATTATTATCACTATTATTATTATTATTATTGTTATTGACGTTTCATGCCAATTTCATATTGCCATGAATATGGTCACAGTTGTCATTCAACTTTTGATTTTTGACAAAGCAGTTAGATTCTGAGTGGTAATTTTGAGTCTTATATAGTTTCTGTGTTTTATAATGACACAAGGAAACTCATAACTTGGGATATAATACTGTGTGAATACATTTATTTTATTTGTTGGTTGTTAATTAGATGGGTGTGATCACCATTCAGTGGTGTTTACATCACATAAAATACGAAAGTAATTGGTGTTACATTACTATGGCACTAACAACAATGTACACTAGTGGACATTCATGGATACCTATCAGAGGTGAGACCAGGTGCCCGGGATGAGTGGGCGTCTTCCGGGCATCTGGCATAAAGTATTGTGGATGTGGTTCTTTCACCTGGTCTCACCTCTGAATTTCAGGGGTCCGTGAATGTCCACTTTGGTATATTGTTGTAAGTGCCATAGTCATGTAACACCAGATGCTTTCGTATTTTACATCATACTTTCTATACAATATGAGTATTCACTAATTCGTGAAATATGTGTGTCGTCAATATTGGCATTGATAAAGGGTGTTACCGGTCAAAAACAATAATAAGATAAATGAATAAATGTAATCTTTTAATGAATTATCATTTAAAAGTCATAACTCACCGCTTTCTGGATTGTAGAATAAATCTTCTAGCTGCCTCCATTTGTCATTGAAAGCAGCCAAAAATTTCTTGTAAATTTTAAAATTGTCATCTAACACTGGTAAATATTTCAGTTTACTGTGGTGTGTCTTCAAGTTTACTAGAATTCTGGAAACAGAGCGCTTAGTTACTCAGTTATTAATGCACAATGTTCATTTCCAGCCTTAAAGGGTACTACAAAATACAACTAGCTCACCCATCTTTATCAACATTTTCTGGATATATTCGCAGATAAGAGCACATGTATAGTCAGTCCACAAATTGCTTTTATTTCGTTCTTCTCAATAACAATTCAGTTTCGCTTAAAATGAAAAGAGTGGTCTTTATTTTTTGGGTGCAGGTTTTCCCTGAAACTGAATATTGCAGATAGAAAATCAATATCATATTATACATACAATAAGCATTTGTTTAATTGTTTCTATTCTCCATTGATTGGTAGAAAACAAGAGGTCTAAATGAACCTTTATCGCTCAACTGAGCTCATTGTTTCGCTCTTGTGTTTAAGACAACTGAGACGTGACTGTAAACTCGCTTTTCTACATTGATATTAAATCAAGATAATAAAACAAAAAGGTTAAAAGAATGTATGTCAAAACTGTCTTTTCAGATTGTTTCATATATGAATTATTTAATATATAAAATGCTGCAAAACATTAAAAAGTTGGTTTGTAGTAAAATGAGACACAAATGGGCAAAAAATATTATTTCCGAATCTACAATACTACGTTATACACATTTTCAGATCGCTCTGATGCATTCGGTTAGTAGAACTATGCAGCCGGTCTAAAGAAGTTTCTGATTGTTCTACAAGGATGCTTGGTTTACACTGGAATTGTTTTTTATGTTTTTATGTTTTGATTTTCAGCCATTCAGTGGATCGGCTATAAATTCCTAGGAATGAAATTAACATCCACAGAGTACGTGACCCACAAGGTAGTTTTTGAACTGTGTTTATTACATATTACGTCACTATTAAGTGCCTAGTCGAGTCATTGATTGGCTATGGGAAATAACGGTTTCTGTGACTGAAACGTCATCAGATTTCACCAGAACATGACCCCTTACGGGGTTTCGCCAGATCTTTATCCGCAACGGGACAAATGGAGAAGCGGAATAAAGATATGGTTTTAATAAGATTGATACGCCTCGTGCGCCTGCTCTAGAACCACAAATAAAATGCTCCGTCCATTTCATTGTCTGAAAACTGAATTATTGATTTTTACGCAACACCAGTACTTTCGTCCGCAGAAACATATTAGAATAGAAATTACAACTACCTAGCTGAGTTATTGACCAGTAATTCCCCGAGTCACATGAACCAATCAAATTATCACCAACACGCAAAGCCGCGAGGTAACAATTTGATTGGTTCATATGATATGTTGTTATTTCTTAATTATATTGGTGTAATTTAGATGAAAAATAAACAAGTTTGCAGTAACATAGATCCGGAATGTGTCAACATTGTCGCCAATTGCAATGCATTACCGGGTGTCTCTCTTATATCCACTTAACCCTGCTGTCGAGGTAAAGGTGGGTAAACATTCTGTCTCAGGTACACATTCATTCATTACCATAAAGGAGCAGCAATTTGATGCGTATGCGATAAGAAAGTTTAAGTTTGCAATTTATTTTATTAGTATTAAGCTGTATGACACCAAGCACCAAGGCCATGCACATAAAAAATAATAATAGTTAAATATACACCGAAAACATTACAAAAATATTCGGATAGGACTTCCAGTATGGACCATATATGTACCATTATGTATCAGACAGGACTTACAATATGGACCGTAATGTACCATTATATATCAGACAGGACTTACAGTATGGACCATATATGTACCATTATGTATCAGACAGGACTAACAGTATGGACCGTATATGTACCATTGTGTATCAGATAGGACTTACAGTATGGACCGTATATGTACCATTATATAAGATAGGACTTACAGTATGGACCATATATGTACCATTATGTATCAGACAGGACTTACAGTATGGACCGTATATGTACCATTATGTATCAGATAGGACTTACAGTATGGACCGTATATGTACCATTATATAAGATAGGACTTACAGTATGGACCGTATATGTACCATTATGTATCAGACAGGACTTACAATATGGACCGTAATGTACCATTATACATCAGACAGAACTTACAGTATGGACCGTATATGTACCATTATGTATCAGATAGGACTTTCAATATGGACCGTATATGTACCATTATATATCAGACAGGACTTACAGTATGGACCGTATATGTACCATTATGTATCAGACAGGACTTACAATATGGACCGTATATGTACCATTATGTATCAGATAGGACTTACAATATGGACCGTATATGTACCATTATATATCAGACACGACTTACAGCATGGACCGTATATGTACCATTATGTATCCGATAGGACTTACAATATGGACCGTATATGTACCATTATATATCAGACAGGACTTACAATATGGACCGTATATGTACCATTATATATCAGATAGGACTTACAGTATGGACCGTATATGTACCATTATGTATCAGACAGGACTTACAGTATGGACCGTATATGTACCATTATATATCAGACAGGACTTACAGTATGGACCGTACATGTACCATTATGTATCAGACAGGACTTACAGTATGGACCGTATATGTACCATTATATATCAGACAGGACTAACAGTATGGACCGTATATGTACCATTATGTATCAGATAGGACTTACAGTATGGACCGTATATGTACCATTATGTATCAGATAGGACTTACAATATGGACCGTATATGTACCATTATGTATCAGATAGGACTTACAATATGGACCGTATATGTACCATTATATATCAGACAGGACTTACAGTATGGACCGTATATGTACCATTATGTATCAGACAGGACTTACAGTATGGACCGTATATGTACCATTATATATCAGACAGGACTTACAGTATGGACCGTATATGTATCATTATGTATCAGACAGGACTTACAGTATGGACCGTATATGTACCATTATATATCAGACAGGACTAACAGTATGGACCGTATATGTACCATTATGTATCAGACAGGACTTACAGTATGGACCGTATATGTACCATTATGTATCAGACAGGACTTACAGTATGGACCGTATATGTACCATTATATATCAGACAGGACTAACAGTATGGACCGTATATGTACCATTATGTATCAGATAGGACTTACAGTATGGACCGTATATGTACCATTATGTATCAGATAGGACTTACAATATGGACCGTATATGTACCATTATATATCAGACAGGACTTACAGTATGGACCGTATATGTACCATTATGTATCAGATAGGACTTACAATATGGACCGTATATGTACCATTATGTATCAGACAGGACTTACAGTATGGACCGTATATGTACCATTATGTATCAGACAGGACTTACAGTATGGACCGTATATGTACCATTATATATCAGACAGGACTTACAATATGGACCGTATATGTACCATTATGTATCAGACAGGACTTACAGTATGGACCGTATATGTACCATTATATATCAGACAGGACTTACAGTATGGACCGTATATGTACCATTATGTATCAGACAGGACTTACAGTATGGACCCTATATGTACCATTATGTATCAGACAGGACTTACAGTATGGACCGTATATGTACCATTATATATCAGACAGGACTTACAGTATGGACCCTATATGTACCATTATGTATCAGACAGGACTTACAGTATGGACCGTATATGTACCATTATATATCAGACAGGACTTACAATATGGACCGTATATGTACCATTATATATCAGACAGGACTTACAGTATGGACCGTATATGTACCATTATATATCAGACAGGACTTACAGTATGGACCGTATATGTACCATTATATATCAGACAGGACTAAGAGTATGGACCGTATATGTACCATTATGTATCAGATAGGACTTACAGTATGGACCGTATATGTACCATTATATAAGACAGGACTTACAATATGGACCGTATATGTACCATTATGTATCAGATAGGACTTACAATATGGACCGTATATGCACCATTATATATCAGACAGGACTTACAGTATGGACCGTATATGTACCATTATGTATCAGATAGGACTTACAATATGGACCGTTTATGTACCATTATATATCAGACAGGACTTACAGTATGGACCGTATATGTACCATTATATATCAGACAGGACTTACAGTATGGACCGTATATGTACCATTATATATCAGACAGGACTTACAGTATGGACCGTATATGCACCATTATATATCAGACAGGACTAATAGTATGGACCGTATATGTACCATTATATATCAGACAGGACTTACAGTATGGGCCGTATATGTACCATTATGTATCAGATAGGACTTACAATATGGACCGTATATGTACCATTATATATCAGACAGGACTTACAATATGGACCGTATATGTACCATTATGTATCAGATAGGACTTACAATATGGACAGTATATGTACCATTATATATCAGACAGGACTTACAGTATGGACCGTATATGTACCATTATGTATCAGATAGGACTTACAGTATGGACCGTATATGTACCATTATGTATCAGATAGGACTTACAATATGGACCGTATATGTACCATTATATATCAGACAGGACTTACAGTATGGACCGTATATGTACCATTATGTATCAGATAGGACTTACAGTATGGACCGTATATGTACCATTATGTATCAGACAGGACTTACAGTATGGACCCTATATGTACCATTATATATCAGACAGGACTTACAGTATGGACAGTATATGTACCATTATATATCAGACAGGACTTACAGTATGGACCGTATATGTACCATTATGTATCAGACAGGACTTACAGTATGGACCGTATATGTACCATTATGTATCAGATAGGACGTACAATATGGACCGTATATGTACCATTATATATCAGACAGGACTTACAATATGGACCGTATATGTACCATTATGTATCAGATAGGACTTACAGTATGGACCGTATATGTACCATTATGTATCAGATAGGACTTACAATATGGACCGTATATGTACCATTATATATCAGACAGGACTTACAGTATGGACCGTATATGTACCATTATGTATCAGATAGGACTTACAGTATGGACCGTATATGTACCATTATATATCAGACAGGACTTACAGTATGGACAGTATATGTACCATTATATATCAGACAGGACTTACAGTATGGACCGTATATGTACCATTATGTATCAGACAGGACTTACAGTATGGACCGTATATGTACCATTATGTATCAGATAGGACGTACAATATGGACCGTATATGTACCATTATATATCAGACAGGACTTACAATATGGACCGTATATGTACCATTATGTATCAGATAGGACTTACAATATGGACCGTATATGTACCATTATATATCAGACAGGACTTACAATATGGACCGTATATGTACCATTATGTATCAGATAGGACTTACAATATGGACCGTATATATACCATTATGTATCAGATAGGACTTACAATATGGACGGTATATGTACCATTATATATCAGACAGGACTTATAGTATGGACCGTATATGTACCATTATATATCAGACAGGACTTACAGTATGGACCGTATATGTACCATTACATATCAGATAGGACTTACAATATGGACCGTATATGTACAATTATATATCAGACAGGACTTACAGTATGGACCGTATATGTACCATTATGTATCAGATAGGACGTACAATATGGACCGTATATGTACGATTATATATCAGACAGGACTTACAATATGGACCGTATATGTACCATTATGTATCAGATAGGACTTACAATATGGACCGTATATGTACCATTATATATCAGACAGGACTTACAATATGGACCGTATATGTACCATTATGTATCAGACAGGACTTACAATATGGACCGTATATGTACCATTATGTATCAGATAGGACGTACAATATGGACCGTATATGTACCATTATATATCAGACAGGACTTACAATATGGACCGTATATGTACCATTATATATCAGATAGGACTTACAATATGGACCGTATATGTACCATTATATATCAGACAGGACTTACAATATGGACCGTATATGTACCATTATATATCAGACAGGACTTACAGTATGGACCGTATATGTACCATTATGTATCAGACAGGACTAACAGTATGGACCGTATATGTACCATTATATATCAGACAGGACTTACAGTATGGACCGTATATGTACCATTATGTATCAGATAGGACTTACAATATGGACCGTATATGTACCATTATATATCAGACAGGACTTACAATATGGACCGTATATGTACCATTATGTATCAGATAGGACTTACAATATGGACCGTATATGTACCATTATATATCAGACAGGACTTACAATATGGACCGTATATGTACCATTATGTATCAGACAGGACTTACAATATGGACCGTATATGTACCATTATGTATCAGATAGGACGTACAATATGGACCGTATATGTACCATTATATATCAGACAGGACTTACAATATGGACCGTATATGTACCATTATGTATCAGATAGGACTTACAATATGGACCGTATATGTACCATTATATATCAGACAGGACTTACAATATGGACCGTATATGTACCATTATATATCAGACAGGACTTACAGTATGGACCGTATATGTACCATTATGTATCAGACAGGACTAACAGTATGGACCGTATATGTACCATTATATATCAGACAGGACTTACAGTATGGACCGTATATGTACCATTATGTATCAGATAGGACTTACAATATGGACCGTATATGTACCATTATATATCAGACAGGACTTACAATATGGACCGTATATGTACCATTATGTATCAGATAGGACTTACAATATGGACAGTATATGTACCATTATATATCAGACAGGACTTACAGTATGGACCGTATATGTACCATTATGTATCAGATAGGACTTACAGTATGGACCGTATATGTACCATTATGTATCAGATAGGACTTACAATATGGACCGTATATGTACCATTATATATCAGACAGGACTTACAGTATGGACCGTATATGTACCATTATGTATCAGATAGGACTTACAGTATGGACCGTATATGTACCATTATATATCAGACAGGACTTACAGTATGGACCGTATATGTACCATTATATATCAGACAGGACTTACAGTATGGACAGTATATGTACCATTATATATCAGACAGGACTTACAGTATGGACCGTATATGTACTATTATGTATCAGACAGGACTTACAGTATGGACCGTATATGTACCATTATATATCAGACAGGACTTACAGTATGGACCGTATATGTACCATTATGTATCAGACAGGACTTACAGTATGGACCGTATATGTACCATTATGTATCAGATAGGACTTACAGTATGGACCGTATATGTACCATTATATATCAGACAGGACTTACAGTATGGACCGTATATGTACCATTATATATTACAGTATGGACCGTATATGTACCATTATGTATCAGATAGGACTTACAGTATGGACCGTATATGTACCATTATATATCAGACAGGACTTACAGTATGGACCGTATATGTACCATTATATATCAGATAGGACTCACAATATGGACCGTATATGTACCATTATATATTAGACAGGACGTACATTATGGACCGTATATGTACCATTATGTATCAGACAGGACTTACAGTATGGACCGTATATGTACCATTATATATCAGACAGGACTTACAATATGGACCGTATATGTACCATTATGTATCAGAGAGGACTTACAATATGGACCGTATATGTACCATTATGTATCAGACAGGACTTACAATATGGACCGTATATGTACCATTATGTATCAGATAGGACTTGCAGTATGGACCGTATATGTACCATTATATATCAGAGAGGTCTTACAATATGGACCGTATATGTACCATTATGTATCAGACAGGACTTACAGTATGGACCGTATATGTACCATTATATATCAGATAGGACTCACAATATGGACCGTATATGTACCATTATATATCAGACAGGACTTACAGTATGGACCGTATATGTACCATTATGTATCAGATAGGACTTACAGTATGGACCGTATATATACCATTATGTATCAGATAGGACTTACAATATGGACGGTATATGTACTATTATATATCAGACAGGACTTATAGTATGGACCGTATATGTACCATTATATATCAGACAGGACTTACAGTATGGACCGTATATGTACCATTACATATCAGATAGGACTTACAATATGGACCGTATATGTACAATTATATATCAGACAGGACTTACAGTATGGACCGTATATGTACCATTATGTATCAGATAGGACGTACAATATGGACCGTATATGTACCATTATATATCAGACAGGACTTACAATATGGACCGTATATGTACCATTATGTATCAGATAGGACTTACAATATGGACCGTATATGTACCATTATATATCAGACAGGACTTACAATATGGACCGTATATGTACCATTATGTATCAGACAGGACTTACAATATGGACCGTATATGTACCATTATGTATCAGATAGGACGTACAATATGGACCGTATATGTACCATTATATATCAGACAGGACTTACAATATGGACCGTATATGTACCATTATATATCAGATAGGACTTACAATATGGACCGTATATGTACCATTATATATCAGACAGGACTTACAATATGGACCGTATATGTACCATTATATATCAGACAGGACTTACAGTATGGACCGTATATGTACCATTATGTATCAGACAGGACTAACAGTATGGACCGTATATGTACCATTATATATCAGACAGGACTTACAGTATGGACCGTATATGTACCATTATGTATCAGATAGGACTTACAATATGGACCGTATATGTACCATTATATATCAGACAGGACTTACAATATGGACCGTATATGTACCATTATGTATCAGATAGGACTTACAATATGGACCGTATATGTACCATTATATATCAGACAGGACTTACAATATGGACCGTATATGTACCATTATGTATCAGACAGGACTTACAATATGGACCGTATATGTACCATTATGTATCAGATAGGACGTACAATATGGACCGTATATGTACCATTATATATCAGACAGGACTTACAATATGGACCGTATATGTACCATTATGTATCAGATAGGACTTACAATATGGACCGTATATGTACCATTATATATCAGACAGGACTTACAATATGGACCGTATATGTACCATTATATATCAGACAGGACTTACAGTATGGACCGTATATGTACCATTATGTATCAGACAGGACTAACAGTATGGACCGTATATGTACCATTATATATCAGACAGGACTTACAGTATGGACCGTATATGTACCATTATGTATCAGATAGGACTTACAATATGGACCGTATATGTACCATTATATATCAGACAGGACTTACAATATGGACCGTATATGTACCATTATGTATCAGATAGGACTTACAATATGGACAGTATATGTACCATTATATATCAGACAGGACTTACAGTATGGACCGTATATGTACCATTATGTATCAGATAGGACTTACAGTATGGACCGTATATGTACCATTATGTATCAGATAGGACTTACAATATGGACCGTATATGTACCATTATATATCAGACAGGACTTACAGTATGGACCGTATATGTACCATTATGTATCAGATAGGACTTACAGTATGGACCGTATATGTACCATTATATATCAGACAGGACTTACAGTATGGACCGTATATGTACCATTATATATCAGACAGGACTTACAGTATGGACAGTATATGTACCATTATATATCAGACAGGACTTACAGTATGGACCGTATATGTACTATTATGTATCAGACAGGACTTACAGTATGGACAGTATATGTACCATTATATATCAGACAGGACTTACAGTATGGACCGTATATGTACCATTATGTATCAGACAGGACTTACAGTATGGACCGTATATGTACCATTATGTATCAGATAGGACGTACAATATGGACCGTATATGTACCATTATATATCAGACAGGACTTACAATATGGACCGTATATGTACCATTATGTATCAGATAGGACTTATAGTATGGACCCTATATGTACCATTATATATCAGACAGGACTTACAGTATGGACCGTATATGTACCATTATATATCAGATAGGACTTACAGTATGGACCGTATATGTACCATTATGTATCAGATAGGACTTACAGTATGGACCGTATATGTACCATTATATATCAGACAGGACTTACAGTATGGACCGTATATGTACCATTATATATCAGATAGGACTCACAATATGGACCGTATATGTACCATTATATATTAGACAGGACGTACATTATGGACCGTATATGTACCATTATGTATCAGACAGGACTTACAGTATGGACCGTATATGTACCATTATATATCAGACAGGACTTACAATATGGACCGTATATGTACCATTATGTATCAGACAGGACTTACAATATGGACCGTATATGTACCATTATGTATCAGACAGGACTTACAATATGGACCGTATATGTACCATTATGTATCAGATAGGACTTACAGTATGGACCGTATATGTACCATTATATATCAGAGAGGTCTTACAATATGGACCGTATATGTACCATTATGTATCAGACAGGACTTACAGTATGGACCGTATATGTACCATTATATATCAGATAGGACTCACAATATGGACCGTATATGTACCATTATATATTAGACAGGACGTACATTATGGACCGTATATGTACCATTATATATCAGACAGGACTTACAGTATGGACCGTATATGTACCATTATGTATCAGATAGGACTTACAGTATGGACCGTATATGTACCATTATGTATCAGATAGGACTTACAATATGGACCGTATATGTACCATTATATATCAGACAGGACTTACAGTATGGACCGTATATGTACCATTATGTATCAGATAGGACTTACAGTATGGACCGTATATGTACCATTATATATCAGACAGGACTTACAGTATGGACCGTATATGTACCATTATATATCAGACAGGACTTACAGTATGGACAGTATATGTACCATTATATATCAGACAGGACTTACAGTATGGACCGTATATGTACTATTATGTATCAGACAGGACTTACAGTATGGACAGTATATGTACCATTATATATCAGACAGGACTTACAGTATGGACCGTATATGTACCATTATGTATCAGACAGGACTTACAGTATGGACCGTATATGTACCATTATGTATCAGATAGGACGTACAATATGGACCGTATATGTACCATTATATATCAGACAGGACTTACAATATGGACCGTATATGTACCATTATGTATCAGATAGGACTTATAGTATGGACCCTATATGTACCATTATATATCAGACAGGACTTACAGTATGGACCGTATATGTACCATTATATATCAGATAGGACTTACAGTATGGACCGTATATGTACCATTATGTATCAGATAGGACTTACAGTATGGACCGTATATGTACCATTATATATCAGACAGGACTTACAGTATGGACCGTATATGTAGTATTATATATCAGATAGGACTCACAATATGGAACGTATATGTAGCATTATATATTAGACAGGACGTACATTATGGACCGTATATGTACCATTATGTATCAGACAGGACTTACAGTATGGACCGTATATGTACCATTATATATCAGACAGGACTTACAATATGGACCGTATATGTACCATTATGTATCAGAGAGGACTTACAATATGGACCGTATATGTACCATTATGTATCAGACAGGACTTACAATATGGACCGTATATGTACCATTATGTATCAGATAGGACTTACAGTATGGACCGTATATGTACCATTATATATCAGAGAGGTCTTACAATATGGACCGTATATGTACCATTATGTATCAGACAGGACTTACAGTATGGACCGTATATGTACCATTATGTATCAGACAGGACGTACAGTATGGACCGTATATGTACCATTATGTATCAGATAGGACTTACAATATGGACCGTATATGTACCATTATATATCAGACAGGACTTACAGTATGGACCGTATATGTACCATTATGTATCAGACAGGACTTACAGTATGGACCGTATATGTACCATTATGTATCAGATAGGACTTACAGTATGGACGGTATATGTACCATTATATATTAGACAGGACGTACATTATGGACCGTATATGTACCATTATATATCAGACAGGACTTACAGTATGGACCGTATATGTACCATTATGTATCAGATAGGACTTACAGTATGGACTGTTTATGTACCGTTATGTATCAGACAGGACCTACAGTATGGACCGTATATGTACCATTATGTATCAGATAGGACTTACAGTATGGACCGTATATGTACCATTATGTATCAGATAGGACTTACAGTATGGACCGTATATGTACCATTATATATCAGACAGGACTTACAGTATGGACCGTATATGTACCATTATGTATCAGATAGGACTTACAGTATGGACCGTATATGTACCATTATATATCAGACAGGACTTACAGTATGGACCGTATATGTACCATTATGTATTAGACAGGACTTACAGTATGGACCGTATATGTACCATTATATATCAGACAGGACTTACAGTATGGACCGTATATGTACCATTATGTATCAGACAGCACTTACAGTATGGACCGTATATGTACCATTATGTATCAAATAGGAATTACGGTATGGACCGTACAAGCAATATTGGGTAACCTACCCTCACCCTCACTAGTGATTCTGAACCAAAGTCCTAGTCAAACAGACTTATAGACTTAGTTCAGCAAGCTAAGATGAAATAATGTATTATCATTCGAACTGTACGAAGTTTACTGATAATTTTTGACTTTTCATACTAATACAGCACGATATATAATCATCAAAACATCTGAGATAACACAAGAAATACAGGACGTGTAATAAAGAAGCAATGCTCGCTATAACGACCAACACAAACGACACTGCGCACTCGACAAGAGAGTGGAGTAATATTGCAAATGATGATTTTTTTTTATTTCAGCGAGTTATTTCCTGTGATTTACCTCTGTATACCTAGCTGATGAAAATTACATGTCATTTACATTTTACAGGAAATGTCTCCAAGATATTTATATATGCATAAACATTCGGATGTATAGGAATTTGTACATAATGGGGTTTACCTTTTGATTTCTGACAATTTTCTCGTCTGTGCTTTAACAAATACGTCCATGGCATCATAGAAATGAACGGAATCTCTCCTTACAGCTTTTTTCATGTGGTGCAGAGAGGTATATAATTCACCATGGCAACATAAGTTACAGACCGAGAGCACCAATACGAATCTCAAAAACATGTCAAGTGATATGCATATCCTTTATGTATGCATTGACATCTAAATATGAAGGAATTATTATACACTATACATCATATGTGGAAGTCTAAATGAATCATAACGGTGGTCATGAGATGAAATATAGCCGATGGCTGTGCTCATAAGTACATTTATCCCTGTATCGTCAAGTTATGGTCGCCATTTGCACCGCGATTGTTAGTTTCGTGGTATGGAATTACGGATTCAGCTATTTTGGCTAGACACTGTCTGGTTTAAGAATTAATGACGAGAATCGTTTCCTAAAATGTATGGACTGTATTGTAAATTCTAATAGATATTTGAACAGTTTAAGTCTCAATATATTTATGCCCTATATGTTTGTTAGCATGTTTGCAGGACTTTTGTGTGATGTATGTAAACAGGACATGCTTACTCCTCCCGGGCACCTGATATCACCTCTAACAGGAGACGCTTACTGCTCCCGGGCACCTGGTCTCATCTCTTACAATAGACGTTTACTTCTCATGGTCACCTGATATCACCTCTTACAATAGACGTTTACTCCTCACAGCAGCTGGTCTCACCTCTTACAATCGACGTTTACTCCTCACGGGCACCTGGTATCATCTCTGACAGGAGACGCTTACTCCTCCCGGGCACCTGGTCTCACCTCTTACAATAGACGTTTACTCCTCACGGGTACCTGGTCTCACATCTTACAATAGACGTTTACTCCTCACGGGCGCTTGGTCTAATCTCTGACAGGATACGCTTACTCCTTCTGGGCACTGGGTCTCACCTCAAACAGGAGACGCTTACTCCTCACGGACACCTGGTCTCACGTCTTACGATAGACGCTTATTCCTCCCGGGCACCTGATCTCACCTCAATTTCAATTGGTGTTCGCATTTGTGTTAATATGATGTTGTACACGATATTGTCATTAAATTCCCTGGACGTCGAGTTGTGGTTAACCCTGTTGTACTTCTTCGTTGTTTACTATTTGTTTTATGGACAATCTATTATTGATTGATGACGATTTTATACAGATTACTTAGTATTATCGGAAGTCCCACAACGGTTGAAAACATCAGCATTCGCATCAGTTTTTTTAAACTTGCATTTTAGTTTTCTGCCTTGTATAATTCTCTACCACAACATTGAATTAAAGCTGAACTGCTGCCTCTCATGCCCTGGTGTTTTATAGAGTCAGACACGTACTTCTAGTAACTGAAATATTTTCAAACATACTTTATGTTTCCTACACGTATTCGATTTTCAATGAATCATGTAATGCCATCATCTTTTTGATGGGCACTATTTTTGTGCAATTATCAACAAACTGACCGTCCAGTGAATATCTACTGAACTCCCCGATAGCAAACCAGTTTTCGTTTCGACTTTCTTAACATGTTAAATTACTCGTCTCGATTTCGTGATGAGATAATAACCTTCAAAGATATATGAGTGACATTTATCCACCTGAACTTTATTTAACATAATCAATAAATCTGACGAGGAAACAGCTTGTTTTTGTAAGAAAAAAGAGGAATTACTGGCTCAGTTATGTGGCAGAAGTCACCATGGAGCTATACAATACATGAAAATAAATAATATACTAGAACAGATAACACATTACCAAAATATTTGATTGTAGTGCAATTACGATACCGACTTAGGACAGTCATTTAATTTGACAAAAGCCAAACAAATGGTGTGTTTGACCGGTTTACGGGCCCATCGTCCCACTCACCGTAACAGCAGAACAATCAAAGGACGTACATTTAAAAATTTATAAATAATCCTCCATGTAAAGAACAAGGGTCAACAGGTATCGCATATTGAGAGGTCATAAAAATATAAACACGTAAGGTATTGTAAAACACATAATGGTATAAAAATATATGCAACATCAACATGATAAACCGTGCTCTGCCAGTGTGAGCTAAGACCCTAGATCTGTAGGAGTCCCGACTAACAGTCAGAGGGGACGAGGTTCAGGACCATGTCTCCTCTGAAAGAGGTTTGGACAAGGCCCGTCATATAGTCCCCACCGCCCTGTTAGTCAGCGTGCAACGTTCAAGTAAAAGTCTGCATAAGGCTGTAGAGGGGCCAAATACAAGACCTATAGTCTTTTTGATGATCTCAATATTTTATTACATGATAAAATAACGTTATCGGAGCCTTTTACTTTCCTTAGTTTATATACGAGATCACCGTAAAAATTAGGATGGGAAATTTCATTGGATACATACTGTTGAAAAGAAATATTTCCAAATTTAGATAGAAGTTCTGAATAAGATCTGGGTCGGGCGCCATAAACTGAGAATATACTTAAGTCAAATATTTCATTTTAATTTATTCCATCGTCAAACATTCAAATCAATTCTCATGCAGAATGGTTTAATTCTATTTATCTGGTTTAATTCTATTTATCAATAGAATAAAACTAAATAAAATCCAAATCCCAGTTGTTGATTCATTGATAAACAGAAGAATATGAAATTTTGACTTAAGTATATTCTCAGTTTATGGCGCCGGACCATGAAGAATTTGCCGAATGTTTTTCTTAGCTTGTGATATCTGTAACCCTGAGTTAAAAGTTTAGTAGTAATTTGTAAATTTCGTTTATGAAAGTCCAAAACATCGGTGCAGCCTCTGACAAATCGAACTAATTGAGATATATAGATACCATATGATGGGAGTCGAGGGACATCGCCATCCAAGTAAGGGAAATTTACAATAGGAAATCCAAAATCCTCACGCTTATCATAAATATTAGTATATATTAGGTGGTTGATAATTTTGATGTTTAAATCTAAGAAAGGTGTAGATTTATCTAAAGTACTGGCTTTATTCAATGTGAGCTTTGGTGGATATATTTCTGATGTAAATTGTTCGAATTCAGGGTTGTCGATAACCAAAATGTCATCCAGATATCTGCAAGTATTATTAAATTTGTCAATGAGGTCAAAATGTTTTGATTTTTGAATAGAAACCATAAAATCCCTCTCATAACAATAAAGAAATAAATCTGCTATCAGAGGCGCGCAGTTAGTACCCATAGGAATCCCAACTATTTGTTGATATATCTTGCCATCAAATTGCACAAAAATATTATTCATGAGAAAATCTAGTGCTTTACATAATTCCATGCAAGTCCAGTATTTATATGAAGTATATTGTTTGTTGGAAAAGAATCCGGAGTTATTGGAAGTACATATGTACGTTTTAGATTCTCTGTGAAAACACCATTGTGTAAAAGACAGCAACTTGCTTTTAATCAAATCATGAGGCAGAGATGTATAAAGTGTAGAAAAATCAAAAGTAGAAATTTGAGTCGCTTTGAAATTTAGCGAAAGAAGTTTGTCTATAACTTCATGAGAATTTTTAATCGACCAAAAGTAATTGATGTTACTATTATGAAATGCGACATCACAATATTTGATAATATGATCTTTTATAGCAGTTAGAGCAGACGTAATATGCTTCGATAGTACCGTAGTAGAGCAGTGGCTAGAACTAGATATGAAACGTGATTTATATGGACTTTTATGTAGTTTTGGGAGCCAATATATGGTTAGTAGATCAGATTTATCAGTTTTAATTTTGAAGTCGGACATGATCATGAGGTGATCGTGCAAGGCGCAGTCTTTTGAGGTAGGGCTTTCCACATATATATGAGTGGAGTTTAATTCGTTTTTAAGTACTTCAATATAATATAGTTTTCAAATATAATTTTCAAAATAATATTGTAAACATACTTTGCAATTATTGACAACAATATACACAAGTATATACAAGCATTAATGATGCACATGACCACATTGTATTCCTATTTGTGATTTGATGAATATATCACTAGATTCGCATCATTTTTGAGTTGGTTCCATTTGCTATGGCATACACTAACGGTTTGAATTTCCCCACCCAAAACATACAAATTACTTTCAAACTTTTGAGTCGGGGTTACAGATACCATACATTCAGGAAGACTGTTGGAAAATTCACAACTTCTATTTAACTATTCAGAGTTTTTATCTAAAATCATCAATATATTTCCGGGAAACTATCATTTTATTTAATTTAAACTATATTTATTGTCCATAAAGCATAACTGATATTGTAATACACCATTACAACGTACATGATTTGAAAACAAGCTGCTCAGAGCTTATATAATGTCATTTCGTGATATGAGGTGGCATGCAATTATAACATATGGTAATTGAATAAACATGGTATAAATAATGATTCAAAAAATGAATCTGAGATGTGAGAGAAGATAAACTATAATAATTTCATAATACAAGGAAGGATAGAAAAGGGAAAAGGGGTGTAGAGATTCTGAATCTTAGGATTTTAAGTTAAATCGATCAGATTTTAAAAAGTACTGTTGTACAGAGGTCACTAGAGTAATATTCTGAAGGTCAGTAAGCTGGGTATCACCATTAAGTAGTGTATTACAGAGGTCACTAGAGTAATATTCTGAAGGTCAGTAAGCTGGGTATCACCATTAAGTAGTGTATTACAGAGGTCACTAGAGTAATATTCTGAAGGTCAGTAATCTGGGTATCACCATTAAGTAGTGTATTACAGAGGTCACTAGAGTAATATTCTGAAGGTCAGTAAGCTGGGTATCACCATTAAGTAGTGTATTACAGAGGTCACTAGAGTAATATTCTGAAGGTCTGTAAGCTGGGTATCACCATTAAGTAGTGTATTACAGAGGTCACTAGAGTAATATTCTGGAGGTCAATAATCTGGGTATCACCATTAAGTAGTGTATTACAGAGGTCACTAGAGTAATATTCTGAAGGTCAGTAATCTGGGTATCACCATTAAGTAGTGTATTACAGAGGTCACTAGAGTAATATTCTGAAGGTCTGTAAGCTGGGTATCACCATTAAGTAGTGTATTACAGAGGTCACTAGAGTAATATTCTGAAGGTCTGTAAGCTGGGTATCACCATTAAGTAGTGTATTACAGAGGTCACTAGAGTAATATTCTGGAGGTCAGTAAGCTGGGTATCACCATTAAGTAGTGTATTACAGAGGTCACTAGAGTAATTTTCTGAAGGTCAGTAATCTGGGTATCACCATTAAGTAGTGTATTACAGAGGTCACTAGAGTAATATTCTGAAGGTCAGTAATCTGGGTATCACCATTAAGTAGTGTCTTACAGAGGTCACTAGAGTAATATTCTGAAGGTCAGTAATCTGGGTATCACCATTAAGTAGTGTATTACAGAGGTCACTAGAGTAATATTCTGAAGGTCAGTAAGCTGGGTATCACCATTAAGTAGTGTATTACAGAGGTCACTAGAGTAATATTCTGGAGGTCAGTAAGCTGGGTATCACCATTAAGTAGTGTATTACAGAGGTCACTAGATAAATATTTTGGAGGTAAGTAAGCTGGGTATCACCATTAAGTAGTGTATTACAGAGGTCACTAGATTAATATTCTGAAGGTCAGTAAGCTGGGTATCACCATTAAGTAGTGTATTACAGAGGTCACTAGAGTAATATTCTGGAGGTCAGTAATCTGGGTATCACCATAAAGTAGTGTATTACAGAGGTCACTAGAGTAATATTCTGGAGGTCAGTAACCTGGGTATCACCATTAAGTAGTGTATTACAGAGGTCACTAGAGTAATATTCTGGAGGTCAGTAAGCTGGGTATCACCATTAAGTAGTGTATTACAGAGGTCACTAGAGTAATATTCTGGAGGTCAGTAATCTGGGTATCACCATTAAGTAGTGTATTACAGAGGTCACTAGAGTAATATTCTGAAGGTCAGTAATCTGGGTATCACCATTAAGTAGTGTATTACAGAGGTCACTAGAGTAATATTCTGAAGGTCAGTAATCTGGGTATCACCATTAAGTAGTGTATTACAGAGGTCACTAGAGTAATATTCTGAAGGTCAGTAAGCTGGGTATCACCATTAAGTAGTGTATTACAGAGGTCACTAGAGTAATATTCTGAAGGTCAGTAAAGCTGGGTATCACCATTAAGTAGTGTATTACAGAGGTCACTAGAGTAATATTCTGAAGGTCAGTAAGCTGGGTATCACCATTAAGTAGTGTATTACAGAGGTCACTAGAGTAATATTCTGAAGGTCAGTAAGCTGGGTATCACCATTAAGTAGTGTATTACAGAGGTCACTAGAGTAATATTCTGAAAGTCAGTAAGCTGGGTATCACCATTAAGTAGTGTATTACAGAGGTCACTATAGTAATATTCTGGAGGTCAGTAATCTGGGTATCACCATAAAGTAGTGTATTACAGAGGTCACTAGAGTAATATTCTGGAGGTCAGTAATCTGGGTATCACCATTAAGTAGTGTATTACAGAGGTCACTAGAGTAATATTCTGGAGGTCAGTAATCTGGGTATTACCATTAAGTAGTGTATTACAGAGGTCACTAGAGTAATATTCTGGAGGTCAGTAATCTGGTTATCACCATTAAGTAGTGTATTACAGAGGTCACTAGAGTGATATTCTGGAGGTCAGTAATCTGGGTATCACCATTACGTAGTGTATTACAGAGGTCACTAGAGTAATATTCTGAAGGTCAGTAATCTGGGTATCACCATTAAGTAGTGTATTAGAGAGGTCACTAGAGTGATATTCTGAAGGTCAGTAAGCTGGGTATCACCATTAAGTAGTGTATTACAGAGGTCACTAGAGTAATATTCTGAAGGTCAGTAAGCTGGGTATCACCATAAAGTAGTGTATTACAGAGGTCACTAGAGTAATTTTCTGGAGGTCAGTAAGCTGGGTATCACCATTAAGTAGTGTATTAACATCAGGTCGGTTGGTGTGGGGAAATATGTATTCATCACCTAGATCCGAGTATAACGGACACGAGAGTAGGAAATGGCGAGTAGATTCTATATAACCGCACTGGCACAGGGGAGATAATCTAAGGTTACGCTTGAATAGGTGATCGTTTAGACTACAGTTATTCATGCGAATCTTGATAAACGTATTTGGCATTTGCATGTACCAATATTTGCATATTTCGGGATCGGAGGTATGATTGGTTTTATCCTTGATTTAAAACTCGCAATGGATTCGGCGTCCTTAGTAGCAGAAGACAAGTGATTCCAGTCATTTACAGTGTTCGGGAGAAAAGAGTTTTTATATAAAGATGTGCGGCAGTGGGTTTGCTGCAGATTTTTGTTATTACGAGTAAAGTGAGTATGTCACTATGTGCCACATGGGGTGGAACTAGTGACAAGTTGAAGATAAATTATTCATCATTTTATAAAAAGTAATTATACGATGGCGTTTTCATCTAGACGAAAGTGGTTCTAGGCCTGTTTAATTATTAAGAGAATTATGACTGGTCAGTTAAATAGCTCCTGTTATTATTCTTGCACATTCAAGTTGGATCTCCTCTAATTCGTTTTGAAGATAGAGCGGAATGTTGTCCCATACAGTGTCGGCAGTGTACTGTTTTATAGTTCTTTTTTATAGGTTTTATAAGTATTTTTAAATGTACGTCCTTTGATTGTTCTGCTGTTACGGTGATTGGGAATGTGGGCTCGTAAACCGGTTAACCACACCATTTGTTTGACTTTTGTCAAATTAAATGACCGTCCTAAGTCGATATCGTAATTGCACTACAATCAAATATTTTTGTAATGTGTTATATGTTCTAGTATATTATTTATATTCATGTATTGTATAGCTCCATGGTGACTTCTGCTACATAACTGAGCCAGTAACTCCTCTTTTTTCTTTGGCTTTAATTTCGTTGATATAGTCGTTCCATGTGAATGAGCTATTTAGTACTAAACCAAGGTGTTTATGACTGAGTTTTTTTTTATTTCAACGTCATTCATATAAGCAGATGGATGATGCGTGGGATTGTGCTTTTTAGAAATAAGAGGTTCTTTTGTTTTGTGTGGGTTAAAATCAGCTAACCATTTATCGGCCCAAGACTGTATTTTATTCAAATTGCTATTGAGCTTGCGAGATAGGGTTTCTGGATTTTCGACAATTACATATAAGAATGTGTCGTCAGCAAATATTTTGATGTTTATGTCTGTATCATAAACGAGGTCATTGATGTAGATTAAGAAAAGAAGGGGACCAAGAATAGATCCTTGGGGAACACCTGCTTTAATCATAGTCCAGTCAGATTTCGGTTATTCAGGACAACACGCTGAGTTCTATTTTTCAAGTAGGATTTTAATTTCTATACGGACTAAAGACCTAAGGAGTATCGAATATTCTGATAATATTATCTCATCGGTTTCAAAAATTATTAAACGTCTTGGACATCGAAAGCACGACTGTGAGTTCATCACAAGAACCATAAATCTTGTAATGGTCTGATCTACTGTCTTATGGAGAATTTGTTATAAGAGCATTTGGTACATTTAAGGGGCATAACTCTGCAAAACGACACCAAATTTATGATATGATATACATATACGTCTATGTTGAACTGAAAGGTCTTGAAGAAACGCAAGAACATGTTCTTGCTGACATTTTCTTATATTCGTATGAGGCAGAAAAAGCCTTGCATCTCGGTTTAATTTTACGTATAGATATATAGACGACGTATTGTCAATCAATAATCCTAACTTTAAGGATTACATACGTGAAATCTATCCCCATGAACTTGAGATAAAAGAGACAACCGAGAGCAATAATTCCGCTTCGTATCTGGATATATTTTTAACTTTCGACAATAATGGTCATTTGAACATTTCTCTTTATGACAAACGTGACGATTTTAACTTCCAAATAACTAACTGTCCGTTTCTTTGCAGCAATATCCCGTCCTCACCTGCATATGGGGTTTTTATATCTCAACTTATAAGGTACGCAAGAGACTGTTCTCTATACGACGGTTTTATTCCAAGGGCCAAACAACTGGCCACTAAGTTGCTCATGCAGGGATATGTTAAAGAACGTCTGAAATCGTCACTGAGGAAGTTCTACTGTCGCTATGGGGATCTTGTACGAAAATATGATGTGCCTCTTTCTAGAATGATTGATAATATTCTGGAATGCGACTAAATGACCTGTTCAGTGAACACCAAATATGTCTTTGTATACCAGTTTGTACTTTCGTATGTACAATTAGGAAATCAAAACTCTTGATTTTGACATGTTTCTTAAGAGCTGCTATGACGGGTGATGCATGCAAACAGGAGACGCTTACTCTCCCCGGGCACCTGGTCTCACCTCGGAATTTTGTTCACAACAGTTCCTTTTTGAAACTTACACAATTTTGTATCTGTCCTTGGACTTTGAGAATGATTAACGGTTTGGTACTTCTTCGATATTGATCTAATTGGAAAATAAACGGAAAGATTTAACGAAATACATGTATACAAAAGAACAACAGGAGGTTTTACCATTATTTATATAATATATTTTAATATACAGATCATGGACAATATATTTTAATATACAGATCATGGACCTTCCTCTTATCGTGTTGACTCTTTCCAAACTGGACTAGCTGGCCTATCATGCAATTTCCAATCAAGTATTAGCAATGGAGTGAACGTGAGAAGAAATCAGTGTTAAAGGAAAGAAAGAAAAGTTACTGGCTCAGTCGTATGACAGAAGTCACCACAGAAATATACGGTATTTAGTGTATTGATATGAAATAAACACGCAAGAACATCACAAAAATATTCTAGGCTGATGATTCTTCATCTCCGCATAAAACACCATACAAGTTGACAGTTGAAAAATAGCACAGCGCATTATAGGAAAGACAAAGGCGAATTCTCTTAAAGAAATGAAATAAAATACTACTTTTAAGAAAGAAACAATGCTCAAAGTGCACAGGACGACGTCTAAACTCTTAAATAGAATTGAACCAAAGCTGAAAGAGGGACGGCTGTCGAGATATTCCTTTTGAACGATATAAATTGTTTAAATTCAATATGACGTTGAGGATTTGTCGAGTATTTTGTTTTGAGCTACAGCGACGACACTTTTAAGAAACATTATGAACACAATTTCCCGATAACACACAAAGTAATATCGGGAACAAATGTGAAATAAGCAAACGATTGCCAAAATAAAAAGCTATTTTGATCTAGGCATTATAAATGACTTACTGTATAAATGTTGAAATACTGATCATAGAAACATATCTATTTCCTCTCTTGAACAACTAATATAATAATAAGGTTGCATGTTAATGTCACTTTATGTCTTTTATATTAAAATCTTATTCCATTACACTATTTGTATGAAAATTTGTAGACTTCTAAACTTGAGAAATTTATTTGTCATTGTGTTTTATATGGAGGATTATGTGTTAATTGATTGTACAACTTTAATGGTGAGTGGGAAGGTAGGCCCGTATCCGGGTTAACTACATCAGTTGAATTGTGATTATCACTTCAACAAATGAGAAAAACGAGAATAAAATTAAATTCGTCTTCTTTTTCATTTAAATTACACTTTAAACAAACATCTTGTCTTCTGCCTGCATTAGTATATCTATCCTTTTCTATATTCAGTTCATGAGCAGATAATCTAAATTTGGACAACATATATTTGAATGTTTGTGGCACGTGGTGAGGAAATCATACTTTACACCAGAAAACCTCTATAGAAAGCCATAGCTGTCTTATATGAGCTTTTTCTTTGACGGATATCATGTTTCATAATTATATGATGTTGTTTCATTATCATATACTACTGATGCACACCACATTCATGGGCTTAATATAAATATACTGATGCACACTGCATTCATGGACGTAAATATAAATATAACGACTATTTTTTGTCATCTTGATATTTATCACTGAATAGTGTTTGATACAAATCATACAGAACAAATCTATGTTTACGAGTTGACGAGACGTTTCATTCGACAGATATCTCACAGTTTATGAGCTGACGAGACGTTTCATTCGACAGAGATCTCAAAATTTGAGTTGCCGAGACATTTGATTCGGCAGAGATCTCACAGTTTATGAGTTGACCAGACGTTTGATTTTGGAGAGATCTTGCCCTTTGTCGTGGACGTATTTGGTTACTATCCATTTATTGCCGAATATGACCGGACAGGAGGCATGCACGGTGCGGTTATCTCCTGTGCCGTTTTCTTTCAGGTTTTGAAATATCAAGATGGAACCCTACAACAAAACAGAAAGGTATCATTAAGTCATTTGATGGATAGTTTGTTTGATTATTTGTATGGCAGATTAACAATATGTCAATTAGTGGATTCAGGACTGGGCATTCAGGACTGATGATTCAGTATTGGGGATTCAGGACTGGGGATTCAGGACTGAGGATGTAACAAATTCCCGGTCACTTTGAGCCACCATAGGGAATGTATACAGCAAAAAGAAGGATTTTTTGCGGAGAAAGTAGATTACCTTGATTAAATGGCATTTGATTTGTGTCGCTTTATATTTGTATAAGATGTACTAATTAGAGAGATAGGGTTATGTTTTTGCCAATCCAATACCCGGTTTGTGTCTAAGCAAATATGGCTTTGAAGTACTCTTCTCACCTACGTTCTTCGATGCATTTTATCATATTTTCGTTTGTCATCGTGAAATTTTATTTGTTTTTCCCTGTTTGCTCTGTAAATGGAGAGAGGTCATCAGTCGTATCTTACAGATACTATGTCAGCTTTTAAGGAACAATCCCAAATGAGTAGCCTGCCACTCTCTAGACTTCAAGTCGAATATTTTATCACACAATACGCTTTACTTTTTTTCTTATATTTGACACGTAAAATGCAAGAGATGAATAAATTTTCTCACGTACCCGTACTGGTGAGATGGTTATGTAAAGATGATGGATAAATCCAAACCACAAGTCCAAAAATCATGAAACCATAGGACATACAAAATCAGTGAAAATGAAAAACAAATGGAAAATAACAAAATATGTCTACTTGAAGAGCATATGTGAACCCCTGTGATGGAGTGAGATCAGGTGCCCGGGGAGAGTGAGCATCTCCTGCTTGCTAGCAACACCCGTCACATATACCCCGTAGAAAGAGTCAAATCGTGTGAATTCCATATGTATCTATATATGGAGAAGTCGAAGTAGGTAACCTTCTAGTATAGAAGGTGTCAAATCTGTGTAAAGTGATCGGAATCGGTCTCAGTCCAGAATATCATTTAAAAGTCTGGATAACGAGATATCATATGGAGTAATAAGAGTCTCGTAACGACCGTAGAACTTCCTCAGTGACGATGCTAGTCTAGCACATATATAACCCTGGTTGAGCAGCTTAACTGAAAGTCGCCTAGCCCTCAGAACAAAGTCATTGTAATTTGAACATGCTCTGGAATAACGTATTAACTGAGATATGAATACACCGTATGCGGGCGATGATGGAATGTTGCTACTTATGAAAGGAAAGTTTGTGATAGCGAAATTGAAATCGTCACGTTTGTCATAGAGTGAGGTGTTCAATTGACCATTAATGTCGAAAGACAACATAATATCTAAATACGAAGTAGAATTACTAGTTTCTGTGGTTTCTTTGACCTCCAGTTCACTTAGATAGATGATGCTAAGGTAATCCGCGAATGAAGGATTATTAATTGAAAGCAAGTCATCTATATATCTGTAAGTAAAATTGAAGCCAAGAGCCAATTGTTTTTTTCCTTGCGAAAGCAAAGACTGAATGAACTCAGCTTCGTATGAATAAAGGAATATGTCAGCCAGAAGCGGAGCACAGTTAGTGCCCATTGGAATGCCGACAATTTGTTGAAAAACCTTACCTCCAAACACCACAAAAATGTTATCGATAAGAAAGTTCAACATCTGAATGACAGCTGTTTCAGTGTATTTATTTTTGGAATCAGAATTTTCCCTAACAAAGTAAGTTTTATCGTGGCCTATTACTATATATTTGAATTTGCGGCTTCCGTTTTTACTAGTAAATGCATTTTGAATAATTTCCGCTAATCTGTCTTTTAATTTCTGATGAGGGATCGTTGTGTACAGAGTCGAAAAGTCAAAAGACTTGATGGAGTGAATTTTAGTAAAACTTTTTGATTTTAGATGTTCTAACAACTCTTTTGAATTTTTAAGGATCCACATTTGATTAATTCCACTTCTGGAATATACTGTTTCGCAATATCTATGAAGGCCAAATTTAATTTCTGATAATATTTTTGTGAGTAGCATCGATGTTTAACTTGGTAAACACTGTACTGCCGCCGTATTGCACCTCCGACATCTAGCAAGTAAATGTCATACATGTATATATATTATCTTACTTGTTGGTGTTTTTATGCATTCTATTTCTCACGATGCTTTAAAGTACAATAATGCACAACCGTCACTGCACAAAGCTGTAATGCGTTGATAATCTCCAAAATTTCTGATTAACACACCAAAACGATATCCAATGACTTCACAAAATTTTCATTTGTGATGCAGTTTAGGATTCGACTTTGGACGGTCAATTGAAGTAACGTTGGTTATTCAATTGATGTGGCTAACCGGTTTACGGGCTCACCTTAACAGTACACTAGCATAGCTTTATTTTGACACAGCAGTGATTAAAGTTTTAGAGACAGTTGATTTAATTTATAAGATTTCTGTATAAAATCTATCTTACTTTACCAATTTTTTGTCATATGCTACAAATCAGTAAACATGACTATGACTTAAAGTCTTCTTATGTTAAAGATATAGTCACATGAAATTTAAACATTAGTTAGCTTAACCAGTAGTTGCATTTTCGAACAACTGGTCCAAAATAGCCAACGTGTATGACATTAATACTTGGATTGTTGCTTTACAATAGAATGACGCCAATTTGGGCGCCAAAACATCATATGTCTGGCATTTAATGCGAGATGAATTTTTATGAAAAAAGTGCATAATTACTCACATATGTTACTAATGTTAACAACCTGTTCTTTCCGCTGATTGACTTTTGGGCAACTCTATGTAAAGGAAATGAAGATGCATTCAATATTGATCTTTGTTGAAAACCATACTACATGTATTTCTTTTTATCTCAATCTTCACAAAAACATATATGATATGCTAGGTTATAATATTTGATATTTAGTAAGAAATGTTTACTGCTTGTTAGCGGAACTAGTCTCCCATCTTATATGGAGGTCCATGCCCAGAGTAGAGTCATGCTGAGAATACATTGGGAAAGGGTGGGGGCGTTGCGCAGATTAGAACAGTTTGAATTGAAAAGGTTCTGTGTATTTGGATTACTTATTCAATTTGCTTTTCAGTGTTCAATGATATGGACCATTTCATTTAACAGTGTATAACATCTGTCTTCACTTGGGTTCTAATAGACAAAATGCTTAAACTGTGGGCACGATGTGGCCAATCTTATTAAAACGCGACTTGTATTTCGCTCCTCTACGATACTCTCCATGTACAAGATCTTACAACTGCCGATTCGAGGTCATCTCAGGATGACCTTTCAGAACAGCCAATCAGAATTGGAGTTAGAGATCTTTCGGTGTTATATTACATACAAACAATACCGAAAGATCTCTAACTGAAATTCTGACTGGCTGTACTGAAAGGTCATCCTGAGATGACCTTGAATCGGCAGTTGTAAGATCTTGTACATGGAGAGTAGCGTAGAAGAACGAAGTACAAGTCGCGTTTCAATAAGATTGTGATGTAGCTTACGTAGACTGTATCTGTTGCCAATCTTCATGTAGTATGTCTGAGATTTACAATGAAGTAAAGTCATGAGTTATCAGTAAAGTCATGGGTTACCAGAACTGTCATGGGTTATCAGTAAAGTCATGAGTTATCAGTAAAGTCATGGGTTACCAGTATAGTCATGGGTTATCAGTAGAGTCTTGAGTTATCATGGGTTATCAGTAAAGTCACGTGTTATCAGTAAAGGCATTGGCTATCAGTAAAGTCATGTGTTATCAGTAGAGTAATTGCTTATACATAAAGTCATGGGTTATCAATAGAGTCTTGTGTTATCAGTAAAGTCATGTGTTATCAGTAAAGTCATGGGTTATCAAAGAAATCTTCGGTATTTTCTATGCTCAGCCAAATTGATTAAAATGATGTGGAAATTAATACTGATTACGTACAAATATTTCCTAAGTGTTTGGTAGTATGTACTAAGTACGTACAAATATTTCCCAAGTGTTTGGCAATATGTACTGAGTACGTACAAATATTTCCCAAGTGTTTGGCAATATGTACTGAGTACGTACAAATATTTCCCAAGTGTTTGGCAATATGTACTGAGTACGTACAAATATTTCCCAAGTGTTTGGTAATATGTACTGAGTACGTACAAATATTTTCTAAGTGTTTGGCAATATGTACTGAGTACGTACAAATATTTCCCAAGTGTTTGGCAATATGTACTGAGTACGTACAAATATTTTCTAAGTATTTGGCAATATGTACTGAGTACGTACAAATATTTCCCAAGTGTTTGGCAATATGTACTGAGTACGTACAAATATTTCCCAAGTGTTTGGTAATATGTACTGAGTACGTACAAATATTTTCTAAGTGTTTGGCAATATGTACTGAGTACGTACAAATATTTCCCAAGTGTTTGGCAATATGTACTGAGTACGTACAAATATTTTCTAAGTGTTTGGCAATATGTACTGAGTACGTACAAATATTTCCCAAGTGTTTGGCAATATGTACTGAGTACGTACAAATATTTCCTAAGTGTTTGGCAATATGTACTGAATACGTACAAATATTTTCTAAGTGTTTGGCAATATGTACTGAGTACGTACAAATATTTTCTAAGTGTTTGGTAATATGCACTGAGTACGTACAAATATTTCCCAAGTGTTTGGCAATATGTAATGAGTACGTACAAATATTTTCTAAGTGTTTGGCAATATGTACTGAGTACGTACAAATATTTCCCAAGTGTTTGGCAACATGTACTGAGTACGTACAAATATTTCCCAAGTGTTTGGCAATATGTACTGAGTACGTACAAATATTTTCTAAGTGTTTGGCAATATGTACTGAGTACGTACAATATTTCCCAAGTGTTTGGCAATATGTAATATCGAGTTGGGACTTCTGTAAATTCATCAGTGTTTTAACATGGCACAAGCGGTATGTAACTTAATTATGTCTACATACCCTCACGTTATTCGACAACAGAAATGCACTATTAATGATTGATGTGAGACATACAAAAAGAAACATTGGTTAATCAGATAAAAAAAGGTCGAAGTAATTTCCGTGTACTCTTAATATCTTCATCTCTCTACTGATGTATGGCAGATAGTGGGAGTATTATTTTAATGAGTTTAAACATGCAAATTTCTTTAAAATTATACTTATATAATAAATAAAAAATAATAGAAAGTATGTAGGTAGAAATGATTGTTTACACCACCATAATAGATACAACCTATCGAATTCAACCCATCAACATAAAAGTCGCAAAATGTATATATGACTGTATTGTTTTAACTAATGAACGACTCCTCATTGTAACCTTATTTTACACAGATTTCATTTGAGAAAGTCTTCATAATATTAGATTTTAATTGTACTGATTCCTAAGGTAATTAAGTGTAAAGTAGTACAGGCATAAATAAAACAAGTTTCACATTTCCTGCAGACTCGTTGCACCTTTCAGACACATCGCACTTAATGTACACATTCGAAGCACATTTCAGGCACAAAAGCACAAAACGATTATAGAAAAAATTCTTTCACAAACATTACTGTTTCAGTTCACATTTGAAGATGCACATTTCCTGCACAACGACACAAAACAATTATAGAAAATAATATCTAAAACGCATTCTATACACATTTCATGCAAAACGAGATAAGACAATTAGCCCATAGAAAATAAACAGTTTGAATATGTATCATTGCTAATTCATTTAAGTACTCAAAGCTTAAAATAGGTAACTGTGTATATGGTATGACCGCACGGTTATCCTCCAGACTGATGATATATGGTATGACCGCACGGTTATCCCCCAGACTGATGATATATGGTATAACCGCACGGTTATCCTCCAGACTGATGATATATGGTATGACCGCTCGGTTATCCTCCAGACTGATGATATATGGTATGACCGCACGGTTATCCCCCAGATTGATGATATATGGTATGACCGCACGGTTATCCTCCAGACTGATGATATATGGTATGACCGCACGGTTATCCTCCAGACTGATGATATATGGTATGACCGCTCGGTTATCCTCCAGACTGATGATATATGGTATGACCGCACGGTTATCCTCCAGACTGATGATATATGGTATGACCGCACGGTTATCCTCCAGACTGATGATATATGGTATGACCGCACGGTTATCCCCCAGACTGATGATATATGGTATGACCGCACGGTTATCCTCCAGACTAATGATATATGGTATGACCGCACGGTTATCCTCCAGACTGATGATATATGGTATGACCGCACGGTTATCCTCCAGACTGATGATATATGGTATGACCGCACGGTTATCCTCCAGACTGATGATATATGGTATGACCGCACGGTTATCCTCCAGACTGATGATATATGGTATGACCGCACGGTTATCCTCCAGACTGATGATATATGGTATGACCGCACGGTTATCCTCCAGACTAATGATATATGGTATGACCGCACGGTTATCCTCCAGACTGATGATATATGGTATGACCGCACAGTTATCCCCCAGATTGATGATATATGGTATGACCGCACGGTTATCCTCCAGACTGATGATATATGGTATGACCGCACGGTTATCCTCCAGACTGATGATATATGGTATGACCGCTCGGTTATCCTCCAGACTGATGATATATGGTATGACCGCACGGTTATCCTCCAGACTGATGATATATGGTATGACCGCACGGTTATCCTCCAGACTGATGATATATGGTATGACCGCACGGTTATCCCCCAGACTGATGATATATGGTATGACCGCACGGTTATCCTCCAGACTGATGATATATGGTATGACCGCACGGTTATCCTCCAGACTGATGATATATGGTATGACCGCACGGTTATTCTCCAGACTGATGATATATGGTATGACCGCACGGTTATCCCCCAGACTGATGATATATGGTATGACCGCTCGGTTATCCTCCAGACTGATGATATATGGTATGACCGCACGGTTATCCTCCAGACTGATGATATACGGTATGACCGCTCGGTTATCCTCCAGACTGATGATATATGGTATGACCGCACGGTTATTCCCCAGATTGATGACATATGTATAATATCTATCAGATTTATGAAATATGTACTATAATATCTATCAAAGTGAAAGCTTGTACTGTGTCTTATATTTTAGGGAATCTATTAAATACCTTCAGTTTGGTAACAGACGGACGGACAATAACTGGTCAGTAGCTGTGTTATTTGGCAATACCTACATTTTTCAAACTCAAATTTTTATAACTTGAAATTTTATAAATACAATCCAGTGTAACAAAAATATTTCGTAAATGTCAGTTCACATTATTTCCTCACTATATTCTAAAAATATTTCATTTGCACACATTCTGCACTTTGTATTACTCACAAATATCACATTGACACATATTCCGCACTGTATTTTTCACAGTCACTCTTATAACACACAGCCTTACACCTACACCGTAACACACAGTCACTTCACTATATGTACTCCTATAACACACAGCCTTACACGTACACCGTAACACACAGTCACTCCACTATATGTACTCCTATAACACACAGCCTTACACGTACACCGTAACACACAGTCACTCCACTATATGTACTCCTATAACACACAACCTTACACGTAAACCGTAGCACACAGTCACTCCACTATATGTACTCCTATAACACACAGCCTTACACGTACACCGTAACACACAGTCACTCCACTATATGTACTCCTATAACACATAGCCTTACACGTACACCGTAACACACAGTCACTCCACTATATGTACTCCTATAACACACAGCCTTACATATACACCGTAACACACCACTATCTGTACTCCTATAACACACAACCTTACACGTACACCGTAACACACAGTCACTCCACTATATGTACTCCTATAACACACAACCTTACACGTAAACCGTAGCACACAGTCACTCCACTATATGTACTCCTATAACACACAGCCTTACACGTACACCGTAACACACAGTCACTCCACTATATGTACTCCTATAACACACAGCCTTACACGTACACCGTAACACACAGTCACTCCACTATATGTACTCCTATAACACACAGCCTTACACGTACACTATAACACACAGTCAGTCCACTATATGTACTCCTATAACACACAGCCACTCCACTATATGTACTCCTATAACACACAGCCTTACATATACACCGTAACACACCACTATCTGTACTCCTATAACACACAACCTTACACGTACACCGTAACACACAGTCACTCCACTATATGTACTCCTATAACACACAACTTTACACGTAAACCGTAGCACACAGTCACTCCACTATATGTACTCCTATAACACACAGCCTTACACGTACACCGTAACACACAGTCACTCCACTATATGTACTCCTATAACACACAGCCTTACACGTACACCGTAACACACAGTCACTCCACTATATGTACCCCTATAACACACAACCTTACACGTACACCGTAACACACAGTCACTCCACTATAACACACAGCCTTACACGTACACCGTAACACACAGTCACTCCACTATATGTACTCCTATAACACACAGCCTGACACGTACACCGTAAGACACAGTCACTCCACTATATGTACTCCTATAACACACAGCCTTACACGTACACCGTAAGACACAGTCACTCCACTATATGTACTCCTATACCACACAGCCTTACACGTACACCGTAACACACAGTCACTCCACTATATGTACTCCTATAACACACAGCCTTACACGTACACCGTAGCACACAGTCACTCCACTATATGTACTCCTATAACACACAACCTTACACGTACACCGTAACAC
Source organism: Pteria penguin (assembly GCA_035048485.1). Lineage (NCBI taxonomy): Eukaryota > Metazoa > Mollusca > Bivalvia > Pterioida > Pteriidae > Pteria > Pteria penguin. The sequence goes on from CM068580.1 coordinate 89,983,722, forward strand.
ACAGCCTTTCACGTACACCGTAACACACAGTCATTCCACTATATGTACTCCTATAACACACAGCCTTACACGTACACCATAACACACAGTCACTCCACTATATGTACTCCTATAACACACAACCTTACACGTACACCGTAACACGCAATCACTCCACTATATGTACTACTATAACACACGGCCTTACACGTATACCGTAACACACAGTCACTCCACTATATGTACTCCTATAACACACAGTCTTACACGTACACCATAACACTCAGTCACTCCAGTATATATACTCCTATAACACACAGCCTTACACATACACCGCAAGACACAGTCACTCCACTATATGTACTCCTATAACACACAGCCTTACACGTACACCGTAACACACAGTCACTCCACTATATGTACTCCTATAACACACAACCTTACACGTACACCGTAACACACAGTCACTCCACTATATGTACTCCTATACCACACAGCCTTACACGTACACCGTAACACACAGTCACTTCACTATATGTACTCCTATAACACACAACCTTACACGTACACCGTAAGATACAGTCACTCCACTATATGTACTCCTATAACACACAGCCTGACACGTACACCGTAACACACAGTCACTCCACTATATGTACTCCTATAACACATAACCTTACACGTACACCGTAACACACAGTCACTCCACTAAATGTACTTAGAGACGTATAATCAATGATTATACGTCTCTGCTCACAGTCACTCCACTATAGGTACTATTAAAACACAAACACATAGTCCATCAGCGTTATGTACACTTATAGGACATAATTTACACGTACACTATTACCAATCTGACACACATATGAGACACTACTCACACATACAATATTACCATGATTACACACTTATAGGGCACTAATTTTTCACGTACACTATTACCATTATTACACACTTATATGTATAAAGTTTTCGTATATGTATAAAGCTCTACTTTACACATGTACAATTACACCCAGTCCCTCCACCATATGTACTCGCATATGTATAAAGCTGTTCTTTACACATGTATAATTACACGCAGTCCCTCCACCATATGTACTCGCTTATGTATAAAGCTGTACTTTACACATGTATAATTACACGCAGTCCCTCCACCATATGTACTCGTATATGTATAAAGCTGTTCTTTACACATGTATAATTACACGCAGTCCCTCCACCATATGTACTCGTATATGTATAAAGCTGTTCTTTACACATGTATAATTACAGGCAGTCCCTCCACCATATGTACTCGTATATGTATAAAGCTGTTCTTTACACATGTATAATTACACGCAGTCCCTCCACCATATGTACTCGTATATGTATAAAGCTGTTCTTTACACATGTATAATTACACGCAGTCCCTCCACCATATGTACTCGTAAATCTATAAAGCTCTACTTAACACATGTATAATTACACGCAGTCCCTCCACCATATGTACTCGTATATGTATAAAGCTCTACTTTACACATGTATAATTACACGCAGTCCCTCCACCATATGTACTCGTATACGTATAAAGCTCTACTTTACACATGTATAATTACACGCAGTCCCTCCACCATATCTACTCGCATATGTATAAAGCTGTTCTTTACACATGTATAATTACACGCAGTCCCTCCACCATATGTACTCGCATATGTATAAAGCTCTACTTTACACATGTATAATTACACGCAGTCCCTCCACCATATGTACTCGTATATGTATAAAGCTCTACTTTACACATGTATAATTACAGGCAGTCCCTCCACCATATGTACTCGTATATGTATAAAGCTGTTCTTTACACATGTATAATTACACGCAGTCCCTCCACCATATGTACTCGTATATGTATAAAGCTGTACTTTACACATGTATAATTACACGCAGTCCCTCCACCATATGTACTCGTATATGTATAAAGCTCTACTTTACACATGTATAATTACAGGCAGTCCCTCCACCATATGTACTCGTATATGTATAAAGCTGTTCTTTACACATGTATAATTACACGCAGTCCCTCCGGCATATGTACTCGTATATGTATAAAGCTCTACTTTACACATGTATAATTACACGCAGTCCCTCCACCATATGTACTCGTATATGTAAAAAGCTGTTCTTTACACATGTATAATTACACGCAGTCCCTCCACCATATGTACTCGTATATGTATAAAGCTCTACTTTACACATGTATAATTACACGCAGTCCCTCCACCATATGTACTCGTATATGTATAAAGCTGTTCTTTACACATGTATAATTACACGCAGTCCCTCCACCATATGTACTCGTATATGTATAAAGCTCTCCTTTACAAATGTATAATTACACGCAGTCCCTCCACCATATGTACTCGAATATGTATAAAGCTCTACTTTACACATGTATAATTACACGCAGTCCCTCCACCATATGTACTCGTATATGTATAAAGCTGTTCTTTACACATGTATAATTACACGCAGTCCCTCCACCATATGTACTCGTATATGTATAAAGCTGTACTTTACACATGTATAATTACACGCAGTCCCTCCACCATATGTACTCGATATGTAATTACACGCAGTCCCTCCACCATATGTACTCATATGTATAAAGCTGTTCTTTACACATGTATAATTACACGCAGTCCCCTCCACCATATGTACTCGTATATGTATAAAGCTGTTCTTTACACATGTATAATTACACACAGTCCCTCCACCATATGTACTCGCATATGTATAAAGCTCTACTTTACACATGTATAATTACACGCAGTCCCTCCACCATATGTACTCGTATATATATAAAGCTGTACTTTACACATGTATAATTACACGCAGTCCCTCCACCATATGTACTCGCATATGTATAAAGCTCTACACATGTATAATTACACGCAGTCCCTCCACCATATGTACTCGTATATGTATAAAGCTGTTCTTTACACATGTATAATTACACGCAGTCCCTCCACCATATGTACTCGTATATGTCTAAAGCTGTTCTTTACAGATGTATAATTACACGCAGTCCTTCCACGATATGTACTCGTATATGTATAAAGCTCTACTTTACACATGTATAATTACACGCAGTCCCTCCACCATATGTACTCGCATATGTATAAAGCTGTTCTTTACACATGTATAATTACACGCAGTCCCTCCACCATATGTACTCGTATATGTATAAAGCTCTACTTTACACATGTATAATTACACGCAGTCCCTCCACCATATGTACTCGTATATGTATAAAGCTGTTCTTTACACATGTATAATTACAGGCAGTCCCTCCACCATATGTACTCGTATATGTATAAAGCTCTCCTTTACAAATGTATAATTACACGCAGTCCCTCCACCATATGTACTCATATATGTATAACGCTGTTCTTTACACATGTATAATTACACGCAGTCCCTCCACCATATGTACTCGTATATGTATAAAGCTGTTCTTTACACATGTATATTTACACACAGTCCCTCCACCATATGTACTCGCATATGTATAAAGCTCTACTTTACACATGTATAATTACACGCAGTCCCTCCACCATATGTACTCGTATATATATAAAGCTGTACTTTACACATGTTTAATTACACGCAGTCCCTCCACCATATGTACTCGCATATGTATAAAGCTCTACACATGTATAATTACACGCAGTCCCTCCACCATATGTACTCGTATATGTATAAAGCTGTTCTTTACACATGTATAATTACACGCAGTCCCTCCACCATATGTACTCGTATATGTCTAAAGCTGTTCTTTACAGATGTATAATTACACGCAGTCCTTCCACGATATGTACTCGTATATGTATAAAGCTCTACTTTACACATGTATAATTACACGCAGTCCCTCCACCATATGTACTCGCATATGTATAAAGCTGTTCTTTACACATGTATAATTACACGCAGTCCCTCCACGATATGTACTCGTATATGTATAAAGCTCTACTTTACACATGTATAATTACACGCAGTCCCTCCACCATATGTACTCGTATATGTATAAAGCTGTTCTTTACACATGTATAAATACACACAGTCCCTCCACCATATGTACTCGTATATGTGTAAAGCTGTACTTTACACATGTATAATTACACGCAGTCCCTCCACCATATGTACTCGTATATGTATAAAGCTGTTCTTTACACATGTATAATTACACGCAGTCCCTCCACCATATGTACTCGTATATGTTTAAAGCTGTTCTTTACACATGTATCATTACACGCAGTCCCTCCACCATATGTACTCATATATGTATAAAGCTCTACTTAACACATGTATAATTACACGCAGTCCCTCCACCATATGTACTCGTATATGTATAAAGCTGTTCTTTACACATGTATAATTACACGCAGTCCCTCCACCATATGTACTCGGATATGTATAAAGTTCTACTTTACACATGTATAATTACACGCAGTCCCTCCACCATATGTACTCGTATATGTATAAAGCTGTTCTTTACACATGTATAATTACACGCAGTCCCTCCACCCTATGTACTCGTATATGTATAAAACTCTACTTTACAAATGTATAGTTACACGCAGTCCCTCCACCATATGTACTCATATATGTATAACGCTGTTCTTTACACATGTATACTTGCACGCAGTCCCTCCACCATATGTACTCGTATATGTATAAAGCTGTTCTTTACACATGTATAATTACACGCAGTCCCTCCACCATATGTACTCGTATATGTATAAAGCTCTACTTAACACATGTATAATTACACGCAGTCCCTCCACCATATGTACTCGTATATGTAAAAAGCTGTTCTTTACACATGTATAATTACACGCAGTCCCTCCACCATATGTACTCGTATATGTATAAAGCTCTACTTTACACATGTATAATTACACGCAGTCCCTCCACCATATGTACTCGTATATGTATAAAGCTGTTCTTTACACATGTATAATTACACGCAGTCCCTCCACCATATGTACTCGTATATGTATAAAGCTCTACTTTACAAATGTATAATTACACGCTGTCCCTCCACCATATGTACTCATATATGTATAACGCTGTTCTTTACACATGTATAATTACACGCAGTCCCTCCACCATATGTACTCGTATATGTATAAAGCTGTTCTTTACACATGTATATTTACACACAGTCCCTCCATCATATGTACTCGTATATGTAGAAAGCTCTACTTTACACATGTATAATTACACGCAGTCACTCCACCATATGTACTCGTATATATATAAAGCTCTACTTTACACATGTATAATTACACGCAGTCCCTCCACCATATATACTCTCATATGTATAAAGCTCTACACATGTATAATTACACGCAGTCCCTCCACCATATGTACTCGTATATGTATAAAGCTGTTCTTTACACATGTATAATTACACGCAGTCCCTCCACCATATGTACTCGTATATGTATAAAGCTGTTCTTTACACATGTATAAATACACGCAGTCCCTCCACCATATGTACTCGTATATGTATAAAGCTGTACTTTACACATGTATAATTACACGCAGTCCCTCCACCATATGTACTCGTATATGTATAAAGCTGTTCTTTACACATGTATAATTACAGGCAGTCCCTCCACCATATGTACTCGTATATGTTTAAAGCTGTTCTTTACACATGTATAATTACACGCAGTCCCTCCACCATATGTACTCGTATATATATAAAGCTCTACTTAACACATGTATAATTACACGCAGTCCCTCCACCATATGTACTCGTATATGTATAAAGCTGTTCTTTACACATGTATAATTACACGCAGTCCCTCCACCATATGTACTCGCATATGCATAAAGCTCTACTTTACACATGTATAATTATACGCAGTCCCTCCACCATATGTACTCGTATATGTATAAAGCTGTTCTTTACACATGTATAATTACACGCAGTCCCTCCACCATATGTACTCGTATATGTATAAAGCTCTACTTTACACATGTATAATTACACGCAGTCCCTCCACCATATGTACTCGTATATGTATAAAGCTGTTCTTTACACATGTATAATTACACGCAGTCCCTCCACCATATGTACTCGTATATGTATAAAGCTCTACTTTACACATGTATAATTACAGGCAGTCCCTCCACCATATGTACTCGTATATGTATAAAGCTGTTCTTTACACATGTATAATTACACGCAGTCCCTTTACCATATGTACTCGTATATGTATAAAGCTGTACTTTACACATGTATAATTACACGCAGTCCCTCCACCATATGTACTCGTATATGTATAAAGCTGTTCTTTACACATGTATAATTACACGCAGTCCCTCCACCATATGTACTCGTATATGTATAAAGCTGTTCTTTACACATGTATAATTACACGCAGTCCCTCCAGCATATGTACTCGTATATGGATAAAGCTCTACTTAACACATGTATAATTACACGCAGTCCCTCCACCATATGTACTCGTATATGTAAAAAGCTGTTCTTTACACATGTATAATTACACGCAGTCCCTCCACCATATGTACTCGTATATGTATAAAGATGTACTTTACACATGTATAATTACACGCAGTCCCTCCACCATATGTACTCGTATATGTATAAAGCTGTTCTTTACAGATGTATAATTACACGCAGTCCTTCCACCATATGTACTCGTATATGTATAAAGCTCTACTTTACACATGTATAATTACACGCAGTCCCTCCACCATATGTACTCGTATATGTATAAAGCTGTTCTTTACACATGTATAATTACACGCAGTCCCTCCACCATATGTACTCGTATATGTATAAAGCTCTACTTTACACATGTATAATTACACGCAGTCCCTCCACCATATGTACTCGTATATGTATAAAGCTGTTCTTTACACATGTATAATTACACGCAGTCCCTCCACCATATGTACTCGTATATGTATAAAGCTCTACTTTACACATGTATAATTACACGCAGGCCCTCCACCATATGTACTCGCATATGTATTTTTGTGTTCTTTACACATGTATAATTACACGCAGTCCCTCCACCATATGTACTCGTATATGTATAAAGCTGTACTTTACACATGTATAATTACACGCAGTCCCTCCACCATATGTACTCGTATATGTATAAAGCTGTTCTTTACACATGTATAATTACACGCAGTCCCTCCACCATATGTACTCGTATATGTATAAAGCTCTACTTTACACATGTATAATTACACGCAGTCCCTCCACCATATGTACTCGTATATGTTTAAAGCTGTTCTTTACACATGTATAATTACACGCAGTCCCTCCACCATATGTACTCGTATATGTATAAAGCTCTACTTTACACATGTATAATTACACGCAGTCCCTCCACCATATGTACTCGTATATGTATAAAGCTGTTCTTTACACATGTATAGTTGCACGCAGTCCCTCCACCATATGTACTCGTATATGTATAAAGCTGTTCTTTACACATGTATAATTACACGCAGTCCCTCCACCATATGTACTCGTATATGTATAAAGCTCTACTTAACACATGTATAATTACACGCAGTCCCTCCACCATATGTACTCGTATATGTATAAAGCTGTTCTTTACACATGTATAATTACACGCAGTCCCTCCACCATATGTACTCGTATATGTATAAAGCTCTACTTTACACATGTATAATTACACGCAGTCCCTCCACCATATGTACTCGTATATGTATAAAGCTGTTCTTTACACATGTATAATTACACGCAGTCCCTCCACCATATGTACTCGTATATGTATAAAGCTCTACTTTACAAATGTATAATTACACGCAGTCCCTCCACCATATGTACTCATATATGTATAACGCTGCTCTTTACACATGTATAATTACACGCAGTCCCTCCACCATATGTACTCGTATATGTATAAAGCTGTTCTTTACACATGTATAATTACACACAGTCCCTCCACCATATGTACTCGTATATGTATAAAGCTCTACTTTACACATGTATAATTACACGCAGTCCCTCCACCATATGTACTCGTATATATATAAAGCTCTACTTTACACATGTATAATTACACGCAGTCCCTCCACCATATGTACTCGCATATGTATAAAGCTCTACACATGTATAATTACACGCAGTCCCTCCACCATATGTACTCGTATATGTATAAAGCTGTTCTTTACAGATGTATAATTACACGCAGTCCTTCCACCATATGTACTCGTATATGTATAAAGCTCTACTTTACACATGTATAATTACACGCAGTCTCTCCACCATATGTACTCGCATATGTATAAAGCTGTTCTTTACACATGTATAATTACACGCAGTCCCTCTACCATATGTACTCGTATATGTATAAAGCTCTACTTTACACATGTATAATTACACGCAGTCCCTCCACGATATGTACTCGTATATGTATAAAGCTGTTCTTTACACATGTATAAATACACGCAGTCCCTCCACCATATATACTCGTATATGTATAAAGCTGTACTTTACACATGTATAATTACACGCAGTCCCTCCACCATATGTACTCGCATATGTATAAAGCTCTACTTTACACATGTATAATTACACGCAGTCCCTCCACCATATGTACTCGTATATGTATAAAGCTGTTCTTTAGACATGTATAATTACACGCAGTCCCTCCACCATATGTACTCGTATATGTATAAAGCTGTTCTTTACAGATGTATAATTACACGCAGTCCCTCCACCATATGTACTCGTATATGTATAAAGCTCTACTTTACACATGTATAATTACACGCAGTCCCTCCACGATATGTACTCGCATATGTATAAAGCTGTTCTTTACACATGTATAATTACACGCAGTCCCTCCACCATATGTACTCGTATATGTATAAAGCTCTACTTTACACATGTATAATTACAGGCAGTCCCTCCACCATATGTACTCGTATATGTATAAAGCTGTTCTTTACACATGTATAATTACACGCAGTCCCTCCACCATATGTACTCGTATATGTATAAAGCTGTACTTTACACATGTATAATTACACGCAGTCCCTCCACCATATGTACTCGTATATGTATAAAGCTGTTCTTTACACATGTATAATTACACGCAGTCCCTCCACCATATGTACTCGTATATGTATAAAGCTGTTCTTTACACATGTATAATTACACGCAGTCCCTCCGGCATATGTACTCGTATATGTATAAAGCTCTACTTAACACATGTATAATTACACGCAGTCCCTCCAACATATGTACTCGTATATGTAAAAAGCTGTTCTTTACACATGTATAATTACACGCAGTCCCTCCACCATATGTACTCGTATATGTATAAAACTCTACTTTACACATGTATAATTACACGCAGTCCCTCCACCATATGTACTCGTATATGTATAAAGCTGTTCTTTACACATGTATAATTACACGCAGTCCCTCCACCATATGTACTCGTATATGTATAAAGCTCTACTTTACAAATGTATAATTACACGCAGTCCCTCCACCATATGTACTCATATATGTATAACGCTGTTCTTTACACATGTATAATTACACGCAGTCCCTCCACCATATGTACTCGTATATGTATAAAGCTGTTCTTTACACATGTATATTTACACACAGTCCCTCCACCATATGTACTCGTATATGTATAAAGCTCTACTTTACACATGTATAATTACACGCAGTCCCTCCACCATATGTACTCGCATATGTATAAAGCTCTACTTTACACTTGTATAATTACACGCAGTCCCTCCACCATATGTACTCGCATATGTATAAAGCTCTACACATGTATAATTACACGCAGTCCCTCCACCATATGTACTTGTATATGTATAAATCTGTTCTTTACACATGTATAATTACACGCAGTCCCTCCACCATATGTACTCGTATATGTATAAAGCTGTTCTTTACACATGTATAATTACACGCAGTCCCTCCACCATATGTACTCGTATATGTATAAAACTCTATTTTACAAATGTATAATTACACGCAGTCCCTCCACCATATGTACTCATATATGTATAACGCTGTTCTTTACACATGTATAATTACAGGCAGTCCCTCCACCATATGTACTCGTATATGTATAAAGCTGTTCTTTACACATGTATAATTACACGCAGTCCCTCCACCATATGTACTCGTGTATGTATAAAGCTGTACTTTACACATGTATAATTACACGCAGTCCCTCCACCATATGTACTCGTATATGTATAAAGCTGTTCTTTACACATGTATAATTACACGCAGTCCCTCCACCATATGTACTCGTATATGTATAAAGCTGTTCTTTACACATGTATAATTACACGCAGTCCCTCCGGCATATGTACTCGTATATGTATAAAGCTCTACTTAACACATGTATAATTACACGCAGTCCCTCCAACATATGTACTCGTATATGTAAAAAGCTGTTCTTTACACATGTATAATTACACGCAGTCCCTCCACCATATGTACTCGTATATGTATAAAGCTCTACTTTACACATGTATAATTACACGCAGTCCCTCCACCATATGTACTCGTATATGTATAAAGCTGTTCTTTACACATGTATAATTACACGCAGTCCCTCCACCATATGTACTCGTATATGTATAAAGCTCTACTTTACAAATGTATAATTACACGCAGTCCCTCCACCATATGTACTCATATATGTATAACGCTGTTCTTTACACATGTATAATTACACGCAGTCCCTCCACCATATGTACTCGTATATGTATAAAGCTGTTCTTTACACATGTATATTTACACACAGTCCCTCCACCATATGTACTCGTATATGTATAAAGCTCTACTTTACACATGTATAATTACACGCAGTCCCTCCACCATATGTACTCGCATATGTATAAAGCTCTACTTTACACTTGTATAATTACACGCAGTCCCTCCACCATATGTACTCGCATATGTATAAAGCTCTACACATGTATAATTACACGCAGTCCCTCCACCATATGTACTTGTATATGTATAAATCTGTTCTTTACACATGTATAATTACACGCAGTCCCTCCACCATATGTACTCGTATATGTATAAAGCTGTTCTTTACACATGTATAATTACACGCAGTCCCTCCACCATATGTACTCGTATATGTATAAAACTCTATTTTACAAATGTATAATTACACGCAGTCCCTCCACCATATGTACTCATATATGTATAACGCTGTTCTTTACACATGTATAATTACACGTAGTCCCTCCACCATATGTACTCGTATATGTATAAAGCTGTTCTTTACACATGTATAATTACACGCAGTCCCTCCGGCATATGTACTCGTATATGTATAAAGCTCTACTTAACACATGTATAATTACACGCAGTCCCTCCACCATATGTACTCGTATATGTAAAAAGCTGTTCTTTACACATGTATAATTACACGCAGTCCCTCCACCATATGTACTCGTATATGTATAAAGCTCTACTTTACACATGTATAATTACACGCAGTCCCTCCACCATATGTACTCGTATATGTATAAAGCTGTTCTTTACACATGTATAATTACACGCAGTCCCTCCACCATATGTACTCGTGTATGTATAAAGCTCTACTTTACAAATGTATAATTACACGCAGTCCCTCCACCATATGTACTCATATATGTATAACGCTGCTCTTTACACATTTATAATTACACGCAGTCCCTCCACCATATGTACTCGTATATGTATAAAGCTGTTCTTTACACATGTATATTTACACACAGTCCCTCCACCATATGTACTCGTATATGCATAAAGCTCTACTTTACACATGTATAATTACACGCAGTCCCTCCACCATATGTACTCGTATATATATAAAGCTCTACTTTACACATGTATAATTACACGCAGTCCCTCCACCATATGTAGTCGCATATGTATAAAGCTCTACACATGTATAATTACACGCAGTCCCTCCACCATATGTACTTGTATATGTATAAAGCTGTTCTTTACACATGTATAATTACACGCAGTCCCTCCACCATATGTACTCGTATATGTATAAAGCTGTTCTTTACAGATGTATAATTACACGCAGTCCTTCCACCATATGTACTCATATATGTATAAAGCTCTACTTTACACATGTATAATTACACGCAGTCTCTCCACCATATGTACTCGTATATGTATAAAGCTGTTCTTTACACATGTATAATTACACGCAGTCCCTCCACCATATGTACTCGTATATGTATAAAGCTCTACTTTACACATGTATAATTACACGCAGTCCCTCCACCATATGTACTCGTATATGTATAAAGCTGTTCTTTACACATGTATAAATACACGCAGTCCCTCCACCATATGTACTCGTATATGTATAAAGCAGTACTTTACACATGTATAATTACACGCAGTCCCTCCACCATATGTACTCGCATATGTATAAAGCTCTACTTTACTCATGTATAATTACACGCAGTCCCTCCACCATATGTACTCGTATATGTATAAAGCTGTTCTTTACACATGTATAATTACACGCAGTCCCTCCACCATATGTACTCGTATATGTATAAAGCTGTACTTTACACATGTATAATTACACGCAGTCCCTCCACCATATATACTCGTATATGTATAAAGCTGTTCTTTACACATGTATAATTACACGCAGTCCCTCCACCATATGTACTCGTATATGTATAAAGCTGTTCTTTACACATGTATAATTACACGCAGTTCCTCCGGCATATGTACTCGTATATGTATAAAGCTCTACTTAACACATGTATAATTACACGCAGTCCCTCCACCATATGTACTCGTATATGTAAATAGCTGTTCTTTACACATGTATCATTACACGCAGTCCCTCCACCATATGTACTCGTATATGTATAAAGCTCTACTTTACACATGTATAATTACACGCAGTCCCTCCACCATATGTACTCGTATATGTATAAAGCTGATCTTTACACATGTATAATTACACGCAGTCCCTCCACCATATGTACTCGTATATGTATAAAGCTCTACTTTACAAATGTATAATTACACGCAGTCCCTCCACCATATGTACTCATATATGTATAACGCTGTTCTTTACACATGTATAATTACACGCAGTCCCTCCACCATATGTACTCGTATATGTATAAAGCTGTTCTTTACAGATGTATATTTACACACAGTCCCTCCACCATATGTACTCGTATATGTATAAAGCTGTTCTTTACAGATGTATATTTACACACAGTCCCTCCACCATATGTACTCGTATATGTATAAAGCTCTACTTTACACATGTATAATTACACGCAGTCCCTGCACAAAATGTACTCGTATATATATAAAGCTCTACTTTACACATGTATAATTACACGCAGTCCCTCCAACATATGTACTCGCATATGTATAAAGCTCTACACATGTATAATTACACGCAGTCCCTCCACCATATGTACTCGTATATGTATAAAGCTGTTCTTTACACATGTATAATTACACGCAGTCCCTCCACCATATTTACTCGTATATGTCTAAAACTGTTCTTTACAGATGTATAATTACACGCAGTCCCTCCACCATATGTACTCGCATATGTATAAAGCTCTACTTTACACATGTATAATTACACGCAGTCCCTCCACCATATGTACTCGTATATGTATAAAGCTGTTCTTTACACATGTATAATTACACGCAGTCCCTCCACCATATGTACTCGTATATGTATAAAGCTGTTCTTTACAGATATATAATTACACGCAGTCCCTCCACCATATGTACTCGTATATGTATAAAGCTCTACTTTACACATGTATAATTACACGCAGTCCCTCCACCATATGTACTCGCATATGTATAAAGCTGTTCTTTACACATGTATAATTACACGCAGTCCCTCCACCATATGTACTCGTATATGTATAAAGCTCTACTTTACACATGTATAATTACAGGCAGTCCCTCCACCATATGTACTCGTATATGTATAAACCTGTTCTTTACACATGTATAATTACACGCAGTCCCTCCACCATATGTACTCGTATATGTATAAAGCTGTACTTTACATATGTATAATTACACGCAGTTCCTCCACCATATGTACTCGTATATGTATAAAGCTCTACTTTACACATGTATAATTACAGGCAGTCCCTCCACCATATGTACTCGTAGATGTATAAAGCTGTTCTTTACACATGTATAATTACACGCAGTCCCTCCACCATATGTACTCGTATATGTATAAAGCTGTACTTTACACATGTATAATTAAACGCAGTCCCTCCACCATATGTACTCGTATATGTATAAAGCTGTTCTTTACACATGTATAATTACACGCAGTCCCTCCACCATATGTACTCGTATATGTATAAAGCTGTTCTTTACACATGTATAATTACACGCAGTCCCTCCGGCATATGTACTCGTATATGTATAAAGCTCTACTTAACACATGTATAATTACACGCAGTCCCTCCACCATATGTACTCGTATATGTAAAAAGCTGTTCTTTACACATGTATCATTACACGCAGTCCCTCCACCATATGTACTCGTATATGTATAAAGCTCTACTTTACACATGTATAATTACACGCAGTCCCTCCACCATATGTACTCGTATATGTATAAAGCTGTTCTTTACACATGTATAATTACACGCAGTCCCTCCACCATATGTACTCGTATATGTATAAAGCTCTACTTTACAAATGTATAATTACACTCAGTCCCTCCACCATATGTACTCATATATGTATAACGCTGTTCTTTACACATGTATAATTACACGCAGTCCCTCCACCATATGTACTCGTATATGTATAAAGCTGTTCTTTACAGATGTATATTTACACACAGTCCCTACACCATATGTACTCGTATATGTATAAAGCTGTTCTTTACAGATGTATATTTACACACAGTCCCTCCACCATATGTACTCGTATATGTATAAAGCTCTACTTTACACATGTATAATTACACACAGTCCCTGCACAAAATGTACTCGTATATATATAAAGCTCTACTTTACACATGTATAATTACACGCAGTCCCTCCAACATATGTACTCGCATATGTATAAATCTATACACATGTATAATTACACGCAGTCCCTCCACCATATGTACTCGTATATGTATAAAGCTGTTCTTTACACATGTATAATTACACGCAGTCCCTCCACCATATTTACTCGTATATGTCTAAAGCTGTTCTTTACAGATGTATAATTACACGCAGTCCCTCCACCATATGTACTCGCATATGTATAAAGCTCTACTTTACACATGTATAATTACACGCAGTCCCTCCACCATATGTACTCGTATATGTATAAAGCTGTTCTTTACACATGTATAATTACACGCAGTCCCTCCACCATATGTACTCGTATATGTATAAAGCTGTTCTTTACAGATCTATAATTACACGCAGTCCCTCCACCATATGTACTCGTATATGTATAAAGCTCTACTTTACACATGTATAATTACACGCAGTCCCTCCACCATATGTACTCGCATATGTATAAAGCTGTTCTTTACACATGTATAATTACACGCAGTCCCTCCACCATATGTACTCGTATATGTATAAAGCTCTACTTTACACATGTATAATTACAGGCAGTCCCTCCACCATATGTACTCGTATATGTATAAAGCTGTTCTTTACACATGTATAATTACACGCAGTCCCTCCACCATATGTACTCGTATATGTATAAAGCTGTACTTTACACATGTATAATTACACGCAGTCCCTCCACCATATGTACTCGTATATGTATAAAGCTGTTCTTTACAGATATATAATTACACGCAGTCCCTCCACCATATGTACTCGTATATGTATAAAGCTGTTCTTTACACATGTATAATTACACGCAGTCCCTCCGGCATATGTACTCGTATATGTATAAAGCTCTACTTAACACATGTATAATTACACGCAGTCCCTCCAACATATGTACTCGTATATGTAAAAAGCTGTTCTTTACACATGTATAATTACACGCAGTCCCTCCACCATATGTACTCGTATATGTATAAAGCTCTACTTTACACATGTATAATTACACGCAGTCCCTCCACCATATGTACTCGTATATGTATAAAGCTGTTCTTTACACATGTATAATTACACGCAGTCCCTCCACCATATGTACTCGTATGTGTATAAAGCTCTACTTTACAAATGTATAATTACACGCAGTCCCTCCACCATATGTACTCATATATGTATAACGCTGTTCTTTACACATGTATAATTACACGCAGTCCCTCCACCATATGTACTCGTATATGTATAAAGCTGTTCTTTACACATGTATATTTACACACAGTCCCTCCACCATATGTACTCGTATATGTATAAAGCTCTACTTTACACATGTATAATTACACGCAGTCCCTCCACCATATGTACTCGCATATGTATAAAGCTCTACTTTACACTTGTATAATTACACGCAGTCCCTCCACCATATGTACTCGCATATGTATAAAGCTCTACACATGTATAATTACACGCAGTCCCTCCACCATATGTACTTGTATATGTATAAAACTGTTCTTTACACATGTATAATTACACGCAGTCCCTCCACCATATGTACTCGTATATGTATAAAGCTGTTCTTTACACATGTATAATTACACGCAGTCCCTCCACCATATGTACTCGTATATGTATAAAACTCTACTTTACAAATGTATAATTACACGCAGTCCCTCCACCATATGTACTCATATATCTATAACGCTGTTCTTTACACATGTATAATTACACGTAGTCCCTCCACCATATGTACTCGTATATGTATAAAGCTGTTCTTTACACATGTATAATTACACGCAGTCCCTCCACCATATGTACTCGTATATGTAAAAAGCTGTTCTTTACACATGTATAATTACACGCAGTCCCTCCACCATATGTACTCGTATATGTATAAAGCTCTACTTTACACATGTATAATTACACGCAGTCCCTCCACCATATGTACTCGTATATGTATAAAGCTGTTCTTTACACATGTATAATTACACGCAGTCCCTCCACCATATGTACTCGTATATGTATAAAGCTCTACTTTACAAATGTATAATTACACGCAGTCCCTCCACCATATGTACTCATATATGTATAACGCTGCTCTTTACACATTTATAATTACACGCAGTCCCTCCACCATATGTACTCGTATATGTATAAAGCTGTTCTTTACACATGTATATTTACACACAGTCCCTCCACCATATGTACTCGTATATGTATAAAGCTCTACTTTACACATGTATAATTACACGCAGTACCTCCACCATATGTACTCGTATATATATAAAGCTCTACTTTACACATGTATAATTACACGCAGTCCCTCCACCATATGTAGTCGCATATGTATAAAGCTCTACACATGTATAATTACACGCAGTCCCTCCACCATATGTACTTGTATATGTATAAAGCTGTTCTTTACACATGTATAATTACACGCAGTCCCTCCACCATATGTACTCGTATATGTATAAAGCTGTTCTTTACAGATGTATAATTACACGCAGTCCTTCCACCATATGTACTCATATATGTATAAAGCTCTACTTTACACATGTATAATTACACGCAGTGTCTCCACCATATGTACTCGTATATGTATAAAGCTGTTCTTTACACATGTATAATTACACGCAGTCCCTCCACCATATGTACTCGTATATGTATAAAGCTCTACTTTACACATGTATAATTACACGCAGTCCCTCCACCATATGTACTCGTATATGTATAAAGCTGTTCTTTACACATGTATAAATACACGCAGTCCCTCCACCATATGTACTCGTATATGTATAAAGCTGTACTTTACACATGTATAATTACACGCAGTCCCTCCACCATATGTACTCGCATATGTATAAAGCTCTACTTTACTCATGTATAATTACACGCAGTCCCTCCACCATATGTACTCGTATATGTATAAAGCTGTTCTTTACACATGTATAATTACACGCAGTCCCTCCACCATATGTACTCGTATATGTATAAAGCTGTTCTTTACAGATATATAATTACACGCAGTCCCTCCACCATATGTACTCGTATATGTATAAAGCTCTACTTTACACATGTATAATTACACGCAGTCCCTCCACCATATGTACTCGCATATGTAGAAAGCTGTTCTTTACACATGTATAATTACACGCAGTCCCTCCACCATATGTACTCGTATATGTATAAAGCTCTACTTTACACATGTATAATTACAGGCAGTCCCTCCACCATATGTACTCGTATATGTATAAAGCTGTTCTTTACACATGTATAATTACACGCAGTCCCTCCACCATATGTACTCGTATATGTATAAAGCTGTACTTTACACATGTATAATTACACGCAGTCCCTCCACCATATGTACTCGTATATGTATAAAGCTGTTCTTTACACATGTATAATTACACGCAGTCCCTCCGGCATATGTACTCGTATATGTATAAAGCTCTACTTAACACATGTATAATTACACGCAGTCCCTCCACCATATGTACTCGTATATGTAAAAAGCTGTTCTTTACACATGTATCATTACACGCAGTCCCTCCACCATATGTACTCGTATATGTATAAAGCTCTACTTTACACATGTATAATTACACGCAGTCCCTCCACCATATGTACTCGTATATGTATAAAGCTGTTCTTTACACATGTATAATTACACGCAGTCCCTCCACCATATGTACTCGTATATGTATAAAGCTCTACTTTACAAATGTATAATTACACGCAGTCCCTCCACCATATGTACTCATATATGTATAACGCTGTTCTTTACACATGTATAATTACACGCAGTCCCTCCACCATATGTACTCGTACATGTATAAAGCTGTTCTTTACAGATGTATATTTACACACAGTCCCTCCACCATATGTACTCGTATATGTATAAAGCTGTTCTTTACAGATGTATATTTACACACAGTCCCTCCACCATATGTACTCGTATATGTATAAAGCTCTACTTTACACATGTATAATTACACGCAGTCCCTGCACAAAATGTACTCGTATATATATAAAGCTCTACTTTACACATGTATAATTACACGCAGTCCCTCCAACATATGTACTCGCATATGTATAAAGCTCTACACATGTATAATTACACGCAGTCCCTCCACCATATGTACTCGTATATGTATAAAGCTGTTCTTTACACATGTATAATTACACGCAGTCCCTCCACCATATTTACTCGTATATGTCTAAAGCTGTTCTTTACAGATGTATAATTACACGCAGTCCCTCCACCATATGTACTCGCATATGTATAAAGCTCTACTTTACACATGTATAATTACACGCAGTCCCTCCACCATATGTACTCGTATATGTATAAAGCTCTACTTTACACATGTATAATTACACGCAGTCCCTCCACCATATGTACTCGTATATGTATAAAGCTGTTCTTTACAGATATATAATTACACGCAGTCCCTCCACCATATGTACTCGTATATGTATAAAGCTCTACTTTACACATGTATAATTACACGCAGTCCCTCCACCATATGTACTCGCATATGTATAAAGCTGTTCTTTACACATGTATAATTACACGCAGTCCCTCCACCATATGTACTCGTATATGTATAAAGCTCTACTTTACACATGTATAATTACAGGCAGTCCCTCCACCATATGTACTCGTATATGTATAAACCTGTTCTTTACACATGTATAATTACACGCAGTCCCTCCACCATATGTACTCGTATATGTATAAAGCTGTACTTTACACATGTATAATTACACGCAGTCCCTCCACCATATGTACTCGTATATGTATAAAGCTCTACTTTACACATGTATAATTACAGGCAGTCCCTCCACCATATGTACTCGTATATGTATAAAGCTGTTCTTTACACATGTATAATTACACGCAGTCCCTCCACCATATGTACTCGTATATATATAAAGCTGTACTTTACACATGTATAATTAAACGCAGTCCCTCCACCATATGTACTCGTATATGTATAAAGCTGTTCTTTACACATGTATAATTACACGCAGTCCCTCCACCATATGTACTCGTATATGTATAAAGCTGTTCTTTACACATGTATAATTACACGCAGTCCCTCCACCATATGTACTCGTATATGTATAAAGCTGTTCTTTACACATGTATAATTACACGCAGTCCCTCCACCATATGTACTCGTATATGTATAAAGCTCTACTTTACACATGTATAATTACACGCAGTCCCTCCACCATATGTACTCGTATATGTATAAAGCTCTACTTTACACATGTATAATTACACGCAGTCCCTCCACCATATGTACTCGTATATGTATAAAGCTGTTCTTTACACATGTATAATTACACGCAGTCCCTCCACCATATGTACTCGTATATGTATAAAGCTCTACTTTACAAATGTATAATTACACGCAGTCCCTCCACCATATGTACTCATATATGTATAACGCTGTTCTTTACACATGTATAATTACACGCAGTCCCTCCACCATATGTATTCGTATATGTATAAAGCTGTTCTTTACAGATGTATAATTACACACAGTCCCTCCACCATATGTACTCGTATATGTATAAAGCTGTTCTTTACAGATGTATATTTACACACAGTCCCTCCACCATATGTACTCGTATATGTATAAAGCTCTACTTTACACATGTATAATTACACGCAGTCCCTGCACAAAATGTACTCGTATATATATAAAGCTCTACTTTACACATGTATAATTACACGCAGTCCCTCCACCATATGTACTCGCATATGTATAAAGCTCTACACATGTATAATTACACGCAGTCCCTCCACCATATGTACTCGTATATGTATAAAGCTGTTCTTTACACATGTATAATTACACGCAGTCCCTCCACCATATTTACTCGTATATGTCTAAAGCTGTTCTTTACAGATGTATAATTACACGCAGTCCCTCCACCATATGTACTCGCATATGTATAAAGCTCTACTTTACACATGTATAATTACACGCAGTCCCTCCACCATATGTACTCGTATATGTATAAAGCTGTTCTTTACACATGTATAATTACACGCAGTCCCTCCACCATATGTACTCGTATATGTATAAAGCTGTTCTTTACAGATATATAATTACACGCAGTCCCTCCACCATATGTACTCGTATATGTATAAAGCTCTACTTTACACATGTATAATTACACGCAGTCCCTCCACCATATGTACTAGCATATGTATAAAGCTGTTCTTTACACATGTATAATTACAGGCAGTCCCTCCACCATATGTACTCGTATATGTATAAAGCTCTACTTTACACATGTATAATTACAGGCAGTCCCTCCACCATATGTACTCGTATATGTATAAAGCTGTTCTTTACACATGTATAATTACACGCAGTCCCTCCACCATATGTACTCGTAAATGTATAAAGCTGTACTTTACACATGTATAATTACACGCAGTCCCTCCACCATATGTACTCGTATATGTATAAAGCTGTTCTTTACACATGTATAATTACACGCAGTCCCTCCACCATATGTACTCGTATATGTATAAAGCTGTTCTTTACACATGTATAATTACACGCAGTCCCTCCGGCATATGTACTCGTATATGTATAAAGCTCTACTTAACACATGTATAATTACACGCAGTGCCTCCACCATATGTACTCGTATATGTAAAAAGCTGTTCTTTACACATGTATCATTACACGCAGTCCCTCCACCATATGTACTCGTATATGTATAAAGCTCTACTTTACACATGTATAATTACACGCAGTCCCTCCACCATATGTACTCGTATATGTATAAAGCTGTTCTTTACACATGTATAATTACACGCAGTCCCTCCACCATATGTACTCGTATATGTATAAAGCTCTACTTTACAAATGTATAATTACACGCAGTCCCTCCACCATATGTACTCATATATGTATAACGCTGTTCTTTACACATGTATAATTACACGCAGTCCCTCCACCATATGTACTCGTATATGTATAAAGCTGTTCTTTACAGATGTATATTTACACACAGTCCCTCCACCATATGTACTCGTATATGTATAAAGCTGTTCTTTACAGATGTATATTTACACACAGTCCCTCCACCATATGTACTCGTATATGTATAAAGCTCTACTTTACACATGTATAATTACACGCAGTCCCTGCACAAAATGTACTCGTATATATATAAAGCTCTACTTTACACATGTAGAATAACACGCAGTCCCTCCAACATATGTACTCGCATATGTATAAAGCTCTACACATGTATAATTACACGCAGTCCCTCCACCATATGTACTCGTATATGTATAAAGCTGTTCTTTACACATGTATAATTACACGCAGTCCCTCCACCATATTTACTCGTATATGTCTAAAGCTGTTCTTTACAGATGTATAATTACACGCAGTCCTTCCACCATATGTACTCGTATATGTATAAAGCTCTACTTTACACATGTATAATTACACGCAGTCCCTCCACCATATGTACTCGCATATGTATAAAGCTGTTCTTTACACATCTATAATTACACGCAGTCCCTCCACCATATGTACTCGTATATGTATAAAGGTCTACTTTACACATGTATAATTACACGCAGTCCCTCCACCATATGTACTCGTATATGTATAAAGCTGTTCTTTACACATGTATAAATACACGCAGTCCCTCCACCATATGTACTCGTATATGTATAAAGCTGTACTTTACACATGTATAATTACACGCAGTCCCTCCACCATATGTACTCGTATATGTATAAAGCTGTTCTTTACACATGTATAATTACACGCAGTCCCTCCACCATATGTACTCGTATATGTTTAAAGCTGTTCTTTACACATGTATAATTACACGCAGTCCCTCCACCATATGTACTCGTATATGTATAAAGCTCTACTTAACACATGTATAATTACACGCAGTCCCTCCACCATATGTACTCGTATATGTATAAAGCTGTTCTTTACACATGTATAATTATACGCAGTCCCTCCACCATATGTACTCGCATATGTATCAAGCTCTACTTTACACATGTATAATTACACGCAGTCCCTCCACCATATGTACTCGTATATGTATAAAGCTGTTCTTTACACATGTATAATTACACGCAGTCCCTCCACCATATGTACTCGTATATGTGTAAAGCTCTACTTTACAAATGTATAATTACACGCAGTCCCTCCACCATATGTACTCATATATGTATAACGCTGTTCTTTACACATGTATAATTACACGTAGTCCATCCACCATATGTACTCGTATATGTATAACGCTGTTCTTTACACATGTATAATTACACGCAGTCCCTCCGGCATATGTACTCGTATATGTATAAAGCTCTACTTAACACATGTATAATTACACGCAGTCCCTCCACCATATGTACTCGTATATGTAAAAAGGTGTTCTTTACGCATGTATAATTACACGCAGTCCCTCCACCATATGTACTCGTATATGTATGAAGCTCTACTTTAAACATGTATAATTACACGCAATCCCTCCACCATATGTACTACTATATGTATAAAGCTGTTCTTTACACATGTATAATTACACGCAGTCCCTCCACCATATGTACTCGTATATGTATAAAGCTCTACTTTACAAATGTATAATTACACGCAGTCACTCCACCATATGTACTCATATATGTATAACGCTGTTCTTTACACATGTATTATTACACGCAGTCCCTTCACCATATGTACTCGTATATGTATAAAGCTCTACTTTACACATGTATATTTACACACAGTCCCTCCACCATATGTACTCGTATATGTATAAAGTTCTACTTTACACATGTATAATTACACGCAGTCCCTCCACCATATGTACTCGTATATATATAAAGCTCTACTTTACACATGTATAGTTACACGCAGTCCCTGCACCATATGTACTCGCATATGTATAAAGCTCTACACATGTATAATTACACGCAGTCCCTCCACCATATGTACTCGTACATGTATAAAGCTGTTCTTTACACATGTATAATTACACGCAGTCCCTCCACCATATGTACTCGTATATGTATAAAGCTGTTCTTTACAGATGTATAATTACACGCAGTCCTTCCACCATATGTACTCGTATATGTATAAAGCTCTACTTTACACATGTATAATTACACGCAGTCCCTCCACCATATTTACTCGCATATGTATAAAGCTGTTCTTTACACATGTATAATTACACGCAGTCCCTCCACCATATGTACTCGTATATGTAAAAAGCTCTACTGTACACATGTATAATTACAGGCAGTCCCTCCACCATATGTACTCGTATATGTATAAAGCTGTTCTTTACACATGTATAAATACACGCAGTCCCTCCACCATATGTACTCGTATATGTATAAAGCTGTACTTTACACATGTATAATTACACGCATTCCCTCCACCATATGTACTCGTATATGTATAAAGCTCTACTTAACACATGTATAATTACACGCAGTCCCTCCACCATATGTACTCGTATATGTATAAAGCTGTTCTTTACACATGTATAATTACACGCAGTCCCTCCACCATATGTACTCGCATATGTATAAAGCTCTACTTTACACATGTATAATTACACGCAGTCCCTCCACCATATGTACTCGTATATGTATAAAGCTGTTCTTTACACATGTATAATTACACGCAGTCCCTCCACTATATGTACTCGTATATGTATAAAACTCTACTTTTCAAATGTATAATTACACGCAGTCCCTCCACCATATGTACTCATAGATGTATAACGCTGTTCTTTACACATGTATAAATACACGCAGTCCCTCCACCATATGTACTCGTATATGTATAAAGCTGTTCTTTACACATGTATATTTACACACAGTCCCTCCACCATATGTACTCGTATATGTATAAAGCTCTACTTTACACATGTATAATTACACGCAGTCCCTCCACCATATGTACTCGTATATATATAAAGCTCTACTTTACACATGTATAATTACACGCAGTCCCTCCGCGATATGTACTCGCATATGTATAAAGCTGTTCTTTACACATGTATAATTACACGCAGTCCCTCCACCATATGTACTCGTATATGTATAAAGCTGTTCTTTACACATGTATAATTACACGCAGTCCCTCCACCATATGTACTCGTATATGTATAACGCTCTGCTTCACATATGTATAAGTACACGCAGTCCCTCCACCACATGTATAATTACACGCAGTCCACTCCACCATATGTACTCGTGTAAAACACCACATATTTATTATGACAGATCTTATTAGCCAAACAAGAGACGATTGATTGATTCTTCCTGATAACTGGGTTCACATAAGTTAATCAAAACGTTTTACGTCACATGACATCAGTTCTAATCGTTCTATGAATGTCATTAAGATGCTTACTGCGGCATCTCCCGTGTAGTAATCCAAATGCGGACCAAAAAGACCGGCTGGACCATAGTTTATAACCTGTTGATAAAAGATACCATATAACAGTCATAACTATTATTTTTCTTTGAAAAGACAAATTTCATTTTCTAAGTTAATGTTAGTTTAGAAGCGGTCGCTATAAACAGGAAACCTCTCAGTAGAGTAGAGAAAGCTGTAATGTTCAAAACGTTTCATTGTACTAACTTAAACACATACCTTATATTCGTCCATATTTGCACGAGTCATATTCAAATTCATCAGTGCCATTAATTTGTTATTGAGCCGTGATGCAATAATGCTGTTTTCTTCTAAGTATTTCCTGTAACCCACAAATCAATATCACTTTAAATATACATGATACGGAAGAGCCCACTCGGTGTATAATGAATTCATACTTAAGAAAAAGACATCTGAATTAGCTTTATGACAAAAGACATGCAGGACAAAGAAGGATAAACACATTAAAAGACATCACGAAATATTTGATAGTGACGCATGTGCGGTACCGACATATGACGGTGAATTGAAATAACAATCGTCTCTCAGAATGTTGTCTGGTTTGCCAAGTTAAGTCGTATACACTGATCATGACTGTCAAGCATTGTTTGGTGGAGTATGGAAGGATATGCTTATTTATCAATAACGACATTATTCCATCCCTGTTTTTCAATAGATCAATATTTGTCATTTATTCTTTTGGGGTTTTTATTTTTGTTTTGTAAAATGCACAAGCATACCTGATATATCTGTACCGTGTATTTGATTTAACATTCGACAGGTATTGGATTATTTCATGAATGTTTACCGAGGTCCCCTATTATTATTCCAACAGATACATGTCAAAAGTTCCTTAACAATGTAGTCACACCTGCATCCCTTGCAATGAGCCGTACATCAAATGTTTCTCGAAGAGAGTGCTACTCAAGTGTTAAAACAACTTTTGTGATGTTACTGAGTAAACAACGAAGGAGTACCGTATGGTTAACCGCATCTCGATGTCCATGGAATCAAAAAACAATATCGCGTACAATTTCATATTTAGACAAATGCGAACCCCAATTTAACTGAGGTTAGTCCAGGTACCCCGAAGGAGAAGGCGTCGACTGCTTGTATGCAACACTCGTCGCAAAAAAAGTCCTGCAACTACTATTCAAGTTAAGGAAGTAAATATATATAAATATAAATCTGTCTGTGTGTGCGTATGTGTAGGAGATAAGGACACTAAATCAAACCATTTACGATACCATTCACGGTATGAAAATGGGGGTTTGAAATTAATGCATGTGAACAAATTTTTGTACAGTAAAAAAAAAAAAACACTCATTATGACTAGTTATGAGGTAAATATTCTCTACACAGTGTTAGTTATCTTTTTGCAACATTTTTGTTTTTATTTTGTCATTATTGTGGGGCATTTATGACGACTGACGAAACTGGAAATAACTTCTTCCGCACACCTAGTCACGCTTCAGATTCCAGGTCCATAAATAGTAATTGCTATAAATTGTTATGTTATTGCCATAGTTACATAAATTTTTATCGCTATAAATTGTTATAAATTTCATAGTTACATAAATGTTTATCGCTATAAATTATTATGAATGCCATAGTTACCTAAACTGAGTCACTTGCCTATTAAATTTAGAATTTTCTGATACCTACCTTATAACTACCTGATACCTACGTGACACCTACCTGATACATACCTGATATCTACCTGATACCTACCTGATACCTAGCAGACACCTACCTGACACCTACATGATATCTGCCTGATACCTACCTGACACCTACCTGATACCTGTACCTACCTGATACCTACCTGACACCTACATGATACCGACCTGATACCTACTTGATACATGTATCTACTTGATACCTACCTGGCATCTACCTGATAGCTACCTGACACCTACCTGATACCTACCCGATAGCTACCTGACACCTACCTGATACCTACCTGACACATGCCTGATATCTACCTGATACCTACCTGACACCTATCTGACACCTACCTGATACCTACCTGCACCTACCTGAAACCTACCTGATACCTACCTGACACATGCCTGATATATACCTGATACCTACCTGACACCTATCTGACACCTACCTGTACCTACCTGAAACCTACCCGATACCTACCTGATACATGTACCTACCTGATACCTAATAGATACCTACCTGATAGCTGACACCTACCTGATAGCTACCTGACACCTACCTGATACCTACCTGATATCTACCTGATAGCTACCTGACACCTACCTGATACCTACCCGATACCTACCTGATACATGTACCTACCTGATACCTACTTGATACCTGCCTGATAGGTACCTGATACCTACCTGACACCTACCTGATACCTACCTGACACCTTCCTGATACCTACCTGATGCCTACCTGACACCTTCCTGATACCTACCTGATACCTACCTGACACCTACATGATACCTACCTGATATCTGCCTGATACCTATCTGACACCTACCTGATACCCACCTGATAACTACCTGACACCTACCTGATACTTACCCGATACCTACCTGATACATGTACCATACCTGCTACCTACTTGATACCTACCTGATACCTACCTGATACATGTACCTACCTGATACCTACCTGACACCTACCTGATAACGAACTGACACCTACCTTACACCTAACCGATACTTACCTGATAGCTACCTGACACCTATCTGATACCTACCTGACACCTTCCTGATACCTACCTGACACCTACCTGATACCTATCCGATACCTACCTGATACATGTACCTACCTGACACCTACCTGACATCTACCTGAAACCTACCTGACACTTACCTGAAAGTTACCTGATACCTACCTGATACATGTACCTACCTGATACATACATGATATCTACCTGACACCTACCTGATATCTACCTGATACTTACACGATACCTACCTGACACCTACCTGATACCGACCTGATACCTACCTGATAGCTACCTGACACCTACCTGACATCTACCTGATACCTACCGAACACCTACTTGATACTTATCTGATACCTACCTGATACATGTACCTACCAGATACCTACCTGATAGCTACTTGACACCTACCTGATACCTACCTGACACCCACCTGACACCTACCTGACACCTATCTGACACCTACCTGATACCTACGTGATATCTACCTGATATATGCCTGATACGTACCTGACACTAACACGAGTGCTACTATTGTCGGCTACATTTCTTCGAGAAACCTTTGATCTTATCATCTGCATGAACAAATAAGAGGTCAGAATTAAGATATTTAAGTACATTTGAACCATTTGTATCATTATCATTTTACCATAAATTTATTCTGTTGTTGATAGTAATCAGCTGACAGTTATCATTCAAAAGTATTGTAATTTAGTTACCTGTATTACTCAAGGGGGAGGGAAAAACACCAAGGAGACGTACAATTAAACTTGGTAACGTATTCTAATGCACTTTGTTTGTAACACGCGATCTCATTGGCTGTCGGATTTAAAAACTGCAAGGGTATTCACGATACCCCTGCAGTTTTTGATATGATATCAGGATACCCTGCAGTTTCTGATTTGTGACGTCACTATACCCTACAGTTTTTGATAAGACTCTGATTAGCGAATTGGCTTAGAAAACCATAACTCTGTGCTCCTAGTTGTACTTATTTTGTCAAATGCCTCGCAGTGAAACTCAACTATTCGCCGATACCCTGTCAATTTTTGTAAAACACTCGCATGGTAACCCCTAAATAAGATAGTTCTAGTTTTACATCATATGATAGCCACTCTTATTCTGTACGAATAGACCAGTGGCAGATTTAGAGGGGGCGCCCCCCCCCCTTTTTGGTCACATAATTACTAGTAAAGATCCAGATTTTACACCAAAATGGCTGAGTAGTTTGGCTAATACACATGTGGCGCCCCTTTTTTTTCGGAACTTCTGGATCCGCCACTGACAACTGAGATGAGCAAAGACGAAATTGAAGGCATCATTTATCCATGACATCCAGTTTTATTAAAAAGCCTTTTTAGAAGCCTAAATACTGCAGGTCATTACCTCTTCAGTCACTTCCTTTTTCATAGCTTTGATTTCTGAATTGTAAACAACATCATGGAGGGTAAATATGAGTGGTGACAGGTTGACCATCTCCACCTTTATCCGCCGAAGTAAGTAGAAGGGGTTCCTATGGACAGCATAGTAACACCGAATAACTTTAAAGTCTTCACCCGTCAAATTCTAGGATAAATGATATTTGTATTGAATATTGAATGTGATCAATTACAAATGTATTGTGATTCATCATAATTTCATAATTATATTTCCTTTATATATATATTTGGGGGGGGGGGGTTACGTGGAATAATTCTTACTTTAAAACCAACTACCTATTAATGTACTATGCTCCGAATATTAAAGTGCTCTTCTTGGATTGTGAACACAACTCTCATCTATCATATATTATGAAAAACTGTCAAAACGTTAAATACAAGTGCTATGTGCGTATTGCTTTCAAAACCATGTATCAAATTGAATTGCATGGTCCCCGGTAATATGAAATTCGAAAGTAACTAACGCAGTGCCATCGTGGCACCATGGCACATATCAAAAGACCGGAAACATATGCTGTGCAGAGAAACATCTTACTTTGTATCTTTACATCTTTCATATATCAAGTCAGCGTGGCGTAGTGGTATCGCGTCGGACTCCTGATCGGGAGGCCGGGGTTCGAGTCCCGCTCTGGTCATGCCGGTGTCATGTCTTTCGGATGAGACAGTAAAAACCGAGGCCCCGTGTCGTGGTATGCATGACACGTTAAAAGATCCCTCACTGCTTCGGGTGGGTCCGTTGCAAAGGTCAAAATTTGTATGCCCCGCATCAGGCAGATGCCGTCACCATATACGTGAAATATTCGTGGTGTGACGTTAATTGTTGCAAGAATTCATTTTTTATCTTTTATTAAAATTTCTGGGCAGCGTTTTATTTCATATCTGATATTCCTGTATGTTGGCAAAGTTTCATGTTTTGCATTAATTGTCACTAAGTTTGATTGTACGTTCATTTGGTGAGTTCTGTCCTATAGCTAAGTCAAATGCCCTCCCATTTCTTATTTTCAGTTTGATAATACTTGTTGGTGGCGTATTATTTTGCATCAGAACGTGTTAGTGGCGTATTATTTTATATCTTATGCACCAGAACGTGTTGGTGGCGTCTTACAATTGAGCCCCGAAGGGTCGAATGGGGAGGGTATGGGAGGGGTCCGCCCCTCCCATAGGTAGGGGTTCGGGGGCCTCCCCCGAGAAAATTTTGCACTTTATATCTAATTTTGGAACGTGTTTGTAGCATATGTTTTATAACTGATATTGGAACGTGTTGACGGCGTATTTTTTAGTGGCAGACACAGACGCTAAAGAATTGGTTTTTTTTGCAAAAAATACGTTATCTATACATGTGTATTGGAATGATGTATTTATAGTTATTGCAGTGAATGTCTTACCAGAGAGAGGGGTTGTCTTTCTCCCCAGCAGGTAGCCACTGCTTCACTCCGTTATATTGATGTTATAGCAGTGAATGTCTACCAGAGAGAGGGGTTGTCTTTCTCCCCAGCAGATAACCACTGCTCCACTCCGTAATATTGATGTTATAGCAGTGAATGTCTTACCAGAGAGAAGGGTTGTCTTTCTCCCCAGCAGATGGCCACTGCTCCACTCCGTTATATTGATGTTATAGCAGTGAATGTCTTACCAGAGATAGGGGTTGTCTTTCTCCCCAGCAGATAACCACTGCTCCACTCCGTAATATTGATGTTATAGCAGAAATTGTCTTATCAGAGAGGGTGGTTGTCTTTCTCCCCAGCAGATAACCACTGGTCCACTCCGTAATATTGATGTGATAGCAGTGAATGTCTTACCAGAGAGAGGGGTTGTCTTTCTCCCCAGCAGATAACCACTGCTCCACTCCGTAATATTGATGTTATAGATCTTCTGAGAGATGATGATACTGTCCATTAGTCCTATTTTGTCCTCATGCGAGGGGAGTTTTGAACGGTATTGCAATATTTTAGACCCAATCTAATTAAAATACAGATCTTGTTCTCCACGAGAGAACAAGATCTGAATTTTAATTAGATTGTTTCAGACCGTAGATCATCTAAACGATATATGCAATATAAAACATATACAAGACTTAGGGGTTACCATGTTAGTATTTTACACAATTTGACAGGGTATCCGTGTTAAATTCCTGTCAAATTGTGTTAAACACTAAGGTGGTAACGCTATTCTAATGCATTTGACAAAAATAACTACAACTAGAGGCAAAGAGTTATGGTTTTTATAAGTGAAGTCGCTAATCACAGTCATATAAAAATGTAGGATATCGTGACGTCACAAATCAGAAACTGCAGGGTTGTGACGTAATTTTACAACCTACAGGTATTGCCTACGGGTATTGTGGAATACCTGTATGTCAACAATCAATCAAAATACATGATTTTATACGATATGCATTAGAGTTTTCTATAATTATATCAATATCGTTGTTGTTCTTTTTGTTGCTGCTATTTATTTTAGTAATGCATTTTAAAGAGAAAAATAGAGGACACCTGACCAAGCTGTATGACACAAATCACCAATGCACATAAACATGACAATAGTAAAAACACAGAAAATCTATTCGATTGTACTGCATTTACGATACCGCATTCGGACGGTCAATTAAAGCAACAAATGGTACCCAATTGGTGTGGTTAACTGCTTTACGGCGCGCAACTTCCCAATGACGTTTCACGCCGATTTCATATTGCCAGCATTTGTAATGAATATGGTTATCCTTTTCAATCCACTTTTAATTTTTTTGACAAAACAGTTAGATTCTGAGTCGTAATTTTCAGTCTTATTGGTATATTTTCTGTCTTTTATAGCGACACAATGACACTCTCATCACTTCGGATACTGTATAGATATATTTATTTTATTTGCTGGCTGTTAGCATTTTTAAATATGTGATCACCATTCAGTAGTGTTTACATCACTTATAAGAAGTATTGTGGATGTCGTTCTTCTTTATATTTAAATATATGGCATTTACACGATTTGACTCGTTCTACTGGGTATATGTGACGGGTGTTGCTAGCAAGCAGGAGATGCTCACTTTCCCCGGGCGCTTAATTTCACTCCATCAAGGGGGTACACATATGCTCTTCAAGTAGACATTTTGCAATATATTCTATTTGGTTTTCATTTTTACTGATTTTGTATGTCCTTTGGTTTCATGATTTTCGGACTTTCGGTTTTGGATTATCCATCATCAGTATTCACTAACGATGTCATTAATTCATGAAATATGTGCGTCGTCAATATGGACATTCAAAAAGTGTGTTACCAGTCAAAACCAATAAATAAATAAGTGAGTAAATTTAATCTTTTAATGAATTATCATTTTAAAAAAGTCATAACTCACAATAAATCTTCTAGCTACATCCAATTGTCATTGAAAGTGGCCAAGAATTTCGTGTAAATTTTAAGATTGTCATCTAACACTGGTAAATATTTCAGATTACTGTGGTGTGTCTTCAGGCTTACTAAAATTCTGAAATCAGAACACGTAATTATTCGGTTATCAATTCACAATGTTCATCTTCAGCTTTACAGTGTAATACAACATACACACAAGATCACAAATGTTTATGAATGTTTTTTGATATATTCGCGGATGAAAAGCACATTCAGAGTCGGTCTGCAAATTGCTTTAATTTCATTCTTCTCAATAAGAATTTACCTTTCGCTTAAAATGAAAAGAGTGGACTTTATTTTCGATGCAGGGTTTTCTAGAAACTAAATATTGCAGACAGAGAATCAATAACATATATATCTAATAAAGCATATCTTTGTTTCTACTTGCCTTAGATTAGTAGAAAACAAGAAGTCTAAATGAACCTTTGACGCTCAACTGAGCACAGTTTGCTCATTGTTTAGTTCCTGTGTTCGAAACTTTGCTTCTCTACATCTCTACATGGATTTAATCAAGATAATAACACAGTAAGCGTGAAAACAATATATCAGGACTGTCTTTTCTGATTGTTTTACATATGAATTGATATATGTATAAAATGCTGCAAAACATTTTAAAATTTGTTTTGGTGTAAAAGGAAATAATACATATTTCTATATATAATTTTCGTTTTTTCATTTTCGCCTTCGCGAGATTTGGATATGTATATGTCACCATCCAGAACAGGCCTATATCAAAATTATAGATAAATATAAAACATAAAAAAAAATTAGATGTTTTTAGGAATTTTTCAAACAGCTCTTGAAATTTCTAATAAAAGGTAGCAAGTAAATGTTTAATGCTTTTCTATTTTTAATAGATAAAAGAGAAATCAGAACACATTTGACAAAGCTGTATGACCAAAATCACCAAGGACCTGCACACAAAACATAATAGTAGAATATTCAAGGGAAAACGACATTACAAAAATATTCGATTGTGCTGCGGATACGATACCGAATGAGGATGGTCGATTAAAATAACAAAGGTCACTCAATTGGTGTGGTTAACCGATTTACGGGCGCCCACCTTTCCACTCATCGCAGAAGCAGCACAATCAAAAGAAGAATAATAACACAAAAATGTATACAATGACAAGCCTCAAAAGAGACAAAAAAGGATCAAAATAATCATTTCAGAATCAACAACACTTCTTAATACACACTTCTAGATCACTCTGATGCATTTGGTTAATTGATTTTCAAAATTAAACAAAGGTCCTGTTTAAACCTACACTCTTCGGCGTCACCTTGACTTCTTGCCAAGAAAACTATGCAAGATATTCGGGTTTTGCGATGATCTAAGAGAAAATAAAATATGATTCGAGATTTCCTCCCTATATGTCATATAGAGCTCTCCTAGTGATTAATCCCGCTCAGATAGGCCCAGGCTACTATACAAGAAAAAAGAGGAGTTACCGGCTCAGTTATGTGGCAGAAGTCACCATGGAGCTATACAATACATGAATATAAATAATATAATAGAACATTTAACACATAACAAAAATATTTGATTGTAGTGCAATTACGATACCGACTTAAGACGGTCATTTAATTTGACAAAAGCCAAACAAATGGTGTGGTTAACCGGTTTACGGGCCCACCTTCCCACTCACCGTAACAGCAGAACAATCAAAAGACGTACATTTAAAAATTTATAAATAATCCTCCATGTAAAGAACAAGGGTCAACAGGTATCGCATATTGAGAGGTCATAAAAATATAAACACGTAAGGTATTGTAAAACACATAATGGTATAAAAATATATGCGACATCAACATGATAAACCGTGCTCTGCCAGTCTGAAAGCGAGCTAAGACCCTAGATCTGTAGGAGTCCCGACTAACAGTCAGAGGGGACGAGGTTCAGGACCATGTCTCCTCTGAAAGAGGTTTGGACAAGGCCCGTCATATAGTCCCCACCGCCCTGTTAGTCAGCGTGCAACGTTCAAGTAAAAGTCTGCATAAGGCTGTAGAGGGGCCAAATACAAGACCTATAGTCTTTTTGATGATCTCAATATCATATTGTCTATTTAGGAGACGTTTGACTATTTTATTACATGATAAAATAACGTTATCGGAGCCTTTTACTTTCATTAGTTTATATACGAGATCACCGTAAAAATTAGGATGGGAAATTCCATTGGATACATACTGTTAAAAAGAAATATTTCCAAATTTAGATAGAAGTTATGAATAAGATCTGAAGAATTTGCCGAATGTTTTTCTTAGCTTGTGATATCTGTAACCCTGAGTTAAAAGTTTAGTAGTAATTTGTAAATTTCGTTTATGAAAGTCCAAAACATCGGTGCAGCCTCTGACAAATCTTACTAATTGAGATATATAGATACCATATGATGGGAGTCGAGGGACATCGCCATCCAAGTAAGGGAAATTTACAATAGGAAATCTAAAATCCTCACGTTTATCATAAATATTAGTATATATTAGGTTGTTGATAATTTTGATGTTTAAATCTAAGAAAGGTGTAGATTTATCTCAAGTATTAGCTTTATTCAATGTGAGCTCTGGTGGATATATTTCTGATATAAATTGTTCGAATTCAGGGTTATCGATAACCAAAATGTCATCCAGATATCTGCAAGTATTATTAAATTTGTCAATGAGGTCAAAACGTTTTGATTTTTGAATAGAAACCATAAAATCCCTCTCATAACAATAAATTGAAATGCTTCGCCCATTTCATTGTCTGAAAACTGAATTATTGATTTTTACGTTTTACCAGTACTTTCGTCTGCAAAAACATATAAGAAATAACAGCTACCTACCGTGGTTTATTGTTAAGTGATTCCCCGACGCTCATGAACCAATCAAATTATAACCGACTTTCAAAGCGGCGAGGCGATAATTTGATTATGTAGGTGTAATTTAGATGAAAAACATGTATGCAGTAACATATATCCGGAATGTGTCAAAATTGTCGCCAATTGTAATGCATTACCGGGTGTCTTTCCTGTATCCGCTTAACCCTGCTGTCTAGGTAAAGGTGGGTATACATTCTGTCTCAGATACACATTCATTCATTACCATAAAGGAGCAGCAATTTGACGTGTATGTGATTAGAAAGTTTAACCTTGCAATTTGTTTTACCAAGCTGTGTGACACGATTCACCAAGAACATGTACATAAAACATGATAATAGTTAGATATACACAGAAAACATTACAGAAATATTTGATTGCACTGCCGTTACGATACCGACATAGGACGGTCAATCAAAGTGACATACGACACTCAATTGGTGTGGTAAGTCGTTTTAAGGGCGCCCACCTTCCCACCTCATTAGAAGCAGTTGTAGTAGGCCAAATTATTATCATTATTTTTAATATCTTGATTACAATACTCTTCGCAATGATTTTTCCATATGACCACTCTTTAAAAAATTTGCAATGTCATTTTTGAAAATATAAGTTATCTAAAAATATTTTTAACCACCCCCCCAACAAAAAACCCCAAATCGGCCTCCGATACACACACATACACAGACGTAAGATACACATAGTTCAGCGATAGAAATAATAAACAATAACAATTTTCTGTTAGTTTTAACCTTAGATTGGTTTAATTTATTGAATGTTCATAAGATAAAGAGTCGAATATATATTATTATTGTTTTACGTCGCGCCGGGAATATTTCATTTATACGGCGACGGTTAAAGAGTTGTATACAATGAACAATATATAGACAGCATCATTTTGACAATATGTTAAAGTAAAACGCCGCATGGAATTCTGATTCTATCAAGAAGCAGACAGAAATTATTTCTTCATAATTTGCCAAATATTTCACATTAGTATCGACCCAAATAAAGCTGCATTCTCGTAAAACACTGTGATACACCTAGTTTTTGTTTACTGCATCTAACATATAAAAGTTTTCTTTATGGAAGAAGTAATCCTAAAACTACTTCTACCAGGCTCTTAATTAATCACTGAGCAGATGTAGTAAATGCACAAATATACAACAAAGCATGTTTTGATGATCTATACCAAGTACCATCCTTCTAACACTTCTTAAGAAGTTCAATCCTCTTATGTAGTAAGATGTCAAAGTTTATTGTATCTATATGGACCGTTTATGTACCATTATGTATCCGATAGGACTTACGAGATGGACCGTATATGTGCCATTATGTATCAGATAGGACTTGCAGTATGGACCGTATATGTACCATTATGTATCCGATAGGACTTAAGATATGGAACGTTTATGTACCATTATGTATCCGATAGGACCTACAGTATGGACCGTATATGTACCATTATGTATCCGATAGGACTTACAGTATGGACCGTATATGTACCATTATGTATCCGATAGGACTTACGATATGGATCGTATATGTACCATTATATATCAGACAGGACTTACAGTATGGACCGTATATGTACCATTATGTATCAGACAGGACTTACAATATGGACCGTATATGTACCATTATATATCAGACAGGACTTACAGTATGGACCGTATATGTACCATTATGTATCAGACAGGACTTACAGTATGGACCGTATATGTACCATTATATATCAGACAGGACGTACAATATGGACCGTATATGTACCATTATATATCAGACAGGACTTACAGTATGGACTGTATATGTACCATTATGTATCAGATAGGACGTACAATATGGACCGTATATGTACCATTATATATCAGACAGGACTTACAGTATGGACTGTATATGTACCATTATGTATCAGATAGGACTTACAGTATGGACCGTATATGTACCATTATATATCAGACAGGACTTACAGTATGGACCGTATATGTACCATTATATATCAGACAGGACTTACAGTATGGACCGTATATGTACCATTATGTATCAGACAGGACTTACAGTATGGACCGTATATGTACCATTATGTATCAGACAGGACTTACAGTATGGACCGTATATGTACCATTATATATCAGATAGGACTTACAGTATGGACCGTATATGTACCATTATGTATCAGATAGGACGTACAGTATGGACCGTATATGTACCATTATATATCAGACAGGACTTACAATATGGACCGTATATGTACCATTATGTATCAGACAGGACTTACAATATGGACCGTATATGTACCATTATGTATCAGATAGGACTTACAATATGGACCGTATATGTACCATTATGTATCAGATAGGACTTACAATATGGACCGTATATGTACCATTATATATCAGACAGGACTTACAATATGGACCGTATATGTACCATTATGTATCAGATAGGACTTACAATATGGACCGTATATGTACCATTATATATCAGACAGGACTTACAATATGGACCGTATATGTACCATTATATATCAGACAGGACTTACAGTATGGACCGTATATGTACCATTATATATCAGATAGGATTTACAGTATGGACCGTATATGTACCATTATGTATCAGATAGGACGTACAATATGGACCGTATATGTACCATTATATATCAGACAGGACTTACAATATGGACCGTATATGTACCATTATGTATCAGATAGGACTTACAGTATGGACCGTATATGTACCATTATGTATCCGATAGGACCTACAGTATGGACCGTATATGTACCATTATGTATCCGATAGGACCTACAGTGTGGACAATATATGTACCATTTTGTATCTGATAGGACCTACAGTGTGGATCATATATGTACCATTTTGTATCCGATAGGACCTACAGTGTGGATCATATGTGTACCATTTTGTATCCGATAGGACCTAAAATATGGACCGCTTACATGTGTATGTACCATTACGTATCAGATAACACTTACAGTATGGACCGTATAAGCATTTTCGGGTAAGAAATCCTCATCAGTAATTCTGAACCCAAACAAAGTACTAGACAAACAGATGAAGACTGTAAACTTTGTTCAAGCAAGCTAAGATGTAATAATGTATTATGTGTAATAAACAAGCAATGCTCGCGATAGCGACTAACACAAACGATGCTGCACACACGAGAAAAACATGGAGCAATATTGCAGAAACACCACCAGAAAAGCGATAACATTTACATCAACCTTCGTTTGTTGTTTTCGAAACATATATTTGTATCGTTCTAATTGTAGAAAACGTTATCTTTTTTAAAAAATACTTATAATAATAATATGATGAATTTAAGAAAGAAAAAATGTACATGTATTGTTTCATTTGATGTCTTAATCAAAATACGAAATACAAAGTTTCTCAATTAAAGTTTTCTTCCCGGCCTTCCAATAACTATTGGTCGAAAGGTATTTTAGAAGAAATTAGAATAAATAAGCAAATTAAGAAATATAAATATGAATAGAAAAAGCTAGAAGACATCTGGATTACTAGTGGATTACTAGAGAACTTTCATCGAGAGGTTGAGCAATACGTTCATAAGAACTTGGGAGCCACACTGGGTAAAATGTTTAGCACTCCTGACAATTTGAACAAGTGTGTCAAAAATAACCATATCCTGAACCAGTCATTCTATCTCACAAAAGACAATACATTCATTTTACAGGAAATGTCTCCAATATATTTATATATGCATAAACATTCGGATGTATAGGAATTTGTACATAATGGGGTTTACCTTTTGATTTCTGACAATTTTCTCGTCTGTTCTTTAACAAATACGTCCATGGCATCATAGAAATGAACGGAATCTCTCATTACAGCTTTTTTCATGTGATGCAGAGAGGTATATAACTCACCATGGCAACATAAGTGACAGACCGAGAGCACCAATATAAATTTTAAAAACATGTCAAGTGATATGTTAATCCTTTATGTATGCATTGACATCTAAATATGAAGGAATTATTTTACACCATACATTATAAACAGAAGTCTGAATGAATCAACCGTGATCATGACATATAGCCGATAGTTGTGTTCAAAGTACATTTATGCCACGTCATTATGTGGTCGCTATCTCACCGCACTTGTAAGGTTTGCGGCATGGAATATTAGATTCCGTTATTTAGGCTATACAGTGTCTGATGTAAGAATTAAGGATGTAGCTAAATTAATGTATGGACTGTATTGTAAATTCTAATAGATATTTTAACAGTTTAAGTCTCAGTATATTTATTCCTAAATGACCGTCCTAAGTCGGTATCGTAATTGCACTACAATCAAATATTTTTGTAATGTGCTATATGTTCTAGTATATTATTTATATTCATGTATGGTATAGCTCCATGGTGACTTCTGCCACATAACTGAGCCAGTAACTCCTCTTTTTTCTCTCTAATATGGTTGGTATAATGTTTGTAGGACTTTTGCGTGATGCATGCAAGCAGGAGACACTTACTCCTCCCGGGCACCTGGTCTCACCTCTGACAGGAGACACTTACTCCTTCCGGGCACCTGGTCTCACCTCTGACAGGAGACACCTACTCCTTCCGGGCACCTGGTCTCACCTCTGACGGGAGACGCTTACTCCTCCCGGGCACATGGTCTCACCTCTGACGGGAGACGCTTACTCCTTTCGGGCACCTGATCTCACCTCAATTTAATCGCTGATGGTATTTGTGTTAATATGACGTTGTATATGTTATTGTCATTATATTCCATGGACGCCCAGTTGTGGTTAACCCTGCTGTACTTCTTCGATCTTTACTGTAAATTTCTTGATGGACAATCTATTATTAATTGTCATTGATATGGATTTGATACAGAATAACTAGTATGGAAATACACAATTATAGGAAGTCCATATAGGGCTGAAAACATCAGCATTCCTATCATTTTTTTTAATTTGCATTTTAGTACTCTGCCTTGTATAATTCTCTACCACAATATTGATTTAAAGCTGAACTGCTGTGTCTCATGCCTTGGTGATTTAGAGTCAGACACTTACTTCTAGTAACTGAAACTTTTCTCAAACATCACTCCTACAAATATTGGATTTTCAATGAGTCATGTGAAGCCATCATCTTTTTGATGAGCAATATTTTTGTGCAATTTAGCGGCAAGGTTTATCGACAAATTGACAGTCCAATGAATACCTACTGCGCTCCCCAATAACGCCTTGTTAACATGTTAAATAACTCATCCAGATATAATAACCTTGAAAGATATATGAGTGACATTTATCCACCTGAACTTTGGTTAAACATAATCAATAAATCTGACGAGGAAACAGCTTGTTTTTGTAAACATACTTTGCAATTATTGACAACAATATACAAAAGTATATACTAACATTAATAAGCCACATGACCACATTGAATTACTATTTGTGATTTGATGACTATATCACTAGATTCGCATCATTTTTGAGTTGGTTCCATTTGCTATGGCATACACTAACGGTTTGAATTTCCCCACCCAAAATATACAAATTACTTTCAAACTTTTGAGTCGGGGTTACAGATACCATACATTCAGGAAGACTGTTGGAAAATTCACAAATCCTATTTAACTATTCAGAGTTTTTATCTGAAATCAGTAAACATACTTTTCAACAATATGTTTCAGCGGAATCTGTCATTTTAATTTATGTTCTAAATTCATTTCACTCAAACAAATATAAATCATTTAAAAGATAAAAATAATACATGTTTTGAAATGGAAGGCGAAGCGCTCAGATTTATTTTCAATTTTTACCGAAACCAATCTTGGCATGACATCATGCCCCATGCACTTTCATCATTTTTATGAATATCATTGACAAACTATAAAATAAAAAAAAATCTTTAGCAAATACATAAAATCAAGCAAAACAATACAATTCGATATTATCGATGTTATACAATTACATAATCGATAATGAAAAAAAAAACAGTATATCCCATCAAATTACGAAATCAAACACAATTAAATTGATGTTTCCAACTCCAAATCTTCATGTATCATATACAATATTCCCTGCATTATGTTTATTATCTCATCAATAAAATCCATGAATTTATTATGACAATTAAAGCATGCGCCTGTATTGAAATCTGAGCCTTCGAATAACATATACAATACTTTACTTTACCTTATCGACTACTGTTTATCATGCTTTATATCATAAACCAATCAAAACAGTCATTACATCGTAGCATTATTCACCCATAACAAATTTAACTCTTAACAAGTTCGATAACTCTATTAAATACATTTCCATACGGACTAAAGAACTAAGGAATATCGATTATTCTGATAATTTCATCTCATCGGGTTCAAAAATGATTGTGAAATCAGCACAATGCAAAATACGACGGTAACTGGTGTCATATGACTATAGCACTAACAACAATGTAACACAGTGGGCATTCACATACCCCTGAAATTCAGAGGTGATACCAGGTGCCCGGAAGAATTGAG
Source organism: Pteria penguin (assembly GCA_035048485.1). Lineage (NCBI taxonomy): Eukaryota > Metazoa > Mollusca > Bivalvia > Pterioida > Pteriidae > Pteria > Pteria penguin. The sequence goes on from CM068580.1 coordinate 90,026,185, forward strand.
GGTCTCCTGTTGCTAGCCACATCCGCCGTGAATGCCCTTCAATACAGACGAAACATTATAATTCAACACTGTATACATACATGAATATGAATAAACACTGTGTAGAAAGTGCCACAGCCACACAATATCAGGAAAAGGTATAATAACATTTAAGTCAAACAAGAACCATAATTCTTGTAATGTTCTGATCTACTGTCTTATGCAGATTTTACTATAAGAACATTAGATACATTTAAGTGGCATAATTCTGCAAAACAAACGACATCAAATTTATGATGTGATATACATATACGTCTATGTTGAACTGAATCGCAAGAACGTATTCTAATTGGAAAATAAACGGAAAGATTTAACGAAATAAATGTATACAAGATAATCACAGGAGTGTTTTCCATTATATTCATATCATATATTTTGATATACAAAGCATGGATCTTCCGCTTATGGTGTTGACTCTTTCCTAACTGGACTAGCTGGCCTATCATACAATTTCGAATCAAAAACTTGTCATGGAGTGAACGTGAGAAGAAATCAGTGCTAAAGGAAAGAAAGAAAAGTTACGACGGAAATATACAGTATTTAATGTAATGATATGAAATAAACACGCAAGAACATCACAAAAATATTCGATTATAGTGCAGTTACGACATTAACCCAGGACGGTCATTTGATACGACAATAGTCAATCAGTTGGTATAAAACCTTATAGCTGAGGTCTGAGTTCCGGGTATATAGGCTGATGATTCTTTATCTCCACATAAAAAATCCATGCAAGATGACAGTTGAAAAATACCATAGCGTATTTTAAGATTATGTGTTAATTGATTGTACAGTTTTAATGATGAGGGGGAAGCTGGGCCCGTAATCGGGTTAACTACATCAGTTGAATTGTGATTATCACTTCAACAAACGAGAAAAACGAGAATAAAAAGAAATTCGTCTCCTATTTTATTTAAATTACACTTTAAACAAACATCTTGTCTTCTGCCTGCATTAGTTTATCTATCCTTTTCTATATTTAGAAAATAGATATATAACAATATTCTGCAGTTTCGTAATCATATTCTGCAGTACCATAATTATACTATTTTTTTCATTATTATGTTGTTCTGCCTGAGGGATTCCGGATACACAATTTTGGGGTGTTTATAAAATCCGCAGGCGGATACTGATTCTATATAAAGTATGGAGGCGGAGGCGGATTCTCCACGTCCATGTTTGAATATTTTAATCAATTTCTTTAGTTTTTCATTACTTATACGATTAAGACGAGCTAATTCATTTACACGCCATTTATTATCTAAATTTACGTCGTTCGTGTGTCTCCTTATCTGTCAATACAATTATGAAGTATAGTATAATTGTTTCAACAAAGACAGTGCTGCTGCAACCAATCTTTATATTATTATATTTGACCAAGACAAAGCAGAAGACATCTGATAAAGCTGTATAAAACAAATCATCAAGGACATACACTCAAAACATGATAATAGTAGAATACACAAGGAAAAACATTACAAAAATATTCAATTGTGCTACGGTTACGATACCGACTAAGGACGGTCGATTGAAGTAACAGACGTCATTCAATTGTTGTGGTTCACCGGTTTAAGGGCGCCCAACTTCCCATTCACCGCAAAAACAGCACAATCAAAGGACACACATTTAAAATTTATAAATAATCCTCCTTATAGATAACAAGGGTCAACAGATTTCTCAAGAAGGGAGATCTTAAAATTTTATTACACAAGAAAAGTTTATAGATTAATGTTGCTATCAAATATATGTAAGGGGACATCAACATAAGTAAACCATGTTCTGCAAGTCTGTAAGCGAGCTCTGATCCTTGATCAATAGGAGTCCCGACTAGCAGTCAGAGGGGACGAGGATCAGGACCTTGTCTCCTCTGAAAAGGTTTGGACAAGGCCCGTCATAGACTCCCCACCGCCCTGTTAGTCACCATGCAACGCTCAAGCAAATGTTTGCACTATGGTCTTAGCGATGATCTCGGGGTCATACTGTCGATGTCGAAGGCGTTTAATAATTTTAGGACCCGCCGATATGAAATTATCGAAACCTTTGACCCTCCTTACTTTGTACACTAGATCACCGTAGAAGGAAATATGTATTGAAAAGTCACATTTCCAAATTTAGATAAAATGTCTGAATAAAATCTGTAAAATTTACTAAATGTTTTTCGAAGTTTATGATATCTGTAACCCTGAGTAAGAAGTTTAAAAGTAATATGAGAATATTTTGTGTGAAAATCCAAAACGTTGGTGCAGGCTCTAGCGAACCGAACCAATTGACTAATTGTCAATTAACTAATTGACTAATTGACGGATCCTCAAGTGGGGTTCGAACACTGTGAAGTGTGGCTAGTTATCGTTTTTCAAGTTAACATTGATGGTAGTTCCTGGATCCACATGGAAGACAAGAGGCGGACGATTTTGTAAAATAATCGGATTATTAGTGTCGAAGCACTTGATATCAACTCGTGACCATACATTCATGCAGAGCGAGCCATAATTACTTAATTATAGTTCTACAGAAGATTTCGCAGATTTCAACATTAGATGGTTTTGAAAATATTAATTTCAAAACACATTTGGTATTAAAACACATTTACCGACTCGGATACTGCTTTTGAAGCGATAAAAAGATAAGGGAAATAATTCACACATTGTCCTAATTCTTTTGGCCGGATTATGGAGTATAAGTGATGTATTTTGTCTTTAACTAGCGGGAAAATGAAATTACAAAGTTGGAATTCTACGGAAGCCTGGAAGGGTCAAGCGAATTACACTGAGAAAAAAAATGGAAAAGTAGTTATTACGCGATAAAACGTCGTTGTTACGGGATAAAAAGTCATTATTGCTGGTAAAGAAAGTCCTAATTACGAATCAAGAACCATAACTCTGTCGAAATAAGTTCAAACAAGTTCATAACGAATTTCTATCTCGTAATAAAGACTTTCTTAACATGTAATTACGATTTTTGTTATTTCGTAAAAATGACTCTCTTAACTCGTAATGCAAAGACTTATCTCGTAATAACGACTTTTTAATCTCGTAATTACGCCCGTCCTATGTAGGTGTCTCAACTGCATTACATTTAATTTTGTTTTGCCTTTGATGTTTGCTTTTCTGTCGGTGACGACGTTTGTCCACTTTTGTTAAGCTAAGCAATGGTTAAATTTCATCTGTATTTGAAATAGAAGTCTTAAAGTCGTAATATGTGTACTAATTATATTTACATATATATTGTCGTGTTTTTTCGATTTCGAGTTGTGGATTTCGGAGCAATATCTTGGATCTGTACTAATTAACATATAGAACCAGCGTTGTATAGTGACTTAGATATTTACACAAAAATCTTATAAGTGGAATTAATTATATCTCAAACTTTAATCAATGGTTAGCTTAGCCAGTGTTTAAATTAAAAAAAATCAAGTGATTCAGAAAGATTTAGCATTGGATAGCTGATCAAACTGAAATGAAACAAATCCACAATTTTAGAAAACATTTTATTATTTATACATTGATACATAATATTGAAAACTATATGCACAGAAGCATAGAGAGAGGTATGAACGTGTGTCATAATGATATTCATATGAACTAATTTAGATTCGAATATAATTTATAGAACTTCAGAATTCAATGCCAAAACCTTAACAATGGAATTGGGTTTTACTGGTATCATATATAATAAATAAATGAACTAGATCTTGTGTTCGTTGAGGATGAACTTAGTAAGTTCGGACATATCTTGACCTTTAGCGTGGACGTATTTTGAAACGATCCACTTATTGCCGAATATGACAGGGCAAGATGCATGTAAAGCCTTTATATTCCCCATTCCATCTTCCTTCAAGTTTTGAAATATCAACAATGAACCCTACAATGAAACACAATCAACAACGAATCAGTCGTGTTTGATATACTGAAATTCTTTCTTTGTTAACTAAACAAGTTTCTTCATCTTAAGTGGCTATATCTTACTAACCTTCATATTTCAATAAATCAATAGCTTCCTACATATCATCTGATTTGGTATTATCGTCTTGTTATATGCTCAAATCTTATATGTTGCTTTTAACAGAATTACCATATTTTAAAATATGTTGCACTATTAAGGAAAACAAATTATTTTCTTGTTATACATACATTATCAAGAGCACTTTATAAAAATTACAAAGGAATGACCAGGATGAAAACACAACCTCTGACCGAAAGGTCCACGATACACCAAACACTATGGTGCCACGATACATCCAATACTAAGGTGCCATGATACACCCAACACTATGGTGCCACGATACACCCAACACTATGGCAGCCACGATACACCCAACACTATGGTGCCACGATACACCAAACACTTTGGTAGCCACGATACATCCAATACTAAGGTGCCACGATACACCCAACACTATGGTGCCACGATACACCAAACACTATGGTGCCACGATACACCCAACACTATGGCAGCCACGATACACACAACACTATGGTAGCCACGATACACCCAACACTATGGCGCCACGATACACCCAACACTATGATGCCACGATACATCCAACGCTATGGTGCCACGATACACCCAACACTATGGTGCCACTATACAATCAACACTATGGTAACCACGATATACCCAACAGTATGGTAGCCACGATACACCCAACACTATGGTGCCACGGTACACGAAACACTATGGTGCCACGATACACCCAACACTATGGTGACATGATACACCCAACACTATGGTAGCCACGATAAACCCAACACTATGGTAGCCACGATACACCCAACACTCTGATGCCACGATACACCAAACACTATGGTGCCACTATACAATCCACACTATGGTAGCCACGATACATCCAACATTATGGTGCCACGATACACCAAACACTATGGTAGCAACGATACACCCAACACTATGGTGCCACGATACACCCAACACTGCCATACACAAACCATACCGTAGCCACGATACGCTTGACTATATGATACGCGGAAAAAACGAGTGAAAACGAAGAAGTACCGAAGGGTAAACCATATCTCATAGTCCATGGAGTAAAAGAACAATATCGTGAATAGTGTCATATCCAGACAAATGCGAACCCCAATAAAATCGAGCTGAGACCAGGTACCCGGGAGGAGTACGCGTCCCCTGGTTGCATGCAACACCCGTCGCAAAAGTCCTGCAACAACCTTTCAAGTCGAGGAGGTAAATACATAAATATAGACGCACGAACACACGAAGAAGACAAGAAAACGAAGTCAAAAAATCGCCTAACTGATATTCCGGTGTCGGAAGCGCACATGAACAAATGTCTGTATATAAACATATGTCAAATCATGCATAGTCAATAAGTTAAGATGCTTATTTTGTATGGTCAGGTCATTATACATCTCAAATACGATGGTCTCAATACACCCAACTATACCGTATTCACAACACAACTACATATACCATAGCGACGACATATCCAGCTTTACTGGAGCAGCACGTACGATTACTACAATACATCCAACAATCCGACAGACACATTCACCCAGCCATACGGTAGCCATGTTAAACCAAATACTTCCGTTGCCTCGTTTTCCTCAACGAATCGGTAGCCACGATACACCAACAACGTCATAGCTAAAATATGTCAACCTTACTACAGTCATGTAACAGCCATCAGTACGTTAGCCACGATACACCAAATAATACTCCAGCCACGACACATAGATAATAGGACATCGGCGAATACCAAACAGTATTGTAGTAATAAGGCATGCAACAACCTTGTAACCACAATACACTAACAATAAGGGTCGCAATATAGTCAAAATTAGGGTAGCTACGATACAACCAGTAATACCGAAAACATGATACACCAACAATACTGTATTACGATACACTAACGATATTGTAGCCATGATACACCAACCATGCGATATCCACGAAACAACCAATGATACCGTAGTCATGATACACCAACAATGACCTAAACCTCGATACACCAACAGTGCGATATGCACTATACAACCAACAACACTGTAGTCTGAGAGAACGAAAATGCTGTAGCCAAGGATATGCTTAACATAATCGCATCCACAATGCACATTCTTCAAAGTGGTTAAGTATAAATTCGAAAGAGTACCATTCATTGTCTGATATTCAAAGTCAAATTACACACAGCAAATTCAGTGGTGATAGTTTCAGGGAGAACAAATCCCAGATGTGATGAGACCTGAATGAGACTCCAGGATGAATGAGCATCCCCTACTACCATGCTACACCAGTCGCAAATGTTTAGGTGACGTTTTCGCTTGTCAGTTCCATTCAGATTCATTCCATTCATATTGTTTACCGGTGTTGCCAACCGTATCAGGTGCATTGCCGAACTTTCTGATTGTTAGATACTAATGATCGACTTTTCAGAGATGGAGAACAGACTACAGCGATTGACTTGACACAAGTCTCTGATTCTTATATACAGTGTTACATGTGTTGGCGAGTTAATGTATTCAGTATACCATGCTTTAATGGTACCTACCCGTATGGGAGAGACGGCGATATGAAGCCAAGGAAACACTGTACTACCACCAAATTCTACCTCCGATAGCTGTCAAGTCGAGAGAAATTTAGAACAGCAATTAATTTATATGCGAGCTATGCAACATCAGCTTCGATATTTTCTAGAATCTTCAGTCTTTATGTTATATCCAAAACCCTTAAAATAATTATTTTATCCTAAGAATAAATATATGCACATACTGAAGCCTTATGCTATAGGAATTTGTTTGAGCTTGGAAAACATGATTGAAGCTTAACTGTAAGCATATAGTCTACGTTTAACAATATCTTTAAGTGTGAAAAAGCGCCATAATCAGATAAATTCATAATCGTAATTGTTTATTATATGGGACTCTCAACGTGGTCAACCAGTAATTGGTTTGGGATTCGAAGAAGGTTAAGTTCTGGAGTGAGTGTTAGGTTTTAATTCTAATCGATCTGTTAATCGATCACCACCTACCCGATAATCGATTACCACCAATCGATCACCACCTACCTGATTGTCGATCATCACCAACCTGATAATCGATCACCACCTACCTGATATCGATCACCGCCTACCTGATAATTGATCACCGTTTACCTAATAATCGATCACCACCTACCTGATAATCGATCACTACCTACCTGATAATTGATCACCACCAACCTGATAATCGATCACCACCTACCTGATATAGATCACCACCTACCTGATAATTGATCACCACCTACCCGAAAATCGATCACCACCTACCTGGTATCTATCACCACCTACCTGATAATTGATCACCACCTACCTGATAATCGATCATTACCTACCTGATAATTGATCACCACCTACCTGATAATCGATCACAACCTACCTGATATCGATCACCACCTATCTGATAATAGATCACCACCTACCTAATAATCGATCACCACCTTCTATAAATATACTATTGACTTACATATGTCAGAAGTGTTAACAGTCTGTTAGTACCGCTGACTGACTTCTCATCAATGATCTATACAAATAATATAATATAATATAATATGATATAATATGATATAATATAATATAATATAATATAATATGATATAATATAATATAATATAATATAATATAATATAATATAATATAATATAATATAATATAATATAATATAATATAATATAATTATTTAAAGTTATAATTGATAAGCAATAGATGAACTTAAACATGAACCCAAGACTTCCAATAATTGGATATGTTGTGCAATGAAATAATCATTAAGTTTATATTTTATTTATTTACCTTTTGATCAGCCCAGTAATCTATGTGCGGGTCGAAGGGACCTGCTGGGCCATAGTTTGACACCTGTTGAATTATACATTAAACAATACATAAAGCTAAACTATTTTGAAAGTAGTCAAACCTAGTCGTTTTAAATGAATTAAATACAAAAAAGCAATATGTATCAGGTGCAAAATATAAATTTTGAATTAAAATTGAAATAATTTATAAATTTTCAAATATGTGTCCTTTAATTTGAATGTGCTGCTTTTGCGATGATTAGGAAGGTACACATTATAAACAACCCAATAAAGTGGTTCTCTGTTACTTTAATTGATTGTCCTAGGTAGGAGGTCATAATTAACTGCAGTGCAATCGAATATTTTTGTTATGTCGTTTCCTGTATTTATTTGACTATGATCATGTTTTATGTGAATATCCTTGGTGAATTGTGTCATACAGCCTGGTCAGATGTCTTCTGTCTTCTCTTTGACTATTATCAGGTCTTATGTGCATGTCCTTGGTGATTTTTGTCATACAGCCTGGTCAGATGTCTTCTGTCTTATCTTTGGCTATTATCATGTTTTATGTGCATGTCCTTGGTGATTTGTGTCATACAGCCTGGTCAGATGTCTTCTGTCTTCTTTTTGACTATTATCATGTTTTATGTGCATGTCCTTGTTGATTTGTGTCATACAGCCTAGTCAGATGTCTTTCTGTCTTCTCTTTGACTATTATCATGTTTTATGTGCATGTCCTAGGTGATATGTGTCATGCACACTGGTCAGCTGTCTTCTGTCTTCTCGTTGACTATTATCATGTTTTGTGTGTATGTCCTAGGTGATTTGTGTCATACAGCCTGGTCAGATGTCTTCTGTCTTCTCTTTGACTATTATCATGTTCTATGTGTATGTCCTTGGTGATTTGTGTCATACAGCTTGGTCATAGGTCTTTTGTCTTCTCTTTTGAATAGCTAATTGTCTTATTACTTTCCTCATTTTAACTACGAACCTTATATCCTTCCACATTATCAGGTTGTAGTCGCACATTAATCATGGAAGTAAGTCTTTTATTGAGTCGCGTTGCCATCTCGCCATTTTCTTCCAGGTATGCGCTAAAATAACACACAAAATATTCATCTAAAACACATGCGTAACCGGTGTTATATGGTTGTGACATTCACAACAATGTAACCAGGTAGATGTTTATGAGGAATTCAGTCGCCTAGTGTGTCTAGTCTTTGGATGATCGCAACCCCTATGAATGCCCAAACTTAGTCTCACACACACACGAAAGAAACTTATCACTATACGCTTCACATAGCAATACGTGTATACCACTTAAATTTCACTCAAATGATATATTGTTCATTATTATAATATTGTTCATTATTATATTGTTCATTATTATATTGTAAACTTTTAATAATGCTTAGTCTTACCTGATACTTATTCTTGTGTTGCTGTCTTTGATCTTCTTTCGTGACCTTACCACTGATCTTTCCATCTGTATAAATATTGATTTAAGAATGAAGTTACTCTTATAAATTTGTTATAAGGTTAACAACATACCATCTTATAACCACCTTATATGTCAGCTCCGCCTCTTTTTGTGAGGTTTCTTTTACCGAGATCTCAAGAGACCGAATGGCTGACACAGAAACCGGCAAATTTTAAACAGGTTGGGAAAAAATGTGTGTAAAACCTTCAGACGACAGATCGGGGGTAAGATAACATTGCCGATCGTTTGCTTTATGTTTATATATGTTAGATATTTGCTCCATTTGATGCCGAAATGCGTAGAATCGTGCCGGCCATTCCGTTTATCAAAAATGCAAGTTTACGCAACGTAAGGAATTGTGGCCCTATCATTCATTAAGGGCCACTACTTGCGGCTACGTCAGACTGACAATATCCAACTCGCCAAAATAAATCTGGAAAATCTATACATCACGTGTTTTCCAACTTATTCAAGAACATCGCCATCCTCGTTGCTACATGTAGTTCTGTGACAATCATCGTCACGATAAGTTCCAGAACCTACGACATTGTATAACCAAAATCAACTTGGTTATATATACACAGATTGACTGAGTATACGGTAGCAAATCTCAGTAAGCTTCACCTTGTATTCTATAACGCTTTATTATTTCTATACATATTTGCAGTTTTGTTTGGTGAATTCTATTATGTGGTTGGGAAACATTTTAACTGCCGGACATTTATTGTCATAGAAGTATTTTCAATACAATACCCTATGTAGTACTTCGTCTTTCATCGCTTTAATTTCTGATTCATACACGACATCATGCAAGATAAAAAGGAGTGGATTCAGGTTGATCATTTCCACCTTTATCCGTCGTAACATGAAGTAGGGGTTCTTATGGACAGCAAAGAAACACCGAATGATCTTCAGGTCCTCAGCCGTCAAATTCTAGAGGAAATGTACAAAAACATCTACAGATAAAAATTTCATATTCGAGCATTGAACAATTAAAAGTTAGAGTGTAGCGTTTATCAATAAAAGAATACATAATTAAATGTTTTCTTGCTATTTGTCGTTTTGTTTGGCTTTTGTCAAATTAAACCACCGTCCTAAGTCGGTATCGTAATTGCACTACAATCAAATATTTTTGTAATGTGTTAAATGTTCTATTATATTATTTATATTCATGTATTGTATAGCTCCATGGTGACTTCTGCCACATAACTGAGCCGGTAACTCCTCTTTTTTCTTTCAAAACATTTTTTCCCATTTAAGGTAAATATTTAGCTAATTGTTGTATGACACCGTGACACTCAACACAACATACCATGGAAAACAATGGACCCTAAAGATTAAATCAAGACGCCGGGAAGGAATAAGCGTCTCCTTTTGGCCATATTGACCATGATTGTCTTTCGCTGATTCAATAGTATAACAGGCACATAACAACAGAGCACTGTACATTGTACACTGTACATACGCTCTATTCAAATGATTAGAAATTTGTGTCGAAGTGAAGAAGATGAAATTACCCTTTTTTGCAATCCTTGGCATAGTTCTGCATAAGAAATCATCTGTTCCAGATTCCAAATCTGATCCGCACCTGCGTACTTTATTTCTCCCCGTCTGAGTTTTCGAGAAAGCTCAACCTTGATTTCATGTTCACTATTCAAATCAACATCATCTAAACATGAAAAATAGACATGCATTGCTTAAATACATTGCTCACACTGATTAGAAATTTATCTTTTCATAATGTTTACTCAAATCAAAATACTAGGCATTAAATGAAAAATTTTACAAATAAATGAAAAAGTGAATATCCAGACATTCTACAAATTCAACTCAAATGACTCTCTGAAGTTGGTACATTAACTCCATATAATCAAACTATGTGTATGATGTCGTATTATGTTTATCACACCTCGAACTACATTGAGCCAAACATATCAATACAAATATGTTCCATTGTGGATGTTGTTTAAGTATTTACATAAATTATGAACAGGAAAGTACTGACCGTTCTTAGGTTTTGGAAAATCTTAAAGATTCCAAAAGTGATGATTGCAAAATGATATCATTGATCACCCAACGGTCTCAATCGCTTGCGGGGGTCGTTTCCAAATATTTTTGTCTGATTTATAGTCTCCTACATAAGAGTTCTCGGTATGATAAAATCGTTATAGGATTTGTTTCTGACGTACTTTGGATCCAAGTTTGGTTTGCAATATTATTGTTCATAGTATATGTCCAAGATAGCTGTCTCTTAGCCATAAACAATGGCAATGTTAACTGGAGTTCAAATGGATAAATGCCACTGATTTATTTTTAAATTAAGGGATATAAATTCATCGGGATATCTAGATGCATTTTTAAACATGTCAATAATGTCGAAAAGTGTATATTTTGGAAATTGATGCATGAAATTTTTCTCATAAATACACACAAAAAAAAGGTTTGCTATAGGGGAGCAGCGCAAATGGTATCCATTGAACTAAAACTTTGTTGATAGGTCTTGCAGTTAAATTGCACAAAATTATTGTCCATCAGAAAAATGATGGTATTACATAACTGATTTCAAGTCCAATATTTGTTGGCATGCGCCCTCACACCCACGAATTTTACACACCTACATTAGGTCCGAAGTACGTTAGAAACAAACCTTATAACTAATAGTATGATCTGTTCTATCGCGTAGAGAGTTCGTTATACAAGTCAATCAGATGTCTTCCCCTTGTTCTTGGTCTCTTCTTGTCGCATTTGGAACAAATGTAACGCTTTAAAAGACCATATAGAAGAAAAGTATTGACTTTTCTGTTTGGTGCCCAAAGAAACAGGATAACTGAATGAACATCAACATTATTCACAATCATATTCCAAACATATTATTTGACTGTATTTAAAGAATCATACCTGTTTTAAGTAACCTATCTTTATCTTTTTTTTTTCTTTTTTGCTTTGAATATTTAAGTTATACATATCATATTTCAATAGCAAAATAATCAAGAAATTTAAGAAGAATATTTATCATGATTCATATAAGTTCACAGGTTTCTCTTTCTTAAATAAACTTCTAGATGCATGACAAAGTGATCGATTTCTCTTACCTCCGGGCTTACTCTCGTTTTTCGGAGGTTTCATTTTCTTGAGAACTTGCATTTTGTAATCATGCTGCAAAATATATCATAGTTAAATTTATTGTATGATAACTTACAATGTTACTACAATAACAATCAGAAAGGTAATGGACTATGTGATATTGGTTTCATGTATACTACACTAAGAACTATAAACATATGATAAATCACACCAAACATTTTAAGCCCATGAAACACTAGGAAGTTTCTCCGCCGTATCAAAACGTTACGCTATTATGAACTTCTATTACAAATATAAACTTGGTTACCGAGCATTATGTTTTTTGTGTTTATGTTATTGGTGATAAAAATCTATGAAGAACTTTATAGGAGCTATATCCCCTTGCTGAAATAATAAGTGAAAGTGCAAAACTTCTGCTCTGTACACTTCACTTTTATTTAGAATCTTGATGAATTAAAATATTACAAAAACATGAACATCGGGTCAATCGACCAATCTACATCACGTTGAATGATGTTGATCAATTCTGACCAGATTTCTTTCCTTGGTACAACTAAGATTTGTATGTATCTGGTTAGCACGTACCGACTCCATTGCTATCTTTTGAGCATTCATAACGACATCCCTTGTTAAGTCTCGTTCTACATTGTCGAAATCTCGCACTCTAGCACGTGCTTGTGAGGGATCTGATGCCAGCTTGTTCAATACAGCCTCAAACCACCTTGTAGACATGAGTTCCATTGATTTCAGAAACATCCGCTTTCCAAAGTCATAACAATCCTTTGCTGGAATGAAAATTTCAGATAATGTGCATGGCAGTTTTAAGGTCAAGTATATATATACAAATATATTGAAAAATTCACCTGGTGAAATCGCAGTTTCTCTAGACCTCTAACATATGGTATATAAAATGTGTATATTTCTCAATGTGATTATGGTTTGCTGACGACTGAACTAAAGTATTGATTTCTCCACTTACATTCTACAAAATACTTAAAATACAAACTACTTAAAAAATAAAATGAGACATATGACTTAGATGTATGAGACTCCGCACGGATATACAGAGCATAACAGAGTAAGCAACATATTTTTTTGTAATACAGTTTTGGTGCCTACCTAGAACGCTCAATCGCCAATCAGTTGATGTAGTTAACCGGTTTACGGGCCTGTATTCCCACTCACCACAAAAGCAGTAGGGTTTAAGAACACTTATTAAAGGTTTCATGAATAATCCTCCATATAGTGAATAACTATTAGGTTTTATGAAAGGTCATAAAATATGAAAACGATACGAGTATTGTAATGGAATAAATAAAAATATCCAAAATAGTAAGGGACATCATCATCAGCAGCAAAACCGTTCGAAGGTCCCTGATAATGAGGAGTCCCGACTAACAATCAGAAGGGGCGAGGTTCAGGACTTCATCTTCTCCGTTAAGGTTATGCCAAGGACTGTCGAAGAATTTCCACCATTAGTCAAAGTGCAACATTCAAGACAAAGCCTGCATAAGACTGTAGAGAAGCACAGTACAATAGTTTGGTAGTTCTGTTGCACAATACCATAATTTTGAAAATTTCATAGATTTCATTAGATCATTTATCCAAATTCGGAAACTTTAATATTCAGTAATCAGTACCTAATGGAATCTCATCCAAATTGTACAGTGATTTAATAGTCCATCTTAGGAGGGCCAAATGTTTTTTGAATTTCATCTGGTCGAGTTAAAAGTAGTTTGACGCATTCGACATTAACAATAAGTGTATTGCAATCATCATACATATTATAAGAACAACCGCTTTATGGCAACCTTTTCGAAAAAGACATATAAAACAGATATTGAATCAGTTAAAATGATATTATGTTTATGATTATATCACTTCAGTACCAATCATTCGCTATGGGAACGTGTCCCAATTCAATTTCAAAATTTGTCGAGTTAAAGTCTTTACCAGAAAGAGACGTCGTTGCTCTTCCAATGATATGACCACTTGTCCACTCCGTTACATTGAAATTATACACTTTCTGAGCCTTTATGATGTTGTCCATTAGACCGACCTTGTCTTTGTGTGTAGGAAGCTTTGAACGGTAATCCAGTATATTGGTACGAAGCCCATCTAAATGATGAAATTGTAAAGGAAGATAATTATTAGTATCCATATGTTTGCAATGTAAAGATGATGGATAAATCCAAACCACAAGTCCAAAAATTATGAAACCATAGGACATACAAAATCAGTGAAAATGAAACACAAATGGAAAATAACAAAATATGTCTACTTGAAGAGCATATGTGAACCCCTGTGATGGAGTGAGATCAGGTGCATACAATAATATGTTGTAGAAATGTAGTGTCCTTTGGTTGAATTCCTTAATTTTGCCAATCCAACACTGAGTTACAAAGGTTTAAAGTCGAGACAAGGGCTACCAAACGTTACAAATACATGAAAAATGTAAACTGGGAGTATCTGGGTACACTACCAACAAGATTAATCGTACCTAACCCCAACCGAGGATCCACCGGACCATGTTCGACGAAAGATGAACAATGATCAATGTTAAAAGATTTACGAGATGTACTTCTCCTGTTTAACCAGTCACACCCGTATGAAAAGACAATCACCAATCTCCTTGTTATATATAAGACAATTACCAATCTCCTTGTTATATATATAAGACAATTACCAATCTCCTTGTTATATATAAGACAATTACCAATCTCCTTGTTATATATAAGGTTTTGCAGATGATTCCAGTGATGACTAAAGTCTGCAGAGAAGCGATAATAGACCAAGGGATTGCCATCAGACTCCTTCTGTAAATCTGTCAGCTCTCTGTGTAGTAGCTTCAAGCTTTTTATGATACTGGAAAATAAACGTTTAAGTTTCGGGTTTTTCTTTTATTAACGATGTATATTGATGTAATTCATTTTCATATATCAATATAACATTCATCAAATGCATGCACAATGCAATATTTTGATGCGAGAGACAACAAAATGTCTTTTAACTGTAAATTCATATCCTTATACAAGATTGTATAATTTATACTCTTGAGATATTATTTTTTGAAAAACTCTTCTAAGACATCTGTAACTTTGATAACTCTACTGACATCCTACCATTTTATAATATCCGAAAGCGACAAATATTTACACATATTGTTCAATTATAAGCATATACATGTATACAATATATATATACATGTATACAATATATATATACATGTATACAATATATATAAGTTTTTACCTTTTGAGTTGCGACAAATTTCTCGTCTGTTTTTTAACCAATAGATTCACGTCATCATACAAATTTGGCACGTCTTTTCTTAATGCTTCCTCCATTCGGTGTAAAGAGGTAAATAACTCCCCATTACAACATAGAAAACAAACCAAAAACGGTAGCATATATCTGAGACACATGGTGAGCATCAGTTGTGTGTAATATAGTGTATACGGATCACATCTAAAGCACGAGGCCACTACATCGGGTATACTGTCTGAGTTACACGTAGCTAATTCGTGATTAGTCGCATTGGCTAATATATCCCAGAGCTATATTCATATATATACATATTTATTTGTACTATGTACAGTTCTTCTGCAATGTGATTAACACTGAATACAATTCTGTACACATTCTCCTCTACACTACCACAGTTGTCATGGTGAATAAAAAATTATTTGGGATATCAATGTATTCTGACATAAGTCATTTTATGACAATGATAATGATACTCGGTATACACTCTTTAGTTTAACCGTTCATAATATATCCCATGCTCGTATTGTAAGCTCTGTCCTAAAAAACCGATAGCGAATTCAAAGAATTGACATTCTACATTTATTTAAAGTCAACCCTTATAATTTTAGTTGGTAAATTGTGTCAAGTTGTTTACATATTTTGATAAACACCATTATATTAAGTATTGCGATTATGGTTTTGTGACCAGTTATTTCTTTATAACAGTGAATACTCCCTGAGTTTTGTGACCAGTTATTTCTTTATAACAGTGAATACTTCCTGAGTTTTGTGACCAGTTATTTCTTTATAACAGTGAATACTTCCTGAGTTTTGTGACCAGTTATTTCTTTATAACAGTGAATACTTCCTGAGTTTTGTGACCAGTTATTTCTTTATAACAATGATTACTTCCTGAGTTTTGTGACCAGTTATTTCTTTATAACAGTGAATACTTCCTGAGTTTTGTGACCAGTTATTTCTTTATAACAATGATTACTTCCTGAGTTTTGTGACCAGTTATTTCTTTATAACAGTGAATACTTCCTGAGTTTTGTGGCCAGATATTTCTTTATAACAGTGAATACTTCCTGAGTTTTGTGACCAGTTATTTCTTTATAACAATGATTACTTCCTGAGTTTTGTGACCAGTTATTTTTTTATAACAGTGAATACTTCCTGAGTTTTGTGGCCAGATATTTCTTTATAACAGTGAATACTTCCTGAGTTTTGTGACCAGTTATTTCTTTATACCAGTGATTACTTCCTGAGTTTTGTGACCAGTTATTTCTTTATAACAGTGAATACTTCCTGAGTTTTGTCACCAGCTACTTCCTGAGTTTTGTGACCAGTTATTTCTTTATACCAGTGATTACTTCCTGAGTTTTCGAAACATTATTATCAAAAACTACTGGCATTATCTTGTTACGAATTAAGATAATGTAAAATACAAAGGTAGTGGTATTTGTGACACTCTGAACATTAAACAGCTCATGTTATTGTTTACTATCGATGGCACATTAAACAGCTCATGTTAATGTTTACTATCGATGGAACATTAAACAGCTCATGTTATTGTTGACTATCGACGGAACATTAAACAGCTCATGTTATTGTTTACTATCAATGGCACATTAAACAGCTCATGTAAATGTTTACTATCGACGGAACATTAAACAGCTCATGTTAATGTTTACTATCGATGGAACATTAAACAGCTTATGTTATTGTTTACTATCGACGGAACATTAAACAGTTCATGTTAATGTTTACTATCGATGGAACATTAAACAGCTCATGTTATTGTTTACTATCGATGGCACATTAAACAGATAGTGTGTATGTTTACTATCGATGGCACATTAAACAGCTCGTTCATAGTAATGTTAACTATTGATGGAACATTTAACAGCTCAAGTTAATGTTAACTATCGATGGAACATTAAACAGGACAATCGATGTAACTGAAAGTACCGATGTCGTATAGTAGCTCTTCCCTCTAGACATCCCCCCGAAGATTGGCTATATAGTAGCTCTTCCCCCGGAAGACTGGCTATACAGCCAGCTTTCCTCCGCCACGATTTAAATGCAAATTCTGCAAATGAAAGTTAATTTACCCCTATTCAGTTTTAGTTTTGACTTCACTTATGTATATATTTTGTAGCACACTATTTGCTATGATTTTCGGAATCTTTTAACTCTTTCCTTGTTCCCTCATTTTCAGCTCAAGTGAGCTTTTATGATTACCCATTTTCTGGCGTCCGTACGACTGTCTGTCCGTCTGTCGCAATATATATAGCAAAACGGAATCCTTTTCGAATTAAAATCAACTCTTTTCTATCGCTACGATACTCTACGCTGGAAAAAAAATCTGAATGTACTCTGTACGATATATTAAACAGCGATTTACAAAATTACCAAAGTTCAAAGTTGTTTCAGGGTGACACTGCCATCTTTGTTTTCTATTCTGTTTGTACTTTTCAGGATATATAATTGTCGAAGCTATCTTGTAAAATGGTGATAATACCGTTACGTTATTGTTGTGAACTTTGTAAGTGGTAGTTTGATTACTGGAATGAATAAATTAAAAAGAAACGTAGATCATTTTCTAGCATGGTGATAAGATTTGTTTGACTATTGTTTGTCGTCACAACACTATTATTTCACGTGTATGGTGACGGTATCTACCTAATACAATGTACAGAAATGTATTTCTTTGCAACGGATCCATCTGAAGCAGTGCCGAATCTTTTGGTTGCCATGTCTACCGTGACACGGGCCTCGGTTTAAACTGACTCACTCGAAACACAGGATACCTACGTGGATACGGTTGGGCTCGAACCCGCGACCTCTCGATTACCAGTCATTCGTCTTATGTTTACCAATTGAGCAGATCAGACTCATGGGGAAATAAGAAAAGTTCTTATTTTGATTAGATTGAACGGCGTTTTATACTTATGAAGCGCCATTTTACTAATTATAAAGTATTTTATGGTATCACAAATGGATTTATTGATATGTCATTTAATCTAATTCATGATATCAGAAAATGATATCGCAACAGAATTAATGATATCACAAATCAAATTTATGATATCATTAAATCATTTTATGATATCACAAATTCGAATGATATCATAAAGTGGATTTTGTGATATCTTAAAATGTTACTAATTACATGATATAATTAATTGAATATTATATCATAATATTAATTTATAGATATTAAAATATCCAGTTCGAAATATCGTATAATAATGAGTATTTTATGATATCATAAAATCGAATTTTAGTGATATATAACAGAATGTGTGATGTCCGAAAATTATAATTCGATATAATATAATACGATAAATTAAATTTGTGATGTCGTGAAATATTCAAGATCTTATGATCAACAATCTGATTTCACGATATTAATAATCTGATTTTATGGAATCAACAATAAATTTTGTGATATACCCAATAAGTACTAAAACGGCCCTTTATACAGACTTACGCACAATTGCATGTATTGGTATCTATTGCGCAAACTCTATAAATGAAAAAAATGTCAGTGATTCATAACACGGACGTATATATCTAAGATATATAAGTATTTAGATATATACCTCCCTGTTTATAGCACTGCGTCGCCTCATGGGACTACTATACGATCACTCCACCCCATCCTCTCTCAACAGCCAGGTCATAAGAAAAGCTGCTGTCTAGCTGGTTTGCAAGGGCATGAAAAGGGGGAAGAGCTACTATATAGCCAATTTTCCTTAAGGGGAAATAGCTACTATATAGCTAGTCTTCCGGGGGAAGACCTATATGGGAGAAGAGCTACTATATAATAAGTTTTCCCCGGGTGAAAAGCTTCTATATAACCAGTCTTCCGGAGGGGGGGGGGGGGGAGAGGCCGACTATGGGGGAAGACCAATTATATGATACCGACATTTTGAAGAGGAAACTATGTTACACTAGTTTTATCAACATTTATGACCTCTTTATAACTCAAGGCATCGGATCATAGTGCACTATTACATGCTAAGAAACCGTTTAAAATGATCACAATACTAATCGACTTTGCACAAAATGCTCTTTTGGGGGGGGGGGGACTAAAATTTTGAAAAATAAATGTCGGATCTTTTAAAACCTGCAGCACTGACTATTTATATTCTGTCCGCTGTAGTACATTGCCGTGTATGCCACAGTCCCACAGTCCACGTGAATTTCGTATTTTACATTATTTATGATATCAATTGATGATGTATGGATACGGTCAGCAAAGCGGTAGTGTGTATACCGTAGTATGGAGAAGGTGAAAACTCCTGTCTATCAAGAGACGTTCAATACTGAATAAATCTCAGCCAGAGAAGCGATTGTGTAATGAATTACGTCGTAGCTTACAACATGCAGGTGGTTAACCTTTTTGCTCTCTACGAGATACAGTAAACAAAGGTGATATAGCTTGCCACGTATGAAAGTAAGTTACAGTATATACCCTATCCTGTTGATGAGTATTAATACTTTAAGCTACTGGTTTCACAGAATTTTCCGCAAAACAATTATACAGTTATATCAGTAGTGAGACATTATGTAAAATGGCTATACCAGTAGCCAGACATGGGCTGAAATGGCTTTACCAGTAGCCAGACATTAACAAAAATGGCTATACCAGTAACCAGACATTAACTCAAATGGTTATACCAGTAGCCAGACATCAACTAAAATGGCTATACCAGAAGTGAGACATCAACTAAAATGGCTATACCAGTAGTGAGACATTAACTAAAATGGTTATACCAGTAGCCAGACATGGGCTGAAATGGCTTTACCAGTAGCCAGACATTAACTAAAATGGCTATACCAGTAGTGAGACATTAACTAAAATGGTTATACCAGTAGCCGGACATTAACTTAAATGGTTATACCAGTGTTAAGATATTAATTAAAATGGTTATACCATTAGCCAGACATTAACTAAAATGCTTAAATTAGTAGACAGACATTAACTAAAATGATTTTACCAGTAGCCATGCATTAACCAAATCGGTTATACCAGTAACCATGCATTAACCAAATCGGTTATACCTGTAACCATGCATTAACCAAAATCGGTTATACCAGTAACCATGCATTAACCAAATCGGTTATACCAGTAGTCGGACATTAATCATACCTATACATATACGGTAACATGATGCATGCCCACTCACTATCCTCTTTAACCAAATGCAAAAGTAATACTTGGTACTGTAACTACATCAAGTCAATTATTGTAAAGAAATGGATTTGTGAACTGAAAATGATACAAACGGGCCTCAAATGTCAAATGTATTCTTGAAAAGAACAAATTTATAATTCCTAATGTTTTTGACAAATATACACTTTAATTCTATACATATTACACTACTTTTCTTGATGAAAATGTTCTATTTACTATAATAAAATCTTTAAAATCAAAAGTTTTCCAAAAACATAAATGTAAAAACAAAAGTAAAGGATCAGGATGCATGTACATTTACGTAAACGTGCTGAGGTTTTATCGTGAAGTTTAGTGAATTCCTTTCCAATGCGTGTCGAGGTTTTGTCGTGGAGTTAAGTAAATTCTTTACCATGCGTGCCGAGGTTTTGTCGTGAAATTTAGTGAATTCTTTACGTAAACGTGCCGAGGTTTTGTCGTGAAGTTTGGTGAATTCTTTACTATACGTGCCGATGTTTTGTCGTGAAGTTTAGTGAATTCTTTACTATACGTGCCGAGGTTTTCTCGTAAAGTTCAGTCAGACATCTTGCTCTGTTCATTCTTTTATAAAAATGATGATCAAATGTAATGAAAGTGACTTAATGTTTTATATGTATTCGTACGATATAAAGCTTTCTCAAATTAAAGTACTACAAACACATATTTATAAGACATTATTGTTTATGAAATGGGTCAATTCAACCATCCAGATCCAAATCACAACGATTATATGCATTATTTGCGAAAATAAAAGAAATGAAAAGAACACATTTCCACATGTATGAACACAATGTTGTGAAAATAATGTTAATGTCATACAAATGTAAAACTGTACGAATTATCCTGGGTCAAAATCTCCATTACTTATCGATGTGGATACAAAACATTCAGTGGTTTATCTGTAACCAGTTTTTGTAATAGTTCTCGATGCTGACCGAATCGATGCACATATTTTGACGAAATCCATTTACTGCCAAATATCACTGGACAAGATGCATGCAAAGTTTGGACTGAACGTTCGCCATACGTATTTAGGTTTTCAAAAAGTAATAAAGATCCCTACAAAAGAAAAAGAAAGACCATTGAATATTAAAGCACGCTGAGAATGATGTATTATTAATGTTTTATTTGGAAAATATTTCTCTAAACTCTGGACCATTCTAAAGGCAATTTAGTCTTGTGCTTTTTCACACATTCTTTACTAGTATTTCTGATAAGGGTTTTATATTCCAAGCACGTTTACACTGCAGTAAATCTTACTTACAGGTTTACTTTTCACTGTAATACACTAATAGACTGAACAACATGGACGATACAATGGACGTTTATACCAACGTGGATATTAATAGAAACTGACAGAATGTCACTATGACACTCAACACAACGTACCACGCTGCTATGTCACTGTAGCATACACAACGACGAACCACGGTGAACATAGATGGACTGTAGCATTTACAACGATGTATCACAGTGGACATACATAGATCCCTGGTGTTATGTCACTGTAGCATTTATAACGACGAACCACGGTGGATCTACATACATCTCTGGTACTATGTCACTGTAGCATTTACAGCCGCGTACCACGGTGGAAATAGATAGATCCATGGTGCTATGTCACTGTTGCATTTACAGCGGCGTACCACGGTGAACATACATAAATCCCTAGTTCTATGTTCTGTTACGCTCATCACCACGTCCCGAGTATTCAGTCATGGATCACTTGAAATCAGGGGCGAGACCAGGTGTGTGAAGGGAGTGAACATCTCCTGTGATGTTAGCTGCACCTGTCATAAATGTCCTGAGCATACACGTCAACATAAATATAGCTCAACCATGTATAAAAAGTCTGTTTTTAAATTAGAATATAAAATGGTTACCTTGATAGGTTCTATGGCAATACCTAATCGCGGGAAAACAGTTTTGCCACCATATTCAACGCCTGAGAGCTGAAAATAATAAATTGCTTATGGGTATATATTATTTGAATTAGTGTTTATTGCTACTCACATAAATTAGCAGAGAATATATCGCTACTTACGTAAGTTAGTAGAGTATATAGCGCTACTCACATAAGTTAGCAGAGAATATAGCGCTACTCCTATACGTTAGTAATTTATATATCGCTACACACTTAGGTTATCAGAGTATATAGTCCTACTTACATCATTAAGTAGAGTATATACGCACTCACATAAGATAGCAAAGTATATAGCGCTACTCACGCGTTAGCAGAGTATATAGTGCTACTCACGTAAATTTGCAGAGTATATAGTGCCACTCATATAAGTTAGTAGAGGGTATAGCGCTACTCACATGAGTTAGCAGAGTATAAAGTCCTACTCACATAAGTAAATAGAGTATATAGCGCTACTCACACAAGTAAGCATAGTATATAGTCCTACTCACATAGGTTAGCAGAGTATATAGCGCTACTCACACAAGTTAGTAGAGTATATAGCGCTACTCACATAAGTTAGCAGAGTATATAGTCCTACTCACATAAGTTAGCAGAGTATATAGTCCTACGCACATAAGTTAGCAGAGTATATATCGCTACTCACATAAGTTTGTATAGTGTATAGTGACACTCACATTAGTTAGCAGAATATATATTCCTACTCACATCAGTTAGTAGAGTTTATAACGCTACTCACATTAATTAGCAGAGTATATAGCGCTACTCACATTAATTACTAGAGTATATAGTCCTACTCACATAAGTTAGCAGAGTATATAGTCCTACTCACATAGGTTTGCAGAGTATATAGCGCTACTCACACAAGTTAGCAGAGTATATAGCGCTACTCACATTAATTACTAGAGTATATAGTCCTACTCACATAAGTTAGCAGAGTATATAGCGCTACTCACATTAATTAGCAGAGTATATAGCGCTACTCACATTAATTACTAGAGTATATAGTCCTACTCACATTAATTAGCAGAGTATATAGCGCTACTCACATTAATTACTAGAGTATATAGTCCTACTCACATAAGTTAGTAGAGTATATAGTCCTACTCACATAAGTCAGCAGAGTATATAGTCCTACACACATAATTTAGCAGAGTATATAGCGCTACTCACATTAATTAGTAGAGTATATAGCGCTACTCACATTAATTACAAGAGTATATAGCGCTACTCACATTAATTACTAGAGTATATAGCGCTACTCACATAAGTTAGTAGAGTATATAGTCTTACTCACATACCTCAGCAGAGTATATAGTCCTACACACATAAGTTAGCAGAGTATATAGCGCTACTCACATTAATTAGTAGAGTATATAGCGCTACCCACATTAATTAGTAGAGTATATAGCGCTACTCACCTTAATTAGTAGAGTATATAGCGCTACTCACATTAATTAGTAGAGTATGTAGTCATACTCACATTAATTAATAGAGTATATAGTCATACTCACATAAGTTAGTAGGGTATATAATCTGTTAGAACCAGTCTTTGATTTCCGTTTCACTCCCTGAAATGAAACCCATCATGAGCATTAAAACTGATCATGAAACATTGATTTCATTTCTCTGGAGAATGATTAATCGTAACACAATTTGTAATATATTAAGGTTTCTTATCATTATTTTCGTCTATGTATATATTTATCTTTTTGTTTACTAGCACTGCTGACTATGGATTAATTCCATACACTTAACACCTATATAGTACATTACATGGTACGTCTAACATAAAGGTGTGATGTAATGATATGTTCCACAGAAAACATATTCTAAAGCCAACTACATTCAAAGTGTAGTGAAATAAATCTACAGTAATAACCTTTGATTTGGAGAATAGAGCACTATTGTGTTTTATTACTATATGTACGATGCTTTTGTTTTGGGTTGTTTTAGTGTACATTTTCTCTGCTTACCAATACTTTACATTTACTTCAATTATTTCTCTATTCATGTCTAGGATTTTGAAACATGTACTGACATATACATGTGGCCCTTTTTACTAATTTAGTGTCTGAACATACAATTTAGCGTCCATATGATAATAGTAGACGACACAGCTTACCTCATCTGACATCCAAAAGTCAAAATGCAAATTAAATATACCACCAGGTCCATAGTTCGTAATCTGAATCAGTAAGAAGCAATGGTCAATAAATTGTATAATCAGTTATCATTAATAACTACAATATTGATGACAAAAACAACAATACCAGCAACAACAACAATAATTATGTATATATGATACAATTACATATACATGTGTTATATGTATAAAGTAAAAGAACACAAATACTCTATATTGCATATTTTCGGCCTCACAACCTTTATTAAGAGATGACAAATATAAAGCTATCTAGAATCCATATTTACGTTTCAAAATAACATAAGCTTATATATATATATATATATATATATATATATATATATATATATATATATATATATATATATGTAAAATTATTATTATTATCATTATTGTTATCATCATAATCATTATCATCATCATCATCATAATGTTCGTTACTATTATTTTCTAAGACAATTATTGCATGAAGAAAAGGTTGTGCAGTGTTTAAAGTTATCATAATCCTTTTTGGGCAAAATTAATTTAATTTATCAATAAATTTAAGGCGCTCAGCTCTCGGGTTTGACTCCAGCAGTGGGCACATTGGTGTCCTGTTTTTCGGATGAGACAGTGAAAACCGAGGTCACTGTACTTGGGTACGGAAAAGATCCATCGCTGCTTAGAGTGGGTCCATTGCTTTAGTATAAACTTCTGTCCAATGCATCAGGCGGATGCCGTCACCATATACATGGATTAATCGTGGAGTTACGTAAATCAATAATCAATCATGTGGCAATCATACAGAATTGAAATTATTAATACCTTATAGGCCTCTGTTGTTTCAGTCTTCAAATTTAAGAATAACATTGATCCAATTTTGGCATCTAACTTCAGAGTCAAGTACGACGATTCATTAACGTAAGCACTGAATATAAGAAAAATAAAAAGCTCAGTTAAGATGCTGTCATATGTAAGCACTGAATATAGGAAAAAGAAAGTAAACAGTAAAGTTGCTGTCAGATGTAAGCACTGAATAAAGGAAAAGAAAGTACACAGTTAAAATGTTGTCATATGTAAGCACTGAATATAAGAAAATGAAAGTACACAGTTAAGTTGCTGTTAGATGTAAGCAATAAATATAAGAAAAAAAAAGTACACAGTTAAGTTGCTGTCAGATGTTAGCAATGAATAAAGGTAAAAGAAAGTACACAGTTAAGATGTCATATGTAAGCACTGAATATAAGAAAAAGAAAGTACACAGTTAAGATCCTGTCATCTGTAAGCACTGAATATAAGAAAAAGAAAGTACACAGTTAAGTTGCTGTCATATGTAAGCAATGAATATAGGAAAAAGAAAGTACACAGTTAAGATGCTGTCAGATGTAAGCAATGAATATAGGAAAAAGAAAGTACACAGTTAAGATGCTGTCAGATGTAAGTAATGAATATAGGAAAAAGAAAGTACACAGTTAAGATGTTGTCATATGTAAGTACTGAATATAAGAAAAAGAAAGTACACAGTTAAGATGCTGTCAGATGTAAGCAATGAATATAGGAAAAAGAAAGTACACAGTTAAGATGCTGTCAGATGTAAGCAATGAATATAGGAAAAAGAAAGTACACAGTTAAGATGCTGTCAGATGTAAGCAATGAATATAGGAAAAAGAAAGTACACAGTAAAGATGCTGTCAGATGTAAGCAATGAATATAGGAAAAAGAAAGTACTGAATGATTCGCTACATTTATTACGAGCTCCACATTGTAAAGGGACTGTATGAAGGCGCCACAGTTATAACGAACTCCTCGATGCCAATGGGCTGAATGATTTGCTACATTTATTACGAGCTCTACATTGCCAAGGGACTGTATGAAGGCGCCACAGTTATAACGAACTCCTCGATGCCAATGGACTAAATAAAAGCACCAGCTATACCAAGTTTCTCGTTGCCAAGGGACTGTATTTGACAATGGTGTAATATGAATACCTTTCGCTTATTCTGTTCTCCGATACTCCTGTAGAATTACGCCTGGTCAGCTCGGATCTCTTTAACTGAAATTAAAAAATAAAAGCATGCATTACCTTTTGTTGTTGTTGTTGTTGTTGCGGTAGTGGTGGTGCTTAGTTGTTGTTTTTGTTATTGTTGTTTACAAAGAATGCTTATTATTGTGTTAATTAAATTATAAAAATATTGTACTTTAAACCAAATGACGTGCAATATTTTGTCCTAAACACGTTCTATAAATATCAAATTTATAATATTATAGGGGCGTAAAGATTACTGACATCTGTTATACCTTACATTGGTTATAAAATCTCCATGATAAGTGTCATGTCTACGGAAATCATAATAAAAACACAAATTGAATATTGTCTGAGTTGCCCATTTAAAATGTCATGTTGATCCAAGCAAAGCCACTCTCTTTCTAAACACCATATTTCTGAATGGGGAGATAGATGAACGGTAGAGACCTCCACGAGCTATTCTGAGCAGGATGCTCTTTGATTGTACTGTTTAATGGTGAATGCGCGCAAACCTGTCCGTCAGTTTGTGGATATTGTTCCTTCAATTGGCCGTTTAAAGTCCGTACCGCATTTGTAGCTCAGTTTGTGACGCCTTTTGTGAATCAACTCATTTTTCCCTATTAATCTATATTCATACTTACGTTTTGGAGAGCTGTTGCCTTAAGTAGTTCTATTTCTCTGTCAGATATGATGTTATGAATTAAAACTATCAGCGGACTCTCAGCTAACAGTTCCACTTTTATCTTTCGTAATTTATAAAAATAGTGGGGATGTCGAGCATAAAAACATTTATTAGTTTCTGGGAGACTTGTATCTAATATCTGAAAGAAAACTTTAATATAAAGTCTATTGCACTATTATTGCCACGCATGTCAAAGAAAGTGCAGAGCACATTGTACAATAAGAATCAGCTGTGTACATGTAATTAACTGTCCTCGGTGAAATGGAGGTCAGACAATGTGTAAATCAAATGTGTAACAATCTGTCAACCGTGATCTAAGCGTCAGATAATGTGTAAATCAAATGTGTAACAATCTGTCAACCGTGATCTAAGCGTCCAACAATGTGTAAATTAAACGTGTAACAAACTGTCGTCCGTGATCTAAGCGTCAGATAATGTGTAAATCAAATGTGTAACAAACTGTCGTCCGTGATCTAAGCGTCAGATAATGTGTAGATTAGATGTGTAAGAATCTGTCAACAGTGATCTAAGCGTCAAACAATTTTTAAATCAAATGTGAAACAATCTGTCATTCATGATCTTAATGTCAAACAATGTGTAAATCAAATGTGAAACAATCTGTCATCCGTGATCTTACTGTCAAACAATGTGTAATTGAAATGTGAAATGATCTGTCATCCGTGATCTAATTGTCAAAAATGTGTAAATCAAATGTGTAACAACCTGTCAACCGTGATCTTAATGTCAACGATGTGTAAATCAAATGCGAAACAATCTGTCATCTGTGATTTAAGCGTTACACAATGTGTAAAACAAATGTGTAAGAATCTGTCAACCGTGATCTAAGCGTCAAACTATTTGTAAACAAATGTGAAACATTCTGTCCTCCGTGATCTTAATGTCAAACGATGTGTAAATCAAATGTGAAACATTCTGTCATCCGTGATCTTAATGTCAAACGATGTGTAAATCAAATGTGAAACAATCTGTCATCCGTTTTTTTTATTGTCAAACAATTTGTAAATCAAAATATGTAACAATCTGTCATCTGCGATCCTAATGTAAATCAATGCATTAATCAAATATGCAAACCCAGTAGTCAATAAAGTATCAAAATATGAACAAACAGAAGTTATATCATATATTGTCATGATCAAACAGAAGTTATATCATATACTGTCATGATCAAACAGAAGTTATATCAGATACTGTTATGATCAAAAAGAAGTTATATCATATTCTGTCATGATCAAACAGAAGTTAAATCATATATTGTCATGATCGAACAGAATTTATATCAGATACTGTCATGATCAAACAGAAGTTATATCATATACTGTCATGAGCAAAAAGAAGTTATATCATATACTGTCATGATCAAACAGAAGTTATATCATATACTGTCATGATCGAACAGAAGTTATATCATATACTGTCATGATCAAACAGAAGTTATATCATATACTGTCATGATCGAACAGAAGTTATATCATATACTGTCATGATCGAACAGAAGTTATATCATATACTGTCATGATCGAACAGAAGTTATATCAGATACTGTCATGATCAAACAGAAGTTATATCATATACTGTCATGATCGATGTCACTTACCTGGAGTTTGCTTTTGCAAAGATTTTCAAACATTTCGTACTGGTCCAGATTCCTATACATTTCTTCACCCACATAACGAATCCTGCCTTGACGATATCTATTTGCAAGCATGTGAGCATTATCCCATGCATAATTACTATTTAGAGTCTTTTTGTCTTCTTTCTTCACTGAATAGATATGTCAAAGAGAGTGTAATGCTAGTATTAGTATGCTTCAAAATCGAGCAAATATTACCATTTCTTTTCAAATTCATAATCTGATATCACATGTTATCTGATATTATATGTAACTTAATGCTTTGGTCGCAGTACCTCATAGTATTCTCTCACAACGCTTTAGTTTTGGTCGCCAGTACCTCATGATAGCTTCTCACAACGTAAAGCCTAAAGGTTTCTGTCGCAGTACCTCATAATAGCCTACTTAACGCAAATGCTTCAGTCGCCAAAACCTCTTAAAAGCTTCTCAGAATGCAAAGGTCTCGGTCGCTCGTATACTCCATAATAGCCTCTCACAGCACACAGGCCTCAGTAGCTAGTACCTCATAACGCAAAGGCGTCTGTTGTCAGTGAATCATAAATGCTTCTCACAACACAAAGACCACGGTCATCAGTACCTAATAATAGTTTCACACAACACAAAGACCACGGTCATCAGTACCTAATAATAGCTTCTCACAACACACAGACCACGGTCATCAGTACCTAATAATAGCTTCTCACAACACACAGACCACGGTCATCAGTACCTAATAATAGCTTCTCACAACACAAAGATTACGGCCATCAGTAGCTAATAATAGCTTCTCACAACACACAGACCACGGTCATCAGTAGCTAATAATAGCTTCTCACAACACACAGACCACGGTCATCAGTAGCTAATAATAGCTTCTCTACAACACACAGACCACGGTCATCAGTAGCTAATAATAGCTTCTCACAACACAATGACCACGGTCATCAGTACCTAATAATAGCTTCTCACAACACAAAGACCACGGTCATCAGTAGCTAATAATAGCTTCTCACAACACACAGACCACGGTCATCAGTAGCTAATAATAGCTTCTCACAACACACAGACCAAGGTCATCAGTAGCTAATAATAGCTTCTCGCAACACACAGACCACGGTCATCAGTATCTAATAATAGCTTCTCTACAACACACAGATCACGGTCATCAGTAGCTAATAATAGCTTCTCACAACACACAGACCACGGTCATCAGTAGCTAATAATAGCTTCTCACAACACACAGACCACGGTCATCAGTAGCTAATAATAGCTTCTCACAACACACAGACCACGGCCATCAGTAGCTAATAATAGCTTCTCCACAACACACAGACCACGGCCATCAGTAGCTAATAATAGCTTCTCACAACACACAGACCACGGTCATCAGTAGCTAATAATAGCTTCTCACATCACACAGACCACGGTCATCAGTATCTAATAATAGCTTCTCTACAACACACAGACCACGGTCATCAGTAGCTAATAATAGCTTCTCACAACACAAAGACCACGGTCATCAGTACCTAATAATAGCTTCTCACAACACACAGACCACGGTCATCAGTATCTAATAATAGCTTCTCACAACACACAGACCACGGTCATCAGTAGCTAATAATAGCTTCTCACAACACACAGACCACGGTCATCAGTAGCTAATAATAGCTTCTCACAACACACAGACCACGGTCATCAGTAGCTAATAATAGCTTCTCACAACACACAGACCACGGTCATCAGTACCTAATAATAGCTTCTCACAACACACAGACCACGGTCATCAGTAGCTAATAATAGCTTCTCACAACACAAAATCCACGGTCATCAGTACCTAATAATAGCTTCTCACAACACACAGACCACGGTCATCAGTACCTTATAATAGCTTCTCACAACACACAGACCACGGTCATCAGTAGCTAATAATAGCTTCTCACAACACACAGACCACGGTCATCAGTAGTTAATAATAGCTTCTCACAACACACAGACCACGGTCATCAGTACCTAATAATAGCTTCTCACAACACACAGACCACGGTCATCAGTATCTAATAATGTGATGGAGTGAGATCAGGTGCCCGGGGAGGGTGAGATCAGGTGCCCGGGGAGGGTGAGACATTGGTTGCCAATACTACATCAATACCTCTATATCGCCAGGGCGTCAGTCGTAAATACTTCGTAATGATATTATATTGAATCTGTCTTCATAGTCAAGAAAATTGTGAATGCGTGTTATTATTCCTGAAAAGGATCCATGGGGGCGGGGAGATAATACGATTTATTCATTTTTGTTCTTATAAAACCCAAATAAATGAAACATTGGCTAATTAAAGTATAACTCAAAACTTGATTCTTCCATCGCCGTTCATCATAAAATCCTCTTCACCATCACCCAAGTGTAATATTCCCGAAAGGCTTATATGATGAAATCATTTAAACTCCCCATCCCACCCCAGCCTTTTCAAATTGTTTTTTTATTTTGTTTTGCAATTCAGCTTATTACTATTCATTCTCTTTCGATTGTTTTATTAAATATTTCTTTCTTTTACCTGAATTAATGGTGACTTCAATAAGGTGAGGAAGTTTGTTCCACAGGGAAGTATTCTACAATACATATGATATAATACTACATAAAAGAACATGATAATGAAACTTTAAAACCAACTATAGATTTTGTAAATTCGCGATAGAGTCATATTGGTGAAATTGAGAAAATCAGTATATACGAATTATATTTTGACGAAATTAACCAAGGCAAATTATACCCGCTGTATATCAACTGACCCATGACACGTATTTTTCATTTGCAAATCTTAATGACTAATAATAAAATTAAAACAACTAAATAATTAGAAATAAGATAAAGGTACATTACTTTGTCAATGGTAGTAAAACTAGGTAAAAAAATAATGTCATTAAGCTCGGTCCCTCAGACTGGTTGTCAGGAACAAACCACAGAAATAATAATGTCCTTAGCCTCGGTAGTAGTCTGGTAGTCCAGACCAGACCAGGGAAATAATAATGTCCTGACCGTCATCTCCTCTGACTGATTGTCAGGACGAGACCAGGGAAATAATGATGTCCTTAAGCTGATCCCCTCAGACTGGTTGTCAGGAGCAGATCATGGAAATAATAATGTCCTTAACCTCGGCACCCCAGACTGGTAGTCAAGACCAGACCATGGAAATAATAATGTCCTTAACCTCGACCCATCCGACTGGATGTCAGGACCAGACCACGGAAATAATAATGTCTTAAGCTCATCCTCTCTGACTGGTAGTCAGGACCAGACCAGGGAAAATTAATGTCCTGAAGGGCATCCCCTCTGACTGGTTGTCAGGACCAAACAGGGAAATAATAATGTCATTGAGGTCATTCCCTCAGACTGGTTGACAAGACCAGACCACGGAAATAATAATGTCATTAACTTCGACCCCTCAGACTGGTCGTCAGGGCCAGATCACCGAAATTATAATGTCCTTAAGTTCGACCCCCAGACTGGTTGTCAGGATCAGACCACGGAAAAAATAATGCCTTAAGCTTGGCCCCTCTGACTGGTTGTCAGGACCAGACCACGGGAATAATGTCCTTAAGCTCGGCTTCTCTGACTGGTCGTCAGGATCAGACCATATGAAATAATAATGTCCTTAAGCTTGGCCCCCTGATTAGTTGTCAAGACCAGATCACGTAAATACTGGCCGTATGCCGAGGTCAGGTCAGATTACCGAGAGTGCAATGTAAAGAATCATCAGTAAGCCATATTGACCTCATCAGGAGTAAAGAATGGTATAATATTAGTGTTAATGACTTCCCCTTCTTCCTTTTAATGTGCAGGGCTTCTGGTCATTTTAACACATGTAAATTTAACAATATCAGGGAAGGCTCTCATCTAAAAAGAAGCTTAAAACATATTTACACTTAGAATGGATGATTGCCGCTTCGGGCCCCAGCCTCGGTCCATTCATCTGCGATCATGAATGGTAGGTTTGAGCTACAAATCACATGAAATAATGATTCGATATCTATCAAGTATGTGATAATGGATACATAAAGATACACCAAACATACATCTGATTCAATTTTTTATCAGAACTTGCCCGAAGATTGACTTCCAAATGTATAGGGTTCTAAAGCATGAATTCATTTTAAAAAATGTAAAAACTCCTACCTTTTCTTGTAATATTTCCATCGACGCTTTTACTAATTGCATGTTTAATGGCCGGTCTATATCATTGTAATCACTGACCATTCGATCCTCAGTTTCCAGCTGGATTTTCGTCGACGTCACATTGAGCCACTCGACAGCCAAGCGGGTATTAGAATTTCTCATTAGTCTTTTGGAGAAATTAAAGCAGTCTGTCGCTGGCAGCATAAATACAAAAGATAGATACTGTGGATCCACTACAGTTGCGATCACAATACATATAATATTGTTGATATTAAAACATTTAGAAAACACAAAACGCGTTCGTTACAGTCGAAAATTTCCATGCTATGTGGATGTGACACTCACAGCAATGTATTCATGGACTACTGAATTCTGGTGCGGAGAGGAGTAAACATCTAATGTCTGGCTAACCAAACTAGCCATTAATATCGAACCATACAGACGCCACAGAATATTGCAACACTGCAGGCATCAGATGAATGTGAAACAATATTGTGTATATAACAGAATGTGGAACTGCCATTTCATGATATGCTACTGCTTCGGGCGGGTCCTCTGCGTATAGATAAAATTTTGCAGGTGACGTTATATAAATGAAATAATCCTGGTGTGGTGTAGTTCAATAGCAGAACAAAATAAACTAACGCACAAGCATCAATTGTTGTCCTGGAAGAAGTTGCATACGAGTCGCATATAAACACAGCATGATATATCGGCAAAACTGGAAAGTCCTTCTACTTATTGCCATCATATACCAGAAATTATAGTTTGCTATAAGACTAGATCATACCACACAGAGAGGGATTCATAGTGCACGTATAATGTATGAGATAGCCATAGCATTCCATACAAAGAAGGATTCATATTGCATGTGTACGATGTGAGACACCCATAGCATACCATACAAAGAGGGATTCATATTGCATGTGTGCGATGTGAGACACCCATCGCATACCATACAAAGAGGGATTCATATTGCATGTGTGCGATGTGAGACACCCATAGCATACCATACAAAGAGGGATTCACAATGCATGTGTACGATATGAGAAACCCATACCATACCATACAAAGAGGGATTCATATTGCATGTGTACGATGTGAGACACCCATCCCATACCATACAAAGAGGGATTCATATTGCATGTGTACGATATGAGACACCCATAGCATACCATACAAAGAGGGATTCATATTGCATGTGTACGATATGAGACACCAATAGCACACCATACAAAGAGGGATTCATATTGCATGTGTACGATGTGAGACACCCATAGCATACCGTACAAAGAGGGATTCATATTGCATGTGTACGATGTGAGATACCCATAGCATACCCATAGCATACCATACAAAGAGGGATTCATATTGCATGTGTACGATATGAGACACCAATAGCACACCATACAAAGAGGGATTCATATTGCATGTGTACGATGTGAGACACCCATAGCATACCGTACAAAGAGGGATTCATATTGCATGTGTACGATGTGAGATACCCATAGCATACCCATAGCATACCATACAAAGAGGGATTCATATTGCATGTGTACGATATGAGGCACCCATAGCACACCATACAAAGAGGGATTCATATTGCATGTGTACGATGTGAGACACCCATAGCATACCATAGAAAGAGGGATTCATATTGCATGTGTACGATGTGAGACACCCATAGCATACCTTACAAAGTGGGATTCACAATGCATGTGTACGATATGAGAAACCCATACCATACCATACAAAGAGGGATTCATATTGCATGTGTACGATGTGAGAAACCCATAGCACACCATACAAAGAGGGATTCATATTGCATGTGTACGATGTGAGACACCCATAACATACCATACAAAGAGGGATTCATATTGCATGTGTACGATGTGAAACAGCCATAACATTTCATACAATGAGTGTGTAGTGTGTGAGACAGCTATCACATTCCTTACATGAAGATGAATATCTTTATCCATTTTCCTTCATAATAAAAGCAATATCCATTGAGCCCTTTAATTGATCTATCCATCAAAATAACAGTCTATATACATCTCTCGTATTCAGTGTCTCGTATTCAGTCAATCCTTTCCTTCAAGCGCTTGCTATCCATGCTAATGTATACCTGTACATGTACATGTATATGTTTCATACCTGTCTTTTTAAAGTTTCTTTCCTAAGAACTATATTCTAGATATTTACCAGATAGTGGCATTGACCTTCTGCCGAGTATTGACCCGTTCACAAGGTCAGTTGCTTTAATGTCATATATGGATTGCGTTCTAGTTATACTATCCATAATACCCAATGAATCATACGCTGTCGGAAGATTAGCTCTGTGCTCCATTATTCGCTCAAGTGCAACTGAAAAAGGAAATAAATTGCGAACTGAAAAAGTAGTTAAATTCGATCACTGTCACAATGCACTCCTTTGCATATATACATATATGGTAGATAGGCAGTGAGAACCATGGTACACTACACACCATTACACTGCACTATACATTACACTACACACCATTACACTGCACTATACATTACATTACACTACATACCATTACACTGCACTATACATTACACTACACACCATTACACTGCACTATACATTACATTACATTACATACCATTACACTGCACTATACATTACATTACATTACATACCATTACACTGCATTATACATTACATTACACTACATACCATTACACTGCACTGTACATTACACTACATACCATAACACTGCAGTGTACATTATATTACATAGCATTACTTTACTATTTGTATTACTTTACATTTGATACAGATAAATTGCACTTTATGTAACATGACAGTACATTTCGAGTACTAAAACAGACCGTAGGAATTTACCTGTAGAGCAAAGTGTCGACACAATGTTATCTTTTACCGTACATATATTACCTTTCGATTTTGTGGTTCCTGTGTTTTCTTGAATTCGCTGCCAATTTATGGCGAAAACGTCAGAAAATTTATAGTAGTACACTGGATCTCCTTCAGATATATCTGTAGCGCTTAGAATAGTTTCCTGTTGTTTATTCATGTCCTCCAGGATCCTTTGGTATAAAATGAAAGATTTTCATTCCTCTCATCTTCTGTTTTTTTATTTTGTGTTTCAAGAATCACATTAATACACCCCTTCATTTTGTAGGTGATTTTAGTGATGACTTATACATGTATCTCGATAAATGTTTGTGAATTATTGATACATACATCTTGATATTTGTTGGTGATTCTAATGATTAATGATACACACTTCTGGATCTTCGTTGACGATTTTAGTGTTTAATGACTCATACTTCTTTAGGGTTGTTGGTGATTTCAGTAATTAATTACTCATTCTTCTTTAATGTTGTTGATGATTTTAGTGATTAATGATTAATACTTATTTCGGGTTGTTGGTGATCTTGGAGATCAATGATACATACTTCTTTACACTGTTGATAGTGCCATAGTCATGTGACACCAGTTACTTTCGTATTTTACATTAATGTCACCTACCCTGCGGAGGGTTTGACTTAATGTTATTATAACCGTTTTCCTGATGTTATGTGACATTTCTACACAATGTTCACGTTCATGTACATATACAGGTGTGGCTAGCCAAACAGGGGATGCTCACTACTCCTGAGCACCCGGTCTCACCTCTGAATTTCAGGGGTCCGTGATTGTCCACTGTGGTACATTGTTGTTAGTGCCATAGTCATGTGACAGCAGTTACTTTCGTATTTTACATTTAGGGTTGTTGATTTTAGATATTAATTACTCATACTTCTTTAGGATTGTTGGTGATTTTAGTGATTAATGATTCATACTCCTCGATGTGCGTTGATGATTTGAGTGA
Organism: Pteria penguin; assembly: GCA_035048485.1. NCBI lineage: Eukaryota > Metazoa > Mollusca > Bivalvia > Pterioida > Pteriidae > Pteria > Pteria penguin. The sequence continues at coordinate 90,063,470 of CM068580.1, forward strand.
TTCAATAGGCATGCATACCCATTAATATTTGTCTCTGATTTTGGTAACCAATAATTTATTGATAATAACTGAGACATAAGTCTAGATGTGTCGGTGATTTTTATGATTAGTGAGACATCCGTCTAGATGTGTTGGTGTTTAGTGATTAGTGAGACGTCCGTCTAGATGTGTTGGTGATTTTAGTGATTAGTGAGACATCCGTCTAGATTTGTTTGTGATTGAATGATTAATGAGACACGTCTAGATGTGTTGGTGATTTTAGTTATTTATAAGACATATGTCTAGATGTGTTGGTGATTTTCATGATTAGTGAATGAGACATACGTCTAGATGTGTTGGTGATTTTAGTGATTAGCGAGACATACGTCTAGATGTGTTGGTGATTTTAGTGATTAGCGAGACGTCTAGATGTGTTGGTGATTTTAGTGATTAGCGAGACGTCTAGATGTTTTGAAAGTTCAGTGAGTTAAGTAATTAATGGTCCATACCTCTTTATTTCTTGAATTCTCCTTTCCTCTACTTCAATGTATTCGTGCAGGGATGTTATAAATCCTGGTAGATGCACTTGTAAAGCACGTTTCATACGATCTACTGACGTATATATGTGACAAGAAACAGCACATAGCAATGATAGCGTACACCACAATCCCAAGACATCCATCCCCCTTAATATTAAGGTATACACACTAAGATTATCTTGGTCCTCGCCATGCGCGATGCACAAGGGCTTAGAGTGGATGTTTCTCGGAATAGTTTTTAAAATGACGTAATTCCATATCAAGATTTATTTTCTCGAATCTTTTTAAGTAATTATCTCTACTACTATATAATCCTTTACGTACACTGAAATGTATTGTGTGATAACAAGAGGGTTAAAAAGACATCGTTTTAAGTCAAAGACTGCTTCAAATGATTGAAGGGGACAAGGTCATGAAATCTCATTACGTAGTCCTCTCGGCCATTGTCGTGTTTCATCTGAATAAGTTAGGAACACAATGCGTTAGAATGTCATCCATAATTAAAATAGTACTAAAATACAAATATTTCATATGTAGAAATGCAACTATTATCAGGTACAAATAAAAAGCATGCTATGCATTTAGGCAGAAAAAGGTTGAAAAACTGCTTTCTCTTCACCAATCGGTACAGGTGAGAAAGTTTGCCAGTGTGTCCGTTCGAAGCCGACAGTTTTCTCCTTTAGTTGTTAAAGTTTGAAAGGCAAAATTAAAATGCGTAGTCATAACGAATCATTGTATTGTATTTGTAAAATCATTGTATTATATATGTAGAATCATTGTATTGTATATGTAAAGTCATTGTATTATATATGTAAAATCATTGTATTGTATATGTAAAGTCATTGTATTGTATTTGTAAAATCATTGTATTATATATGTAAAATCATTGTATTGTATATGTAAAGTCATTGTATTATATATGTAGAATCATTGTATTGTATATGTAAAGTCATTGTATTGTATATGTAGAATCATTGTATTGTATATGTTGAGTTGTTTTATTGTATATGTAGAGTCATTGTATTGTATAGGTAAAGTCATTGTATTGTGTATGTAGAATCATTGTATTGTATATGTAGAGTCAGTGTATTGTATATGTAAAGTCATTGTATTGTATACGTAAAGCCATTGTATTATATATGTAGAATCATTGTATTGTATAGGTAAAGTCATTGTATTGTATATGTAGAATCATTGTATTGTACATGTTGAGTTGTTGTATTGTATATGTAGAGTCATTGTATTGTGTATGTAGAATCATTGTATTGTATATGTAGAATCATTGTATTGTTTATGTTGATTGATTGATTTTTGTTTTACGTCACACCGCGAATATTTCACGTATATGGTGACGGCATCTGCCTGATGCGGGGAATACAAATTTTGACCTTTGCAACGGACCCACCCGAAGCAGTGAGGGATCGTTAACGTGCCATGCATACCACGACACGGGGCCTCGGTTTTTACTGTCTCATCCGAAAGACAGGACACCGGCATGACCAGAGCGGGATTCGAACCCGACGCGATACCACTAGGCCACGCCGGCTTCTGTATTGTTTATGTAGAATCATTGTATTGTATATGTAAAGTCATTGTATTGTATATGTAGAGTCATTATATTGTATATGTAGGATCATCGTATCTTATATGTAGAATCATTGTATTGTATATGTAAAGTCATTGTATTATATATGTAGAGTCATTATATTGTATATGTAGAATCATTGTATTGTATATGTTGAGTTGTTGTATTGTATATGTAAAGTCATCGTATTATATATGTAGAATCATTGTATTGTATATGTAAAGTTATTGTATTGTATATGTATAATCATTGTACTGTATATGTAAAGTCATTCTATTGTATATGTAGAGTCATTGTATTTTATATGTAGAGCCATTGTATTGTATATGTAGAGTCATTGTATTTTATATTGTAATATCATTTGCTAATAATGCAAGAGTTATCTGTCTTGTGGAATAATCTTGAATTTTGTCTACGTGACTTCCATTAGCTATATGTCAAGGTCAATGACCACGTGTAAAAAACAAGGTTGTGAACAGTCGCCAGCGATGATGTTCTTCTCTACTCCATCTTGTTGGACACAAAATAAAAAACAAACATCGTTACATATATGTAGAATCATTGTAGTGTATATGTAGAATCATTTTTATTTTATATGTAGAATCATTGTATTGTATATGCAGAGTCATTGTATTGTATACGAAGTCATTGTATTGTATATGTAGAGTCATTGTATTGTATATATAATCATTGCGCTGTATATGTAGAGTCATTGTATTGTATATGTAGAGTCATTGTATTGTATATATAGTCATTGTATTGTACATGTAGAATCATTGTGATGGGCATGTACTTCGCATAAGTATAATGATTAGATACCGTAAGCTGATCTAGAAATTTTTGAAAGGGAGGGGGTTGCAATCTCCCATGATTAATGTTTTGCACTATTCGGTCTAGAAAGGGGGTGTAGCCTTAACAATGGTCGCAAATGACCCTTTTGGGTAAAATTTTCCGACCAAAAGGGGGGGGGGGTGTTGCAACTCCTGCAACCCCCTCTGAATCCGCCAATGGATACACACACAAATCAGTATAAATATTTGAGGAGTTGCTTTCTTTCTTGTTTTTCGTCATGCTATGATTATTTCACATATATTATCACGGCACCTACATGGTGCTGCACAGACATTTCGACCTCAGCAATACACCATCCAGCGCAGTGAGAGGTCTGCGTGCCAATGCCAACCGTGACACGGGACATTGGTTATAATGTCACATCTATAAGACAGAACCTTTCCAGCCGCCGGACGGACTCGTATCCGTAATCTTTCAGCATTTAGTCAAAGACGCTACCGTCTGAGTTATGTCGCTCCAGTATGGAGACTATAACTATATGTAACAGATTTATCTCAATAATTAAAGTAAACTAAAGTATATCCATTGGTTGGCTTATAAAGACGTGGAATTTAGGGCGAGTGAACCCAATGAATTACTTATTACACAAGCTGTCCTTTATATATCTCGCCTATTCAATTCGGTGTCTATAGCAGTATTTACCACTTATTATTTTTGCTGAAATAACTAATACTAAATAAAGACATAGATAAAATGTTCAAATATTTTATTAATATAAAAAATGAATGCAACTTCGACAAGAATGATTTTCTGTGGCAATTTTGGCTGCCCGTAAATCATTCAGTTAAATACTTAATAAGGCATTCCCGTGTCTCACCATGGGTGGCCTTTTGTTCACATATTGATCCCATTCAGTACCTGCAAACCATCATAGGACGCTGTCCTCTCAACTGCATCACTGGTGCCAGTTTATATTTCCTAGATCATCCATGTCTGTAGGAAGATTATGTCTTATTTCCTTTATTCGGTCAAGTTTAACTGAAAAAATAACAAAAGATCTATTTGAACTTTTATGAACATAAGATTACATTGTTGTGGGGTGGAAAGGAAAGCAGGACAATGGGTCAAGATGAGATGTAAGAAGGGTTGCAAGATTAGAGAATGGAGATGATATGATGAAAGAGGTGGGAGGGAAGGAGGAATTAATGTTATGGAAGTGGATTTAGGAGATAGCAAGAGTCATGTCACCTCGTCCTAGTCCTCGATAATGAATAAGAAGTATTCTATTGAGGATTATGGGCATTCTTGAAACGGATTTCTATTTACAACACTACCATACACTACAGTAGTAATTTTCAACAACCAACTATTTAACAAGCCAATAATATAAAACTTAACCAACAAGCACAACAGTACCTAATCAGCAAACAGTACCTAATTAGCCAACACTGCTGTACTTAACCAGTCAACACTACTGAACTTGACCAGCCAACACTGCTGTACTTAACCAGTCAACACTACTGTACTTAACTAGTCAACACTACAGTACTTAACCAGCCAGTACTACTGTACTTAACTAGTCAACACTACTGTACCTAACCAGTCAACACTGCAGTACTTAAACAGACAACACTAATGTACTTAACCAGTCAACACTGATGTACTTAACCAGTCAAAACTACTGTACTTAACCAGTCAACACTACTGTACTAAACTAGTCAACACTATAGTACTTAACCAGCCAGTACTACTGTACTTAACCAGTCAACACTACTGTACCTAACCAGTCAACACTGCAGTACTTAACCAGCCAACACTAATGTACTTAACCAGTCAACACTGATGTGCTTAACCAGTCAACACTACTGTACTTAACCAGTCAACACTACAGTACTTAACCAGTCAACACTACTGTACGTAACCAGTCAACACTACAGTACTTTACCAGACAACACTAATGTACCCAACACTAATGTGCACAAGCATCCAGACGTGTTTTACCCGGATATGATGCTGCATTCTCGCACCGGAGATCGACTAATCCCGTTTTTTATCAGTGCTGGAAAATTCTATCCGGAACACTTCGTATCCTTCCGCGCGTCGTCTGCATTGTTCACAAACAAATGAAACATGGCGACTCACGATTTTTGCGTCGGAGAGATAGTCAACATGGTGTGTTATCGTTAAGTTTAATGTTGAAAAATCTTATCAAAATATAAAGTTTCTTTATGCATATCATGGTGTTTTACTTTATTGTGGCGGACTATCTTTTTATTCAATCAGTGATTCGGCCATCAAAGGAAGTAAACAAAAACATTGAAAATATCTATAGCCTACATCGAGCTGCTGAGGTGCGAGAAAAATAATCAAGCACTAGTTTGATTTCCAGATAGAAAAAGATCAGTCGAGGGTTGGATGAATCAACTAATCTCAACCGAGGCGTTAGCCGAGGTTGAGATATGATGATTCATCCAGCCCGAGACTGATCTTTTTCTATCTGGAACTCAAACTAGTGCTAGATTGTATTACTATATTACAGTCTTAGTTCTTACCTTCCAATTGTTTCATATCGATGTTATTCTGAAATCGATGCCAATTTGTGGCGAAGAAATCTGCAAATCTATAATAGGAAGTAGGGTCGCCTTCAGCTGCGTTTATGACGGACAGTACACGTTCATGTACTTTCTTCATCTCCTCCATCGCACTGTGGTATTGAAAAAGGAAGAGAAGTGAATTGTTTTCTCTAATTCTTTTACAGTTTGACATCGTTCATATGCACGAAATGAATATTTAAACAGACCAAGAGGAATCATTGCGTAAGAAGGGAACAGTTTTATTCACAATGTCTAAATCAAACAAACCAGTTCGTTTGTCTTATACCTCTTCATCAATACTCTTCAGTAATTAACATGCATCTAAGATATAATCTATCATACTAGCACACGTGTAATGTCATACGTCTTTGTGTTACAAGACCGTCTTGAGAATTTATATATGTTTATTGTGTATATTGTACACATGTCTCGTCTCTATACCATTAATTTGGTTTACTGAAAGAAAAAACAAACAGAAAAAAACAAACAAACAAAATCTGAATCCGTTACAATCGACGTTTTGCATAGGCAAAAGACCTACCTGTATGTATACCTGAGATACGCATGACCTGACGATACAATCAAAGAAAACGAACAAAGCATTTGTGAAAACTCTACTGCGTTTTTAGTTCATATCAATCGTAATATAACATACCTACTAATTTCTTTAATTCGTTTTTCTTCCATTTCAAGATACTCATCCAGATTTAACAGAAGTTCTGGTATTTGAACTTTTAAGGCATTCTTTAAACGATCTTCTGGCATATTTTCACAAGAAACATAAATCAATATTGCTAACATCAGAATCCGCCTGAATTCACACATTTTCTTTGCAGTATACATTTAGAATGTGCGTCCATCCGGAATTTACACGTCCGACGTTACCCAGGTAAAGTACATGACGTCGTCAACGTAGTATTTACTACGTGAGAACGCCGGAGGGGAAGTAATCTTTGCTCTCTATCCTGGGTCAATATAAACGGATACACCTTAGCTGTATGATTGGACATGGGTTTTTCTGATTTCACCTATGCATGATCACTAAACAAGGACGGTTTACAGCGGTATAACTGATAAATACTTATCACAACCATTAAACACTAAGTCTGCTTCTGTCCATGTTGTATAATCATAGTCCAATAATACGATTATCGTGAGCTCAGTATGAATAATATACCTACAGTACATATGAACAATCACCTTAGTATAGGATTATCATGAACTCAGCATGAATAATATACCTACAGTACATATAAACAATCACCTTAATATAGGATTATCATGAGCTCAGTATTAATAATATACCTATAGTACATATGAACAATCACCTTAATATAGGATTATCATGAGCTCAGTATTAATAATATACCTATAGTACATATGAACAATCACCTTAATATAGGATTATCATGAGCTCAGTATTAATAATATACCTACAGTACATATGAACAATAACCTTAGTATAGGATTATCGTAAGCTCAGTATGAATAATATACCTACAGTACATATGAACAATCACCTTAGTGTAGGATTATCGTAAGCTCAGTATGAATAATATACCTATAGTACATATGAACAATCACCTTAGTGTAGGATTATCATGAGCTCAGTATGAATAATATACCTACAGTACTTATGAACAATCACCTTAGTATAGGATTATCATGAGTTCAGTAGGAATAATATACCTACAGTACTTATGAACAATCACCTTAGTATAGGATTATCATGAGCTCAGTATGAATAATATACCTACAGTACATATGAACAATCACCTTAGTATAGGATTATCGTGAGCTCAGTATGAATAATATACCTACAGTACATATGAACAATCACTTTAGTGTAGGATTATCGTGAGCTCATTATGAATAATATACCTACAGTACATATGAACAATCACCTTAGTATAGGATTATCATGAGCTCAGTAGGAATAATATACCTACAGTACATATAAACAATCACCTTAATATAGGATTATCATGAGCTCAGTATTAATAATATACCTATAGTACATATGAACAATCACCTTATTATAGGATTATCATGAACTCAGTGAGAATAATATACCTACAGTACATATTAACGATCACCTTAGTAAACGATTATCATGAGCTCAGTATGAATAATATACTTACAGTACATATGAACAATCACCTTAATATAGGATTATCGTAAGCTCAGTATGAATAATATACCTACAGTACATATTAACAATCACCTTAATATAGGATTATCGTGAGTTCAGTATGAATAATATACCTACAGTACTTATGAACAATCACCTTAGTATAGGATTATCATGAGCTCAGTATGAATAATATACCTACAGTACTTATGAACAATCACCTTAGTATAGGATTACCATGAGTTCAGTATGAATAATATACCTACAGTACTTATGAACAATCACCTTAGTATAGGATTATCATGAGCTCAGTATGAATAATATACCTACAGTACATATGAACAATTCACTTAATATAGGATTATCGTAAGCTCAGTATGAATAATATACCTACAGTACATATGAACAATCACCTTAGTATAGGATTATCGTGAGCTCAGCATGAATAATATACCTACAGTACATATGAACAATCACCTTAGTATAGGATTATCGTCAACTCAGCATGAATAATATACCTACAGTACATATGACCAATCACCTTAGTATAGGATTATCATGAACTCAGTGAGAATAATATAACTACAGTATATATAAACGATCACCTTAGTATAGGATTATCATGAGCTCAGTATGAATAATATACTTACAGTACATATGAACAATCACTTTAGTGTAGGATTATCGTGAGCTCAGTATGGATAATATACCTACAGTACATATGAACAATCACCTTAGTATAGGATTATCATGAGCTCAGTAGGAATAATATACCTACAGTACATATGAACAATCACCTTAATATAGGATTATCATGAGCTCAGTAGGAATAATATACCTATAGTACATATGAACAATCACCTTAGTATAGGATTATCGTGAGCTCAGCATGAATAATATACCTACAGTACATATGAACAATCACCTTAGTATAGGATTATCATGAACTCAGTGAGAATAATATAACTACAGTACATATAAACGATCACCTTAGTATAGGATTATCATGAGCTCAGTATGAATAATATACCTACAGTACATATGAACAATCACTTTAGTGTAGGATTATCGTGAGCTCAGTATGAATAATATACCTACAGTACTTATGAACAATCACCTTAGTATAGGATTATCGTGAGCTCAGTATGAATAATATACCTACAGTACATATGAACAATCACCTTAGTATAGGATTATCGTGAGCTCAGCATGAATAATATACCTACAGTACATATGAACAATCACTTTAGTGTAGGATTATCGTGAGCTCAGTATGAATAATATACCTACAGTACATATGAACAATCACCTTAGTATAGGATTATCATGAGCTCAGTAGGAATAATATACCTACAGTACATATAAACAATCACCTTAATATAGGATTATCGTGAGCTCAGCATGAATAATATACCTACAGTACATATGAACAATCACCTTAGTATAGGATTATCATGAGCTCAGTAGGAATAATATACCTACAGTACATATGAACAATCACCTTAATATAGGATTATCGTGAGCTCAGCATGAATAATATACCTACAGTACATATGAACAATCACCTTAGTATAGGATTATCATGAACTCAGTGAGAATAATATACCTACAGTACATATAAACGATCACCTTAGTATAGGATTATCATGAGCTCAGTATGAATAATATACCTACAGTACATATGAACAATTCACTTAATATAGGATTATCGTAAGCTCAGTATGAATAATATACCTACAGTACATATGAACAATCACCTTAGTATAGGATTATCGTGAGCTCAGTATGAATAATATACCTACAGTACATATGAACAATCACCTTAGTATAGGATTATCGTGAGCTCAGCATGAATAATATACCTACAGTACATATGAACATTCACCTTAGTATAGGATTATCATGAGCTCAGTAGGAATAATATACCTACAGTACATATGACCAATCACCTTAGTATAGGATTATCATGAACTCAGTGAGAATAATATAACTACAGTACATATAAACGATCACCTTAGTATAGGATTATCATGAGCTCAGTATGAATAATATAGTTACAGTACATATGAACAATCACCTTAATATAGGATTATCGTGAGCTCAGTATGAATAATACACCTACAGTACATATGAACAATCACCTTAATATAGGATTATCGTAAGCTCAGTATGAATAATAAACCTACAGTACATATGAACAATCACCTTAGTATAGGATTATCGTGAGCTCAGTATGAATAATATACCTACAGTACTTATGAACAATCACCTTAGTATAGGATTATCGTGAGCTCAGTATGAATAATATACCTACAGTACATATGAACAATCACCTTAGTATAGGATTATCGTGAGCTCAGCATGAATAATATACCTACAGTACATATGAACAATCACTTTAGTGTAGGATTATCGTGAGCTCAGTATGAATAATATACCTACAGTACATATGAACAATCACCTTAGTATAGGATTATCATGAGCTCAGTAGGAATAATATACCTACAGTACATATGAACAATCACCTTAATATAGGATTATCATGAGCTCAGTAGGAATAATATACCTATAGTACATATGAGCAATCACCTTAGTATAGGATTATCGTGAGCTCAGCATGAATAATATACCTACAGTACATATGAACAATCACCTTAGTATAGGATTATCATGAACTCAGTGAGAATAATATAACTACAGTATATATAAACGATCACCTTAGTATAGGATTATCATGAGCTCAGTATGAATAATATACCTACAGTACATATGAACAATTCACTTAATATAGGATTATCGTAAGCTCAGTATGAATAATATACCTACAGTACATATGAACAATCACCTTAGTATAGAATTATCGTGAGCTCAGCATGAATAATATACCTACAGTACATATGAACAATCACCTTAGCATAGGATTATCATAAACTCAGTGAGAATAATATAACTACAGTACATATAAACGATCACCTTAGTATAGTATTATCGTGAGCTCAGCATGAATAATATACCTACAGTACATATGAACAATCACCATAGTATAGGATTATCGTGAGCTCGGCATGAAGAATATACCTACAGTACATATGAACAATCACCTTAGTATAAGATTATCGTGAGCTCGGCATGAAGAATATACCTACAGTACATATGAACAATCACCATAGTATAGGATTATCGTGAGCTCGGCATGAATAATATACCTACAGTACATATGAACAATCACCTTAATATAGGATTATCGTGAGCTCAGCATGAATAATATACCTACAGTACATATGAACAATCACCTTAATATAGGATTATCGTGAGCTCAGCATGAATAATATACCTACAGTACATATGAACAATCACCTTAGTATAGGATTATCGTGAGCTCAGTATGAATAATATACCTATAGTACATATGAACAATCACCTTAATATAGGATTATCGTGAGCTCAGTGAGAATAATATACCTACAGTACATAAGAACGATCACCTTAATATAGAATTATCGTGAGCTCGGCATGAGCCGAGGTAACTTAATCACTTCTGTGCTAGGCTCGTGACCTAGAGATCCTGAATTCGAGTCCCCTCTGTGTCTCGTCGGTCTTCAGTCCCTCGGATGAGACAGTCACGTGTCATGACGTCACGGTTCACGTAGCATGTAAAAGATTCCTCCCGTGTCGCGGTAGGCGTGGCACATAAAAGATCAATCTGTTTCAGGTTGGTTCCGTGTCACGGTAGGCGTGACACATAAAAGATCCCTCACTGTTTCAGGTGGGTCCCGTGACACGGTAGGCGTGACACATAAAAGATCCCTCATTGCTTCAGATTGGCTCCGTGACACGGTAGGCGTGACACATACAAGATCCCTCAGTTTCGGGTCGGTCCCGTGCCAGGGTAAGTGTGGCATGTACAAGCTTCCTCACGGATTCGGGTTGATTGCTGTCCACGCCACTCACTCTGAAAACTGGAAAATCTGGATTTTTAATTATTCATCTTCAGAATAATTTCAAAAGGTAAAAGCATTCGATAGATCTTGTTTAGTCATAATTTTTGGTGTATGCTTTATGTTTGTATGAAGAAGCGTTCATATTTTATAAAAAAAAAATCAATTTTAGATAGGGCGATTTCCATGTTAAATTTTGACGTGACGTCGCCAAGTTTCCCATAGACTCAATGTTAAACATCAGCGACGTCACGTCAAAATTAACATAGAAAACGCCCTATCTAAAATGATTTTTCCCTATAAAATACGAATGCTTCTTCGTAGAAACATATAACATACACCAAAAGTTACGACTAAACAAGATCTGTCGATTGATATTAAATTTGTAAAACTATTTTAAAGATAAATAAGTGAAAATCCAGATTTTTCGGTTTACAAAGTGAGTGGCGCGGACAGTAGATCTAAAGTTCTGTGCGATGACGTGCAATACTCTCGTTGTGGCATCGATTCAGAATCAAAGCCACAAAGTAATATATTACCATTTAATATTGTAGTATCGTTACGTATCATCTGTGTACAGTGTTGAACGAGGAGATCCCCCTGTAGAAATGCCACCTGGTTGCGGTTCGAACCTCCAAGGGTCAATAATCGTAATAATCGTAATAATTTTAAAATTCCCATTTCGCCTTAGCTGAGGAATACAGTTAAGAACATTATTCACATTTCCCTAATGGATTTTCAGAGTAAGGCGAAATGGGAACGTGTATAAACATGACACTTATCACTTTTCACAATTAAAATAACGTGTATTTTATATTTTTGAAGATTTCAAAGAGAATTCACACTTCGAAGAAGTAAACTTATAAACATGAAACGAAAAATATTACACACATATAATTCTCAATTTTATAAGCTTTTCTCAAGCAGTTTAGACAATAGAAATAATTGCACATTATATAATATTAATATATATAAATATAACACTAGCACTATATTATAATGTCTCTTAAGAATATATTATCAGCATGTATCCACAAGTATTTAAGTTTAGCACATTTCACACATAAACGCTCTTTATACTTCATACAATCACATTAAGTAACGTCCATTGTCACTTCACAGAATCGGCCACTGAGCTTGAGTAGGTACAGGTAGAAAGCTACATCATCGTTAGTCTGGTTCCCGGGACCCCTCTGGAACACAGCAAAAAAAAATCCAAAGGGGTCCCTGGAACCAGACTACATCACCGTACTCTATCAGAGTCTTTCTGCCGTCAGGGAGTTCTGTTTTCAAAGTGTTCAGGCTTTAGTCGATGTCTCGGTATTTCTTGGCCTTTTTACCTTTGGTATCTCCGGCCCCGTACTAGACCATCTTAACCTCGCTTGGCAGCTATGCTGAAGTATGCCGATTATCTTGTACAGCTATGCTGAAGTATGCCGATTATCTTGTACAGCTTTGCTGAAGTATGCCGATTATCTTGTACAGCTATGCTGAAGTATGCCGATTATCTTGTACAGCCATGCTGAAGTATGCCGATTATCTTGTACAGCCATGCTGAAGTATGCCGATTATCTTGTACAGCTATGCTGAAGTATGCCGATTATCTTGTACAGCTATGCTGAAGTATGCCGATTATCTTGTACAGGTGTGGTTGTCCCGACTCTCTTATTCAACCGGCTATGGTGGTCTGCAAGAGGGTTATTGGTCCCTGGCCCGTTGGTGATGAAGTGATTCTATGTTGTTTGTCGAAGTCGGCATTCCATCCAGGTCTCGATGACGTCCTCGAGTAGCCGAGTACAGTACTCTCTTGGTGGAACATTGGCGGTTATGTGCAGCCAGTTGTCATCAACCAGTGGTAGATATAGTAATGGTAGCGCTGTCATGCGTCGAACGAGTAGCTAGACCTCTCTCTACTTATTGTGCACTAATAATCTGATAAGTGTCTTTAACTGTAACGAGAATCCCAACTGATAATTTCAATATCTGAACAGTACCCCAGCAGACAATTACTTGTTATGTGAACAGCATTCCAGCTGATAATTCTATATTTTGATCTGTAGCCAAACTGATAAGTAAACCGTACCATCGTTGTTCATTACTTTTAATGTGAAAAGTATCTTAACTGATGATTTTATAATTTGACCAAAATCTCAGCTGATTATTATGAAAAAAAAATCAAAGCTCTAATTCGTTAGATATAATTTACAGCAAAATACAGCCGATAAATAAATCTTATGAAAATGATCACAATTTAACAGAAAATAATTTGCGAATTTCCTAAAATTAACGATAACACCCGAGAAATTTTCCTAAAAAGGAAAAAAGGCACAACTACTTTCCTAATAAGGAAAAATGAGGCGTGGCTTTAGAGGTTTTAGCGGGAAAATTCACTACTGTGCAAAACAGGCTGCATCAGAAGAAATAATCTATGAAAGGATCTAACTTTTTAGATAAATTTCGAAAACAAGTAATTCCTGTTTACATAAAGTCATTTGACTTTGTGACCAACGTCTTGAACATTATTGCTATTCCGATTGCAAACAAAGCTTTCTAAAAAGCTATGCTTGTGACATAAAATGTTGTTTTAACCATAACCATATTAAGATAGCAAATTCGCTTTGAGAGTGCATGTGCAAACTCCATTAGCTTGGCATGTTTGGTAATAATCAAGTACTAAGAAATAATATTAGCACATAATTCTATTTTAGATATTGAGATTTCTAGAAATAGAGTTTATGAAAATGTTCGCAATTTAAAAACAATTATTTGCTTCCTACAAAAAAAAAACCGGAAAAAATAAGGAATAAGGAAAAATGCGACACGGATTCGATTCCCGGTGTGGTACGTGAGATGGCGGGGCTGTCACCAACCTGGTTTCGTGGGTTTTCTCCGGGTGTTTCCGTTTCCTGACACATAAAGGACACTCTTACGCCAAGATCCGTGCCAACAGGCAAGATTTATATAAGTTGTTAACTTGTTTCTTAATCGTTGTAACGTTAAAATTAATAAAATGAGGGGTGACTTTAGGGATTTTAGCGGGAAAATTCACAACTGCGCAAAACAGATGGCTGCATCAGAAGATATAATTCTATGACAGGATATAACTTTTTATAGATGAATTTCAAAAACAAGTAATTCCTGTTTACATAAAGCCTTTTGACTTTGTGACCGACGTCTTCAACATTTATTGCTATTACGATTGCAACCAAAGCTTTTTTAAAAGCTATGCTTGTAATGAATTTAATAGTAGTAGCAAAGTTCCCATCTCGCTTTGGTAAAATTCCGATTTCGCCTTAGTACTTTATCAATAAATTTTACCTGGAATTTACAGCTAAGGCGAAATGGAAACACACCAGTGGGGAACCCCATATAAGAAGTAAAAGTTTACAAAGTATTGTAAACATTAGAGTTATCTCTCTTGGTATTGTCTGTTTCTTCGCGGACGGAGAGTCCGGCGGACGGAAATATATAATGATATCAAACTTGACACGTGGAGTACCTTACTTTTTCGATTATTTGGTTAAAATAGAAAAATAAAAATATAAATGCTAAAATTACTTTTATTAGATATTCAGACAGTATAAATTTCACTTTTTTTTTCTTTTTTCAATATTCTGTGAAATCAATATAAATCTGTTTAAAAGAAAATGAAATGCATTTGTCATAGCCTTCGTAATTGACGTTATGGAGGCTTCTGGTACTTGGAAACACTTTTTAAAAGATTTTAATTTTTAATTCTGGGTTCATAGTACAACGGTTTCTATATTATTGTCATGCAGTGATGTACATATGTATGGACAAACACTCGAGTATACCATTATATAATTTAACAATTGAATTGTAGAGTAATACATAACAATTTTAAAGAAAAACAAACATTTCTTTACGGCTCAACCTAAACGACGATAAAACACCCATTGCTCTTCTGTAGGATAAATTGCTGTATAGTCTGTGGTAGATCTGTAGGATAATGTGCTGTATAGACTGTGGTAGATCTATAGGATAATGTGCTGTATAGTCTTTGGTGATCTGTAGGATAATGTGCTGTATAGTCTGTGGTAGATCTGTAGGATAATGTGCTGCATAGTCTGTGGTAGATCTATAAGATAATGTGCTGTATAGTCTGTGGTAGATGTGTAGGATAATGTGCTGTATAGTCTGTGATAGATGTGTAGGATAATGTGCTGTATAGTCTGTGGTAGATCTGTAGCATAATGTGCTGTATAGTCTGTGGTAGATCTGTAGGATAATGTGCTGTATAGTCTATGGTAGATCTATAGGATAATGTGCTGTATAGTCTGTGGTAGATCTATAAGATAATGTGCTGTATAGTCTGTGGTAGATGTGTAGGATAATGTGCTGTATAGTCTGTGGTAGATGTGTAGGATAATGTGCTGTATAGTCTGTGGTAGATCTGTAGGATAATGTGCTGTATAGTCTGTGGTAGATCTGTAGGATAATGTGCTGTATAGTCTGTGGTAGATCTGTAGGATAATGTGCTGTATAGTCTGTGGTAGATCTATATAATAATGTGCTGTATAGTCTGTGGTAGAACTATAGGATAATGTGCTGTATAGTCTTTGGTGATCTGTAGGATAATGTGCTGTATAGTCTGTGGTAGATCTGTAGGATAATGTGCTGTATAGTCTGTGGTAGATGTGTAGGATAATCTGCTGTATAGTCTGTGGTAGATGTGTAGGATAATGTGCTGTATAGTCTGTGGTAGATATGTAGGATAATGTGCTGTATAGTCTGTGGTAGATCTGTAGGATAATGTGCTGTATAGTCTATGGTAGATCTATAAGATAATGTGCTGTATGGTCTGTGGTAGATCTGTAGGATAATGTGCTGTATAGTCTATGGTAGATCTATAAGATAATGTGCTGTATGGTCTGTGGTAGATCTGTAGGATAATGTGCTGTATAGTCTATGGTAGATCTATAGGATAATGTGCTGTATAGTCTTTGGTAGATCTATAGGATAATGTGCTGTATAGTCTGTGGTAGATCTGTAGGATAATGTGCTGTATGGTCTTTGGTAGATCTATAGGATAATGTGCTGTATAGTCTTTGGTAGATCTATAGGATAATGTGCTGTATGGTCTTTGGTAGATCTATAGGATAATGTGCTGTATAGTCTTTAGTAGATCTATAGGATAATGTGCTGTATAGTCTTTGGTAGATCTATAGGATAATGTGCTGTATAGTCTTTGGTAGATCTATAGGATAATGTGCTGTATAGTCTTTGGTAGATCTATAGGATAATGTGCTGTATAGTCTGTGGTAGATGTGTAGGATAATGTGTTGTATAGTCTTCGGTAGATCTATAGGATAATGTGCTGTATAGTCTTTGGTAGATGTGTAGGATAATGTGCTGTATAGTCTTTGGTAGATCTCTCGGATAATGTGCTGTATAGTCTTTGGTAGATCTCTCGGATAATGTGCTGTATAGTCTTTGGTAGATATCTCGGATAATGTGCTGTATAGTCTTTGGTAGATCTATAGGATAATGTGCTTTATAGTCTATGGTAGATCTATAGGATAATGTGCTTTATAGTCCTTGGTAGATCTATAGGATAATGTGCTGTATAGTCTTTGGTAGATCTGTAGGATAATGTGCTGTATAGTCTTTGGTGATCTGTAGGATAATGTGCTGTATAGTCTTTGGTAGATCTGTAGGATAATGTGCTGTATAGTCTTTGGTGATCTGTAGGATAATGTGCTGTATAGTCTTTGGTAGATCTGTAGGATAATGTGCTGTATAGTCTTTGGTAGATCTGTAGGATAATGTGCTGTATAGGCTTTAGTGGATCTGTAGGATAATGTGCTGTATAGTCTTTGGTGATCTGTAGGATAATGTGTTGTATAGTCTTTGGTAGATCTCTCGGATAATGTGCTGTATAGTCTTTGGTAGATCTATAGGATAATGTGCTGTATAGCCTTTGGTGATCGTAGGATAATGTGCTGTATAGTCTTTGGTGATCTGTAGGATAATGTGCTGAATAGTCATTGGTAGATTTGGAGGATAATCTGCTGTATGGTCTTTGGTATATCTATAGGATAATGTGCTTTATAGTCCTTAGTCGCTCTGTAGGATAATATGCTGTATAGCCTGTGGTAGATCTATAGGATAATGTGCTGTATAGTCTTTGGTAGATCTATAGGATAATGTGCTGTATAGTCTGTGGTAGATGTGTAGGATAATGTGTTGTATAGTCTTTGGTAGATCTCTCGGATAATGTGCTGTATAGTCTTTGGTAGATCTCTAGGATAATGTGCTGTATAGTCTTTGGTAGATCTATAGGATAATGTGCTGTATAGTCTTTAGTAGATCTATAGGATAATGTACTGTATAGTCTGTGGTAGATCTATAGGATAATGTGCTGTATAGTCTGTGGTAGATCTGTAGGATAATGTGCTGTATAGTCCTTGGTAGATCTATAGGATAATGTGCTGTATAGTCTTTGGTAGATCTATAGGATAATGTGCTGTATGGTCTTTGGTAGATCTATAGGATAATGTGCTGTATAGTCTTTGGTAGATCTATAGGATAATGTGCTGTATAGTCTTTAATAGATCTATAGGATAATGTGCTGTATACTCTTTGGTGGATCTATAGGATAATGTGCTGTATAGTCTTTGGTAGAGCTATAGGATAATGTGCTGTATAGTCTTTGGTAGATCTATAGGATAATGTGCTTTATAGTCCTTGGTAGATCTAAAGGATAAGGTGCTTTATAGTCCTTGGTAGATCTATAGGATGATGTGCTGTATAGTCTTTGATCTGTAGGATAATGTGCTGTATAGTCTTTGGTCATCTGTAGGATAATGTGCTGTATAGTCTTTGGTAGATCTGTAGGATAATGTGCTGTATAGTCTTTGGTAGATCTTTAGGATAATGTGCTGTATAGGCTTTAGTAGATCTGTAGGATAATGTGCTGTATAGTCTTTGGTGATCTGTAGGATATTGTGTTGTATAGTCTTTGGTAGATCTATAGCATAATGTGCTGTACAGTCTTTGGTAGATCTATAGGATAATGTGCTGTATAGTCTTTGGTAGATCTGTAGGATAATGTGCTGAATAGTCTTTGGTAGATCTGTAGGATAATATGCTGTATAGTCTTTGATAGATCTGTATGATAATGTGCTGTATAGTCTTTAGTAGATCTGTAGGATAATGTGCTGTATAGTCTTTAGTAGATCTATAGGATAATGTGCTGTATACTCTTTGGTGGATCTATAGGATAATGTGCTGTATAGGCTTTGGTAGAGCTATAGGATAATGTGCTGTATAGTCCTTGGTAGCTCTGTAGGATAATATGCTGTATAATCTGTGGTAGATCTATAGGATAATGTGCTGTATAGTCTTTGGTAGATCTATAGGATAATGTGCTGTATAGTCTTTGGTAGATCTGTAGGATAATGTGCTGTATAGGCTTTAGTAGATCTGTAGGATAATGTGCTGTATAGTCTTTGGTGATCGTAGGATAATGTGCTGTATAGTCTTTGGTGATCTGTAGGATAATGTGCTTTATAGTCTTTGGTGATCTGTAGGATAATGTGCTGAATAGTCATTGGTAGATCTGTAGGATAATGTGCTTTATAGTCTTTGGTGATCTGTAGGATAATGTGCTGAATAGTCATTGGTAGATCTGGAAGATAATCTGCTGTATGGTCTTCGGTAGATCTATAGGATAATGTGCTGTATAGTCTTTGGTAGATCTATAGGATAATGTGCTGTATAGTCTTTAGTAGATCTATAGGATAATGTGCTGTATACTCTTTAGTGCATCTATAGGATAATGTGCTGTATTGTCTTTGGAAGAGCTATAGGATAATGTGCTGTATAGTCTTTGGTAGATCTATAGGATAATGTGCTGTATAGTCTTTGGCATATCTATAGGATAATGTGCTTTATAGTCCTTAGTAGCTCTGTAGGATAATATGCTGTATAGTCTGTGGTAGATCTATAGGATAATGTGCTGTATAGTCTTTGGTAGATCTATAGGATAATGTGCTGTATAGTCTTTGGTAGATCGGTAGGATAATGTGCTGTATAGTCTTTAGTAGATCTATAGGATAATGTGCTGTATAGTCTTTGGTAGATCTATAGAAAAATGTGCTGAATAGTCTTTGGTAGATCTGGAGGATAATGTGCTGTATAGTCTTTGGTAGATCTATAGGATAATGAGCTTTATAGTCTATGGTAGATCTATAGGATAATGTGCTTTATAGTCCTTGGTAGATCTATAGGATAATGTGCTGTATAGTCTTTGGAAGATCTGTAGGATAATGTGCTGTATAGTCTTTGGTGATCTGTAGGATAATGTGCTGTATAGTCTTTGGTAGATCTGTAGGATAATGTGCTGTATAGTCTTTGGTGATCTGTAGGATAATGTGCTGTATAGTCTTTGGTAGATCTGTAGGATAATGTGCTGTATAGTCTTTGGTAGATCTGTAGGATAATGTGCTGTATAGGCTTTAGTAGATCTGTAGGGTAATGTGCTGTATAGTCTTTGGTGATCTGTAGGATAATGTGTTGTATAGTCTTTGGTAGATCTCTCGGATAATGTGCTGTATAGTCTTTGGTAGATCTATAGGATAATGTGCTGTATAGTCTTTGGTAGATCTGTAGGATAATGTGCTGAATAGTCTTTGGTAGATCTGTAGGATAATGTGCTGTATAGTATTTGGTAGATCTATAGGATAATGTGCTGTATAGGCTTTAGTAGATCTGTAGGATAATGTGCTGTATAGTCTTTGGTGATCGTAGGATAATGTGCTGTATAGTCTTTCGTGATCTGTAGGATAATGTGCTGAATAGTCATTGGTAGATTTGGAGGATAATCTGCTGTATGGTCTTTGGTATATCTATAGGATAATGTGCTTTATAGTCCTTGGTAGCTCTGTAGGATAATATGCTGTATAGCCTGTGGTAGATCTTTAGGATAATGTGCTGTATAGTCTTTGGTAGATCTATAGGATAATGTGCTGTATAGTCTGTGGTAGATGTGTAGGATAATGTGTTGTATAGTCTTTGGTAGATCTCTCGGATAATGTGCTGTATAGTCTTTGGTAGATTTATAGGATAATGTGCTGTATAGTCTTTAGTAGATCTATAGGATAATGTGCTGTATAGTCTTTAGTAGATCTATAGCATAATGTACTGTATACTCTGTGGTAGATCTATAGGATAATGTGCTGTATAGTCTTTGGTAGATCTGTAGGATAATGTGCTGTATAGTCCTTGGTAGATCTATAGGATAATGTGCTGTATAGTCTTTGGTAGATCTATAGGATAATGTGCTGTATGGTCTTTGGTAGATCTATAGAATAATGTGCTGTATAGTCTTTGGTAGATCTATAGGATAATGTGCTGTATAGTCTTTAGTAGATCTATAGGACAATGTGCTGTATACTCTTTGGTGGATCTATAGGATAATGTGCTGTATGGTCTTTTGTAGATCTATAGGATAATGTGCTGTATAGTCTTTGGTAGATCTATAGGATAATGTGCTGTATAGTCTTTAGTAGATCTATAGGATAATGTGCTGTATACTGTTTGGTGGATCTATAGGATAATGTGCTGTATAGTCTTTGGTAGAGCTATAGGATAATGTGCTGTATAGTCTTTGGTAGATCTATAGGATAATGTGCTTTATAGTCCTTGGTAGATCTATAGGATAATGTGCTTTATAGTCCTTGGTAGATCTATAGGATAATGTGCTGTAAAATCTTTGATCTGTAGGATAATGTGCTGTATAGTCTTTGATGATCTGTAGGATAATGTGCTGTATAGTCTTTGGTAGATCTGTAGGATAATGTGCTGTATAGTCTTTGGTAGATCTGTAGGATAATGTGCTGTATAGTCTTTGGTGATCTATAGGATAATGTACTGTATAGTCTTTGGTAGATCTGTAGGATAATGTGTTGAGTAGTCTTTGGTAGATCTGTAGGATAATGTGCTGTATAGTCTTTGGTAGATCTGTATGATAATGTACTGTATAGTCTTTGGTAGATCTGTAGGATAATGTGCTGTATAGTTTTTAGTAGATCTATAGGATAATGTGCTGTATACTCTTTGGTGGATCTATAGGATAATGTGCTGTATAGTCTTTGGTAGAGCTATAGGATAATGTGCTGTATAGTCTTTGGTAGATCTGTAGGATAATGTGCTGTATAGTCTTTAGTAGATCTATAGGATAATGTGCTGTATAGTCTTTGGTAGGTCTATAGGATAATGTGCTGTATAGTCTTTGGTAGATCTATAGGATAATGTGCTGTATAGTCTTTGGTAGATCTGTAGGATAATGTGCTGTATAGTCTTTAGTAGATCTATAGGATAATGTGCTGTATAGTCTTTGGTAGATCTATCGGAAAATGTGCTGAATAGTCTTTGGTAGATCTGGAGGATAATGTGCTGTATAGTCTTTGGTAGATCTATAGGATAATGTGCTTTATAGTCTATGGTAGATCTATAGGATAATGTGCTTTATAGTCCTTGGTAGATCTATAGGATAATGTGCTGTATAGTCTTTGGTAGATCTGTAGGATAATGTGCTGTATAGCCTTTGGTGATC
Organism: Pteria penguin; assembly: GCA_035048485.1. Lineage (NCBI taxonomy): Eukaryota > Metazoa > Mollusca > Bivalvia > Pterioida > Pteriidae > Pteria > Pteria penguin. The sequence goes on from CM068580.1 coordinate 90,085,607, forward strand.
TGTAGGATAATGTGCTGTATAGTCTTTGGTAGATCTGTAGGATAATGTGCTGTATAGTCTTTGGTAGATCTGTAGGATAATGTGCTGTATAGGCTTCAGTAGATCTGTAGGATAATGTGCTGTATAGTCTTTGGTGATCTGTAGGATAATGTGTTGATTAGTCTTTGGTAGATCTATAGGATAATGTGCTGTATAGTCTTTGGTAGATCTATAGGATAATGTGCTGTATAGTCTTTGGTAGATCTGTAGGATAATGTGCTGAATAGTCTTTGGTAGATCTGCAGGATAATGTGCTGTATAGTCTTTGGTAGATCTGTAGGATAATGTGCTGTATAGGCTTTAGTAGATCTGTAGGATAATGTGATGTATAGTCTTTGGTGATCGTAGGATAATGTGCTGTATAATCTTTGGTGATATGTAGGATAATGTGCTGAATAGTCATTGGTAGATTTGGAGGATAATCTGCTGTATGGTCTTTGGTATATCTATAGGATAATGTGCTGTATAGTCTTTGGTATATCTATAGGATAATGTGCTTTATAGTCTTTGGTAGATCTATAGGATAATGTGCTGTATAGTCTTTGGTAGATCTCTAGGATAATGTGCGTTATATTCCTTGGTAGATCTATAGGATAATGTGCTGTATAGTCTTTGGTAGATCTCTAGGATAATGTGCTGTATAGTCTTTGGTAGTTCTGTAGGGTAGTGTGCTGTATAGTCTTTGGTAGATCTGTAGGATAATGTGCTGTATAGCCTTTGGTGATCTGTAGGATAATGTGCTGTATAGTCTTTGGTAGATCTGTAGGATAATGTGCTGTATAGTCTTTGGTAGATCTGTAGGATAATGTGCTGTATAGGCTTCAGTAGATCTGTAGGATAATGTGCTGTATAGTCTTTGGTGATCTGTAGGATAATGTGTTGATTAGTCTTTGGTAGATCTATAGGATAATGTGCTGTATAGTCTTTGGTAGATCTATAGGATAATGTGCTGTATAGTCTTTGGTAGATCTGTAGGATAATGTGCTGAATAGTCTTTGGTAGATCTGCAGGATAATGTGCTGTATAGTCTTTGGTAGATCTGTAGGATAATGTGCTGTATAGGCTTTAGTAGATCTGTAGGATAATGTGCTGTATAGTCTTTGGTGATCGTAGGATAATGTGCTGTATAATCTTTGGTGATATGTAGGATAATGTGCTGAATAGTCATTGGTAGATTTGGAGGATAATCTGCTGTATGGTCTTTGGTATATCTATAGGATAATGTGCTGTATAGTCTTTGGTATATCTATAGGATAATGTGCTTTATAGTCTTTGGTAGATCTATAGGATAATGTGCTGTATAGTCTTTGGTAGATCTCTAGGATAATGTGCGTTATATTCCTTGGTAGATCTATAGGATAATGTGCTGTATAGTCTTTGGTAGATCTCTAGGATAATGTGCTGTATAGTCTTTGGTAGTTCTGTAGGGTAGTGTGCTGTATAGTCTTTGGTAGATTTGTAGGATAATGTGCTGTATAGTCTTTAGTAGATCTATAGGATAATCTGCTGTATACTCTTTGGTGGATCTATAGGATAATGTGCTGTATAGTCTTTGGTAGAGCTATAGGATAATGTGCTGTATAGTCTTTGGTAGATCTATAGGATAATGTGCTGTATAGTCTTTGGTATATCTATAGGATAATGTGCTTTATAGTCCTTGGTAGCTCTGTAGGATAATATGCTGTATAGTCTGTGGTAGATCTATAGGATAATGTGCTGTATAGTCTTTGGTAGATCCATAGGATAATGTGCTGTATAGTCTTTGGTAGATCTGTAGGATAATGTGCTGTATAGGCTTTAGTAGATCTGTAGGATAATGTGCTGTATAGTCTTTGGTGATCGTAGGATAATGTGCTGTATAGTCTTTGGTGATCTGTAGGATAATGTGCTTTATAGTCTTTGGTGATCTGTAGGATAATGTGCTGAATAGTCATTGGTAAATCTGTAGGATAATGTGCTTTATAGTCTTTGGTGTTCTGTAGGATAATGTGCTGAATAGTCATTGGTAGATCTGGAGGATAATCTGCTGTATGGTCTTTGGCAGATCTATAGGATAATGTGCTGTATAGTCTTTGGTTGATCTATAGGATAATGTGCTGTATAGTCTTTAGTAGATCTATAGGATAATGTGCTGTATACTCTTTGGTAGATCTATAGGATAATGTGCTGTATTGTCTTTGGTAGAGCTATAGGATAATGTGCTGTATAGCCTTTGGTAGATCTATAGGATAATGTGCTGTATAGTCTTTGGCATATCTATAGGACACTGTGCTTTATAGTCCTTGGTAGCTCTGTAGGATAATATGCTGTATAGTCTGTGGTAGATCTATAGGATAATGTGCTGTATAGTCTTTGGTAGATCTATAGAATAATGTGCTGTATAGTCTTTAGTAGATCTGTAGGATAATGTGCTGTATAGTCTTTAGTAGATCTATAGGATAATGTGCTGTATAGTCTTAGGTAGATCTATAGGATTATGTGCTGAATAGTCTTTAGTAGATCTGGAGGATAATGTGCTGTATAGTCTTTGGTAGATCTATAGGATAATGTGCTTTATACTCTATGGTAGATCTATAGGATAATGTGCTTTATAGTCCTTGGTAGATCTATAGGATAATGTGCTGTATAGTCGTTGGTAGATCTTTAGGATAATGTGCTGTATAGTCTTTGGTGATCTGTAGGATAATGTGCTGTATAGTCTTTGGTAGAACTGCAGGATAATGTGCTGTATAGTCTTTGGTAGATCTGTAGGATAATGTGCTGTATAAGCTTTAGTAGATCTGTAGGATAATGTGCTGTATAGTCTTTGGTGATCTGTAGGATAATTTGTTGTATAGTCTTTGGTAGATCTATGGATAATGTGCTGTATAGTCTTTGGTAGATCTATAGGATAATGTGCTGTATAGTCTTTGGTAGATCTCTAGGATAATGTGCTGAAGAGTCTTTGGTAGATCTGTAGGATAATGTGCTGTATAGTCTTTGGTAGATCTGTAGGATAATGTGCTGTATAGGCTTTAGTAGATCTGTAGGATAATGTGCTGTATAGTCTTTCGTGATCGTAGGATAATATGCTGTATAGTCTTTGGTGATCTGTAGGATAATGTGCTGAATAGTCATTGGTAGATTTGGAGGATAATCTGCTGTATGGTCTTTGGTATATCTATAGGATAATGTGCTGTATAGTCTTTGGTATATCTATAGGATAATGTGCTTTATAGTCCTTGGTAGATCTATAGGATAATGTGCTGTATAGTCTTTGGTAGATCTCTAGGATAATGTGCGTTATAGTCCTTGGTAGATCTATAGGATAATGTGCTGTATAGTCTTTGGTAGATCTATAGGATAATGTGCTGTATAGTCTTTGGTAGATCTGTAGGATAATGTGCTGTATAGTCTTTGGTAGATCTATAGGATAATGTGCTGTATAGTCTTTGGTAGATCTATAGGATAATGTGCTGTATAGTCTTTGGTAGATCTGTAGGATAATGTGCTGTATAGTCTTTGGTAGATCTGTAGGATAATGTGCTGTATACTCTTTGGTGGATCTATAGGATAATGTGCTGTATAGTCTTTGGTAGAGCTATAGGATAATGTGCTGTATAGTCTTTGGTAGATCTATAGGATAATGTGCTGTATAGTCTTTGGTATATCTATAGGATAATGTGCTTTATAGTCCTTGGTAGCTCTGTAGGATAATATGCTGTATAGTCTGTGGTAGATCTATAGGATAATGTGCTGTATAGTCTTTGGTAGATCTATAGGATAATGTGCTGTATAGTCTTTGGTAGATCTGTAGGATAATGTGCTGTATAGGCTTTAGTAAATCTGTAGGATAATGTGCTTTATAGTCTTTGGTGATCGTAGGATAATGTGCTGTATAGTCTTTGGTGATCTGTAGGATAATGTGCTTTATAGTCTTTGGTGATCTGTAGGATAATGTGCTGTATAGTCTTTGGTGATCTGTAGGATAATGTGCTGAATAGTCATTGGTAGATTTGGAGGATAATCTGCTGTATGGTCTTTGGTATATCTATAGGATAATGTGCTGTATAGTCTTTGGTATATCTATAGGATAATGTGCTTTATAGTCCTTGGTAGATCTGTAGGATAATGTGCTGTATAGTCTTTGGTAGATCTCTAGGATAATGTGCGTTATAGTCCTTGGTAGATCTATAGGATAATGTGCTGTATAGTCTTTGGTAGATCTATAGGATTATGTGCTGTATAGTCTTTGGTAGATCTGTAGGATAATGTGCTGTATAGTCTTTGGTAGATCTATAGGATAATGTGCTGTATAGTCTGTGGTAGATCTATAGGATAATGTGCTGTATAGTCTTTGGTAGATCTGTAGGATAATGTGCTGTATAGTCTTTGGTAGATCTATAGGATAATGTGCTGTATAGTCTTTGGTAGATCTATAGGATAATGTGCTGTATAGTCTTTGGTAGATCTATAGGATAATGTGCTGTATAGTCTTTAGTAGATCTATAGGATACTGTGCTGTATAGTCTTTGGTAGAGCGAAGAACGATCCTTAAGCTGCTGTGACCCCACTTTCAATATTTTAGTAGATTTACACATTTTAGTTGCAGAAGAACGCATTTTGGTCATGGAAACTCTCTCACAACCCTCCCCAACCTACACTTGTGCAGCAACATGCATATTTCATGTAAATCGCAGTAATTCCTCTATTGTCCCATGATCTAAATATTCCTCTACTATCCTATGATCTATATATTCCTCTACTATCCTATGATCTAAATATTCCTTTATTATCCTATGATCTAAATATTCGTCTACTATCCTAGGATCTATATATTCCTCTACTATCCTATGTTCTATATATTCTTCTACTACCCTATGATCTATATATTCCTCTACTATCCTATGATCTAAATATTCTTCTACTACCCTATGATCTATATATTCCTCTACTATCCTAGGATCTAAATATTCCACCACTATCCTATGATTTAAATATTCCTCTACTATCCTATAATCTATATATTCCTCTACTATCCTATGATCTAAATATTCCTCTACTATCCTATGATCTAAATATTCCTCTACTATCCTATGATCTATATATTCTTCTACTATCCTAGGATTTAGATATTTTCCTCTACTATCCTATGATCTAAATATTCCTCTACTATCCTATGATCTAAATATTCCTCTACTATCCTATGATCTATATATTCCTCTACTATCTTATGATCTATATATTCCTCTACTATCCTATGATCTATATATTCCTCTACTATCCTATGATTTATATATTCTTCTACTATCCTAGGATTTAGACATTTTCCTCTACTATCCTATGATCTAAATATTCCTCCACTATCCTATGATCTGAATATTCCTCTACTATCCTATGATTTAAATATTCCTCTACTATCCTATGATCTAAATATTCCTCTACTATCCTATGATCTAAATATTCCTCTACTATCCTATGATCTATATATTCCTCTATTATCCTATGCTCTATATATTCCTCTAATATCCTAGGATCTAAATATTCCTCTACTATCCTATGATCTAAATATTCCTCTACTATCCTATGATCTAAATATTCCTCTACTATCCTATGATCTATATATTCCTCTACTATCCTATGATCTATATATTCCTCTACTATCCTATTATCTATATATTCCTCTACTATCCTATGATCTAAATATTCCTCTACTATCCTATGACCTATATATTCCTCTACTATCCTATGATCTATATACTCCTCTACTATCATATTATCTATATATTCCTCTAATATCCTAGGATTTAGATATTCCTCTGCTATCCTATGATTTAAATATTCCTCTACTATCCTAGGATCTATATACTCCTCTACTATCCTATGATCTATATATTCCTCTAATATCCTAGGATTTAGATATTCCTCTACTATCCTATGATCTATATATTCCTTTACTAGCCCATTATCAAAATACCCCCTATAAGATCTTATGAACCAAACCTTATACCCCCAGTTTCAATCAATGCTCCGAATAATCCTCTCCTAGTCTTTGATCTGAATAAGCCTCCACTAGCTTATAATCCAAATATTTTTATACCATTCCATGATCCAAATATTCTTCTACTATCCAATGATCCAAATATCCTTCTACTATCCCATGATCCAAACATAAGTTAGCTACATTCTCTCCCAAGCGGAATATTGAAGTTCTCGAATTTCTGAGAGCTTATATATATATATATATATATATATATATATATATATATATATATATATATATATATATATATATATATATATATATATATATATATATATATAATGTCCTCCGAGATTATTAATCATACATCGTAAAAGTATCTTCTCGATGTTAGCACATGAGATGCAGTTCGCATCTCCTTAAAGCTATACTTTAATCATGGACCTTTGTTCTGCTCAATAACAGTAAATTAACTCGAGAAGTCATTAGAACACACTTCTATACTTAGATACTTTAATCATGGACCTTTGTTCTGCTCACTTACAGTAAATTAACTCGAGAAGTCATTAGAACACACTTCTATACTTAGATCAAAGTTTAAACGAAAATGCCGCTGGTTACAGAATCTGCCCGCCGTCCCTAATACTCAGAAAAGGTCATCTGGGGAACCATGTTAAAGTAAATCTCTCTCTCTCTTTCTCTCTCATACAATTTACTATTTTATGTATCACCTTCAATAAACACCGATGTTCTGATGGAGGAATATAGCAGCTTATATCTAGTGATACTATAACCCGTTCAAAGTGTAATCATCCCTATATCTACATAATCTGTTGCCATCGTTTGATTTGATGAACGGAATTACAAATAAGACGAGATTCAACTAGGTTACTGTATGTTAATATTACGAAGCATTCTGATGCAGCTGTTATTTCCATAAAACATTTTTTCTAAATGGGCCCTAGATAAGATTCATTCTACAGGAGATAGGATTCATCCTAGATAAGGATCAGGATAGCCTTCATCTGTCTCAAGAAATGAGCCATGATTTGGCTTCAAATGTGTTAAGATATGGGCCTTGGGTGGGCTTTGCTTGTGTCAAGCTAATGGTCGTGATTTGGATTTACATGTCTAAAACTATGGGCCTGGATGGGTTTCATCTGGCTAGAGGTATGGGTCCTAAGCGACATGTGTGGGCTTCACCTATGTTAATTTATGGGCCCAGGATTGGCTTCACATACACCCTGGTTCGGCTTCATCTGTCGAAATATGGGCCTGGTTGGATTTTGCATGCGTCAAGATATGGACCATGAGCTGGCTTAATCTGTGTCAAGATATGGGCCGTGGGTAGGCTTCGTCTGTGTCGAGATATGGGCCTAGGCTGGGCTTCACATATTCTAGGTTTGACTTAGATTCCCGATGTCTGTGGATATATTGGGGATTATTCCCGATATTGAATTTCTCAGCCACTCGTGATACTGTCGAGGAAGAAAAAGAAAGACAGAAGGACAGGAATACAAAAATATAGATGTAGAGAAATTTATTTCATAATTTTTAATACCATATGTACTGTCTTTATACCTTTATTGAGAGCTATGTGCAATGTTTTATCTTCTCCTTTCTGTTTATTCGCCACTCCTTTCATTAGCTCTCTCTCTCTCTCTCTCTCTCTCTCTCTCATTTTCCCCTTCTCTAGTAGTCTTTGTAAATTTGAAATATTAATTATTTCAAGCCCTATTTAAGACAGTTTCCTTGGTGGGTGTTCACATTTTATAAACACGTCATAAGACGGGACGTATTATGTTATGGCGTTGTTTGTCCGTCTGTTCGTTCGTCCATGCGTCCGTCCGGGGTCAAGTTTTCCGGACTTTTTTTCAAGATATTGGATTGAAACTTGGCATATAACTTTATATCAACGAGGGTCAGTACCAGTTCGCATTTGGATATGATTGCTTTGGATTTGCCAGAGTTATGCCCCTTGAACTTAGAATTTTTTTTTATTATGCCACGCTAGGCGTTGCTCTTGTTAAATATGTTACACAAAAACATACATATAACTAATATCATATATACATATACTAACCTTACATAAAGTGCACTTCAAGTTCACTTCATGGCTGCTTTTAAGTTTACTTGGCGACAATAGAGCAAACTTGGAATCAAGTTTAGTACGTGATAGTGGCCATGCGATCGTTGTGATTAGACAGTACCGTATAACAAAACAAATAACAATAATAATTGATAACAAGCTTTTAAAGAAAAATTTTTTAAAAAACCTCAAATATCCGCCTAGTAGAATCGAAACTTCCGATAAAATACCATCGGAATGTTCAACATAAAATCAATAAGGTAAAATTGTTTACCATATTTTTGTATTGAAACATTTTTATATATATAAAATGTGCAATTGTACATCATAAAAGTAATATTTCTATCGTGTTATACGAAATTGGATAATTTTAATAACTAAACGTGAAAAGTAAATATGGTGTCACGTGACAATAAACTTGAAAACGGAATTACTTTGAAGTAAATTTAACATCAGGTGCACTTGACTAAAATTTATGACTGGTTTTCAGGACAAAAATCCTAAGCTTGAATTGCATCTATAATGGGAAGTCTCGATTACGTTGCAATAGGCCGTCGAGAGCTCGAGGACACATGCAGTACTATAACGGATTTGGACCACTCATCACGGGGATTTGTCAGCCTAAATAGAGAAATAGAATTTTATAAATTTAATGAAAAATATTTCACAGAAACTGTACAGAAACCTTGTGGATTTTTTCAAATGACAATTTTTAGAAATCTATTTTGATATTAACATTTAACTTTTACACTACACTTAGTTTGGTGGACTTTATTTTGGTGCCAGAGGATATGATCCACCCTACGTTATTTACAACTTATAAATGGTCGAGTGTTTCATCGATAACTTTTTGATGATCTAAAACTGCTACATCACATGACATCTTTGTAAAACATTAATAAAATGGACATTGAGGTCATTTCAAATTATCTCTTTAACATTCCCGATGTGAAATACGCGATACTTAATCAAAGTGATGTTGTTATCAAATCATGGAACTGGTCAACTGAAAACTTTCTTCTTAATTCAGCATATTCGGAAATGAAAAAGAATACACGTGGAAAACAGGTATATACTTTTGATAATGATGTATTCAACAGCATTAGGATTACTAAAAGTAATAATAATAACAGTTATTGTGACTTTGAATTAATTGGATCAACTATCAACAAAGATAAGACGCTTGTGGTGGTAAAAACGGCAAATGTGGCAGTTTTCCTCATCGGACAAACTTCCTCCACGGTATCGTATCTGTTCTATATTAAAAATGCATTGAAACAATATTTCGATGAACCATGTTCTATTGAACAACAGCCTGGTAATTTGCCAATTCTTGAAAATGACACACGGTCAAAAGGATGAGACTCGTTGTAAATAGTGAAAACTGCACTTCCATATTTGTACTGTTTGCATGATGTGATGAAGGAATAGACACAATAACTTGTTAGATATTAGATATATTCATATAGGTACTCCAAGGTGATACTACATTTTGATAAAGGTTGGTTACATTGGTCACATGACATTATTGTTATCATTGAGCTTATCACCGTAACAAATGTCTGTCAGAGAGAAGCATCTCTATAATTTCACCTTTGTAACTTATATCACAAATTGCATTGAGCAGAAGAATGTAATGAGTCTGATAAAAACAAAATATACATCTAAGATAACGAAATTACTAAGCTTCTCCCACTACAAGGTTTACACATAAATTCAGCATTGTGTGTGGCTGCGGCGCCGACGATCCGGGTTCGATTCCCGGGTTGCGTCACTATGTTTAAGAGGTTGGTAACCTCCTGCTTCCATGTCGCGATATAACTGAAATATTGTTGAAAGCGACGTAAAACACCAATCAACCAACCAACAATTGTGTGTGGCAGTCAATATAAAAGCCTCACAGGGCAATATCTAAAGTTAAAAATTCCTTATTTTGAAGCCATATGTTTTTGCCTTTCATTAATACATTTATCCAGACCTTCCCTTTGACTATGTTGTTATGGTATTTTATAGTGCCATGATTTAATAGCAAAAAAACAAAAACAAAAAAGAACATTTTGAAAAGACTGATTTTATTTGAAAGTAATCAAATTTGGAAGTCCAGCTTCAAATGTTATTGCATTAAAATAGAAAAATACTTGTATTATTTGTTCAATATATAATAAATGTACATGATAAAGTGATGACTTTTTTCTATTAAACATAATATAGACAAATTACACACATTAAAAATTAGATACATTAATAACTCAAGACAGTTGAAGTCTGTAAATGATAAAGTACTTAAATCACACAAAAGAGATATGCTGACATTATTGCACTACAGTTCATGTTGCTATCTAGATAGTATAGGGACATACAATGCTGTAAATTACATGTACATGATTACATGTAAAAGATTACATGTACAAGAAGAGTGGGGTGAAGACAACAGAACACAGAACTGATATGATAGGTTAAATGAAAGAAATTACATAAAATGAATCAACACATATTCTATTAAGAAATTTACTTTTCAAATATGAAAACTGTACCTTGTATTACAAGAAAGACCATTGCATGAGGGTTTTCTCCTCTTTAAATTGATCTATATTAAAAAGAGGGAAAAATTACATCAATCATAAGCTCCCCTCATAATGACAAAGTAAGTGTGATGTATATATACTCTCTAATGGGAGAAACAGATATGTTCATTTACAGAACTTCTACCTGGCTTTCCACACTCTATAATGCCATAAATGCCATCAAATTTAAAACAAGACATGTAGCTCTGCAAACAAGCAGGTATGTCCAGTTAAACGTAGAAATTTTTCACTAAGAAAAACCTCCAAATCCTTATCCTTGAAATAGGTCATGACATACTTAAAGGTTCTGAGAAATATTGGTGTGATCTATCCCAAAGTGAATGATTTACAGCCCACATAAGAATATTAGTAATGAATCTACAGTGACCCCTTGAAATAGGCCACATGACCTTGGGGTCAAGGTTATGAATGTTTTGGTTCTGAGGAATGTTTGTGTGAAGTTCAATGAAGATCTATCACTAAGTGACTGACTTAAGTAACGACTCTGCAGCGACCTTGAAACAGGTCACATGATCTTTGGGTAGTTTATTCAAGACCTATCTTAAAGTAACTGACTTGTAATGAAAATTTAAGCAATGTCTCTATAGTATTAGACCTTATGTCAAAGTTATAACATACCTTTAGGTTCTGAAGAATGTTTGGTGAAGATCTATCACGAAGTAATTGACTTATAACATAGCAATATTGGGGGAGGGGTGGGGGATCAGGTAGAATTAATGAATAAACTGATAAATGGATACACAATTATCCCAGGCAAGGCAAATCCTATATACTCTCATCTCAAGCAGGGGTATAAGCAAATAATACTTAACTCTCCTCTTCTGCTTATAATCTTACATATTGATGTACCAGTTATTCTGAATTTCATTTGTGTCCATCAAAATTCTTAATCACTATGCAAAGTTTCATTTTGAATTGAAGTTTAATACAGAATTTCTAAGAATGTTTTAGACATTTTAAAACAGTTCATTTTGAAGTTGTAAGATTATAAAATTTTGATTAAAATGAGAAAATCAAGGGAAGTATATATTCATATTGAATGGATAGACTCAAAAATGGATAGTAAATGATATAAATAAATAATACTATAGTTTGTGGTATTGACTTAATATAGTACATTATTATTATTGGTGGTGAAAACTGAGAGAGAAAATTGGGGGCTGAATATAAACAATGAACAATTGTAAACATGTTGATATGTATATATGTACATAATTCTCACTTCAAACAAAGGGAAATGATTCTGTATATATGGCCCAGCCATAAAAGTTAAGTCCAGTAATAGTCAAAAATACAGTTCTGCCATACGAAGTGTGGTTGTAAAATACAGTTCTGCCATACTAAGTGTCGTTGTAAAATCCCAGGTAAGTATCTGCTTCTCTGCTACACTGTGTCACATGAGGTTAAGCGTAATACCAAAATGCTTCCAGTTTCCTTCCTCTTCAGCCCTTAAATCGCCTACATTACATTCATCTCTGTAAGCATATTATAAAAGTGTCCTATACACATGTATAATATTGTGATAAAAAATATGTATGTGAAACAATAATGCTGACAACATATTTCAAAATACTTTAGTAAAGAGATCAACAACCACTGTAAAGCATTTAATGTCAATAGAGAAGCTAATATTTTCACAAAGAATAAACAACCCATAATGAAAGATAACCAAGTCTGCCTCAATGGAATGTTTATCAAACACAAAAATCTCAATGAAGAAGAAAATAAGGGTTGATAAAGTTCACAATGTGAATATTAAGGTCTTAAATGAAAATCCTACTCATCGAGAATATATGTATTAAATGTGTATACCCTATTCCAAAAAAATCAGTATTCATACACATAACATATGTAGAACAAGCTGTATTTGTGAAACACTAATGCCCCTAGAGGCAACAAAGTTCAAAAGATTATTTTTAGCATGAAGGTCATTGTCCAGGTCAAAAGGTCATTGACCTTGGTGTCAGTTGAAAGGGTTTTATTAGTTGAGTACACATGTCAAATATGAAGTTTCTATCCCTCGCGGTTCAAAAGTTATTGCCAAGGTTAAAGTTGACAACAGACAGACAAACAAATATAAAAGACAGCCAGGACAAAAACAATATGCCCCTATCTATTGATCCAGGGGCATAAAAAATATTATCACAAGTTTTGCTGTTTATGCAGTAAAATATTGCTAAGTTATAAATTATGTTTATTGCCAAGGCTTGGGATATAAAACAAACAACTTTTTTCATAAATACCGTATGAAATGAAAATTCATTTTAGATCTTATATTTATTATAATGAAGATATTATGAGGCAAGTTTTCTAATAATAAAGGTCAGTTAGAATATAAATACATGACAATGATGAAATATTTAAACTTCACATTTTTTCACTTTCTATGTTTTCAAAATATGAGACAAAACAGTAACATAAGAAAACAAAACTTTTGAGCGGTATCAAACAAGTGTTCAAATCAAAATGTGACTTGATTTATTATATGTGAAAAGCCTTTACATTAGGAAAGCAAGGAAAGCAAAGAGGTCAATTAAAAGCTTTTCGACAGAAAACCTACCTGAGCTCCTGCTTGTGCTGACAGACATGTATATTTGGTGGAGATTTCAAAATCTTGTAAGCCAATTTCTTCTTAATTGTATGAACAGTATCTTCATCAGACAAAATAAATCTAAAACAAAACATAGTAAAAACGTTAACAATCAGTTTACTGAGAAATCTAAAAAAACAGAAACAAATTCAAGTCATACAAATGTCTAATTAGTAATTCTTAAACTATAAAATGTAAAATTCAATACTTCAAGCATATGTCAGGATGTAATTATGTTTCCACATAACATGTAAAGGTCAAAACTTCAATTATATAATCAGGTTTGTACATAACGTGTGAAAGTCATACTTAAACTGTATGATCAGGTTTGTACAGAGCATGTAAAGGTCAATACTTAAATTTATATGATCAGCTTTGTAAATAACATGTAAGGTCAAAATTTCAATTATATGATCAGATTTTACAAACCTAAATGTAAAGGACAATATTTCTCAGCAAAACATTGACACAATATAACAGAAAAGGATTTAAAATACTTAGCCTTCATGGAGTCCTATTTACTTTTCTTCATTTAAACTACTGGTATACTCATTTGAAGATGTTAGTTTTTTGACAAATACAAGAATATGTTTGTAAATGAATTAGATCACTGATATCCTTACTTTATACAACTTCTATCTGCAGTTGAAGACAGATCATGAACCAGTCTTTCTTCTTCTGATGTGTCTATTATTATTTCAACATCTAAAAGTGAAAATTACTCCAATAATCTTGAAAGCTACTTTTAGCCAAGATTCTTGTCCTATTTAGGGTAATTTGTTTTCTTTTCCTTTTTATTTGATCTTTCCCTTTCAAAACTTTATAGTTATAGATGAAACATATTGAATTGTAAATCTTACATCATTTTCATTTTATGTAAAAGAATTTTGGATGAACAAATCACATCTATATATTTCGTAATATATAGATTATGTTTTCATAAAAAGTGAATCAGATATCAATAATTCATATCAATAGGCCAATTCTACTTAAATAGTAGATTAACATCCAGGGTCACCAAGAAATATGGGGTGGGTGGGAGGATTTTATTTTTTAAGTTTTATTTCCTGATAAAAAACAATGATGACAAAAGTGTTTTTGTCAACAGATGGGTGTCATTTAATGCTCTTATTTCAACAGATGGATGTGAAGCTATGCTTTTTCTCACAGATGGAGTCCAGGTTATTTTTACTGATGGATGTCAAGTTATGTTTTTTCTCACAGACGGAGTCCAGGTTAGGCTTTAATTTCATATCTAAACCAGAATCAAAAGTATAAATACCTGATTGGGACATGAAAATTTCCAGAAATCCTAATCATAAGTTTTGCCAAACTTTAAGAAATTTATGGACCAGGCAGACCAATTTTTGAGGGGCTGACAGGGATGATAATCAATAAATTTAAGTTGAACTGGCCTTATCAGCAATGTGGTAATTTAGTGAGCTAAGCTACATGAATTTAAGAGAGTCATTATTAAATCATAACAAATACCTTGGGTATCAAATGATAATTCGTAGTACACATCATTTGGTTTTCTGGTTTCAGGCCAAGCATAGTCGTTACCATCTTCTTTGGACAGCGTAGGCAGAGTTCTCTTTCCATCTGTAGCATTCCATCCAATCCCATAGACATAGAACAGTTTTTTGTTGTGAGCACTATTTGGACCTTTTGTAACTATTCTGAATTTCCTCGGTTCTTCCTCCTCAGCTGATGCCTCTGAAAAAATTTAAGCATTCAATAACTCATATACTTATACCAACACTGAAGTAAAAACATTAGATAGATTACATCATGTGCATGGGGCTCTGGTAAAGCTGTAGAGGTATATCACCTTCACACTAAGTATAACATACTACAAAGACATGAAAGAACCTCATATATAGTTTTATAGATATGTAAAAAAGCTGGGAAATTATATGAAATATGCTTAATTCTACAAATAACAAGAACAAAGCCTAGCGTGGCATAATACACCCCTCACTTAGCTTGAAGGGGATCAATTTGAATGAATGGCCAAGTTACAATCCAATACCTTAAAACCCTGCATAAAGAAATCCGGAAAACTGTAAAATCCTTGAAAATTTCAAAATTTAAGGGTCATAACTCTGGAAAAACCAGAGCAATCATTCCCAAATGTGAAATGGTACTGACCCTTAATGATATGAATTAATATACCAAGTTTTAATCCAATACCTCTAAAGACTGCAGAAAAAAATCCGGAAAACTGTAAAATCTTTGAAAATTTCTAAGTTCAAGGGCCATAACTCTAGCAAAACCAAACCAATCATACCCAAATGCGAACTGGCATTGACCTTTATTTAAATAAAGTTATATACAAAGTTTTAATTCAATACTTTTAAAGACTGCAGAAAAAAGTCAGGAAAACAGTAAAATCCTTGAAAAGTTCAAGGGTCATAACTCTGGAAAAACCAAAACAATCATACCCAAATGCAAAATGGCACTGATCCTTATTGATATATAGTTATATACAAAGTTTTAATCCAATACCTTTAAAGACTGCAAAAAAAAGTCTGGAGAACTATAAAATCCTTGAAAATTTTTAAGTTCAAGGGCCGCAACTCTGGCAGAAACAAAGCAATCATACCCAAATGCAAACTGGTACTGACCTTTGTTGATATTAAGTTATATACCAAATTTTAATTCAATACCTTGAAAGACTGCAGAAAAAAATCTGGAAAACAGTAAAATCCTTGAAAATTTCTAAGTTCAAGGGCCGCAACTCTGGCAGAAGCAAAGGAATCATACTATGTACCCAAATGCAAAATGGTACTGACCCTTGTTGATATTAAGTTATATACTAAGTTTTAATTTAATACCTTTACAGACTGCAAAAAAAAAATGTCAGGAAAACTGTAAAATGTAAAGATAATGGATAAATCCAAACCACAAGTCCAAAAATCATGAAACCAGAGGACATACAAAATCAGTGAAAATGAAAAACAAATGGAAAATAACAAAATATGTCTACTTGAAGAGCATATGTGAACTTCTATGATGGAGTTAGATCAGGTGCCCGGGGAGAGTGAGCATCTCCTGCTTGCTAGCAACACCCATCACATATACCCAGTAGAAAGAGTCAAATCGTGTAAATTCAATATGTATTTATATATTGGAGAAGTCGAAGTAGATAACGTTCTAGTATAGAAGGTGTCAATTCTGTGTAAAGTGATCGGAATCGGTCTCAGTCCAGAATATCATTTAAAAGTCTGGATAACGAGATATCATATGGAGTAATAAGAGTCTCGTAACGACCATAGAACTTCCTCAGTGACGTTGCTAGTCTAGCACATATATAACCCTGGTTGAAAAATCCTTGAAAATTTCTAAGTTCAAGGGCCTTAACTCTGGCAAAACCAAAGCAATCATATTCAAATGCAAACTGGTACTGACCCTCATTGATATGAAGTTACATACCAAGTGTCAATCCAATATCTTGAAAGACTGCAGAAAAAAAGTCAGGAAAACATGACCCCAGACGGACGGACAATGCCATAACATAATACGTCCTGTCTTATGACGGGCGTATGTAAAAATCAACCTAATAATAAAAACAAATGTAACCCATGCCTCTTTATACCCCCTGCAAACAAAGTTGGAGGGGGGGGGGAGGTATATAGGAATCACCCTGTCTGACCGTCCGTCTGTCTGTCTGTCCACCAAACATTGTACGGACCATAACTTCTCACCCTGTGCACGGATTTCAATAATATTTCACAGAATTATTGCTTAGGACCCAAGGGTGAGTCATGATCTCAAACCAAGGTCATAAATCAAAGGTCAAGGTCATGATAGACACAATTAATAAAATTTTGTCCAGGCCATAACTTCTTCCTCTGTGCACGAATTTCAATAGTATTTCAAAGAATGTTTGCTTAGGATCCAAAAGTGTGTAATAAGCTTGAACCAAGGTCATAGGTCAAAGGTCAAGGTCATAATAGACACAATAAGTAAAACATTGTCCGGGCCATAACTTCTCACCCTGTGCACAGATTTCAATAAAATTTCACAGAATTGTTGCTTAGGATCCAAGGGTGTGTCATGACCTTGAACCAAGGTCATAGGTCAAAGGTCATGGTCACAATAGACACAATTGTTATAACCTTGTCCGGGCCATAACTGCTTTCCCTGTGCACTGATTTCAATAATATTTATACTTTGTTTGCGGGGATATAGGAATCACCATGTCTGTCTGTCCGTCCGTCTATCCGTCTGTCTATCCCTCTGTCCTGATTAGTGTTCGCTGTATAACTTTTGTACCGTAGGACTAAGGATGATTAAACCTGGTATGTGGATGCGTCATGGGAAGGGGATGTGTCATGT
Source organism: Pteria penguin (assembly GCA_035048485.1). Classification (NCBI taxonomy): domain Eukaryota; kingdom Metazoa; phylum Mollusca; class Bivalvia; order Pterioida; family Pteriidae; genus Pteria; species Pteria penguin. Next base: position 90,103,213 of record CM068580.1, read on the forward strand.
ACCAAAATTAGGTCACTGTGACCTTGACCTTCACTTTGGACCTCTTTGATAGTAAAACCTGGGCCACTTCGTGTCCGGAGCATAACTTTTGAACCATAGCACCTAGGTTTGTCAAACCTTACATGTGGATGCATCATGGGAAGGGGATGTGTCATGTACCAAAACTAAGTCACTGTGACCTTGACTTTACCTTATGATAGTAAACAGCACCTAGGATTATTATACCTGCTCTAAGGATGCCTCATGAGTTGTCATAAAGGGACTGATTATGGCATGTCTCCACTTTATTGCCAAAAGGGGTATTAGTTCCGTTAGGACAGCTCTAGTTTTCACTATCAGACAATTGAAATAATAAAAAGCAATTGAATACTTTTTTAATAAGCTATTCATATTCAACTCCTATCCTGGAAATCTAGTTTTTGACTTTAGCAGGTAAAATGATCCCCTTAACTCCTTTTAAACTGTATCAGCAAATAACCAACTATCTTTGGTAGGTACACAGTTACCCTCTTACCCTATCCTAGAACATCCAAACATTGACAGGTAGGCACTCAATTACCCCTTACCTCAACAGAAAACAACCACCAAATGGTACACACATTCCCTCTTATCTCATCTGAAAATGACCACCAACCGACAGGTACACAGTTCACCCTTACCCAACTGAAAAAAACCATCAACCTTTGCCAGGTACACAGTCCCCCACCCTCCTTACCTCAATCTGAGAACAGCCACTCACCTTTGGCAGGTACATAGTTGCCTCTTACCTCAATCTGACAACAGCCACCAATCTTTGGCAGGAATATAATTCCATCATTACCCCAAACTTTGGTAGGGCCACAGTTCCCCTTTATCTTTGTTTTAGCAAGTACACTGTTGCCCCTTGTCCAAGTATCTGGTAGGTACACTTTTCCCCCTTACCCTAGTTCTTGCCTAAATATCCAATTCTTTGGCTTCAGTCTTTGGCAGGCACACAGTTTTTACTAACCCAGTCTTTGGTAGGTACTGAGTTCTCACTTTAGTCTTTGGCAGGTACACAATTCTTACTAACACTAGTCTTTAGCAGGTACACAGTTCCCCTTCAGTCTTTGGCAAGTACACAATTCCTACTAACCCCAGTCTTTGACAGGTACACAGTTCCCTTTCAGTCTTTAGCAGGTACTTATTTCCTATAACCCCAGTCTTTGGCAGGTAAACAATTCCTACTTACCCCAGTCTTTGGCAGTTACACAGTTCCCACTTTAGTCTTTGGCAGGCAGACAGTTCCCCTTCAGTCTTTGACAGGTACACAATTTCTACTAACCCCAGTCTTTAGCAGGTAGACAATTCCTACTAACCCCAATCATTGGCAGGTGTACAATTCCTACTAACCTCAGTCTTCGGCAGGTACCCAGTTACCTCTCACCACTGTCTTTGGTGAGTTGGGTTCCTCCCCAGATTCACAGTTCCCCTTTATCCCAGGCTTTGGTAAGTACACAATTCACTTTTGCTCCAATCTTTGACAGGTACATAGTTCCCAATTATCTCAGTCTTTGTTAGTTACGGTATACAGTTCTTTGGAATCTACAATTTCCCCTTACCCCAGTCTTTGGCAGGTAAAAAGTTTTCATTTACCCTAGCATTTAGCAACTACTCAGTTATAATTCTCATCAAGTAAACAGTTCCAATTTACCCCAAGTCCTTGGCAGGTAAACAGTTACCATTTTCACCCCAGTCATTGGTAGGTACACAGTTCCCCTTTAATTCAGTCTTTGACTGTTGAAGAATTCCCATTTACCACACCCAATACATAATTCCCCCTTACCCCAAGTCTTGGTGTGAAAACAATGCCTACTTACCCTAGTCTTTGGTCTGTACAAAGTTGCAACTTACCTCTGTCTTTGGCAGAAACACAGCTCCCTTTTACTCAAGTCTTTACAGGTACACAGCTCCCCCTTACCCCAGTCTTTTCTGGTACACAGCTCCCCTTTACCCTAGTCTTTATGGATACACAGCTCCCCTTTACCCCAGTATTTATGGGTACACAGCTCCCCTTTACCCCAGTCTTTGGCAGAAACACAGCTCACCTTTATCCCAGTCTTTACAGGTACACAGCTCCCATTTACCCTAGTCTTTACAGGTACACAGCTCCCCTTTACCCCAGTCTTTACAGGTACACAGCTCCCCTTTACCCCAGTCTTTTGCAAGTACACAGCTCCCCTTTAACCCAGTCTTTGGCAGGTACACAGCTCCACATTACCACAGTCTTTAGCAGGTACACAGCTCCCCTTTACCCCAGTCTTTAGCTGGTACAACTTTCTCATTTAATCCAGTAAGTATTCAAACCGAGACCTACAAAAATGTTGTACATGTACTTACTCTCACTGAAATCATTCAAACGCGAATGAAAGAAATAATGATGTTTATCAATGCGGTCTTCCCCTTCAAATGGTCTCTCAATTCTTCTGGCTTTATTATTAGGTTCCCCTTGATATTCTGCATATCTGTAGCGTACGGAGCCATGTTCTACATCAACCAGAACTGGAGCATCCAAGATATATCTCTACAAATGAAAAAGGAATCTGCATTTTAAACACCTGAAGCATTAGTTTTAAATGTCAAGAATATAATTTATTCAAAACTGATGATTTTTGTGATCAGGTGTAACAAATTCAAAACATCTAACTTTCTTGGTAATTAATACAATGTATAATATCAATGTAGCCAAAATTCATGTTACCATCTCCAAAATCTTATAGCAGAGGTACAGTTAAGTGCAGTCCTAACTTTATATTATGTTAACATTGCATTAATATTAAGTTTGCTATTTTCATGTGCTCAAGACTGTTGAGCACATGTGTTTGCTGCTAACATAAAGTGCCAAGAGACCCAACGACTCAGTTATGTCTAGAAATGCTCCATGCACCAGCATTTGACGTCACAGTGCCAATACTTTAACAGTCAAAATCAATGAACTAGGGTACGTTAGGGTTGCCTCAGCTGCAGGAATGCTAAATGTTATAATGATAATATGTGCTGGATTTATGATCAAGTTTTCTACATTACTATATAAATGCAGATTAAACACACTATGCAAGTTTCTTTGAAGTTATATATCAAACTGTCATCTGCTTTATCTTGAAATCAGACTTCATCAAACACCCTCAGTAATTAAAGAGCTGCCAAAATTATAGGTCATTAATTATTTGGTCAGTGATGTCTATACCTCAATAAGGGCTTACGTTTCTAGTAATTGTCAAGAATCCTTGAAACTCATAATCACAATGATAATGGGTGTGTTCAGTGCCAATAGCTATTCAAAATTAAGTGCTTATATGTACCGATAGCAATTTTTCACTGAACAATCAATTGATCAAAGTGTTTCATAGTGTAATATAATAGGTTTTAAAAACACTCCAAATCAAGAGACAATGTTAATATGGCAGTCATGGTGTCAATTGAAAAGTTGAAGGCAGTACTGGATGGTGAGCTTTTGTACAATTTGTATACCTCACCACCAGGGATGAAGGCAGTACTGGATGGTGAGCTTTTGTACAATTTGTATACCTCACCACCAGGGATGAAGGCAGTACTGGATGGTGAGCTTTTGTACAATTTGTATACCTCACCACCTGGAATGAAGGCAGTACTGGATGGTGAGCTTTTGTACACTTTGTATACCTCACCACCAGGGATGAAGGGAGACCTATCCGTGGTAAAACTCAAGATTATTAGAAATAGGTGGTGCAGGAAAGGGAGGGGTGTTGGTTTGCCTAGATATAGATAATATCACCTACCTTACCTTTGTATTTTGAATAATGATTTAATAGGAACTAGATTTTTTTGTTTGCGTAATGAAAAGAAGTATCAGAGGAAGGATTAGAAGGAAAATAGTGAAGTTGAAATGGAAGAAATTTTTTAAATAACTATAGCTACCAACTGAGTTGTTTCTTATACTGTCACAAATATATGGCATACCTTTGAACATACAGTTGCAAAAAATCAGATCATGACCCTATTTTGATTCTCAATTCTAAATGAGACTTAATTGTATTCAAATGTTGAAGATTTTGCATATTTCAGTGTTGTAGGAGAAGGTTTGAATTCAAAACAAGTACAGTCAGCATTAAATCTGTAAGAAAGTAAGGAGCAAAGAGTTTCTATTTTGTGCTCTGATCTAAATTTTGTAAGGATTTTTCTGACTAGGGAAAAAACTGTGGCACTATCTGTATACTTCTAATTGGAAGAAACAAAGGAGAATGGGCCAACTTCGATAAAATGGGAAATCTTGCACCAGTTTTGAAAAAGAAAATGTCTTGAAGAAATTGCAATTGAAACCAAAAGTCCTCAATTTGATATTACTCATTGTTGTAGCCCCTGCTAAGTTTTTTACATAAGCCTAATTACCTAAATCTATATTAAAGATGTGAAAGTGTCAAACAAAACTCAGGTAGATATCTAAGTAAATAAAAAGGTGTGATCGAAAACAGCCGAGGAGTACATTGTAGGATGTAAATTGACAGTTCTAATAACAAATTGTAATAGACATGAAAATCTGGTCACATCAGATGAAGATACGAAAACTCTGGAGTTTCTCTCTGGTCATTTCTGAAATCGGGTCATGCATAGGGATTAAAAAGTCTTAAAATTTGGGGGTACAATCCTGCCTTAAAGGTAAATCTGCCTATTTAAAACTACTGACAAGAAGTAAATGATATTTGGCAAGGTACATCTTGAATCTATACTGAGTTCATGCACATCCGAAAAAAAAAATTACAGGGTCATCGCATCCCTTCAAGAAATCAGTCAGGCTATAAAGGGGGAACAATAAAAAGCATTTTGAAGCATTTTTTCTCTGTCTTCTAATTGCTAAAATATTTCTTTTAATTTATTTTAGATTTTGCAATATTTTCCGGGTACAATGTTTATCATTTATATTATAATTATTTTTATGGTTTCTATTGATTAAATTTTTGAGAAGTACGAATTTTTACGAATTTTCACATAAATTCGTATCTGATGGCATTTGTTCAGAATTGTATTTTGTAAAAACTACTGACATGAAATTCATGGACGTGTACATGATTCATGGGTAAGTCTGTCAGCTACCGTAAATGCAAAGAAATACAGGGGTCATCAAGACTGCAATGAAAATAATACCCGAAATATGATGCACAGATCACATACATCGGTGACGTGCGTTAACGTTGCATAAGATAATAAACAATTCACTCATTTATCGTTTTTTGCTAACTTTCTCCAAGTCGGTTCTGCAGCTGCGGCGTCTTCTGTCATACTTATACTCTATGTGTTTCCAGATCTGGAGGTTTCGTCACACAGTTAAGTCAGATCTCCTTTGCTTAGTACAAGTAAATTATTGAATTTATACAACCCAATACAAGTGATTCATCTGAAAAGCATAGGGTTCGAGGAACACGAATGTCTCATGTGGTTACTGGTAAGTTGTTAACAGACATGATGGTTTGTTTGTTTCATTGTTGGTTAACGTCACAGTCAATGATATTCTCTGTCATATCTGTGATGACACATCAATGTGCAGGCAATATTCAAAGCTGGCTTGACCTCCTGTCGGCACCTTGGCCATGGACAGTTAGGGTTATTTGGTTTCAATCTTATGACCTCAGAATGACTCCTTACATCGTAAGCATAGGCTGCAACCAACGGTCTTTACCACTGCACCACATAGACGGATCATATGACGGTGATACATTGCTTTGCATTTTCACTTGAAGGTTTTTCAATGATAAGCTTTTATAATTTGTACTTCCTGTTTTGAGTGATTCATTCGTAAAACAGAATGATTCAGACAACCATGTCTCCTGTGGTTAGATTTGATAGTATAAAGATGTGATTACAAAACAAAACAGTCAAGTTCAAAGACAGGACAGAAGGACGGACAGACACGGGACAAACTGAACCTCAATCATAAGTGCTGTTGACAATTAATTGCTGTTTTGGAGTTGATGTCTAAAATTGACAGTGTTTTCTTCTTCGATTCCTGATTGTGGATTTTGCTGGTGTTCACTTTGTTCAGCATCCCGCACTCGCATAGGATATACAACATAGAAGCAAGGTCACTCCTTGGGCTCTATATTCACCGTTTGCCTTCAATCCATGGCAGTTTATCATCATTAAATTTGTTTGGATTTGACATGTCTCCATTACGTGTTTGTCTTGCTAGGCAAATGTTTCTTTCAGCATGTAACAGCCTTTGCTTTTCTTTGGACTTGAAGAAGACTATCCTTTGTAAAGCGACGCCATTTTGAATCTAACATTACATTGACTTATAGAGGGAAACGTCATACAAATGTTTCGTTCTTGATGTGCACAAACAATAGGCAGATACATACTGAGCTCAATATTTTTTTATCTCTGCCAAAGAAAATTTGATCTATAATATAATCTATCATATAATGTTAACTGTCATTTCTTTTTCTAATTTAACTGTTATATAGTAATGCAACTGATTACTTGTAATACTGACAAGAGATCATCTGAGCTTGAGCTCGGGCATAAACAGCCATACAGTGTAAATAGCGCAATCAGTTGTTGACATGGGTATCAGTTATTATTGCCATTTGTGTCAAATAGGGAATAAATAAAAGTTAAACACTGGTTAGAAAGTGTTGATATATGTCAATACCATATTTTGACGAGTGTTTTTGGTATATACATGCATGTTTTCTGTACTCTGTCCTACATGTATTCAGTAAATGTCTGTGTTTTCTGTAATTCGTAGTACCCTAAAATATGGATGCCTATTACATATAGTTCATATATATATGATGATATTACGACAATTTAATCAAATTCGTTGTTATTTACACATGCACATCGGGAAGAGAGTGAATTGACCCTATGAACGTGGACTGAACGTGACATACACATGAATAAATCACAGTGATGACCACACACGTCCGGTGAAGCAATCCTACCACATATGCTTTAAGAAGTTTTCATCACCATTTTTCACGTTAACGTTAGTATTATGCTAGGACTGCAGCCACCCGTTCATCTAATCTCTTTCGAGATTCTTGCACATGGTCATTTATTATGCTGTTGATTACTATTGCCGCTTGCCAGAATCTCTCGTCAGTCCTTCTTTATGTTATTCGGGTTTTCGTGATTTGACACCCCCGTGTACTAACGATCGAAATCATCGTACAAACCTTTGTTTCCTACAGAGTGCATGTCACAGATAATATCCAGACATATTTTCCTTCATTGTCATGCAAAATTTTCCATCATATGCACTGTAAAACAATGATAAATGGCCAGGTGAAAACAACAATACAAATCCTCGCTTCGATCGCGGCCATGTTTCAAAACTAAACACGTGTCTGATGAAAGCATAAACAATTATAGTCTGTTCTCAAAAAGTGGGAAACTTAAAATGTATTAAAGTAAATTATTTTTTTATTAGTTAAAATTATTCCATGATTTTTATATATAACTAACGAACGTAAACAATTTTAGTACACAGAATAGTACTTCAGAATCAATAAAGGTTTCGTGTATTTAATCTTCCTGTTCAATTATGAATGAATTTGAAAACACACTATAACTCACGTGACTAGTTCGTTCTGATTTGAAACATGATCGAAGAGAGGATTTATGTTATTGTTTTCACCTGGACATTCATCAGTGTTGTACAGTGCATATGATGCAAAATGTTGTATGACAATGAAGGAAAATATGGATATTATCTGTGACCTGCATTCTGTAGGGAACAAAGTTTTGTACGGTGATTTTAATCGTTAGTACACGGGGGTGTCAAATCACGAAAAAAAACCCCAAATAACATAAAAAGGGCTGACTAGAGATTCTGGCGACTGGCAATAGTAAATGACAGCATAATAAAACGGCCACGTGCAAGAATCTCAAAAGAGATTACAGTTCATCATGTTCATGTACATCACTACATGTCAGGTGTGTTACCTTTTTATCTTGTTTTGATATTTCTTCATTGTACACAACTCTTGGGTTAGCTTTTACACCGACGGCAGGTTGTGAACTTGACGAACCCATTCCTTTTTAATCCAGTTCCCCTATATTTCACCTGGTTTAATGGTTCAAGATAAAGTTAAAAGTGTCATATAAATACATACATGGCGTCTTTGACAACAAATGACTCCGAGTAACACCAAGCCCGATAATTTACGTTATAATTTCTTCTTTCGTTATGCGGCTCTCTCTTTGTTGATGGGTCTGTTCAAGTATGAGCCATATATTTAAGTGTTTTTAATTCAAATTTAAATTCATACACATACAAACTATTTATTTATTTATTTTGTCAACCGGCGAAGCAGGAATACACCGGTAAAAAATCGGTCAGTAGTACGTCTAGTGTCTACTTCCCAGTTGTATCGAAACTTACGTGTATTTTAAAACGTGTCGAAATACATAATTTTTCTAAAGCTGATCGGGCATTATGCACTCTTAAATTCAAAAGTTTTCCGAAAAAGGAAGTGTTTGTAAGTTGCTTTAAAGAAACGCCACACACTAAGATTTTTTACCCAGTACAGTCACGAATTCATTCATATAGCCTACATGTATGTCGCCGCGGATGGGCGGAAATTATAATAACTTCTGTGAAATTTTGTAATGTAACATGTAATCGAATAAGTAATCATAATGAGCATGTAAACTACATACTAAAGGGGTGTACATAGCGATGCCACAGTACAGGCTAATACATGATGAGATGAAGCCCAAAACGAGACAGCAGTTCAAGGTGACAACGAAGAAATTCATCCCCTCCTGTATTTATTTGCTTTGGTTTTATTAAATGGGAAACTATCTGTCTTTCTAATCCTGCCCCAAGAACCCCAAAATTCCTGTGTCAGTAAATCTGTGGTAAAGCTTGCAAATGGTCGAAAAATATGCACGCCATAGTGTTTAATGTTCAGCCGTGTGATATGGTCTCATTGTCATTGTATAAACATGAACAAGTTATGTGAAGCGCACGAAGAGATAGATATAAGTTGGTATTATTGTCAGTTCTGACTACCTAATTTCAAAACATGCCCTTTCGAAGATACTGAGATCGAAAACTCGGATTGTCGCTGCAGTACCCTAGGCTCGGATAGTTTAATGGTGAAAGCATTTGTCTCCATAGCGGAAGGTTCTGGGTTCGATTCCGGACCAAATTTTTCTCTCCTACCCGTTACAACCGCATCACACGTCCTACCCATTGGCTCCCTACAGACATCGGGAAAGGAGATCATCAAACGAAACCTGCGTGACATAGTTGCGAACCCTCAGAGTATGAAAGCATAGAGAGAGCCCTATCATAAAGTATGCTTGAGGAAATTGAACCATTGACATTGTCATAGCCACAGAAACCTGGTTACCCCCTGGTTTGCATAAAAGGAGATTCTACCAAAAATCCACCAGTTTCTAGCCAGGAAAGACCGTCCAAGCCATGCCCTCAATGAGTACCAGTCATCACCAAAGACCGTCCAAGCCATGCCCTCAATGAGTACCAGTCATTGTCCAAGCCATGTCCTTAATGAGTACCAGTCATCGCCAAAGACTGTCCAAGCCATGCCCTCAATGAGTACCAGTCATCGTCCAAGCAGATATAGTCTGGGTCCATGTGGATACAAATACATTTGTACATGTGTGGAATTTACAGCAGCAGCAGCAATAAACTGTAAGTACTACAAACGCCCCTTGATATAGATTCACTCTACAGACCACCAAACAGCAAAGAATACTTTGAGGAACTATACTCAGCTATCAGAATCCTATCCAGGAGATAACCAGGCTCAGTCTCATGGATCGGAAGTGATGCAAATCTGCCTGGTATTCGATCAAGTGAATTTGCCCACAGTAACATGACCAAGATCAAATAAGAATTTACAGACACCTTATTGTACATTGGCACAGAACAAGTGATGGACATTCCTACCCAAGGTCAGGGTCGTAGGAAGCATTTCAAAAGCGAGGGGTCAAACCTTGAGTTTCGTTTCGTTTCGTAATGTGATAAATCAAAGTACCCATAGTACAGATAGACGGGGACATTTACCAATATTGATCTGAGTTTAAAAACAGAGACATATATTGAGTACATCATTACATCATAGTACATAGGCTCGTAAATAAATAATTACTATCTGAATCCTCGTAGTGTCAATTTCTACTTCTGTGTAGGTATTGAACAAAAAATAAAAAATAAAATGCACACTCTGCAATATATCTTGGCGTAGATTTGAAGTTAAAGGCACTGTCAGATCAACATCAAAACGGTCACAATCGCTAAAGACGGTAACCGTCTAAAATGGTCCATGTTCGGCCAAACAAACAGAAAGGGGGGGGGGGGGGCTGACCACGGCATGGTCCTGATAAATACTAATATCATCCCATCACGACAGAAACCCATCAAGCGTCTCATATACTTGTAGATTAGAGCAGACACTGTGGAAACTGCAGAGGACCTTGATCAAGACTTGACACTCTTCTTTACAAATGCAACACCACGTCGTTTCTGTTAATAGCCTGTGGGAAACGATTAAAAGTATCTACCTCATTGCTCCAGAAACATGTAATCACAATATGGACAGTTCAACAGGAAAATAAAACGTCTATTCAGAAAAAAAGCGAGGAACTTTCACTAAATACAGCGTGAGAGGAAAACAGAAAGGCTGGATCGATGAGATAAAGGCGCCGGAGGAATGCAAGACAACTCGTATACCTGACATAATGCAAAAGGACAACAACAGCAAGAAAGTGTACATCTTTACCAAGAGCAAGAAATGTGACGGTACAGATATTACTCTTCTACCCCCAGGAGGGAGACTACTCCAGGGAGACCCATCCACCTTCAGAAGGGAGTACTCCAGGGACACCCATCCACCATCAGAAGGGAGATTACTCCAGGGAGACCCATCCACCAAGGTTTCTCTCCCAAACAGTTATCACCCACTGTGTAACACCAGCCATTATAAGGATTTTCCAAGCCTCCCTCGACCAAAGAAAAAATTCAGAGGACCGACGTCATGATCAACCGATGCAATGATCAAGGCAAATAGAAAGCGCCCTCTCCCAGTGTAACTAACTCTGTAGTAAGTAGTTCGGTTGTGTGGGATCCTGTACCGGTGTTTTCGTCCATTTAAGGCTTCTCCTATCCGGATGAATTGAGGAGGCTGTGTCCTTTAATTTAAGGCTGCTCTTTTCGGGATGAATTGAGAAGGCTGTGTCCTTTTATGGCTGCTTCTATCTGGATGAACTGGGGAGGTAGAGAGATGGCTACGAGGCAATGGACAATGCGGTACATCATTGTGACCTTGGCTCTGATTCTTCGTTGGTGTAGACTTTTACCATTCGAGCCGGTGTAATATAGTTGTTCCCCCCATAGTAATCCCCCCGAAAATGGCTATATTGTAGTTTTTCCCCAAAGGCGGAAAAAACTGCTATATAGTAGTCTTTCCCCCATAGTGGTTTTCCCCCTTTGTGTAACTGTTTGGAAATCACACACGTTCGTTCTTATTGTTTCAAGTTTCAAAGCCTTTCACCTGTTTGGTACAAACTATATAGTCGATGTTTTTGCCACAGAGTCAGAGTCACAGACAGGCCAAAAAACTAGATGCCCCAAATTTCATTCAAGGGGCATAAAACGGACTTGTGTTTCTTACTTCGGCCAGTATATAAAGAGATTTCTCGTATTAAATAAAGATATCTCGAATGGAATTCTACTGTCCGCGCCACTCACTTTGTAAACCGGAAAATCTGGATTTTCACTTATTTATCTTTAAAATAGTTTTACAAAATTAATATTAATCGACAGATCTTGTTTAGTCGCAACTTTTGGTGTATGGTATATGTTTCTACGAAGAAGCATTTTCGTATTTTATAGGGAAAAATCATTTTAGACTGGGCGTTTTCTATGTTAATTTTGACGTGACGTCGCCGATGTTTAACATTGAGTCTATGGGAAACTTGGCGACGTCACGTCAAAATTTAACGTGAAAATCGCCCTATCTAAAATTGATTTTTTTTTCTATAAGATATGAACGCTTCTTCATACAAACATATAGCATACACCAAAAGTTACGACTAAACAAGATCTATCGAATGGTGTTGCCTTTTTGAAATTATTCTGAAGACGAATAACTAAAAATCCAGATTTTCCAGTTTCCAGAGTGAGTGGCGCTGACAGTAGTACATATATATCTATTCTAAATATATACATCTGTATTTGGAAAAGAGATTAGAATTGAAGACATTTCTATTTAAGAAAATGAGATATATCTATATTCGATGGAGATATCTCCCTATCAAAAGTTGAGATATCTCTATTTTAAATGGAAATCTATGTTTTTATTGTTAACAAAGAAACGAGCTGGATTTACTTATGTGTGAAAAGAAAATCCGGAATTTCACAAGAGCGAGAGGGGAGGGAAATTTACTATATAGTGGTTTTTCCATGGGGGGAAACGGCTGTAAGAGAGGGTGATGGTTATATAGCCAAAAGTTCCCCGGGGAAAGACTACTATATAGCCATTTTTCTGAAGGGGGGGGGGCTGCTATATAGTCATTTTCCGAGGGAAAATGGCTTGGGGGAAAACTACTATATAACACCGGTCCATCATGGCTGTGACACTACTAGTGGGATTGTAGTTGTTGGTAGTGAATCTTTCTGCTCTTCGTTGTATTGCTTCAACCTTATCGATGTTTTCCTTTGTATGAGGGTCCCAAACTGTGGATGCATATTCTGTCTGGGTCTGAAGAAAGTCTTATGGCATGTATCCTTGCTGGTTGTAGGATCTGAAAAAAATGCTGTGGTGTTGTTTGCCATCTTACATAAAATGTCGATGTAGTGGTTCTGTAACAAATTGTTGGTTCACTTTTGATCTCGAGGTATTTGGCTCTGTTGGTACTGGTTAGCATCTTCCCATGCATGTAGTATGGGGTTTTCGTTTGGTTGTTATACGGATCACTTCACGTTTGTCAAAGTTGAGAAAATTCCCATTGCTGGAGGTTGTCAAGGTCATCTTGGAGTTTGGTGTCGACTTCTGTTGCCATGGATTTGTACAAGAAGCAGTCATCTGCAAACAGTCTGGCTGTGCATTTGATTTTACTTGGTAGGTCGTTAATGTATGTCAGGGATATTAATGGGTCAAGGTTCTACATTATACACTTTCCAGCTAGCCCGGAGAAAGTACACTGGCGTTCTTTACTACTTGTCTGAACCAGGTACACTGGAAGAGGGGGCGCTTTCCATTTGCCTCGATCACGAATACTGGCGGTCCTTCCCACTTGTCTGAACCAGGTACACTGGAAGAGTGGGCGCTTTCCATTTGCTTTGATCATTGACACTGGCGTTCTTTAGTATTTGTCTGAACAAGGTACACTGGGAGAGGGGGCGGTTTCTGTTTGCCTCGATCACGAATACTGGCGGTCCTTCCCACTTGTCTGAACCAGGTACACTGGGAGAGGGCGCGATTTCTATTTGCCCCGATCACGGGCACCAGCGATCATTTGTCTGGACTAGTTACACTTTTACGACTTGATTGATCCCAGACTCTATTGTAGGGCAGGGTTGTAAACACTAAAACACAGGATCTCCTGCAAAGTGAAGAGAATAGCATGTAAATGAACAAAATGCCCCTGTACCTGTCTCTCGTTGACAACAATCATGTTCTCACGTTATAGCTGTAGTACTTGCTATTCATCACACGAAACCTGCTCACATTTAAAATACATGCCTTCCTTCTTGTCAGTGATTTATATAAGATGGGGATTTCAGATTTAAGGTTGGGGGGGGGGGGGGTTGGAGGGGGTTGTTTGTTTGTTGGAGTTTGTTTTTTATTTATTTATTTATTCGGGGGGGGGGGGGTTGTTTTGGGGTTTTTTTACATTACATTTGTAATGTTTGAGTGAGACGGGGGATAGTACGAAAAAAAAAAAACAACCACTTTCAGATAGAGACCCTGACAGACTCTCCAGAATCTTCTCGTGGACCTCGGTGGACGATTGATTGAAATTGTTGGAACTGACTGTAGTCTCTCTCCTTTGTCAAGTCCGGATTGTATGCCTGGACGAGCAAGGTGGAAAGATCAGAAGGTTTTCCTGTCGAAGGCTGGTGGTTCTGTCTGAGTACTCCAGTGAGCCCACCACGAAGTACTCCATTCCTGAGTAACCGCCACTACTGTCCGCGCCACTCACTCTGGAAACTGAAAAATCTGGATTTTCAGTTATCCATCTTAAGAGTAATTTCAAAAAAGCAAAACCATTCGATAAATCTTGTTTAGTCGTAAATTTCGGTGTATGCTATATGTTTGTATGAAGAAGCATTCATATTTTATAGAAAAAATCAATTTTAGATAGGGCGATTTCCATGTTAAATTTTGACGTGACGTCGCCAAGTTTCCCATAGACTCAATGTTAAACATCGGTGACGTCACGTCAAAATTAATATAGAAAACACCTTATCTAAATGATTTTTTCCCTATAAAATACGAATGCTTCTTCGTAGAAACATATAACATACACCAAAAGTTACGACTAAACAAGATCTGTCGATTGATATTAATTTTGTAAAACTATTTTAAAGATAAATAAGTGAGAATCCAGATTTTTCGGTTCACAAAGTGAGTGGCGCGGACAGTAAGTACCCCTCCACTAGATACCCACCATTAGGTACACCACCACTGGTTAACCAACTACCAAGTACCCATCACTAGATATCCCACCACTTGGTATTCCCACTACTAGATACCTCACCTCTAAGTACCCCACCACTAGGTAGGCAACTTAGTATCCCACCACTTAGTACATCACCACTAGATACCCAGGATTCTTGAGAAACTATGTAAAACTTTATGAGGTTGTGTATATGTAAAGCAATACTATCCCGTCTCAGACCCTCTCATGTAAGTGACACTATACAAAACAATAATAATAATAATAATAATAATAATAATAATAATAATAATAATAATAATAATAATAATAATAAACAAAAAAAACCCCACCAAAATAAAGCAATACAAAACTTGCTTAGTCATTCAAACTAACGCCTAGTCATGGGCCTAAAAATGTACGTTTAGTCCGATCAATTTAGGTGAAAAATATACCATATCCGAAACTAAATGCAACATAAATGATATTACCAAATATTTACACTTTAGTATGTATTTATAACATATCAAAAATATACAAATGTAAGTCTATAGAAAGGGCGGAAAATGAGGATTTGGGGCTAAATATACGAAAATAGTTGATAAAAAATGAAAATTTGGAGTTCTGTTTTCTTAAACTTTTAAAACACGTCTTAACTGTAAATAAGAAAAAATGACGATGTTTCTGCCGATCAAACTACGAGAAAACTGCACTCTGACCAGAGACCGAAAAGTGTATCACAATATGAATTCTCTGCTATGGCTACGTATATACGTAATGCACCAGAGGTGACATAGATTTGACCCGGAATTGTAACGGTCACAACTTTCCGGATACCTTCAAATATTTCTGCAGCTATATTCATTGTCAAATTACATAATATCTTATATATATGGCAAGTGACTTAACCTGTCACATATACACACATGTACTCAGACAATAGTGGGTTTACCAGTAACATCCTATGGATTTCAAATAGTTGTCTAGCTATACATCCCAAAAGGTTTTGTGTATGCTCATAAGATTTCGAACTACTCCGTAGAATTTGTTTTTCCTGCGGGGTTTGTTTGTTGGTTTTTTTTGGGGGGGGGTGGGTTGTTTGTTGTTTTTTGTTTTTTGGGAGTTTTTGTTTTTTTTTTGTTTTTGTTTTTTTTTTTTGGGGGGGGGGGTTGCTACATAACCAAATAGAAGGATTTGCTGGGGTTTTTTTTCTTTGTCTGACAGATCTGAAATGCATTCGAACTTCCTCGTGTATGAGTGATTTTGATTCCTCTCCTCTGAATTCAAAATTAAAATGAAACCCGTTAGTTGTGGGATAACATCTCAAATTAGACCCGTTAGGTTAAGATTCCCTTGAATTATTATTGATTGGAAATGAAATTTCAGAGCAATCACATACTCAATGGCACAACCATCTTCCCAATCCCACCACTGTTTACCTACTTTCACCATTGTATCTCCAATTTCACCACCGTACGTCCACTCCTATCACTGTATCCCCACGCCCACCACTGTATACTCACTCCCATCCCTGCATCCTCACTCCCATAACTGTATCCCCACTCCTACCATTATAGTCCCACTTATATATACCACTGTTTCCTTAATCCCATCACTGTATCCCTAATTCACCTAAAGTATTCTCCACTCCCACCACTGTATCCACGATCCCACCACTGTATCCCCACTTCCTGAAATCTTATACCACTCCTTATCACTGTATCCCCACTCCCACCTCTGTATCAACAATCTCACCAGTGTATCTCCATTCCCACTATTGTATCCACAATCCCACCATTGTATTCCCACTTTAATACCACTCCCAATCCCTGTATACCCACTCCCAACTATGTATCCCCACTCCCATTACTGCATTCACACTTCCACCACTATCCCCACTCCCACCACCGTATACCCACTCCCACCACTGTATCCCCACTCCCACCACTGTATCCCCACACCCACCACTGTATACCCACTCCTACCACTGTATCCCCACTCCCACCACCGTATACCCACTCCCACCACTGTATCCCCACTCCCACCACTGTATCCCCACTCCCACTACAGTATCCCCACTCCCACTACAGTATCCCTAATAACGCCACTATATCCCACTCCGATCACTGTATCCCCACTCCAACCACTGTATCCCCACTCCCACCGCTGTATACCCACTCCCACCTCTGTACCCCCACTCCCACCACTATATGACCACTCCCTATTATCACAATTCTATACCCTGTCTCACCATTGTATATCCACCCCACCTCTTTATTTCCATTCCCACAATTATATACCCACTCCCACTACTATATCCCCATTCCCATCACTGTATACCCATTCCCATCAGTGTAGACCCATTCCCAACACTGTATCCCCACTCCCATCAGTGTAGACCCACTACCACCACTGTATCCCCACTCCTACCTCCGTATACCCACCCTATCAGTGTAGACCCACTCCCACCACTGTATCCCCACTCCCACCACTGTATCACCACTTCCCCACTCCTACCTCCGTATACCCACCCTATCAGTGTAGACCCACTCCCACCACTGTATCCCCACTCCCACCACTGTATCACCACTCTCATCAGTGAAGACCCACTCCCAACACTGTATTCCCACATCCATCAGTGTAGACCAACTTCCACCACTGTAGACCCACTCCCATCAGTGTAGACCCGTTTCCAACAGCGTATCCCCACTCCAATCAGTGTAGGCCCACTCCCACCACTGTATCCCCACTCCAATCAGTGTAGACCAACTCCCACCACTGTATCCTCACTCCCATTAGTGCAGACCAACTCCCACCACTATATCCCCACTCCCAACACTGTATCCTCACTCCCATCAGTGTAGACCCACTCCCACCACTGTATCCTCACTCCCATTAGTGGAGACCAACTCCAACCACTATATCCCCACTCCCAACACTGTATCCTCACTCCCATTAGTGCAGACCAACTCCCACCATTGTATCCCCACTCCTACCACCGTATACCCACCCAATCAGTGTATACCTATTCCCCTCAGTGAAGGCCCACTCCCACCACTGTATCTCCACCCCAACCACTGTATCACCACTCCCATCCGTGAAGACCCACTCCCAACACTGTATTCCCACTTCCATGTGTAGACCCACTTCCAATACTGTATCCCCACTCCTATCAGTGTAGACCCACTCCCATCAGTGTAGACCCACTCCTACCACTGTATCCCCCTCTCCCACCACTGTATCCCCACTCCCGTCAGTGTAGACCCACTCCCACCACTATATTCTCACTCCTACCTCCGTATACCCACCCTATCAGTGTAGACCCACTACCATCAATGTAGACCCAGTCCCATCAGTGTAGACCCACTCCCATCATTGTAGACCCACTGCAACCACTGTATCCCCACTCCCATCAGCGTAGACCCAAATCCCCACTGTATCCACACTCCCATCAGTGTAGACTCACTCCCACCACTGTTTCCCCACTCCAACCACTGTATCACAACTCCCATCAGTGTATCCCCATTCCCATCAGTGTAGACCCACTCCCACCACTGTATCCTCACTCCCATCAGTGTATACCAATTCCCATCAGTGTAGACCCACTCCCAATACTCTAGACCCATTCCCATTATCAGTGTAGACCCACTACCATCAATGTAGACCCAATCCCATCATTGTAGACCCACTTCAACCACTGTATCCCCACTCCCATCAGTGTAGACCCACTCCCCCACTGTATCCACACTCCCATCAGTGTAGACTCACTCCCACCACTGTTTCCCCACTCCAACCACTGTATCACCACTCCCATCAGTGTATCCCCATTCCCATCAGTGTAGACCCACTCCCACCACTGTATCCTCACTCCCATCAGTGTATACCAATTCCCATTAGTGCAGACCAACTCCCACCATTGTATCCCCACTCCTACCACCGTATACCCACCCCATCAGTGTAGACCCACTCCCAACACTGTGTCCCCACTCCAACCACCGTATACCCACCCCATCAGTGTAGACCCACTCCCAACACTGTGTCCCCACTCCAACCACCGTATACCCACCCCATCAGTGTAGACCCATTCCAACTATATCCACACAATGTGTAGACCCACTCCCAACACTGTATCCCCACTCCTATCAGTGTAGACCCACTCTCACCACTGTATCCCCACTCCCATCAGTGTATACCTATTCCCCTCAGTGAAGGCCCACTCCCACCACTGTATCTCCACCCCCACCACTGTATCACCACTCCCATCCGTGAAGACCCACTCCCAACACTGTATTCCCACTTCCATGTGTAGACCCACTTCCAATACTGTATCCCCACTCCTATCAGTGTAGACCCACTCCCATCAGTGTAGACCCACTCCTACCACTGTATCCCCCTCTCCCACCACTGTATCCCCACTCCCGTCAGTGTAGACCCACTACCATCAATGTAGACCCAGTCCCATCAGTGTAGACCCACTCCCATCATTGTAGACCCACTTCAACCACTGTATCCCCACTCCCATCAGTGTAGACCCACTCCCCCACTGTATCCACACTCCCATCAGTGTAGACTCACTCCCACCACTGTTTCCCCACTCCAACCACTGTATCACCACTCCCATCAGTGTATCCCCATTCCCATCAGTGTAGACCCACTCCCACCACTGTATCCTCACTCCCATCAGTGTATACCAATTCCCATCAGTGTAGACCCACTCCCAATACTCTAGACCCATTCCCATCAGTGTAGACCCACTCCCAACACTCTAGACCCATTCCCATACCAATACCAATACCATCAGTGTAGACCCACACCCACCACTGTATCCTCACTCCCATCAGTGTAGACCCATTCCCACCACTGTATCCTCACTCCCATCAGTGTAGACCCGTTCCAAACACTGTAGACCCACTCCCATCAGTGTAGACCCGTTCCAAACACTGTAGACCCACTCCCAACACTGTAGACCCACTCCCATCAGTGTAGTACATTGTAGTAGGAAACCTAATTTGGGATTCGATAGGAAACCTATTTATGGATGCTTAGACATCCACCTTTTCAAAATGTTCACTTCACACTGCCTTAATACCTTCACATAGGTATTGCATGTGATCATGAAAACCATTTAATTAAAATGCATCTATTTGTATATCACAAACAAACAAAATGCAGATATCCATGACTAACTGAATACAATAATTTGATAATGGAGTATGTGCCAAATGTTTTACAGGAATGTCACATATCATATTAAGTCCCTTGTCACGATTTGCACCTGTTGTAACTTCCTGCTTTACTTTATTACTTTCAGAATTGGTAAAGCCTCTTCTGTTTTATTTTAGAACGTATCGTATAACATTTGCTAGCTCCTTTCGCATTAGTTTCAAAACTATTAAATCTTTGACAAGCCCGTGTAATATGATTTATAACTCAAAATTACATAATACATTTTAATTCTTTAGGGAGATGAATGCTACAAGAAAACAACAAGAATCGCCATTAGATTTCGTATCGTATTAGGTGACAACAATCTCGGTCATATTCTAATTGCCCAGGCTAAAAGTTTAAACAGTCTAATAAAGTATGTATAACTATTTGAAACTGAATTTGACATTTTTCTATTCAGATAGACTTCTTACTCGTGAAAGTCTTCAGTTTACCTCAAATATAGATATAAACTTTACTTGAATTATCATATTTAATATACAAATATGATTAAACAGGATGCTTAGATCCTAAATTTCTTCTTCACTCAATCTTAACTTTTTCGATGTGGATATATCTCGATTATTTTTATTGTATATATACGCATGTCACCTATCTTTTTATCCTGTTTAATCACATCTCTCTCTCTCTCTCTCTCTCTCTCTCTCTCTCTCTCTCTCTTAAATCATGTCGTAATGTCGGAAGTTATCCATATGTAATGTACTGACATTTCCTGGGAGCACGTACTCGGATCTCGTGTGTCGGATATGCAGACAGTCATTGGCGCTCGTACTCGAATCTCATGAGTCAGATATCCAGACAGTCATTGGCGCTCGTACTCGGATCTTATGAGTCAGATATCCAGACAGTCATTGGCGCTTGTACTCGGATCTCATGAGTCAGATATCCAGACAGTCATTGGCGCTCGTACTCGGATCTTATGAGTCAGATATCCAGACAGTCATTGGCGCTCGTACTCGGATCTCATGAGTCAGATATCCAGACAGTCATTGGCGCTCGTACTCGGATCTTATGAGTCAGATATCCAGACAGTCATTGGCGCTCGTACTCGGATCTTATGAGTTGGATATCCAAACATTCGTTGGCGCTCGTACTCGGACCTCGTGTGTCGGATATCCAGACAGTCATTGGCGCTCTTGTTACCGGACCTCGTGTGTCGGATATCCAGACAGTCATTGGCGCTCGTACTCGGACCTCGTGTGTCCGATATCCAAACATTCGTTGGCGCTCGTACTCGGACCTCGTGTGTCGGATATCCAGACAGTCATTGGCGCTCTTGTTACCGGACCTCGTGTGTCGGATATCCAGACAGTCATTGGCGCTCTTGTTACCGGACCTCGTGTGTCCGATATCCAGGCAGTCGTTGCACGTGTTCTATTTTGTTAATTTAATATAATAATTACCGTCACTTCCCTTTCTGTCATCCTTGTTCTATTTTAAATCAAGGATTAAATCTAAAGTCGCCAAGAGCAATTTGAATGTTTTACAAGCTTTCCTAAAAACTTTTACAATGGCTATAACATTCCTAAAAGCTAGGATCCAATAGGTTTTGTATGTCACACCTTGAAGACCCCCCCCCCTTCCCCCATCCCCAGGATTTGTCTTGCATTATGTATGCATTTTCATACCATAAACAGAATTTAAACTATATGTTGCACTTAAGTTTAAAACATTTATTATGTTTAAATAACATATATATAACAACACAAAATTTGGACCTGCCTTTCTATGTGCGATAGAGACTTGTGTTCAGATTTCCACCAGTTATAATGATACATGCTAGCAGATATCACATAATAATTAAATCTGTATCAAAAATTACGAATGTTGTATAGTTTTCAAAGCTGTAATTTTTTATTTGAGCTTTCAAAAAATATAGTATACTTTGTTTCATTTCAATCAAACAATATCAATATTTCCAGTAATAATTGTAAAACTAAAATAATAACCCAATTATGATTATTCAAGTTATTTATAAGTACATTGGAAATCAAATACACAGACTGGATTTAGATAAAAAAAAAGCAGAGAATTTGAGAAAGGTTATAATAAATACAAGTAAGCACAAACAAAACCACACATTTTAAAACATCATATGGTTCACTCGCTCTCTGTAAAGTCACGATTTTAAAAGTCCAATGTATAGAACAACAGCGTCACTTCATATCATTTTTATAAATAATTAAAATCCGAGTCATAAGTGCAACAATTTTCTTATATCACGATCCAATAGAATTGTCTATTTATACATAAGTCACGTGATAGTGTCCGGGACAATCAATGGAATTTTTATAGCTTATTCTAAAAGAAAGGACATGGTTCGGTGCGTGTGAACTCAATCAGTAACGATTAGTAGTTGCCACTGTAGTAGTATACTGGTTCTAGACTCAGTGTGTCAGGTCATATTCATGTAAACAGAAACTTTGACAAATCTCGATTTTATTGTCGTGAAAAGGTGAAATGTGAAGAAATGTTATTTTGTTTGCAAGGATTATTGAGGTACTTTGGCTGTGTGTGTTTCGTATCTGTGGCACTGTGGTGTTGTACCTCTGGTCATGTTTCTTTGACGTACCCTCCTCCCAGGAAATACCCTTTTGACTTTTTGGACAACATTCGAACTCCGGGTCCGTGTGGAATACCAAAAGGTAAATGTATGAACTTGCTTAAACCGCATGAATGCATCTAGATAAGTAAAACAATATAAATACGTTTCTTTTTGTTCTATTCAAAGATTTTTCTAAAATGCCAGTTATATTAAAATGAAATATTGTTCTTTAAATGTTCTAAATTCATCCAAATAAGCTGTTTTCTTTATAAATGAGAGTAGATCAATTGCCAACTTTATGTGAGCAATTTAAATTGTAGGTTTGGGACCAGTTACGAATCTAAAAACTGGAAGTAGGGTGAATGTAACTTGGCATGTAGCATATCCCCACAGGGTAAGTGTTTTTTTTAGACTCAAAACGAAGTCTATATATTTGCTATGCCAAATCTCAACAATTCTCTGTGATCCTGCTCTGTTAGGAAACCTCACTTTTTAATTTGGACGGAATATCTGTATGTAAAAGCTTGTTGATATGTTACAAATTGGTTTGGGCGACCTCCATATCCAAACACTAACTTGAGTCTGATAAACTGCCAAACATTTAATCTGCGTATTTGATTCATTAACCATCTGACATAAACCCAATTTGCTAATAACTGCTAAGATTTGAACCATAGACCGATTGACCCAAAGTTCGATTTACTGGCCACCTCGCTAGTTTTAGTATAGCCAGAAAATAGCGAGGCCAAAATACTGTGCATAACTCCGTGTTAAAGGGCTTACAATGACATCATATTTTCATAGGAAACAAAGTGGATTACGGAACAAAGTGATGTAATGACATCATCTACACTTGTATGACCACTATGTCCATAGGCGTTTTGTTAAACGTGTCTATCCACAAGATTCAAACATCAAAGGATAATAAAGTTGTCGAATTCGGACAAAAGCCATGATGACCATATTATCACTTAGAGGTCACAGATTGGTGACCGCGAGCACTTTACAATATTAGTGTTAAATTACTTATCCTCGATGTTGACGTGGGATTATACCCAGATTTGATATACATGTATAGTTAATAAGGGTATTCGTAGCGATGCCTTCGTCATGTACCTACATATGTAAGGATACTACCGGTACGTCACGAAGCAAAGTCGAACAAATAGAGAAAAGGAGGCGTTATCGAAAATGTTCTGTTCTGTTTGATAGATGGTCTTTTTTCAATGATTAAGAATTATTCTGTAGCCGGTATCGCTTGATTAAATGTTTCATTTTAAGTAGACATAATGAACCAAAATATGCAATTAGATTTACATAAAAAACTATAATTAATGAAATATTTAACGGATTGAGATTAAAAATCCCCGTGTACGTTTCAAACATAATAAAACACTTTGTTTGAAGACGTTTTCATTTATGACATAAATCGTTTATGATTGACAAAATCACATATGTCAAAGTGATCCTCATTGTCTATGAGCAATTCTTCGTATTGTTGGCAATTTATGAATAATTCATCCATGGTAAAGACAGCACTATACCTACCAATATTGGATACGCTTTACAGCACCTTTACAAAGAACAGTTAGCTGTAGTAAGTTGCCAAACCTGTCATTGACTCAGATTCGGGTTAAACTTCTGCCCGGTGACAACACCATATAATCAACAAAACACAAAATACCGTCACACAGCCAGCCAGTACGTGAAAGTTCTGACAAACACTTCCAAACATCAGTCTGTGCAGACTTGATTAATGAAAATCTTTTTAGTATTATATTTCGTTATATCATGCTAAAGTAATATATAAAGTTATTACAAAACTACATATCATACTATGGAATACAATTTATTCTCCACTGACAATTATACAGTATGTTAGTTGTTACTTATACTGAAGAATTTTTCCACAGACATAATATTGTTCTGATGATTCTCTGTTTATTTCACAACCTTATGATATATCATATAAGTAAAGCTAAATTCCAGGGTTTCTGTACCCATTACTATTTTCAATAAATCAATTGACAGTCGTACACATATGTCCGTAAAATTTGCTTTTGAGATAACATTTTATTGAAAATATGGTCAACTCAAAGTTCATAGACAGATATTAGATACTTAATCTACTCAACGTCACGAATTCTTTGATATCCAAGACATTGAGATGACACTAAGTAATCTCTTGGTAGGAATCCCTACAAAATCTACACGTCGTGCAATAGTACACATGTTGCCATAGTTTACAGGAAAATATGTAGTCTAACAAAATGACCCAGGTTGGCCTAATAGTGTCACACAAGATATCTAACATGACGACCCAGGTTAACGTACTGTTCTCATACGGGATAAATAATATTGACCTAGGTTGGCCTAATGCTGTCACATAAGATATCTAACATGACGACCCAGGTTAACGTACTGTTCTCATACGGGATAAATAATATTGACCTAGGTTGGCCTAGTGGTGGTGCCACACAGGATATCTAACATGACGACCCAGGTTAACCTACTGTTGTCATACGGGATAAATAATATTGACCTAGGTTGGCCTAGTGGTGTCACACAGGATATCTAACATGACGACCCAGGTTAACCTACTGTTGTCATACGGGATAAATAATATTGACCTAGGTTGGCCTAGTGGTGTCACACAGGATATCTAACATGACGACCCAGGTTAACCTACTGTTGTCATACGGGATATATAATATTGACCTAGGTTGGCCTAGTGGTGTCACACAGGATATCTAACATGACGACCCAGGTTAACCTACTGTTGTCATACGGGATATATAATATTGACCTAGGTTGGCCTAGTGGTGTCACACAGGATATCTAACATGACGACCCAGGTTAACGTACTGTTGTCATACGGGATATATAATATTGACCTAGGTTGGCCTAATGCTGTCACACAAGATATCTAACATGACGACCCAGGTTAACCTACTGTTCTCATACGGGATAGATAATATTGACCTAGGTTGGCCTAGTGGTGGTGCCACACAGGATATCTAACATGACGACCCAGGTTAACCTACTGTTGTCATACGGGATATATAATATTGACCTAGGTTGGCCTAGTGGTGTCACACAGGATATCTAACATGACGACCCAGGTTAACCTACTGTTGTCATACGGGATATATAATATTGACCTAGGTTGGCCTAGTGGTGTCACACAGGATATCTAACATGACGACCCAGGTTAACGTACTGTTGTCATACGGGATATATAATATTGACCTAGGTTGGCCTAGTGGTGTCACACAGGATATCTAACATGACGACCCAGCTTAACCTACTGTTGTCATACGGGATATATAATACTGACCTAGGTTGGCCTAGTGGTGTCACACAGGATATCTAACATGAGTGACTCAGGTTAACCTACTGTTCTCATACGGGATATAATACTGACCTAGGTTGGCCTAGTGGTGTCACACAGGATATCTAACATGACGACCCAGGTTAACCTACTGTTGTCATACGGGATATATAATATTGACCTAGGTTGGCCTAGTGGTGTCACACAGGATATCTAACATGAGTGACTCAGGTTAACCTACTGTTCTCATACGGGATATAATACTGACCTAGGTTGGCCTAATGCTGTCACACAAGATATCTAACATGACGACCCAGGTTAACCTACTGTTGTCATACGGGATAAATAATATTGACCTAGGTTGGCCTAGTGGTCGTGCCACACAGGATATCTAACATGACGATTCAGTTTGACAAAGTGGTGTCACACAGGATAACTAACATAACGACCTAGGCTGTTCTAGTGGTACCACAAAGGATATCTAACATGACGACCAAGGTTGGCATAGTGGTGTCGCTCAGGATATCTAACATGACGACCAAGATAGGGGTAGTGGTGCCACTCAGGATATTTTACATCGTTACCCAGGTTGGTGTAGTAGTTCCATACAGGATATCTAACATGAAGGCCTAGGTTGGCCTAGTGGTATCGCTCAGGATATCTAATATGACGACCAAGGTTGGCCTTGTGGTGCCACACGGGATATCTAACATGGCTACTCAGGTTGGTGTAGTGACGCCACACAGCATATCTAACTTGACGACCCAGGTTGGCCTAGTGGCGTCGCTCAGGATATCTAACATGACGACCCAGGTTGGCCTAGTGGTGTCGCTCAGGATATCTAACATGACGACCTAGGTTGGCCTAATGGTGTCGCTCAGGATATTTAACATGACGATCCAGGCTGGCCTTGTGGTACCACACAGGATATCTAACATGACGACCAAGGTCAGCTAGCGGTATCACACATGATATCCACCATGACAACCAAGGTTAGCCTAGCGGTGCCACACATGATATCTAATATGACTACCAAGGTTGGGGTAGTGGTGCCACACAGGATATCTAACATGATGACCAAGGTTCGCCTAGCGGTGCCACACATGATATCTAACATGACGACACGGATTGATTCAAGCTGTCAATTCGAATTTTTTAGATTATTTTCTCACCTCTTGTCTCGCTAACTATCTGGCCTTCGGGTGAGACCGTATCACCTGAAGCCCTTCGCCACGGTATACCTTGGCACATAATTTGTAACCTCTTGCCTCACTATCTGTCCTTCGGGTGAGACCGTATTAACCGAAGCCCCTTATCAGGGTATACTTTGGCACATAATTTGTCAACTTATGCCTCACTATCTGTCCTTCGGGTGAAACCGTATCACCTGAAGCTCCTTGTCACGGCATACTTTGGCACATAATTTCTCATCTCTTGCCTCTCTATATGTCCTTCGGGTGAAACCGTATCACATGAATCTCCTTGTCACGGCATACTTTGGCATATAAGTTGTCACCTCATGCCTCTCTATCAGTCCTTCGGGTGAGGCCATAGTACCTGAAGCTGCTTGTCACGGCATACTTTGGCATATAAGTTGTCACCTCATGCCTCTCTATCAGTCCTTCGGGTGAGGCCATAGTACCTGAAGCTGCTTGTCACGGCATACTTTGGCATATAAGTTGTCACCTCATGCCTCTCTATTAGTCTTTCGGGTGAGGCCATAGTACCTGAAGCCCCTTGTCACGGTTTACTTTGGCACGTAAAAGATTCCTCGCTGTTTCGAGCGGGTCCGTTACTTAGGTAAGCATTATGATGTCATGTACCAGTACCAGTACCACCATATAAGTGGAATAATCTGGATATAGCCTAAAACAATAACATTACAAAGCTCATTCAAGTAAAAATAAAAATAAGATCGAGGTATACTTGTCTCCGAATCAATCATTTCACCGTCATTTAGTGTAAAAGTGTACATTTGTATAAATGTTATCACACAAGTTTTGAAATTGGTAACCCTCTCTTGTTATCATTTGTAAATAATATAAATGTTCTTATGAACACATAAGATAAATGGTTTTAGAAGAATGGGATCTCTAACTGTTATTTTACGTATTCTGATTTGTTAATACCTTTAAGGGACGGTTAGACACAAAAGTTCAAAACCTACATTTTGGCCTGTGCAGAAACGTAATGAAAAGGAGATAGTCGATTAATTATGGAATACTTTATACTGCCGTCTAGGTTTCTGTTAGAAACAGATCATGTGACATTATACAATCTGGATGTTTCAACATTTAACGCGAAAAAGGGTGATGAAAAGTCGCCTAGCAACAATACAGTGTCTTTAGATATTGCAACCATGAATGATGGTGTGATAATAACATTTCAAGGGCGATCAGCGGTCTTAAATACCCCTATATTATGCAAAATACGAGCAATCGAAGCACACCTTTCGCTGAGATTCCAGTCTCAAGGATTCCGATTTTCATTTGTTCTCAAAACTCCAGTCTAAACTCGTACAATTAAAAAAAAACTATTTCCTCTACTCCACTACTCATTCTCTTAAAACAATCCTGTAACTATTCCCTCTGCTCCACCACTAATTCTCCTAATCATTCCAGTAACTATTCCCTCTACTCCACCACTCATTCTCCTTAATCATTTCAGTAACTATTCCCTCTACTCCACCACTCAGTTTTATAACTCCTTCCTGTAACTGTTCCCGCTACTCTACCACTCATTCTCCTTAATCATTCAAGTAGCTATATCTGCTACTCCACCACTCATTCTCCCAAATAATTCCAGTAACTTTTTCTCTACTCCACCACTCATTCTCCTAAATCATTCCAGTAGCTATATCTGCTACTCCACCACTCATTCTCCTAAATCATTCCAGTAGCTATATCTGCTACTCCACCACTCATTCTCCTAAATCATTCCAGTAACTATATCTGCTACTCCACCACTCATTCTCCTAAATCATTCCAGTAGCTATATCTGCTACTCCACCACTCATTCTCCTAAATCATTCCAGTAGCTATATCTGCTACTCCACCACTCATTCTCCTAAATCATTCCAGTAGCTATATCTACTACTCCACCACTCATTCTCCTAAATCACTCCAGTAGCTATATCTGCTACTCCACCACTCATTCTCCTAAATCATTCCAGTAACTATATCTGCTACTCCACCACTCATTCTCCTAAATCATTCAAGTAGCTATATCTGCTACTCCACCACTCATTTTCCTAAATCATTCCAGTAGCTATATCTGCTACTCCACCACTCATTCTCCTAAATCATTCCAGTAACTATATCTGCTACTCCACCACTCATTCTCCTAAATCACTCCAGTAGCTATATCTGCTACTCCACCACTCATTCTCCTAAATCATTCCAGTAGCTATATCTGCTACTCCACCACTCATTCTCTTAAATCATTCCAGTAGCTATATCTGCTACTCCACCACTCATTCTCCTAAATCACTCCAGTAACTATATCTGCTACTCCACCACTCATTCTCATAAATCACTCCAGTAGCTATATCTGCTACTCCACCACTCATTCTCCTAAATCATTCCAGTAACTATATCTGCTACTCCACCACTCATTCTCCTAAATCATACCAGTAGCTATATCTGCTACTCCACCACTCATTCTCCTAAATCATTCCAGTAGCTATATCTGCTACTCCAACACTCATTCTCCTAGATCACTCCAGTAGCTATATCTGCTACTCCACCACTCATTCTCCTAAATCATTCCAGTAGCT
Organism: Pteria penguin; assembly: GCA_035048485.1. Taxonomy (NCBI): domain Eukaryota; kingdom Metazoa; phylum Mollusca; class Bivalvia; order Pterioida; family Pteriidae; genus Pteria; species Pteria penguin. The sequence continues at coordinate 90,132,715 of CM068580.1, forward strand.
ATATCTGCTACTCCACCACTCATTCTCCTAGATCACTCCAGTAGCTATATCTGCTACTCCACCACTTATTCTCCTAAATCACTCCAGTAGCTATATCTGCTACTCCACCACTCATTCTCCTAAATCATACCAGTAGCTATATCTGCTACTCCACCACTCATTCTCCTAAATCATTCAAGTAGCTATATCTGCTACTCCACCACTCATTCTCCTAAATCATTCCAGTAGCTATATCTGCTACTCCACCACTTATTCTCCTAAATCATTCCAGTAGCTATATCTGCTACTCCACCACTCATTCTCCTAAATCATTCCAGTAACTATATCTGCTACTCCACCACTCATTTTCCTAAATCATTCCAGTAACTATATCTGCTACTCCACCACTCATTCTCCTAAATCATTCCAGTAGCTATATCTGCTACTCCACCACTCATTCTCCTAAATCATTCCAGTAACTATATCTGCTACTCCACCACTGATTTTCCTAAATCATTCCAGTAGCTATATCTGCTACTCCAACACTCATTCTCCTAAATCATTCCAGTAGCTATATCTGCTACTCCACCACTCATTCTCCTAAATCATACCAGTAGCTATATCTGCTACTCCACCACTAATTCTCCTAAATCATTCCAGTAACTATATCTGCTACTCCACCACTTATTCTCCTAAATCATTCCAGTAGCTATATCTGCTACTCCACCACTCATTCTCCTAAATCATTCCAGTAACTATATCTGCTACTCCACCACTCATTTTCCTAAATCATTCCAGTAACTATATCTGCTACTCCACCACTCATTCTCCTAAATCATTCCAGTAGCTATATCTGCTACTCCACCACTCATTCTCCTAAATCATTCCAGTAACTATATCTGCTACTCCACCACTGATTTTCCTAAATCATTCCAGTAGCTATATCTGCTACTCCAACACTCATTCTCCTAAATCATTCCAGTAGCTATATCTGCTACTCCACCACTCATTCTCCTAAATCATACCAGTAGCTATATCTGCTACTCCACCACTAATTCTCCTAAATCATTCCAGTAACTATATCTGCTACTCCACCACTTATTCTCCTAAATCATTCCAGTAGCTATATCTGCTACTCCACCACTCATTCTCCTAAATCATTCCAGTAGCTATATCTGCTACTCCACCACTGATTTTCCTAAATCATTCCAGTAGCTATATCTGCTACTCCACCACTCATTCTCCTAAATCATTCCAGTAGCTATATCTGCTACTCCACTACCCATTCTCCTAAATCACTCCAGTAGCTATATCTGCTACTCCACCACTCCTTCTCCTAAAACACTGAGGTTTCTATGTGAGAGAGGTTGGTAACCTTCATGCTTCTGTGCTCCAACATTCATGTACAATTACTGTCAGCGGTATATAACAAATCAAATAAACACGATCACAGACATCGATTCTACGTACTATATACACATCACCCAATCATCCACTACAAAAGGTAGATCTGAACTCCGTGTATATTGATCAGCTCCAAGGCGACTCCAAGGGAGAGTTATGGTAGTTGTCTTTTTTATTATGATGTATTTATTTACTTACTATTTTTAGCCCAGTTCCTGGAACTAACTGCCTAGTACTAGTACAATCTTCTAAACAAACTACCTAACACCCTGTCCCCAAAATCGTCAATAAATACCTCACCTAACCTCTCTCTCTCTCTCTCTCTCTCTCCAGTGGTTCCCACTCACTTCCATCTTACATTTCTGGATCCGCCTCTATGTGTTAACCTTATGATTATGATAATAATGATGAAGAGATGCAGTGAGGTGGAAATGAGTCGGATAAAGGTTAATGTTAAAAGTCAATGTCCCATTACAAAGAATATCTAAGTTTAACATATCAATAACAAAATCGTGAGGGCATTTTTACCTATTGTCACGCTCTGGATACAGCACGTTATTATATGGAATTTCGAGTTAATTTTTCAGAACATAGATTTCAAATTACAGTGTTTTGTCCTAAATAATAACATTTAAATTGGCACTTTTAGGTTCCCATACTATTCTTATTTGTGTTTATCTGATCATATTATCGCTGTACACGAAACAGGGAGTGGATCCATAATCTTTGTAAACCGGGTAGAGATATTTAAACTTTGAACGGGCTATCTCATTTTATAAATTACCATTTTCCGATAAGAGAAAACGGAATGTAATTCATGATACATGTATTTGTGATTTGCTTTGTGCTATTTCTGTAGAGTGTTTTCCATATGTCTATCGTCACAACTTTTTACTGCATCAATTACAACTTCTCAGAAAGACGGGGACGGGATTCAGAAACAGATCATTTCCCACAACGTTTATGACCAGTTTTTGTAAATAAAGAGTCAGTAGGGGGAATAAAAATCCTTATATCATAGCAACCTTTTTCTTACTTTTTGAAAATATATGTAAACTCTCCGGTTTATGTAGTCAAAACACGACAAGGAAAGGGGGGGGGGGGGAGAAATGCATGAAGCTGTTTAAATATCAATCTCATGTGCTTGAATTTCCATTTAAGGGTGGCTACCAATTGAATCTTCTAAATGCAGACGGTAGACCAATTTACAACCTTACTGGCCAGAGAACTGATGCTAACAGAGGTTTTATTAACAGCAATGATCCGACGTAAGTACAGTTTTAAACATTTTATCATTGAAAAATCAATTTATAATTATCTTAGGTGCTCGTTTTCATATAAACAACGGCTCCGCCCCTGTACACCCCTGTACGTCTCCGTCTCGTACTATAGCGCGAGACGGAGACGTACAGGGGCGGAGTCGATGCTTATATGAAAACGAGCACCTGTGATAATTATCACAAATCAAAACTGTTTCATCAAAAAAGAGAAACATCTACAAAGTTTCCATTAATGTTGAGAAATATACATTTTCTTGATGAGTCAGTAAAAAAGAAAATCGAAGACCCTGCCTCGATCTTATTTTTTTCTACCCGACATTTCTTTTTTTTTCTTTTTTTTTTTTTTTTTTTCTTTTTTTTTTTCTCCAACATCCCGGATTCGTTGCTGTGAATACGAAGTATCGTAACTATTAAAATCTGTCACGGTTTGCATTTAGTCACCTACCAAATGATCCATTGTTCTCGATTTGGGCACTTTTATGAGGGCAACTTACGTCTTAATTATATGACGTCATAACAATCACAAAGTGCGCGTGTATGTTGACGTTATACTGTAACGTTACTTGCGATATTTCGTATTCAGTGTGACTCGGTAGTTTTAAAAAATAATGCGAAGCGCTGAAATTCGATAACTCTAACACATTCAAGTATGGGTCAAAGATTGCCATTCAGTGGCGAATTCAGAAGTAAAGGAGCAAAATCCTGAAAAACGAGAGGCCCAAATGGACCTATATCGCACATCCGAGCACAATTTGGGGGGTTTTTTCGGGGGGGAGGGGTTGTGAAATGAACTTAAAAGATTTTAATTAAACGGGATTTGAACCACTAGATCTATCCTGGCTGCCAATGTTCACATAATAGAAATGAATCTGCAAAGTATTGTGTAGAGTTTTCAATATGCAACAGTGTTTAAATTTCCCACCCTTTCATTCTTGTTTTATGATTTTCCCTTTCCATTGTTCCAGGCGTCTTCAACAGGAAATCACACTCCCCAGTGTGCCATGTACAAATTGTACCATTCAGTTAGTGCGGCAGGCAGGCGAGTGGTGGGCAGGAGCCTGTGGACGTGATTATTTGTTTTGGTCATGTGCAGACGTAAATCTTGTGCAAGGTAAAAAAAGGCTAAAATGAGATATCTTGATCGTGTTAGTTAGCCCAGAGACATATATACACATATGTGTATATATGTCTCTGGTTAGCCAAATTCCAATGGTCGATCCAGTGCCACCTTTATCGAGATCGAAAAGTACATTTCTTATAAACCATGCGTGAATCCCGGATGCAGTAAAATGTCCGTGCTTCATGATTGATCTTACAATGTACCATAAAGACACTGGTCATGTTTGTCGATCGACAGAATTCTTTCGTCAGTAGACAAAAATCAGTGGCATAGGAACGATTTGTAATCCATGCACCTACTGTACAGTATGGGTTTGGGCACAGGGCTATTGGTGTAATAAAGCGGGGGGGGGGGGGGGGGGGGGGGGGGGGGCAACGAGCCGAAAGCCCAGTGGTTTGGGGCAAAACTTACGGGTTACCTTGACCAAAAAGGGAAGGGGGCTAGAAACTTGGCTAAATCTGCCACTGTACACTAGTACTCTCATTTCTCTGTTGTCCTTTCCTCTCCTTTTCTCCGCCCTCTCTTGTCAATCATCACACGTTTCATCATACACTATTCATATAAATGTTCCCAGTTAACATTGACAACACATTTCAAAAATCAGCAGCAGATATTGATGGTTTGGAAATGGAGCAGGGAAGGGCATAAATTCTGTAATTTACTTGAAATATTGGGCTTAGGATTGTTGCGCCACAATTGAACCACACAATTCTGAGTGCCAAAACAGCATACTGAGTATTTAATGAGAAAAAGTACAAAATGAAAAATTTTTAATGAAATGTTCAAATTGACACATGTTACTTTGTTAAAATAATTCTATTATTCTGTTGCTTTTCCCAGTGCATATTAAGAGACACTAATGGAAATAATATTCTTTGTTTACAGATAAAAACCTATCTGAGTATTGTAATGGCCACCCACACCAAAATGGAGAATGTGTCTGCAACAAACCTTATACTGGATCCAGATGCCAATATAAAGGTAATTAAGTTTGACTTCTGTTAATTACACATCATATACATGTAGATAGCAATTTCTTTTGCACAGCTAGGAGTTGTCTCCTATTTGTAAAAAAAATTATAGCTCTTTCATTTATAAATCCATGGTTATAATACGAGTGAGTCGATATTTCTCTGCAGAACACTCGCTATTGATATAAGTTAATGTTGAATATATTGAAATACCAATTTATTGCAAATAAATTGACAGAAAAGTCAGCAGTATACTGCCAATAAATTGACAAGACTCAGGGAGCTGGGAAGTCATCTCAGACATACATAAAACAAAGTTGAAGAATATCTCTGACCATATTTTCATAATTTTACTAAATTGTATGATTTTACGTACGTGGAATTCGGGTATCTGACTTAATTCCTCAATCAATCCATTTACTTCAAATTTTAAGTTATATTAACACAGTTACATTTTCACTATTATATTATAAGGATATATTAGTTAGAGACATAGGAAGTAAATTGGATCATGGGATCGAAGCTTATGATATTAACTGTTTGTGATGGTTGGAGCAGAGGTTAATTTTTTTTTATGAGGCATCGTATTTTAAAGTCAGTCAAAAAGTCAGTCCTCCACTTCCATAACTATGTACATGACTATTCAGTCTTTTCATTATACAGAGTTACTACCCATTTGGGACGGTATCTGACGTTAAACACTTGTGGAAACTAATCTTAAACTCAGGGAATGATAGTCTACAAATGACGTTTTCATAGGAAATTGATGATGTCATAATTGTTTTACGTCACATGCTGTCTCAAATGGGAAATAACTCTGTGTAACGAAAAGACTCAATATAAATATTCTTGTGTGTCATACACTACCTAAGTCTGATATGCATCATATTAAGGGGAAATGATCATACTACAGCAATTAAAAAGAAACATTTTTTATATATATGGAGTGATTTGTAAATATGTATTTATTGTATGACAATATTTGTTGTAATAATGTGCGTGTTATGAGCGTTCTTACAAACTATATCTTACAATTATTTCATTTTGAAGAGGATTGCTTCGTGGACTCTGACTGTGGAAACCATGGACAATGCATACATACCGACTCAACATACTATCCAAAAAATCAATGCTACTGTAATATTGGATGGTTTGGCCGACATTGTGAAAAAGGTATTTTAAAACGAGATACTTATTTATGCATTTATCGATATGCCTACTGATTATTTTTAAAATTATCTATGAGAGCAGAAATGTTAGAGACACTCGTACATGTAGTATAGTATGATAGGTAACTGATGGATCTCTGTACATGTATTGCTTTCATACATGTGTACACTGATTACAAGCCATTTGTAACTTCAGGTCCTCAAGATATTTTCTTCAATAATGTATTCAATAAATGAAATAGATTGGGCATCAGACAAATCTATTCATATAAGCTGTTAAGCTTTCTCCATAAGGTTCTGAGAGTATATATGAAGCATAATTGCTGTCAAGTGTAGGCCTGTGTAGCTGAAATTACACTAAATTTAAGCTTGTTGTCAGCTGCTATCTAAAGACCCCTCCTACATATTACTACATTACTCATATTAAGTTGTCAACTTTATAAATAACCTTTACACAACAAAACTACGGCCAAACATGTGCCACGTGTGAAGTTTTGATGCCATAACTTTCACATTTTATGTAGTACATTCTCTTGTACATGGCTGCAAGTTCATGTAATGATCGAAATAAAGGCATAATTCATCTTGTGATGCACACTAGTTATTTCTTGGAGAAAGCAGACATAGCTCGGAGGGTAAGGTGCTTGACATGTAACCAAAAGTTCTAGTGTTCAATTCTCACTGGCAGCTTGTCGGTGGCCTATCTTTTGGATGAGAAATAGTAGGTAAGACGTGGCACTCCGATATTGTCACCATAGATTTGTGACATGAAAACTTAAACAACAAACTATTATACTAATTAAAATTTAAATACTCATCTGTGTGTTTTCAGCTTCCTCTGTGAATAATGCTACCATAGATTATTCCATGTACACATCAGTAAACGTATCAGCTGAGTTCCAGCTCTCCTACAGAATGCTATTGGTAAGCTATTCAAAAGTGGTGGCAAAGAAACTGTAATGATACTAAGACTGTTGGGGTTGAATGGGAAGTGGGGAGAATTGTTAGTAAAAAAAATCACATTTTGAAATAGATTTTGACAAGGAATGCATCATTCGTCATTCATAGTAAATATTATTCACGTTTGCGTAAATTGATAAAGCAGTCTAGCCATTTATAGTGCTAACCAAAAGATATGACTGAATCTCACTCATACTTGATCGCTGATAGTTGTTGCAAATTACGTTATTGTTTTTGTTGGATTTTGGGGGTCATGGAAATTACCATGAGACTCACAGTAAAGATCTAGATATGTGTAAAAATATAATACTGTTAAAAATCAGACTCTATAAGTTAGATTTATTTCTTTAATGACACTGACATTTATGCGATTCAATAAATTATATCATAAAATTCGATTTAGAAAAAGCCTTAATATTTACTTTGCAAGCCTGCAATTAAACTTTTCATTTTTACTATGTTACAGATTGAACAAGAACTTGAAGTTGTACTTAGAGTAAAGACTGCTACGTGGGTGGGAGTTGGATGGAGACCTAGTGGTGAGATTCATAGAAACTTAACGTTCATGACACAGTGACTTATGTGGGGTTCAGGACTTTAAGCATGCTAGAAGCTTGTGCTTTACACATTGAGTTGTCAGCTTTCCAGTGTTCTAAAAAACTGCCAGCAATTATATCACAAAGTTTTGCTTCATGGCTGGCTGGAAATCCAGAAAATGTAGATGTGTGTTGCATTGAAAATTATAAAAATCTAGTTATGCATTTTTTTCACTAATAGACAACCTGTATGATAAATTCTGAAATGGTACTTATGATTTATGTCTTTTATGAGTTTTGGTCTTATTTGTCATTTTATATTCAACTATAGATAAAGTATTGTTTACAGAACCTTACAGAAGTTAAATACTTGTACAATTAAATGTAAACATAGTATTACATTAAAATAAATAGACAAACAAGATAACATCATATATTCTATAATTCCAAAGTGATAATTTTGTCATGGTATATTACTTACTAGGTTTTCGTTCTGGTTGTCAAAATTTTCCAACATTGCCATGGGATGGCACAGGTACAAACCCAAAACCAACTTCAGAACCAGAAGTAACACCTGAACCCACTTCAGAACCAGAAGTAACACCTGAACCTACTTCAGAACCAGAAGTGACACCTGAACCCACTTCAGAACCAGAAGTGACACCTGAACCCACTTCAGAACCAGAAGTGACACCTGAACCTACTTCAAAACCAGAAGTGACTCCTGAACCCACTTCAGAACCAGAAGTGACACCTGAACCTACTTCAGAACCAGAAGTGACACCTGAACCTACTTCAGAACCAGAAGTAACACCTGAACCTACTTCAAAACCAGAAGTGACTCCTGAACCCACTTCAGAACCAGAAGTGACACCTGAACCCACTTCAGAACCAGAAGTGACGCCTGAACCCACTTCAGAACCAGAAGTAACACCTGAACCCACTTCAGAACCAGAAGTAACACCAGAACCAACATCAGAACCAGAAGTGACACCTGAACCCACTTCAGAACCAGAAGTGACACCTGAACCTAGTTCAGAACCAGAAGTAACTCCTGAACCAACATCAAAACCTGAAGTGACACCTGATCCTACATCAGAGCCTGAACCTCATTCTTGTTCCAATGTGATAAATATGTGTCCACCAGCCACTTGTCAGAAGTTTCACCCTGTGTTGGAATATAATTCGACTCACGTGACCATCACAATGAGAGGAAGTATCACATCATCACAGTGGATGGGCATAGGATTCTCTGTGTCCTCTTCAATGGTAAGATCATTGTATGACTGGAAGCTAGCAGGTTTTTTTCTATTCATTGTTCATTCAGATTAAAAGTCATATGCTAGGTGTTAGGGTAAGAATGTAATTGAAATAAAGTTTGTAAATTAGAATTAGTTTTCATTAGTTCACCTGAGCTGAAGGCTCAATCATCATCCAGTGTCTGTTGCATGTCTGTCCATATGTCTGTTTGTTAACTTTTCACTTTTTCAACATTTTCTTCAGAACCATTGAAGGGATTTTGATAAAATTTGGCTTGGATGAAGTACTGAAAGTCCCCTGCAAATGTTGTTGGGGTTTTTTTTTTTTTGCCAGACTGTCTAGGGGTTAATCCATGGTTAGGAGACATTGACCCAAGAGGGACACTCCTTCAACAAACCTCTTCAGGTTAACAAACCAAATGCATGAGAGTAGTCAAGATGGGTCTCTTTAGAAGTGCTGTTGTCTGTGTTCCATTTGTGACATTTTTTTTTAACTGTGTTTTGCCTTGCATGCATTCAGATATATTTTTTTAGATTTCATTAAGATAAATGTAAATGGAAAGAATTGGAATACAAAAATAAATTTAAGGTGGTTTTGCACTATCCTAATATAAAAAGTTAGAGTTATACCATTTGCATACATGTAATGATAAGCTTTCATGGACTTTTTCTTAATTAATGGAAATATTTTTTATGAAACTTGGTAGGGATGAAGTGCTGGAGGTCCCTTACAGATGTTGCTAATTTTAGGCCAGATTAGAGAAGGTGTAGGTCCAAGGCAGGGTGATGTTGACCCAAGAGAGTATATTACTTTGACAAACATCTTCTTCATGCAGACCATCTGAATAAACCAACAAACAGAATTTACTAATGTCATCTAGAAAGAAGTCTTAAGAAGTGTGGTTGTTGTATCTTTTATTTCATAATCACATTTTTGACCTTCTGATTTAATGTCCTTTCTTACTAATTATAATTTTTGCACATTTTCAGACAGGTTGCTTATAATGCATTAATTATCTGTATTTGTTCAAAGGGAATTTGGTTAGCTCCATTATGTTACAAGAAAGTCTATAGAATGTAGCATGCTGGTATATTTTATTCAAATCATTCTAGAGTAATGTGAGAACTTGGTCTACCATGTCCATATGCATTCTTTACTTGTGTGCTAATAAATTGACATGTATGATCTATTTGTTTTCTGTTTTGCAGATAAATAGTGATATATATACAGCTTACTTGAATACAGGAGGAAAAGTTGTTGTGGAGGACAGGTATGTCTTGTTACTTTATTCATTAAATCGCAGTAAACCATAATATCATGTATTAGTTATTATCCCCTCGCGCAACTTGTTGCGGAGGGGATATAGTAACGCCACCGTCCTTGTGTATGTATGTATGTATATATGTATACAAGTATGTATGTGTGTATGTGTGTTCGCTTGTGCGGGCCATAACTTTTTAACGTCTTGATGGATTTCAATAATATTACACATGATTGTTGCTTACATCTCAGGTAAGTGTCATGACCCTGTCTCAGGGTCAAATTCTCAAGGTCAAGGTCACATTGGGTTGGAATGGTATAAACTTGTCTGGGCCATAACTTTTTTTAGCGTCTTGATGGATTTCAATAATATCACACATGATTGTAGCTTACATCTTAAAGAAGTGTCATGACCTTGTCTCATGGTCAAATTCTCAAGGTCAAGGTCACAGTGGGCTGGAATGGAATGGAAATAATGTACCAAAGGGAGTTTGGATAAAACTTTTGACAACACATTAATTACAACATTTTAAGTGCATTTAAATTTTATGCCACACGAGGGGATGCTACGCTTAGCGTTGCTCTTGTTAGTATTGCCTCTTGCCTAAAACAATATTCTGAGTTCCATATCAGGATGCAGTCATAATATAATATACAAGTATATAACAAGTGTATGAAACCTTGGCCTGTCCAGAGGCAAAAACTGTCACAAATAGTGTTGGACTCTCCCAGTTTTATTGTTTATTATGGATTGAGATAACCCATAGATAAAGCAGATTTCACACACTGTATAACAATCTTGAGATATATATATGTATTTAATTTTTTTTTGCTATAGATATAATTTATATTTTGATTTGTAGGTATGTAGGCAGTTACAAAAGTGAGCCACCTGTTGACAGTGTACAGAATGTAGAGGACGTTAGTGGGAACTACACCAATGGTTATTTGTATGTCAGATTTGTTAGGAAGCGTAACACAAGTGATGTTAGAGAGGATGCCCTTCTTACAGATAATCATTGTTTCTATGTCATCTCTGCTTGGGGAGGTGCCGCATCTAATGGTCGTCTTAATTACCATTTCAACAATCGCCAAGTTTCTCCAGAGAGAGTCTGCTTTAGGCCTTGTGGTAAGTGATCAATTTGAACTGATAATAAAATTGTAAGAATGAAAGACATTCAAGTGGTGGTTAATACCATGCAAGCACAATTTATTGCTAAGAAGAAGAATATCTTTGTGTTCTCTGGTATATGTAGTTATTCTACTGTTTTAGTATTTATCATGCTTATCTTGTCATCAGTCTAGAATATCATTTTGCAATGAAAGCTCATAAAAATGAATGTGTTGGAATACTTATGTTTGCTTGCCCATAATTGACAGATATATTATGTATGGCATGATACATAGATCTGTCTGTAGTTCTGCATATCAATCTACTGAGCTTGTAAACATGCTCTACTTAAATTAACCAATCACCCTATTTCGCTACTTAGGTGTTGCTCTTGCAGATGATGTGAGGAATAACACCAAGGATGATCAAGGTCATGAGTCAAAAGTCAAAGTCATATCTGGGGATGGTCTGCTTTGCTGTGTGCATAGCTTTTTACTTTATTTTTCATTTGTATTACTGATCATCAAATGGATGTTTGTTTGTGTGTCTGTTCTTATATTGACATGTTAGTTAAAGTTTGGTGTAACATGCAACAGGGATATGTTACATATAGATATTAATCTTTTGGTTTAAGGCTGTATAATTTATCCTTTTTTATTAGAGAGAAATGATATTTTGAACCATATAAAATACTATACGCCACATAGTAAAAGTATACCATCATATTTATCATGGCCAAATTTTTATAGAAAATCTTACCCCAGGACCAGAACCAACTTCTAAACCTGAACCAAAAACATCTCTTCGACCCGAACCAGAAGTTACATCAGAACCAGAACCAACATCTAGACCAGTTTGTGGAGGAATGTGGAAAAGCTGTTCTTCACATGAATCTCTCTGTGACTATGTAGCAAGGTGGAGGTTTGATGAAAGATCAGACACTGTAACATTTGGTGTATCGGCAAAAGTACTTTCTGGACGATGGTTTGCCATTGGATATTCTAACGATACCTTTATGGTAAGAGTTTGCTAATACTCCCTGTATACTCTTACATTGTATTTTTCTCTGGAGATTCTAGTTTCTCTCACCACAAAACCAATTGGCTCTGTTAAATGGCAACCACCATGTTGGTATTAATCCTGTCGGAGCTTTATATAATGACATTGTCTATTCAGTTACCACCTGTAGTTGATACAATCTAGATAGAACTTTAACGATAGTTTCAAACTGGCTGCCAACATATGGGTGATGGTGATTTAGTGGGACTTTAACAATAACTCTCAAACTGACTACCATCATATAGGTGATGGTAATTTGTTGGGGCATTAAAAAGCAGCAAATTGGCTCCCACCGTATGAGTGATGGAATTCTGGTAGGGCATTAAGAAGTCTCAAATTGGCTACCATATTGTATCCTGGTTGGACTTTAGCAGTAGTCTAAAACTGGTCACCACCACATGAGTGATGGTATCCTGGTGGAGCATTAACAATACTCTTAAACTGACTACCACCAAACGAGTGATGGCATCTTGGTGGGACTTTAATAACAGTGTCAAACTGGCTACCACCATATGGGTTATGTAATCCTGATAGAACTTTAATTGTTCTGTCAACTGACTACCACCATATTGCTGATAAAATTCCTGATTTGATTTTAATAGCAGTGTCAATGTAAAGATGATGGATAAATCCAAACCATAAGTCTAAAAATCATGAAACCAGAGGACATACAAAATCAATGAAAATGAAAAACAAGTGGAAAATAACAAAATATGTCTACTTGAAGAACATATGTGAACCCCTGTGATGGAGTGAGATCAGGTGCCCGGGGAGAGTGAGCATCTCCTGCTTGCTAGAAACACCCGTCACATATACCCAGTGGAAAGAGTCAAATCTTGTAAATTACATATGTATTTATACATGGAGAAGTCAAAGTAGGTAACCTTCTAGTATAGAAGGTGTCAAATCTGTGTAAAATGATCGGAATCAGTCTAAGTCCAGAATATCATTTAAAAGTCTGGATAACGAGATATCATATGGAGTAATAAGAGTCTCATAACGACCGTAGAACTTCCTCAGTGACGTTGCTAGTCTAGCACCTATATAACCCTGGTTGAGCAGCTTAACTGAAAGTTGCCTAGCCCTCAGAACAAAGTCATTGTAATTTGAACATACTCTGGACTAACGTATTAACTGATATAACTGATAATGCCGTATGCAGGCGATGTTGGAATGTTGCTACTTATGAAAGGAAAGTTTGTGATAGTCAAGCTAGTTCTCCACATATTTGTGATATAATTCTGGTTTGACTTTAATTACAAAGTTAACTAGCTACCACCACATTTGTGATATGGTCTTAATGAGATTTGAGGAACAGTATCAAACTGGCTACCACCATGTAGATGATACATGTATAATCCAGATGGGACTTCAATAAATGTGTCACAATGGTTGCCATTATATGGATGATATATTCCAGGTTTAACATTTATATCTGTGTCAACCGGCCACAATTATATGGATAATGTAGTAACATTTAGTAACATTGTCAAATCACAGATAATTCAGAACGTATATATACATACATGTAATGATTTGGTACATTTCGACAACATATGTCTCTTCAGTGAAGCTTAAGGCCTAAACTGTGGTATTCCAAATATTTGTAGGGCAAACTCTTTACCAATTATACTAAAAGTATGTGTAAAAGAAATCATCTAAGGACAGAGTTTTACATATGTATGGGGGAGATGCTCCTTAGTTTTAGAATGATTTACAATTTTTTTGTAATAAATCTTAAGTATATATTTTGGATCAGTACAGAGGCACTGAAATCAAACAGGTATCAGGGCTAAGTCCTTTTTCATATCAATAGAATGTTTACATATATCATCAGGCTACAAGGGTAACTCCTTGATCATGACAGTAGTACATTCACATGTATTATTGGTCTTCAGGGACAAGGAATTAAAAAAAAGGAATAAATTAAAGATCCCTTAGTGCAATAGCGAAAATAGTCAGCGGTAGTTATGGTAAATTCTAACCATATGTGGATCCTATGTGAATACTGGTGAAAATTTCACTAGAGTTGATCACTACAAACAGCATAAGTAAAATACAGTGATGGATTTTACCTACATATATATATATATATATATATATATATATATATATATATATATATATATATATATATATATATATAAACATATATATATATATATACAACCAAGGCCATTTCTGGTACTTTAACAGATATTCTTAATTTTCAGCCAAAAAGTGATGTTGTGTTTGCATATGATGACTCCAGAAGTAATATAGTTGTATCGGACAGGTGAGTATTGCTGAATTGCTTACTGTTAGATTTAGAAAGATGGTTATACTCATAATTACATGTAGGTACAAGATAAGCATTTACTTGTAGGTACAAGATAAGCATTTACATGTATGAATTCTTTCCCACCAAACACTAACTACATCATGAATGTGAAGTAATTCTGAAGATGTGTTAAAGTTAAACAATCAAATGTATTGGTCTTGGTTTGATGACATTAATCGATATTACTTCTGTTTTTCTACAGATACACCATTCTAAGAACAGCACCATTACTTGATACAAAACAAAGTATATTCAACGTGTCAGGAAGTCGAGTTAATGGGACCAGCATGATGACATTTTCTCGGAAGAGAGATACAGGAGATTCATCGCATGATTTTATCTTCACTGATACTGCCTGTGCCTATTTCCTTTTTGCATGGGGTGGTTCCTATAATACAATATTAAATCTTGCTGAATATCATACATCGAGATTTGTCAGTAGCCAGTCCATTTGTATCAAAAGTTGTGGTAAGTTTACAAAATTCATTTAATATATCTTTGTTTACATAGTTATTTTGATAAAATCAAGATTTACTCTCATGACCTCTAAGATACTAGGTTTCATAAAAGTAAGTGTTATATTTTGTATGTATTTAGAAGCAGTTTATTCCAGTCAAGTCTCAAAGATCCTCTATATAACTTTTGCATTTTTAATTTACAGATTTCTTTCATATTTTATAGTCTAACCAAATATAATAAAATCAGGGCAGTGAAAATGAAATATCTGGCTCAGTTGAACTCATTTTTCAGCATTTGTGTGGGTAAACTGAGATGTTATTATTTGTTTAAGTCAAATTTCTTATTACTTGAGCTATTTTTCTGTTACCTTGAAGTCTGATATAATAGGAAGGAATTTTTTATACATCCACGTAAAATACAGCACATATGATGCAAAAGAGTGTCATCTGTCAGTCTTTTTTGCACTATCTTGTCTGTACTTTTCCTCATAAACCAGGAGGCCTGGAAAGAGACTAATTGTGGCATATGACAGTCTGAGTACAGGACATGTAGCTGTGCACCTGGGTTCTAAAGTGGGGATCAGACCACTGTGGGCTGGACCCATGTTTGTGGTAAAATATCTGTGCTTCTTCCTAATTCAAATTAAGAGCATAGAAAGAATCTGATGGTTGCATATGATAGCAAATGAATTGAAGTTGTGCTCCTGCATTGTAAAGGGGGTACTGGCCCATGGAAAGTAGGGTTAATTGGTGTGGTCAAAATATCTTGTCGCAGCTGATCTTCAACTAAAGAGCACAGAAAAAATGATCTAATGGTGGCATATAACAGTGCATAACTTGAAGTTGTGTATATGGGTTCCAAAAAGGGGGTCTGGCCTGTAAAGGTGGGGTTATTGGTGGAAAAATATATTGTCTGCATTCATCTTCCAAAGCCAGGTGGCGTAGAAAGAATCTGATAGTGGGATTTGATAGTACATGACTTGAAGATGTTAAAAAAATTTCATTAGTGCTACTTCCTCTAATTCTTTGTATAGATACAGCAAATTTTTTTTGTACAGGAAAGAGTTTGACTCTTACTATTGCATCTGGGGTCTGGCCTCTAAGGGTCTTAGTGAAGGTGCACAGGTATAATCCCTTATCAATGGGGCCCTATTATTCAGTATAACAGATTTCAATATTAGCTGATCAGACACATTCATTTATATCAGTATGAGAGCAATACTGGAGCATATTAGTACATAGTAGTGTAGATTGGGTAGAGAAAGTAGAGATAATTTTTAAATTTGCAGCAACACCAGAACCGGAGCCAGAAGTTACTCCTGAGCCAGAAGTTACTCCAGAACCAGAAGTTACTCCAGAACCTGAATCAGAATCCACACCAGAACCAGAGAGAACACCAGCACCAGAAGGAACTTCAGAGCCAGAATCAGAATCTACACCAGAACCAGAGGGTGGAGGTGGTTGTGGAGGTCGTCCCTCAGGGACTAGTGATACAACTGGGGGTATTTAGCTTTTCCAAGATTCAGACAAACAAAAAAAAAACAAATAAAAAACCTCTTCTTCCTCTTCCATTATGAAGTAAACTCATAGGTTGAGTATTACATTTCATGTGACAGTCAAGATAAAGCCTGAGAGGACCATATTTACACTTAAAAGTTTAAATCCTTGATCCTCACTTTATGCTGAAATGAGCTGATGGCATGCTGTCCATTGCTGTCCAGAAGACCTCCAAGAAACAGGCTTATGTTATTGCTGATGGTAGTTTGTTCCCTAGTGGTATGTGAGAAGGTCAACTGGTATACATCCTTTCTTGTTGAAGAAATATATGATGTATACTGACCCCTTGTCCTGATGTCTGATTAGATGAGGTGTTGCTCTGCTGGAATGGCCACAGCAACAGATGGGGAAGCTATACTCCTCTTAGCTGTAATGGTTCCCTTCCCAGGGAGTTGATCATGTTGTTAGCTCTGTCTGTTTTCCTGTCCCAGTAGGTTCTTGTGGTGAACTTTGCTGTTTAATCTGTCTGGTAGTAAGAGGGGCCCTTACAGAGGCAGCATACTCCAGTATTGAAATACAATGGATTTATTGCATAAACATTATGAATTGGCATTTGGGATTGTGGGGATAGTAAATTGAATTATTATATATGCTTAAGAATTTATTGAACAGCCTGAAAAAAAAGCATCAGCTGATGTTCCCAAGACAAAACATAGTCCTCATAATGACCAATAGCATTGACATTTGACTTTATTCTCATGGGGTCCTGTATTAACTTGCTTAAGCTAGCATCCATGAACATCACTGAGTAAGTCTTAGATATAAATCACAACAAAAACCTTGTGCATTCATGGGTTTTTTTTTCTTAAACAAGTTTTCCCTCATCTATTGTATTTTGAAATGCATCCAATATTGTACCACAGAATTATTTTCTTTGCCTACATTTTAAGCAAAACTCTGATTTATTTTGTGAAGGTGGTGTCCATGCTATGGATTGTACAGATATAATTATTGGGTCCGCACGCGGTATGCTTAGCCGTGTAGGTGATTATTATTCACGGAGTCGCTCTACTCCTCTGCATGATGAAGTATTTGGAGGGACACAAAGTTTAACAGCAGCTCTGGGATTTGAGGAAAACGGATACACAACAATTTTGTTTAGACGAAAAGTCGAAGGTAAAGTAATGTAAACATTTGCATGAGATACTGAAAATTTCTGTCGAAATTTAATCATACATTTACATATCTATATGTATAATGCTATCGTAAATTCCCTGTAAACTGAAGGGTTGAAGTTATCCAACATAGATTTCAGCGTTTGTTATAAAATGCAATCCATTTGGTTAAGGCTTTCAAGAGTTGAAAACAATCTACTCAACTATTTCTGATAAATTGTGCATCTTTAAAATGAGCTCAATTGCTGAATATTGCATAATTTTTTGTGCATCAGATTTTGTTGCATTCTTATTAAGTATATGTACATTACAAGCCATGTAAGACGTGATCGAGATTGTTTAACAGTCCATTGTTGTCTATTTCCTGTAATGCTTAAAACTGTAATAACCTCAAAGTACTTGTGAAAGTCAAAATAGAATTTACAATATGGATCGATACATGTATTCAGAAATTGAGAAAGACCTAGGTGGATTAAATCTTTATAACAAATTAGATATTTTTAAAAGTTTTAAATATTTTAAAATTACGTAACTCACAATATCTTGCAGCTTCTGAGAGATCAGACTACACTATTACAAATAGTTTCATGCATGTGATCTGGGCTAGAGGGCAGGATGCAGGAAATTATATTCATAGGCCTGCCACAGGTATAGATGGCGCTACTACTGCTTCCGATCCTCAGTTCTACAAAGTAGATGAGTTGAAGTACCATGGACATCAATCACACAGAGGTCAAAGGACTCTGAATTTCTTCCAAGGTATGCTGATAAAATTATTCCAAGAGTATCAACAAAAGGCTTTTCCTTTCAAACAATCTTTAATGAATTAACATTAGAAAAAATACTTCTTTATCATACTTTGGAACAATTTTTAACATATTTCAGAATATCCTCTTCGCTGGAGTAGTTTTGTTATTTGTTTTTCAGTAAGTTAAAAATCACAAAAACTGAAAAGACATTTCAAAGTATATTCTAAAGGACTATTCCACTTTATGTTAAAAAAAACCCCAATATTCCAAGGTGTATTAAACAAATTTTGTCAATGATATTTAAAGGAGTGTTCCAATGCATATCTATAAAAAGAAGGATTTAATGTACTGGTATGTTAAAAAATCTTCCAGAAGACTGAAAAAAAATCCATAAAAAACATGAAAAACATTTTAGTCTATGATAGCACATTTGTAATATTTTTTCATTATACATAACATTAGAAGATAGAATATTTTTCTTGAAAGTAACTCAAAAAGTTTCAAAGTTCTCTACAATATATATTAATAATTGTGGTTGTGTTGCTTGTGATAGATAGTCACACTGAGAGAGATTTTATCTATTGTCCTTCTGTCTGTTCGTCTGTCACCACTGTGTTAACTGCCTCTTCAAGATGAGAAAAGCTCCCGAGACCATTCTAATTATTTTTACCATGAATAAAATCATAGTGTTATCATTGATATTAAGTGATATGATCAGATGAATGATTATGAAAATCTTTAAATACAGTCTTTTTTTAGAATGTGATTTGTTGAGAAGAAAATGTTAAACATTTGACAATTTATTGAATTTCAAGAGCATTTTTTATTTGACAGGTAAAACATATGCCATTACCAGAATCATGTATGCAACTATCAAGATTATGGGCCATCCTTGGTACAGGTTTTATGAAGACAGAACATCTCAAGAATTTAAGAATCTACATAAAGACATGCAGGAAGGGGTAAGACAAAATATTCATCTGTAACTCCTTTCAGTATACATGTATAATATGCAGTGAGACATAAAATCAGTAAATAAATAAGGTAAATTTTCTTTGGATAACCTTAATACCTAGCTGTGCTATGTATTCTTTGCCAATATTATTTTTAGCTTTGTCTGCGCTCTAGTGCAGAAGAACTATTGCTGTACCCATAGTGTTTGTGCCAGCATGCATCGGCGTTCGTGTCGTAATGTAAAAGTCATGAACTTTCACTCTATTTACTTTTCACAATTTGTTTTTGTATTGTCAAGCTAATCCACTCATTACAAATTTTGATATTTTCTTGTTAAATTCGGTCTAAAGGAGTATTTTTGTGACTCAGGAAATGATAAGGTAAATGTTAAGGTGTTGTTATTTCCATGTTTTTATGTTTCTTTTTTTCTTTTTATGATATTATTAAACATTTATCCTTTATAGTTTTCACTACTGCCCTGCATTATTTTCTCAGTTAGTTGGTTCCTAAGGGCATGACTTTGTTACTTAAGGAAATGATAAGGCAAATGTTAAGATATTGGAATTTCATGTTTCTTTTTCTGTTTTAGTGATAGGGTTGAATTTCATTATTGTTAAGGTGTTTTCAACAAAGTACAAATGCTACAGGAACCAGACTTTCACATTAGTGTAGATAATGAGACTGACCTACATTTTCCTTTTAATAATCTAAAATCATTTGTACAAGTGAGCACAGTGACTGTGGCACCTCTGATTTGTGTTAGAAATTACATGGATTTCTTTATTTTTCAGTTGACAGCAACTTTGAAGACAACTTTAATGGGCTTTGTTGGTGTTGATAATATTACATTCAGGTATGTCATATTGGTACCTAGATTTTCAAAAGAGTTTATTCAGTTTCACAGAATAAATGCAATTAATTTTAAGGTCAGCAACAAACAGAAAAAATGAATAAACAGTACTCTAGTTCATTATTCTTACAATTATTATACTATTTCTAGAATTTGAATTTTATTTCCTATCTTTCGTTTAAACTGTATTACATCTAAATAGGGAGAACGTGTGGTTAATTAGAATCTGTTGGTAATGAATATATATTGCCTCCAGACTACAAAATATAATATTTAAATTTCTAACAATTTCAGCTCTGGCAGTATTCGTGTACATTTTGGTATAGTTTTTGAAAACCATGAAAATGCAGTCACCTCAGCCGTAAAGCAAATGGTAGCACAGAGAACTTTGCATGGTTATACACTGGATCCCATGGAAATGGTATTAGGAACACCCATGCCGTGTAAGTGGGATAATTCTTTTCTCTTTTTAGCACATGGAAGAACCCTCACTTCTTCAAGGGGTTCCATTTCATAGCTAAAAATTATAGGGCCATGCTTTTGGTAGGTTTTGCACCATATCAGTAAGATAATCTTGTGTAGTGTAAACAGTTTAAATTCTTCTTCTTTTCTTCCAGTTTGAGGTTTACGTAAATAAAACAAGGTAAACTGAACTTGCAGGAAATATAATTTATGGTATACAATTAATTCCATGATTATCTATGAACTCTTTGATCATTGACCTGGGTTCCAGTAATTGTACAGTTAGTGTGCAGCTTGCTCGAGTAATTCTGTCCTAATCTCAAGACTGTTTTATATCGGACCTTAAAATCAGAAGAAGAGAATCCAGGTCGAAAAACACAATGGCACAGCAGTAACATAACCTTTCATTAAGATAACACTGAATATTGCTAATTTTGAAAGTCATGAATAAATCATATTAAAGTTACAAAATTATTAATATCCATTGCTGTTGTGTTTTAGAGGTATCCTGCAGTGAAGCATACCCAATTCTGTTTACTGAGTTTTGTAATTAGTTTGTTACAAACAGATAAGATAACTTGTGATATCTTTACAGTTGATAAATCGTCATTGGGAGCTACCACTCCAGTTCCACAGCAAGGTTGCCAAGGATCGTGGGGAAGTTGTTCGAGTGAGGATGCTAGTTGTCACCAAGTCACATGGTCCTATGACCCCAGTACAAACCTGATTACGTTCTCTGTACGTGTCTATCTAGAGGATAATCAGTGGACAGCCGTTGGATTCTCAACTAATGCACAGATGGTTAGTCTCCACTGTAGAATATGAGTAACTTTTGGCAGCTGCAGATATGAGAGTACTTCACTATTACTCGCAGTCTTACAGATATAAATATATCTGATTCTTTTTTCATATTTACAAGCAAAAGACACCTACTGGGTAATAACCTGAATTTAACCGATAATTTGATGTTAAGACTAATTTGTCATAGGAAATGCTTTCTTATTTGTTTTTTGATGGAAAGAATACAAATTCATTTCAAAAATGAGACATTGTTGTATATTAAATCAGCTTGATGCATTCCATTGCCAATACATTATATTGTACTGGAAATACTAACAGCAAGCAATAACATAAATAATCCATTTAGGAATTTATTTTGAACCTAGGTGTCTGACATCAATTGTTTTAATTGATTTTTGTAAAGGTATAAACTGTTTTTGACCAATTCAGTATTTTGATAACTACTTTCAACAGATAAATTGATATATGTTTTACCAATATTTGTTTAGAGAGACACAGATGTGATTGTAGGATATGTTAAAGGAAATGGACAAGCAGTCTTGGAAGACAGGTAGGTGTAATGATCAGTAAGTGTAGCAAGTCCTACATGTAGCAGAATTATAAACTGATGTCTGAGGTGTGTTAATGGCAAAAGATGACTTCGAATTTTACTTTCTGATAACTTCATTTTTCTAAGGGCATTCGAGAGTATTTACGGAGTCTACATTGCCTACATAGTCTGCCTTTGCTTTCTTCGTACAGTAAAACCTATTAAACATTTATAATTTTGAATACTTATCTTTAGATTTGCCAATGGATATTCTGAACCTCAGATGGATGCGGCTAACAGCCAGGATGCTGTCTTAACGTCATCTTCTCGTCGTAACAAGATAACCACACTGGAGTTCACACGACCACCGATGACATCAGATAAGGCTTTCGATCATCAGTTCTCCCTCACAAACTGTGCATACTTTCTGTATGCTAAGGGTGGTACATTCCAGTCCTCTGGATCTATAACCAAACACGATTCCACTCCCATATTCTCACAAGAAAAGATCTGCATACCCTGTGCAGCAGCAGGTACTAGTGCTCTTCTGAAATGATTTTGTTATTTGAAAAATCAGTAAGTAATTTAAAATTAAAGTGGAAAAAGTAAAATGGTTTGAAATGTTTAGTTTCAGAATAAACCAAATAAAGCCAACATACAGGATTTTGTATGGATTTGAATGAAATATCTTGGAACAGGAAGCTTAATTCAGTTTTGATATTCATACACAGTGTATTTTGATCCGCCAAATCATTAAGATACAATTTATTCATCAGTGATTGTAAGGGCCATAAATGATGAGTTAACAAAATTCTTTCAAATCTTGAGCTGCTTGTTAAACATGAAAAGCAATCTTATTTGAAGGGCACTATTAAGTAAGATTTCTGTACCCTACTCTTAGTGAGGGAAATAATAAGACTTCTATACCCTACTCTTTGTGAGGGAAATAATAAGACTTCTATACCCCACTCTTTGTGAGGGAAATAATAAGACTTCTATACCCTACTCTTTGTGAGGGAAATAATAAGACTTCTATACCCTACTCTTTGTGAGGGAAATAATAAGACTTCTATACCCTACTCATTGTCAGGGAAACAATAAGACTTCTATACCCTACTCTTTGTGAGGGAAATAATAAGACTTCTATACCCTACTCATTGTCAGGGAAACAATAAGACTTCTATACCCTACTCTTTGTGAGGGAAATAATAAGACTTCTATACCCTACTCATTGTCAGGGAAACAATAAGACTTCTATACCCTACTCTTTGTGAGGGAAATAATAAGACTTCTATACCCTACTCTTTGTGAGGGAAATAATAAGACTTCTATACCCTACTCTTTTTGAGGGAAATAATAAGACTTCTACACCCTACTCATTGTCAGGGAAACAATAAGATCGACTTCTATACCTTACTCTTTGTGAGGGAAATAATAAGACTTCTATACCCTACTCATTGTCAGGGAAACAATAAGACTTCTATACCCTACTCTTTGTGAGGGAAATAATAAGACTTCTATACCCTACTCTTTGTGAGGGAAATAATAAGACTTCTATACCCTACTCTTTGTGAGGGAAATAATAAGACTTCTATACCCTACTCATTGTGAGGGAAATAATAAGACTTCTATACCCTACTCTTTGTGGGGGGGGGGGGATAATATGATTTCTATACCTTTTTCTTTGTGAATGGGATAGTAACATTTCTATATTATTTCTCTTTGTGGCCTTTATAATCTCTTACTGGTCTGAAATGTTGGATAAATATTAAAAACAGGTTACTGATTACTATGGGTATAATGCAGTATTCCTACAGATGAAAATGGTACCACCTCTTTATGAAGTGATATATAGCGTCCTAAGTCTTCTTTCTCTTTTTCTTAGTAACAAGTCCTGCAGGACCTGAAGTCTCAATGACAACTATGAGAACGACTCCTGGACCTACGCCTGCACCTAGTGATCCAGATTACATTATCAAGGCAACATTCAAAATCCTGGGTCATCCCTGGAATAATGATTATAACGATAGAAATTCTGTACCTTACAGGAACCTTGAGAAAGACATGAGGACTTCAGTAAGTGATCTGTAACAAAAAAGTATGTAATTATCAGATGTCAATACAAAAATTGAAAATTCTCGAGATGAAATTTTCAGTATGTCTGCCAAATGAGTAATGCTTGTCTTTTTCCATTTACAGCTGTCAGTTATATTTATGGCAAAAATTAAAGGATTTAAAAGTGTTGTAATCAACAGATTTAGGTGAGAATTTTTCATAAGTCAATTGATTAAAAAGATTTTTAAGAAAAATGAATTTTAAAGATGATGTAACAATAACCAACATAATTGATTTGGTGTAATCAATTATAAAGTACTGGTAAAACAGGATTTACAATCGTGAGATAATTCCTAAATTCATTTACCGTAGTAATCATTTCTAATTTATCTATTTTGTGCTCATTACAAGGAAAAGTTCATCCAAGTTGTAGCTTAGGAGGAGATAGATATATATACATAAGTGGCACTTAGATTAACTTAGATACATAGCATTTTTATGTATTATCTTCAACAGATCAGGAAGCATTATTGTTGATTTTGGAATTATCTACAAAACGATGGATCAGAGTGAAACTATACAAGAAGTTGACAAGGCTCTTAAACAGATTAAACAAAATGGGACGCTCAATGGATATGTTCTCGACAGTAAAAGCTTTAGTGCAACTGCACCAGAATCATGTAAGTAGCTTGTATCGTTTAGGAAATGAATTGTGTAAGATTAAAGTGTTGATCATTCCTTTTCTTGTTCTTGACATATTCCTTGTCATTAAAAGTTTGTATAAAATAATTTTAAAATATGCAATACAGTTTTAAATATGATTTTCAGACTCTATTGTCTAAATATCTTGTGCATTTTTATCTTAATGGTACAAAAGTGAATATATTATTGTTTTCTGCATTCAGATGAAGCACAAACACAAGGACCTTCCGTTTCCTCAGATGACGATGATTTGCCGATCGCTCTTTATATCATAATAGCTGTATCGGCAGCTGGGCTACTGTTAGTTCTCACTCTTGGAGTCTGTAACTGTATTCGGACATCTAGGAAAGACAGTCTGCCAATAGAGGTAGCGTGGAATGGAAATGAGTTTGGCCGGGTGTCCTCCTTCTGACCTTGGTTTGCTTGTAGGCTGAGTGCATGGTTAGCTTATAGCTTAATTAACATTTATACTAATACGTTTTACAATATCAAGCATTCTGTTCCTTATTTCAGGGAAATCTAGAATACTTGACGATAAAATTCAGTCATGGGAGAAAGCATGTTTGTAATACCTACAAAGTATAGCAAGATTTAGAATCAGTCTCGTTCGTCTGTCATACCTGTATTTTACACACTCTTTTCTGAGCACCCACAAGTTTCTAGAAACATTACACACTGTTAATATTTTTATCCTTTGTGCCAAGATCCTATCATTTTATCAATTCTTTAACTTGATCTTCATTATTAATCTGTTTTATAAGAAAAAAAAGTAACATTTACCATCCTACATTATCTATGAACAGAAATGAAGGTGTATTCTTGAATTGCAAGATTTGTAATTAGATAAAAATATAGAACAGATAAAACTGTTTATTTAGTTTTCTTGTTCTACATTAGCTTTTAGAAATACACTTATTTTTGCATGTATTGATAGTTACATATTGTAATGTCAGACTGAGTTATCTTCCTTTGTTGCTTACCACTATCAGCTGTTTACTAACCATACCATTAACAGACAAATATTAATCATTCTATCCTGCAAACTTATACTTACAATAATCTAATGTGTGGTGGGTGGACATAAACAATTTGGTTCTTGACTCGAGCTATCTGATATTTAACATTCAGTTATGAAACAGGCTTTAATTGAATTGAAAATATGCCTTTTTATTTTTAAAACCTTTTATTTTTTGGATCCTAGGTCAAGGTCATAAAGCATCTTTACATGATTATGGTTTCAGAACTACAAATTACTAAACTAACAATCTATTTTTATGCCCCTGCCATCAGTGAGTTTCCGCTCATTTTCTCCTTTAAGACCCGAAAGATTGAATTGATATTGGGTATAAAGATGTATCCAGGGAAGATGCAGGTCAAGGTCTAATATTAGTTTGGTGCGGTGATTTTTATATGCCCGTAGAAAGACGGGAAGTATCATGGTATGGTGATGTCCGTCTGTCTGTTCACCCATCTGCTATGGAACGGGATTTGTTTTTCATGAAACTCATACAGAATGTTTAAATAGTGTACGGGAAGCCGCCTTTCGATTTTGAGCAAATTCAATAATGTCATTCCAGAGTTATGGGACTTGGATTTCATTTTTGCTATGATAAAATGCTTTGGAATGCAATCACTTTAGTAAATATCAGCTGTTATTCATTATACTCATACAGAAAGCTTAAATAGGGTAGCAGAAGCTGCCTTTTGATTTTGAGCAAATTCTGTTTTGTCGTTACGGAGTTATGGAACATGGATTTTATTTTTACTATGATAAGAGATAAGAGGCTATGAAGATTAAGTACTTTTTAAAATGATACACTGTACACGACTGTTGAATCATAAGAAACAAACTTCATATTTGGTTTGCATACTCATGTAATAACACTTCCAGATGACGTCTAGCCATGTGAACTTGGCCAAGACCTTTATGCATAAAATAGCTTTCCACACTTTGTTGCTACTGGAGGCATTTGTATTTTCGATTTAGTTTTTGCATTGTTAAATATGATTGCTTGAGTTAACTTCATTGAATGTTCATGAAATAGTAACAATCTCGCGAAAGTACAGTCTCGAGAAAACTTTCACGAATATGTAGAGTTATATTTTACTGCTTTAATAGAATTCAATAACTACCCTCTCTTTGGATTTCAGTATTTTATAAAAATATTACCAAAGACACCCAAGTTTAGGGGTAATAGCAACAGGTGTATTAAGCCACACTAGGCATTGCTCTTGTTGACAGAGTTATTGCCCTTGAACATAGATAATTTCTTAAAAATGACAGTTTCCGCTCATTTTCTCTTTGAAGGTTCAGTGGATTAAATTGATTATCAATTTGGTATATAGATGTATCAAGGGAAAATGCAGGTCAAGATGGAATATGGATGTGGTCCAGTAATTTTTGACAGAGTCATTGCCCTTGAACATAGAAAATTTATTAAAAATGACAGTTTCCACTCATCTTCTCGGTGAAGGTTTGATGGATTAAAGTGATATTAGGTATATAGGTGTATCAAAGGAAAATGCAAGTCAAGTTCAAATCTGGGGGTTTTTTTGTTTTATATAAAGCATAGGTTAATATTCATTGTATTAATTGAACTAAAAACATTAATGTTGCAGGACGATAAAAAACTGATGGCCTATTTCAACAATGGAAATGGTAATGGTAGCAATGGAAATAGCAGTCTCAAAAGTGGCAGTCTTCCCAGCAGAATGTCCTATACAGAGTGGTTAGGGCAACAGAAAGACATAGCTTATTACAATGCTGCTTATCAGAATACTGGTGAGGAATTTTCAAACAACACTCACACATTTAAAGAGAGACTGTAGAGTAATAAAATGATCAGAAATTATACTTAATGACATGTTTATAATAACTCCATATATATCCATATTAATCAAGAATGCTTAGACTGAAGTTTTGTTTATCATAGGATGTAAGTACTGTACAATCAAGTTCCAATAAATAGAAAGAAATGTTAATCCATGGAGTATGCAAAAAGGTTGAATATTTTATTATTGTTATTTATTACTTCAAGAAATCTTTTGTTGATTTTTTGTAGCAAAGGTCTTTATTTTTTTGAAAGGAAATACTTCATGTGTAAAGTTTTACTACCTACATGTGTAGATGGGATCTATATAGTTATATATACATCAGTAATGTAATAAATGCATTTTCCAAGTGGCATATCATTCTAAGCTTGACTGTGATTTAATATTTGTTATGGAATATGAGGGGTTTTTATGCCCCCGGATCGATAGATCAGGGGGATATTGTTTTTGTCTTGTCTGCTTGTTTGTTAATGTCTGTCTGTTGTCAACTTAAACCTTGGTTATAACTTTTGAACCGTGAGGGATAGTCGAGACTTCATATTTGACATGCATACTCGACTAATGACGTCCTTTCAAATGACACTAAGGTGGATGACCTTTTGAACTTCACTATGACCTTCACACTAAAAATAACTTTTTAGACTTTGGTGCCATTGGGGGCATTAGTGTTTCACAAACACAGTTTGTTTTTATGTGTTTTGCTTTTTTACAATGCTCTTTATATAATACACTGGGGGAATATTCCCAGATTGATAATACTATTACATTGTTGAGTAATTGTTTAACATTTTCTTAGGACACTTTTGCATATATCTCTATGCAAATATTCCTTGTTGTAAAAATACTGTAGTTATGAAAATGTGTAACTTTAAGTAACGAGTTCAAAATGTTATTGTATCATAATTAATGTTTTAAGCTAAAAATAAATAACTGCAACGGTAGCAACTTAGTAGAAAGATTGTGGAGTCACAAATTCTGAGACACATGGCTGTTCTACACAATGATCGACCAATATTGTCATTGGATTGAAGAGAGTACTTAGAGATAAGTACCAACTTTCAACAGGTTCTCTGTTGAAGCCTCTGCTTGTCCCAATCAAAATTTGATTGACTTGATAGAAATAGGAGAATACAGGGTGTTCCAGTGCTTTAACTCTGATAGGACCCACTCATCAACTTCTTAATAAACTGATTGATATTAGGAGACATATAGCAGGGAGCATACATGTATTAGGAGATATGTTGAAGAGAACATATATGTATAGAATTAAAATCAAAAATATAATGTAACTATGGTACATTTATGAATATACAAAGAACAATAATTCCAGAATGGCATAAGGACAGCTATGAACTGATAATTAATAGATCCATATCTTATTAACATGTAATTTCTGCAGAAATTCAATTAGTGTCAAGCAAACAACACTGAAAGGTATGTGCCATTTAGATATATTACTGCCTATTTTTGCTTTCTCTTGGGTGTTGTTGATAAAGAAGTCATCACTGATGGAAAAAAAATCTGGAAGTTTATGAGAATATTCCTTTTTCTTTCAGTGTTTTTTTCCCCTTTTGTCTTTAGTTGTTGCATGCAAAATTCAAAGAAGGGTCAATATAGACAAATACTAAGTCCAGTATATGGTTCAACACTAAATCTCTGTTTTTATTATAGTATGACCCTGAGTGGCAAGGAACAAGCTCTCAGTCTCAAAAATAATTTTTCTTTTTTATTCTGTTTAGATATATATTTGTTACAATGAGTTGTAGAGAAGTATTTTCTTGTATCATATGATTGCCATATGTCATTATCTACTCATTTTTCATGTTAAGAAGTGTTCATATCATTCAATGATGAATTCAATGTTTTATAATGATTGTATATTTGACCTGGTGTTTTGACAGATCTGTGTCGTACACTAAAGTGTCTAGGTCGTGCTGCTGGACAGTATAATCTAGTTCTGTAAATTTCTTACTGAAATACCTGTGATTTATTATTTTCATACATGTATACCATATCATATCATTTTATATTTTTATCA
The DNA here is from genome assembly GCA_035048485.1 of Pteria penguin. Lineage (NCBI taxonomy): Eukaryota > Metazoa > Mollusca > Bivalvia > Pterioida > Pteriidae > Pteria > Pteria penguin. Next base: position 90,162,246 of record CM068580.1, read on the forward strand.
CATTTACATTACAGATACACAATTTGTAGCTCCCTTACATGTATATGTAGTGTTTTTACTTCAATTTTTTATAATTTTGCATGGTCCCTGCAATTAACATTAGTATCAATTTGTCTTCTTTTCGGTTAACAGAGAAAATTAATGTAAAGGTCTATGTACATGTTTTCTATAACAATTCATATACGATTTCCAATTTATGTCAATTTTCTTTTTTACTTTTAGTCTTTAATTAAAATCATAATTTTTAGAAATTTCAAGTAAAACTTTTTTATAGGTCAGATATCATTATTGATCCAATATTTCTATTTTTTTATTTGATTATACTTCAGACATTTATTGCTTAACATATTTATGGCGCCACATTAAAGGTACTTTTATAATTTAGAGACATTTTATGTACTATTACTATTTTATAATAAAATAGATTGAAATATTTCAGTTGGTTGTTTTTTACCAATCTTTCATAATATTTCCTTTATACTACCTTGAAACGTTCAAGGAACAATTTTTCAGCCAAGACAAGTCAAAAGTTGCATTATCTATTCTTTGTACAGATACTGTAGCTCAGAGGTCAAGGCATTTGTCTCTCAATCTTGGTTTGATGTCAACTGAAGTCTCATCAATTTTCTTATCCTTCAAATGACAAGCCGGCGTGGCCTAGTGGTATCACGCCGGACTCCTGATCGGGAGGCCGTGGTTCGAGTCCCACTATAGTCATGCTGGTGACCTATCTTTCGGATAAGATGGTAAAAACCAAGGCCCCGTGTCGTGGTATGCATGGCACGATAAAGATCCCTCACTGCTTCGGGTGGGTCCATTGCAAAGGTCAAAATTTGTATGCCCCGCATCAGGCAGATGCCGTCACCATATACGTGAAATATTCGTGATGCGACCTAAAACAAAAATCAATCAATCAATCAACCTTCAAATGACAGTAAAATAGGGGCGGTTGGCATCAGTGAGGTCTACTTATATCAGCTGACAAATATACATGTCATATAATAGTTGTTACAAGATGAAAATGTGATAATGTAAATGACCAATGTCATTCCTTTGGATACATTAGTTGTTTAAATGGACCTTGTCATGCTGTGCAAGCATGTGAAAGGCATGAAGGCGTCAACGGTGACACAGGACCAATGTTTCTCGGTCTAATCCCTCAGACTGAACACCAACAAGTTGCCAGTGGGACCCAGGACACCAAGCAGTCTCCCCAATTCAATCTTACACAGACATCAAAAGTAACGATGCGATGCATCTGGAAGGTGCCACCATTCCCTGTCCCTTGACTTACTGTTTAAGATGGTTGTCTGTATTAATCTCAAGCTATAGGCAGTATCTCTGTATCACAATTGTACATGGAAAGGCCATACTTAACAGACTGCATGGCCTAAACAAAAGTGATGATGAAAATCAAACAATATTGTATGTACATGTATGATGTACTTGTGAAGTCTAAGAACTGCTGAATCATGATGCAGTCTTTATAGTCATTACTTTTAAGTCTAGTTTGTTCCCTGTGTTCCTGCTGATAGCTGATAAAATACTCAATAGAGTATACAAGCAAACAATAGATACATGTATAAGAGAATATTTATTTTCAAAGACATTTATATTATTACATAACAACTATATAAAGATTATGAATATCTTTAAAAATGAAAACAAGAGGCCCAAGTGGGCCTATATCGCTCACCTGAACACAAAGTGCATATTTACAAGCAAGCAAGAAATTCTGTGCAGGGGTTCTGGAGAGGAAGATGAAAATGTGTCAATCAAACAGAGCCAATGGCGGCCATCTTGGATTACGGATCGGCATGAAAAACCTATACTTGGCAGAGGACCTTGAGTACTTACTTTCTATGCAGTTTGGTGAAATTTTGTGCAGTGGTTCTGGAGAAGAAGTTGAAAATGTGTCAACCAATCAGAGTCAATGGCGGCCATCTTGGATCACAGATCGGCATAAAAAACACCAAACTTGGTTGAGGACCTTGAGTACTTACTTTCTATGCAGTTTGATAAATTTCTGTGCAGTGGTTCTGGAGAAGAAGTCGAAAATGTGTCAACCAATCAGAGCCAATGGCGGCCATCTTGTATCCCGGATCGGCATAAAAAAAACAAACTTGGTAGAGGACCTTGAGTACCAACTTCCTATGAAGTTTGGTGAAATTCTGTGCAGCGGTTCTGGAGGAAAAGTCGAAAATGTGTCAACCAATCAGAGCCAATGGCGGCCATCTTGGATCACGGATCGGCATAAAAAACACAAACTTGGTAGAGGACTTTGAGTACTTACTTCCTATGAAGTTTGGTGAAATTCTGTGCAGCAGTTGTGGAGAAGAAGTCGAAAATGTGTCAACCAATCAGAGCCAATGGCGGCCATCTTGGATTACGGATCGGCAAAAAAAACACAAACTTGGTAGAGGACCTTGAGTACTTACTTCCTATGAAGTTTGGTGAAATTCTGTGCTGCAGTTCTGGAGAAGAAGTCGAAAATGTGTCGACCAATCAGAGCCAATGGCGGCCATCTTGGATCACGGATCGGCATAAAAAACACAAACTTTGTAGAGGACCTTGAGTACTTACTTCCTATGAAGTTTGGTGAAATTCTGTGCAGCAGTTCTGGAAAAGAAGTCGAAAATGTGTCAACCAATCAGAGCCAATGGCGGCCATCTTGGATCAAGGATCGGCATAAAAAACACAAACTTGGTAGAGGACCTTGAATACTTACTTCCTATGAAGTTTGGTGAAATTCTGTGCAACAGTTCTGGAGGAGAAGTCAAAAATGTGTCAACCAATCAGAGCCAATGGCAGCCATCTTGGATCACGGATCGGCATAAAAAACAAAAACTTTGTAGAGGACCTTGAGTACTTACTTCCTATGGAGTCTGGTGAAATTCTGTGCAGCGGTTCTGGAGAAGAAGTCGAAAATGTAGAAAAGTTAACGACGGACGGACGACGGACGCTGCACTATGACAATAGCTCACTTGAGCTACGCTCAGGTGAGCTAATAAAAACAGAGAGCTTGGCAAATATGTATGTAACCCACAGCTCAGAGATTAACTACCATTGCATGTTTAATATAATACAAGGGGCATAGCCAACTGATGTACTGGAACTGCCAAGAATAACACAAATGGCATAGCTGACTGATGTACTGGAACTGCCAAGAATAACACAAAGGGCATAGCTCACTGATGTACTGGAACTGCCAAGAATAATACAAAGGGCATAGCTGACTGATGTACTGGAACTGCCAAGAATAATACAAAGGGCATAGCTGACTGATGTACTGGAACTGCCAAGAATAACACAAAGGGCATAGCTGACTGATGTACTGGAACTGCCAAGAATAATACAAAGGGCATAGCTGACTGATGTACTGGAACTGCCAAGAATAACACAAAGGGCATAGCTGACTGATGTACTGGAACTGCCAAGAATAACACAAAGGGCATAGCTGACTGATGTACTGGATCTACCAAGAATAATACAAAGGGCATAGCTGACTGATGTACTGGAACTGCCAAGAATAATACAAAGGGCATAGCTGACTGATGTACTGGAACTGCTAAGAATAACACAAAGGGCATAGCTGACTGATGTACTGGAACTGCCAAGAATAACACAAAGGGCATAGCTGACTGATGTACTGGAACTGCCAAAAATAATTCAAAGGGCATAGCTGACTGATGTACTGGAACTGCTAAGAATAACACAAAGGGCATAGCTGACTGATGTACTGGAACTGCCAAGAATAACACAAAGGGCATAGCTGACTGATGTACTGGAACTGCCAAGAATAATACAAAGGGCATAGCTGACTGATGTACTGGAACTGCTAAGAATAACACAAAGGGCATAGCTGACTGATGTACTGGAACTGCCAAGAATAACACAAAGGGCATAGCTGACTGATGTACTGGAACTGCCAAGAATAACACAAAGGGCATAGCCGACTGATGTACTGGAACTGCCTAGAATAATACAAAGGGCATAGCTGACTGATGTACTGGAACTGCTAAGAATAACACAAAGGGCATAGCAGACTGATGTACTGGAACTGCCAAGAATAATACAAAGGGCATAGCTGACTGATGTACTGGATCTACCAAGAATAATACAAAGGGCATAGCTGACTGATGTGCTGGAACTGCGAAGAATAATACAAAGGGCATTGCTGACTGATGTGCTGGAACTGCGAAGAATGATCAAAATATCAGTGGATTCAATTGTGTTGCTACTTCACGTGATGATCTCATTCAATCATTATATTTATCACTGTGTGCATGTTCTCCCTTATTGACCCATTATATCTATCACTGTATAGATGTTCTCCCTTATTGACCCATTATATCTATCACTGTAAAGATTTTCTCCCTTATTGACCCATTATATCTATCACTGTATAGATTTTCTCCCTTATTGGCCCCATATATCTATCACTGTATAGATGTTCTCCCTTATTGACCCATTACATTTATCACTGTGCGGATGTTCTTCTTTATACATGTTATATAATAGTTGACTGATCCAGATATATATTGCTAGTGACAACTTTTCATTCAGATCCCAACACAGAAGCAGGAGATTGTTTGGGGTTTTGTGTCACTTTTAACTATTTTACAGTTATACTGCATTGTGGAAGAAAGAGATAACCAACCTCGTAAACATATTGGTGCAAGCTTGATATCAAATGGCATGTGGTACAGATGATTTACAATCTATTCCCTACATGCATTACGCCTAGTCTGACCCATAACCACAGGAACACATTACCATAACAATAATAACAAATCTCAGCACGATATCAATATCATGATATATCAATAACAATCACAACCAACAAATATATAGCATTGGGATTTCATTGATAACAGAGATTCCTATATAATGGATAAAGTTGTGTAAAACTGTAAATATATACAACCCCTTTAGTAAATAATTGCAAAAAAGTTTACAAATAGAAAAAATATGTATATAAACACTGAAAATGTGCAACTTTTACTGCCTCTCATACATTTTTGAAATACATATTAAATGACCATAATAAATGTACGTATAAAACTTTACATATGTTTACTATCTAATACCATGTAAGATGAAACACAAGCACAATGTACAATTAAACAGATGTGCAATAAAACTTGCAAAACATATCAATAAACGACAAGATGTTGTATCATTTGCCTGTCCACCAGGCCATTCAAAGATGAGTTACATTGATATAATATATAAATAGTACAAATATTTTGTCATTTATGAGATTCCGAAAACAAACGCCAAAATATCACTTGTAGATACTCTAGTAGTAGAGTGACACCATGCAATGTCAATATTCAAGTGATCTCTATGACAAACAAGCTTACCACACTTCATTACATATATCCATACACTTCTTTATTTTGTATCATGGCAATAAATATAAGAAAAAAACAAAGCACTATGACCATTTTGCTAAAATGTGTTAAAAAATATGAATAAAGGTGCCAATGGACCAGTATTTTGGAATACAGTTAAAATCCATGAATATGGTTCTGACAGATCAGTATTTTGTAATAATACAGGTTCCCACAGGCCAGTACTTTGGATTACTGGTTCCTACAGACCAGTACTTCAGAATATTAATGATGCAGAGATTATTTGACTTTATAAAAGTAGATGAGTTCTCTCAAATCCTTGAGCTGCAGGAAAAAAACAGAAATACACAATGTATTGTATTGTATTGTATTGTATTATGATATGAGAAAATTAATATTTGGAATATTTTGGTTTTAGTTTCGATTTCAATTAACAGATCTTGTTAAAATGAACTTTGAACTATCATTGTTTATAAAAATTCATTAGAAAACTGATATTTCTGTACTTTTACATGAATTTATACATAATAATACATGTAGTATGAAGAACAATGCTTACCCATTGTACAAAGAATGAGTCGAGCCTAAAATGAGATTTAATAAAAACTCAAAATACATATTTTTGTTTTGAACAGTTTTTAACGTTTACAATGTTTTCATTTACTTTTATTAATTACTCCTTGTAAGAGACTATGCCATTCCTAACAACAAATTAACAAAGGAGAAAGCATTTATCAATTATCATACACAATTTCTGTATCTTTAGCTTGCTTATAGTTTATCAATTATCATACATGATTTCTGTATCTTCACTTTGCTTATAGTTTATTAATTATCATACGGGATTTCTGTATCTTTGTTTTGCTTATAGTTTATCAATTATCATACAGGATTTCTGTATCTTCGTTTTGCTTATAGTTTATTAATTATCATACAGGATTTCTGTATCTTCGTTTTGCTTATAGTTTATCAATTTTCATATGGGATTTCTGTATCTTTGTTTTGCTTATAGTTTATCAATTATCATACAGGATTTCTGTACCTTTGTTTTGCTTATAGTTTCTTAACTATCATACAGGATTTCTGTATCTTTAGCTTGCTTATAGTTTGTTATCATACAGGATTTCTGTATCTTTAATATGCTTATAGTTTATTAATTATCATACGGGATGTCTGTATCTTTAGCTTGCTTATATTTTCTTAGTTATCATATGGGATTTCTGTATCTTTAGTCTGCTTATAGTTCATTAATTATCATACGGGATGTCTGTATTTTTTGTTTGCTTATAGTTTTTTCTCACCTCCTCATCTGTGTTTGCCTCATACACATGACATCGGAAATCTGTTGCCAAACTACAAGTTGTCTCCCTTAAAAAATAAGCACGTAAAATGACAAGAAAGCATTTGTTTCCATCGATGACTACCCACAACATTTAGAGGATACAGAGAGCGATGCCGTCTATTTCAGCAGTTCCTTACAGTTCAAAAGTGATGACCAAAGTTAAGGACAAATAAGTAAAAAAAATATGTCCTGGATCTCTCTATCTGGTGGTATAACAATTTCACCTTTAAAGACAATAAGTTTAAGATAATCTATAATTGCAGAACGTGTATAATCCTAGTAACATTGTGAATTATCATCTTATTATTCTTCTGTAGCACCTGATAATAATAAATAATCATGTATTCTCATTATGGCCATCATTGGCAATATCATAGGACACACTAATTTTGCAAGCACAGGGATTTCTCACTATATCCAAAAATGGATTTAAGTCACTGTACACAGAAATGTTTTAGTTCATAACACTCGAATGTGATTATATATAAATTCATACATTATACATCATACAGTATTTATCGAATTATGAGCAACCCTTAACATTCTATAAACTCTCATTTATTTTCCACATTCCTACTACTTCTCCCACCAAAAGCTCCATGATTACACAAATAAAGTTATATGTATACAGCAGCTCATTCTCCCAAGCTACCATACATAAAATATCATTATTGAATAGTAATTTGAAAATGTCATTTCATTTCAAATAAGGTGTTTGTGTGTGAACACTTATTCTCCCCCCCCCCCTTCCACTGCAACGATTTAGTAACAACTCTGAGAACAGGACAAACAGATGAACAAAGGGATTATAATGTTTCTGCATCATGAAATCTGCCTTGAGAGACCATAAACTGGGAACCAAAGGTCAAATGAAAAGTGACCTCCTAGCATGTCACTATAATACAGACTTTTACTATTTCTGAACTTAACAAGTGAATATTTGGCCAGTTTAACCTTATTTCCCTCCTATAAAGTTAAACTTACCCTGCTATATATCCAACATATCTCAGGGCATCAGTCCTCCTCCCACAAGCTGAAATCTCTGTGTAGGTATGCTGAAACATCAGCTGTTAGAGAGATATGTGGAAAAATAAAATCTGCTGATGTAACACATTGTATGTCTAACAAAAGTAAAACCTGATCACTCAATGTCGATTGTGTTAGTAGTACAGTGAAACTACCAAACATGGACAGCCACCTTGACAGGTATTTGCCAGCTTTAGATGTATGTTTGGTATTTATCAAATTAAAAAAGAAAAGGTTTATTTAGATTGTCAGAATTAGTTGTAATTACCAGGTATATTATGAACTCCGAACTACTGATATCTGTATTTATAATTCTGTATAGATCAGTATGGTCAATTTTTAGAATTAATCAGTTCAATCTCGTCCTCAACGGTCAATTCCACTTCCTATATATATAGGTCAGTTCCAACAAAGATAAATATCCAACACTGAAGACCTAGTTATAAATTTCATGTAAGCTGAAATGCATAGTTGCCAGACATTGGAATATTAATTGGTAATTAAAGATACATTATCATACATAATGATTAGCAGATAATCTGGTAATTTTCCAGGACAATGAAACAAAAACACAAATTTTAAAACCTTTTTTTTGCACAGTTTAATTCTATATGTGAAATGGTTTCAAACACATTTTTTAAAATGTGTACAACAGTGTGAAGCTATACATGATATAATTTCTGGCATTTATGATAAATACATGCTACAATTTTATAAACAATGAACAGGTGTCTTTTTCACCGGTAATATGGTTTACATGAGCAATGCATGCAGTCAAGCATATCAAGAAACTGACAATCACTATGGACGAGTCCAGTCTTATCACTTAGAATCATAGAATTTGACAAAACGCAGGCCACAGAGATTATGTTCTGTGTCCAGTATAGATAGTATCCAGTACTGGGAGAACAGATTCCTTGATAATTAAAAGAAAATTATATTCCAAAAAATGTCTGCTTTTCATAGGATTCTGGTTCGGACATACAGTCAAACCTCGTTATCTCGAAGTCGGAGGGACCGTGGAAAATACTTCGAGATATCTGTAGTTCGAGATATCCAAATTTTGAGTTTAGGATTACAAATCCTGCAGTTGTTAATGTACGCCGATTCATTTGACATTTGTGATTGTTATAGTAGATGTATGAGATATGCATGTATTTATCAATAAATACACAAGAAGATGTGCATATTGTATGGTTCCTTTATAATTAATCTGAATCTCATCATACCTTTTATATTTTATGAATATATAGAGAATATACTCCAAAACTGAAAACATCATGTTTCCTTTTCAGTAACATCGTAATTTAAATCCAATACTGGATATAACTGTCTTATACTATACCTAAAACCGAGGACGAGCTAACACGTAAGACAAAATAAAGACACACATCATAATTTGATTTAATTACTATTAATTCGCATAAAAATACAGAAATACACACGGATTGGAAAAAGTAATAATTAATGAATAGTGTAAAGGAATTTCTTTAAACGCAGGCATGAAAAAGCACTAATTACAGTTAATGTTAATTATCTAATTTTGTGTCGAGTTTAATAAGCTATCATCATTTATTAATATTTGGTATAAATAACAGGGTACGCACGGACGCGATCGATTATTTTATTACTGCGACTTTGTATACCGACACAGTCAATTGATCACACCACGCGAGCGACCTGTCATTTAGGGTAAACGCCGCGGGGAATATTGTCAATAAGAAGCCAACTTCAAGATAAACCGGGTAAATAAGAACTTCGGGACTTGAAAATGTATTCGAGATAAGCATGGTATTCGACATATCAGTGTTCGACACATCCGGGGTGAATTCAATCATAATATGAAGGATTTTTTTCGGGACCGACGTTCGACTTCGAGATATCCCGGGTATTCGAGATATCAGTGTTCGAGATATCGAAGTTTGACTGTAGTTGACATAGTATAAACCTAGAGTCAGTCACTGTGATCAGGCAATTTCAAATCACAGTGACCTTGACCTATGGCATTCTCATTCCAAGAATTCACCAGGCTTCCATATAATCCCTATTACTATTAGTTGTTCATTTTAACTAAATATTCAGGGATCTGTTATTTGATACATCCTATAATTTATACACCCATCTACCTATTTTCTGTTTGCTACACCATTAGCTAAGTGAAACTGAATTTAAATTTCACTTGGGTAAAATGCTGATTTGGATTTATCCCTAAAAAATTTGCCACTCTCGACGGGAGCCAATACTACTTCTGATACATTTTTTTTTTATCTAGATGTGATAAAATCTGAAACACTCTGATGCACTTACATTTTCATTTTGTAAATTAAACTCACTTTCTCTCAAGAGTAACTCCGTCTTTTGAAACAGAAATGAGCAACCATAACAGTGAATAATTGAAATTTATGAGTAAAACATGAGAAAAAATTTTGAGGCATTTCAAAGCATTGGGTTTGATTACCTTATTCTCTTTTCGTTCATGCACTAAGACATCTTTTTCTCGTAGATCAATTCTTACATCCTTAAATTTGAATAAATATTTTGTTTTCGTTATAATGCAAAAAGCAATAAATGTAAAGAACAATCTTTAAATTTTGGGCAATACAAATACAGATGTTTTTTATATAGAATGCAGGTCATACTGATGTTCTGAAAGTATGTTGCTTTTAAAGAACAATACTAAGTAGTTCTAACTATCACAAATTTAATTTTAACATAAGCTGTTTTAACATGGCCAATAATATGATGTATTAGAATCAGCTATATGACCTCTTGATAATCTAGGATGTTGTAGTAAATGACCACTACCCACCACTTTCTCTTCAAGATTCTGTAACACTAAAGCTACTGCTTCTTCTATTCTATGCACTCTACCATCCTATAAAACCATACATCATTTTACAACATATGGGCAGTATTATGTACAACATCTTAGAATTCGACTGTCTAAAGGAAAACTGAAAATTGTATTTTATAGTGTAAATGAGACATTAAATGCTTTCTTTTTTTGGAAATAAAATATGTTTAATTTACTAATTTAAAACTTAATTGTTTATTTATAACCAATCATCATCAATGTATATACACACACAGACACACACCTTTATATTTACCTTTCCTAAGCTATAATAACCAAGGTACTTCACATCATACACTGCCCTGTAAACATAAAATTTCCTGTTTGTTACATTTTGCTGAATTTTAAACATTTTTCAGTTTAGATTTTATAAAAGCATAATGATTAAGGACAACTGTAAAAGAGTTGAATTGCCTGCTACCTAATGCAACAGTCAAATGGCCTGCTAACAAGCCATATATACCCTGATATGGCCTGCCATCAAGCCATATATACCCTGATATGGCCTGCTAACAAGCCATATATACCCTGATATTACCCTGATATGGCCTACCAACAAGCCATATATACCCTGATATGGCCTGCTAACAAGCCATATATACCCTGATATGGCCTGCTAACAAGCCATATATACCCTGATGTGGGGTCTGCTAACAAACCATATATACCCTGATATGGGGTCTGCTAACAAGCCATATATACCCTGATATGGCCTGCTAACAAGCCATATATACCCTGATATGGGGTCTGCTAACAAGCCATATATACCCTGATATGGCCTGCTAACAAGCCATATATACCCTGATATGGGGTCTGCTAACAAGTCACATATACCCTGATATGGCTTGCTAACAAGCCATATATATCTTGATATGGCCTGCTAAGAACCCATATATACCCTGTAAACAAGCCATATATACCCTGATATGGCCTGCTAACAAGCCATATATACCCTGATATGGCCTGCTAACAAGCCATATATACCCTGATATAGGGTCTAATTTTACACTGTCTCATCTATAGTAATCACCAGTGTATAATGCACTCTCTTTTCAAAACTTTTGGCATCAATTCTGCTGGTGCGCATCATACACAGAAACAAAAATATACAAGTTCTTTCTCTCAATATTAAAAGACAATTACATGTAAACTTGAAGCAAGTGCTCTGATAACAAGTAAGTTAATTAAACTTGTAATGGATACCAGTTGTAGTGTCTAACACCTGCTGTTCTAGGAAAAAAATTGATATGTATTCTCCAAATGTTTCTTTCCTGTATAATCATGAGACATAGAACCAAAAGTGTAGAAACAATCACATATTTACATTGAATGTCATCTGATAAATTATACTTGACTCATGAATTATTCTAATTATTGAAATTATTCTTAAGGAAGCAAATTTCGAAAGAAACCTTTGTGACTTGCTTAGAGGTATCTTTAAACTTGTAACAAAGAATTTCTTTGTAATTTAAAATTTATTTAGTTTCAGGACTCATATAAATTGTATGTAAAACTATAAAGCATTTATTGACATGCCACGATACAATATCACAAGAAATACAATCATCTTTGTTTTGCCAAACACCTACCCTCCTTCTGAACCATGGACTGGAATTTCTTCCTCCTCCTCCTCAGGAAGCAAAGCATGTGGAGGAGGCCTCTTACTTGCCAGTTTACTCATGTTATCCAAATCTTTTTGAGACAGAAGTTGATCAATATTGATGTCTGACGATCTCATTAAATCTAGAATTGGTTTGTAGATGTTTCTGTCCAACTGAAACAACTAAACAGAAAATAATACATAAATAAAAGGTTCGATTTTTTTTCAGTAAAGTAGAAATCGGACATTAATTTTGATTTTGTTTCTTATTACATGTTACAAAGTGAATTTGTATACTTTGACTATAGTGATGAAATGATGTGGTAAAATGTATAATAGTCAAGAAAGTAAAGTTATCAGTTTTTCCCAGTGAATTTACACCTTGAAATCAGCTTTCGTATACCCATTTTCTATTAATTTGCCAATACAGACAATCAGTGCAGAATTAAAGATAATCACTGACAAAATGTGAGAGTAAAATTCTAAATGCAACAAATTATACAAATAAACAGATACACATATCAAAATATAGCTCTGGTTACAGCTGGTAATCATGCTTGTTAGTCATGTTTTACACTCATTCTAATTTACAATGGCAGTACTAGCTATACAAACCTCAATCTTTTTGCAGTAACAGTAAAATTTCTATATTTTCATTATCTACCAGATTAAGACTTGAAATTCAGTAAGAATCTTGAGTGTTTCTATTTTACATTTATTGCATAAGCAAATTTTAATATGTACCTTGACAACATTAAGGTGCACTGGAAGCCCTTTATACTGTTGGAGTAAAGTATGGACCTTCAATAGAATAAGTAGAAATTGAATAATGTTACATGAATACAGTTACGTTGGGATATACTGGTTTATTGCCATGCCAGATTGTTTCACCTCTATAGTGGGACCATTGTTTACTGGTGTAGGAAGCTGCAGTCACCATGGAAACTAGTCTTTTGGCAGATATATTGAAAAACACTTGCCTCTTCTGGAAATTAAACCCACACTTGAAGAGGTAAGAACATACAGGTGTTCCAATCTGGCATGTGACTGTACAAAGCTCAAATTTACCTCATTCTTATAAAGAACTATTTGATCCTCTCTCCATTTCCATGAAATAGCTTATCCAAATAAGAATTTTTAAGTTACATTTTCACAAAGAAGTTACAATTACAACATCAACAAAATATGAAGCATAATGTGGACCTTTTACAGTCTGGTAAGACCAGTACAATGACTAATACATAATATTAAATAACCTTACATGGTTCAGTTTGACTCCTCTCAAAGATTCTCCATACAGCTCATCTAATATATCACCAGCTGTCACTTTACCCTGAAATACAAATCAGTAAAATACTAATATAAAACAATGCAAATCAATATAGAGACTGATACTGGTCTAAAACAAAGCAAACTTTATATGGATGATCATTAAAGTAAGCTATGTACAATACACCAATAAATATAAAATAAATAAACAATCATTAACTAATGATAAAGTGTTCAGTTATAAATATATAATTTACATATAATTTAACACTACACAGAGGAAGAACAATTAACAACAATACAACTAATCAACTGATACATGCATACTAATTACTGATAACCACTGCAGCATAAATAGTATTGTTCTTTAAAGAAACCTAAACTTTATTATAAACCTTACATCTTCTTCAGCTACACTTCCAGGTTCCACTTTCGTAACTAGAAGATATCCCCCTGCATTTCTGAAATATACGTAAACAAGTTTACATCATCAATTCATTCATTATCACAACATAAACATACAAGTGTAAAACACATTAATGATTTCTGATGGTAAGTGTTCCAAAAGAAACATCCATGAGGAAAGACCCTTAGTGTGACATCACAAATGTTTTAGACGAAGATGACTGACTACACAGAAATAACTGTCAACACATCAATGGAAGCAGGCATGTGACTTACTGTACATGACTGACCTGTCTACACATCAATGGAAGCAGTCATGTGACCTACTGTACATGAGAGACTACACAGAAATAACTGTCTACACATCAGTGGAAGCAGTCATGTGACTTACTGTACATGACAGACTACATAGAAATAACTGTCTACACATCAATGGAAGCAGGCATGTGACTTACTGTACATGACAGACTACATAGAAATAACTGTCTACACATCAATGGAAGCAGACATGTGACTTACTGTACATGACAGGCTACATAGAAATAACTGTCTACACATCAATGGAAGCAGGCATGTGACTTACTGTACATGACAGACTACATAGAAATAACTGTCTACACATCAATGGAAGCAGTCATGTGACTTACTGTACATAAGAAACTACATAGAAATAACTGTCTACACATCAATGGAAGCAGGCATGTGACTTACTGTACATGAGAGACTACACAGAAATAACTGTCTACACATCAATGGAAGCAGGCATGTGACTTACTGTACATGACTGACTACACAGAAATAACTGTCTACACGTCAATGGAAGCAGGCATGTGACTTCCTGTACATGACAGACTACCATGAAATAAAATGTCTACACATCAATGGAAGCAGGCATGTAACTTACTGAACATGACAGACTACATAGAAATAATTGTCAACACATCAATGGAAGCAGGCATGTGACTTACTGTACATGACTGACTACATAGAAATAACTGTCTACACATCAATGGAAGCAGTCATGTGACCTACTGTACATGAGAGACTACACAGAAATAACTGTCTACACATCAGTGGAAGCAGTCATGTGACTTACTGTACATGAGAGACTACATAGAAATAACTGTCTACACGTCAATGGAAGCAGGCATGTGACTTACTGTACATGACAAACTACAAAGAAATAACTGTCTACACATCAATGGAAGCAGTCATGTGACCTACTGTACATGAGAGACTACATAGAAATAAATGTCTACACGTCAATGGAAGCAGTCATGTGACTTACTGTACATGACAGACTACACAGAAATAACTGTCTACACATCAATGAAAGCAGGCATGTGACTTACTGTACATAGAAGACTACATAGAAACAACTGTCTACACATCAATGGAAGCAGGCATGTGACTTACTGTACATGACAAACTACAAAGAAATAACTGTCTACACATCAATGGAAGCAGTCATGTGACTTACTGTACATGACAGGCTACATAGAAATAACTGTCTACACATCAATGGAAGCAGGCATGTGACTTACTGTACATAAGAGACTACATAGAAATAATTGTCTACACATCAATGGAAGCAGGCATGTGACTTACTGTACATAAGAGACTACATAGAAATAACTGTCTACACATCAATGGAAGCAGGCATGTGACTTACTGTACATGAGAGACTACACAGAAATAACTGTCTACACATCAATGGAAGCAGGCATGTGACTTACTGTACATGACTGACTACACAGAAATAACTGTCTACACGTCAATGGAAGCAGGCATGTGACTTCCTGTACATGACAGACTACCATGAAATAAATGTCTACACATCAATGGAAGCAGGCATGTAACTTACTGAACATGACAGACTACATAGAAATAATTGTCAACACATCAATGGAAGCAGGCATGTGACTTACTGTACATGACTGACTACATAGAAATAACTGTCTACACATCAATGGAAGCAGTCCATGTGACCTACTGTACATGAGAGACTACACAGAAATAACTGTCTACACATCAGTGGAAGCAGTCATGTGACTTACTGTACATGAGAGACTACATAGAAATAACTGTCTACACGTCAATGGAAGCAGGCATGTGACTTACTGTACATGACAAAACTACAAAGAAATAACTGTCTACACATCAATGGAAGCAGTCATGTGACCTACTGTACATGAGAGACTACATAGAAATAAATGTCTACACGTCAATGGAAGCAGTCATGTGACTTACTGTACATGACAGACTACACAGAAATAACTGTCTACACATCAATGAAAGCAGGCATGTGACTTACTGTACATAGAAGACTACATAGAAACAACTGTCTACACATCAATGGAAGCAGGCATGTGACTTACTGTACATAAGAGACTATATAGAAAATAACTGTCTACACATCAATGGAAGCAGACATGTGACTTACTGTACATGACAGACTACATAGAAATAAGTGTCTACACATCAGTGGAAGCAGGCATGTGACTTACTGTACATGACAGACTACACAGAAATAACTGTCTACACATCAATGGAAGCAGTCATGAGACTTACTGTACATGACAGACTACATAGAAATAACTGTCTACACATCAATGGAAGCAGGCATGTGACTTACTGTACATGAGAGACTACACAGAAATAACTGTCTACACATCAATGGAAGCAGGCATGTGACTTACTGTACATGACTGACTACACAGAAATAACTGTCTACACGTCAATGGAAGCAGGCATGTGACTTCCTGTACATGACAGACTACCATGAAATAAATGTCTACACATCAATGGAAGCAGGCATGTAACTTACTGAACATGACAGACTACATAGAAATAATTGTCAACACATCAATGGAAGCAGGCATGTGACTTACTGTACATGACTGACTACACAGAAATAACTGTCTACACATCAATGGAAGCAGTCATGTGACTTACTGTACATGAGAGACTACACAGAAATAACTGTCTACACATCAATGGAAGCAGTCATGTGACTTACTGTACATGACATACTACATAAAAATAACTGTCTACACATCAATGGAAGCAGACATGTGACTTACTGTACATGACAGACTACATAGAAATAACTGTCTACACATCAATGGAAGCAGTCATGTGACCTACTGTACATGAGAGACTACATAGAAATAAATGTCTACACGTCAATGGAAGCAGTCATGTGACTTACTGTACATGACAGACTACACAGAAATAACTGTCTACACATCAATGAAAGCAGGCATGTGACTTACTGTACATAAAAGACTACATAGAAACAACTGTCTACACATCAATGGAAGCAGGCATGTGACTTACTGTACATAAGAGACTATATAGAAATAACTGTCTACACATCAATGGAAGCAGGCATGTGACTTACTGTACATGAGAGGCTACATAGAAATAAGTGTCTACACATCAGTGGAAGCAGGCATGTGACTTACTGTACATGACAGACTACACAGAAATAACTGTCTACACATCAATGGAAGCAGTCATGTGACTTACTGTACATGACAGACTACATAGAAATAACTGTCTACACATCAATGGAAGCAGTCATGTGACTTACTGTACATGACAGACTACATAGAAATAACTGTCTACACATCAATGGAAGCAGGCATGTGACTTACTGTACATGACAGACTACACAGAAATAACTGTCTACACATCAATGGAAGCAGGCATGTGACTTACTGTACATGAGAGACTACATAGAAATAATTGTCTACACATCAATGGAAGCAGTCATGTGACTTACTGTACATGAGAGACTACACAGAAATAACTGTCTACACATCAATGGAAGCAGGCATGTGACTTACTGTACATGACAGGCTACATGGAAATAACTGTCTACACATCAATGGAAGCAGTCATGTGACTTACTGTACATGACAGACTACACAGAAATAACTGTCTACACATCAATGGAAGCAGGCATGTGACTTACTGTACATGACTGACTACATAGAAATAACTGTCGACACGTCAATGGAAGCAGTCATGTGACTTACTGTACATGAGAGACTACATAGAAATAAGTGTCTACACATCAATGGAAGCAGGCATGTGACTTACTGTACATGACAGACTACATAGAAATAAGTGTCTACACATCAATGGAAGCAGACATGTGACTTACTGTACATGAGAGACTACATAGAAATAACTGTCTACATATCAATGGAAGCAGGCATGTGACTTACTGAACATGTAGTCCTAAATCTGAGCATGGTACCAGCTCATACTGTTTGTAAACCTAAAATATAAATAAAATCCACTTAATTAGCAACTCTATTACTTTAAGCTTATTAACAATTAAAATCTCTTATAAAGTCACTCAAGTTAGCATTTGTGACCTATGATGATATTTGTACATACATATTTTACTTTTTTATTTTTCTTTTCTTTTGTTCCTTTCTAGGGGGAGGCAAACTGTTAAAAACAACATTAAAAATAGCACTGAAAAATGGAGTACCGATCACATGCACCTGACTATTGACCTTTGACACAGAGTAAGGTTCAATGAACATGCACCTGACAACTGACCTTTGACCCAGAAAGGTTCAATGAACATGCACTTGACTACTGACCTTTGACACAGAGTAAGGTTTGATGAACATACAGTTGACTGGCATTATTGTAAAACAGACAATTTGAATTATAGTAATTCAACATAACTTATGAAGTCTTAATTCTTTAACTGTGTTGTCTTTAAACATTTAAATGAAACTCCTGACAGCTAGAACTATCTATAAATCTCATTTCAACAAGATTATATTTACATATCTGGAGATATAGAGCAGTGTTAATATGCCATGTTACAATGGCTGTATTTGTGGCAGCCAGCGATTAGTAGGTAATGAGTGGTGCAAGACAGAGCAGTTACCAGTGACACCACCCACAATAGTCATATTGGTGGCAGCCAGTTATGAAAAATGGAAGACAAAGCAGTAACCATTGATACCACCCACAATGGTCATATTGGTAGCAGCTGGTGGTGAGTGGTGGGTGATGAGAGGTGGAAGACACTGCAATAATCAGTGAAACCACCCACAATGGTTGTATTGGTGGCAGCCACTGAAACGTGAAAGACAAACCAGTTACCAGTGACACCACCCACAATGGTAATATTGATAGCAGCTGGTGACAAGTGGTGGGTGATGAGAGGTGGAAGACACAGCAATAATCAGCGACACCACACACAATGGTCGTATTGGTGCCAGCTGGTGATGACTGGTGGAAGACACAGCAGTTACCAGTGATACCACCCACACTCAGTTACCAGTGACACCACCTACACTCATTCTGACTTCAAGAGCGATGCTACAATGAATTCCAGCAGAGTGTTTTCTCTATTAAACCAATTTGACCCCCCATTACTTGATACACAAGATGTGTTTTGTGAAACACTAAAACCCTCTGACTGGACTGCAACCAATGTTAAGTTCTTTGGCCAGAGATCAGTCAAAACCACAAGGTCAAAAATTTTGTTTTCAGCAAAAAGATAGAATAAAAAAGTAAAATATCAAAGTCTCTTACTGCTTACAAGCTATGACCTATGTTAAAATTTTTCTGTCACAGACAAATCCCCCAAATCACAGAATCCAGGGGCATCAAAAGTTTACAGTAAATATTTACTTACAGGTAGGACCCATGTGACATCAAGAAAGCTTGAATTCTGTGAAGGAAGAAAGACAAATTAATATATTACTAATATACAAAATATGATTAAAATCTATTTTAAGTTTTATGGTTTAATTTCTATCAAACAGAAGTTAAAGGCATGATATTAATGTCTTTATTTCACTTACCTGGTTGTAGAACAAGCCTAGAGCATTGTTTAATACATTTTGACCTATGAAACAGACCAAACTAAAGTAATGAGGGATACTGTACATGCAAATATTTACCTTGATTTTACTGTTTCATCCAACAGACAGTAAAGTAGGGTTAAATTGATAAAATAGGAAAATTCTTTATGACATTCATTAAATGCTCCACTTGTCAGCTTTGTGTTCACAGTCTGTTACTCTACTACAATTAAATGGGCTATACTTAACCCTTTGTTTGTTTGTTTCCTGCCACGTCAAGATTATTTCAACTAAGAAACTTGGAGTCAACAGCCAAATAGTGGTATACACTGGCAGAACATCCCACCTGCCCTTCTTCAACCCAAACTTGACACAGCTTACATGACCATTATGAGTTCCAGTACAGAATGTTAAATCACTCATCACCAAGAGCCCTCATTATCCCTTAGAATTTATCCTCATATATGATGTCTAAATGAAGGCAGAAGTAGACACTAGTACACAGTATTTATTCTGTACTGAATACAGTTTCAGAATTTATCCTCATGTATGACCTCTGAATGAATTTATGATACCTTTATGCAGGTACCCTTTATGATACCTTTATGCTGGTCCCTTTATGATACCTTTATGCTGGTCCCTTTATGATACATTTATTCAAGTACCCTTTATGAAACCTACATGCAGGTGGTACACTTCATTTCACCTTTATGCACATACCCTTTATGATACTTTAATGCTGGTACCCTTTATGATACCTTTATGCAGGTGCCTTTTATGATACCTTTACGCAGGTGCCCTTTATAATACCTTTATGCAGGTACACTTAATAATACCTACATGCAGGTACCCTTCATTTTACCTTTATGAAGGTATCCTTTATGATACCTTTATGCAGGAGCCCTTTATGATACTTTATGCAGGTACGCTTTATGATACCTTTATGCATGTGTCTTTTATGATACCTTTATGCAAGTACCCTTTATGATACCTTTATGTGTATGACTGTCATCAAACAATATATTTCTTATGTTTAAACCAAAAACTAATACCATACTTTGTGCAACGCAGAAATAGTGGCCTTATCACTATTAGACAATTATACAGTAAAAGTCAGGAAAACTATTAAAATGTTCCTAGTAACAGAGCTAAACATTTGACTGTATGGGATCATTAAACACCTTGGTATTAAAAAGATTTATGATTAAAGAATGAAATGCAATGAAAAATACCATAACATTTTAAAATTACTGTTGAGGCATCATAAGGCAGTATTCTTAGAAAGTACTGTAGCTAATCCATAAAAATAATTCAAGACAATAAATGATTTTAACATTTCACATTCAAACAGACTGGAAAATAAAGATATAAGCTTACTCTTAATTTTAGATTAAACTGGACTTCAGCAAGCTCCACAATGAGTGACTGTAATATTTCTACAATTAGAAGAGATATATGTTTTCTAACTGCATATAACGGATCTTCACAACATGGTCTATAAGTGTTAAAAATTAATATTCTCTTGGTACACACATCTCCCTCAAACTCACAGAGGCAAGCAAACTGGGTACAGTAATAAACTATGATATTTTGGCCTCTAGGCATTTATCAAGTAACTATCTTCTTCCAAACACTAATGAATGTACAGGTAACAATTTCCTGATTCTGTACAACAATATGAAATTAATGTGATACGATACAAACATCAGTTATAATGATAGACTTGTTTCTACAACACTAATGACAAACTAAGATTTTTCAGTATGGTTAAAGTTAAAAAAAAAGTTTACTGTCCTTATATACAAATACAGTTAAACTCTGATATATTGAACACTGATGCCTCGAATATCCCGGATACATGTATCTCAAAGTCAAATGTCAGTCCCAAATAAAAATCCTTCATATTATGATTAAAGCCATCCTGGATGTGTCAAACACTGATATGACAAATACCATGCTTATCTCGTATACATTTTCAAGTCCTGAAGTTCTTTACCCGATGTCTCTCGAAGTTGGCTTTTTATTAACAATATCCCCTGCAACGAACACCCCAGACGACAGACCGCTTGCATGGTGTCTTGCTTGCATGGTGTGATTAACTGACCATGTCAGTAAAGTTGCAGTAATTACATAATCGATCATGCCCATGCATACCGTCTTATTTATACCAAATATTAGTAAATGACGATAGCTTATTAAATTCCACCTTGAATTAAATAATTAACATTAACTGTAATTAGTGCTTTTTCATACCTGCATTTATTTTAAGAAATTTCTTTACATTGTTCATTAATTTATAATTTTTATTTCGAATCCATGTGTATGTCTTTGTATTTTTAGGCAAAGTAATAGTAGTAAAATGAAATTATGATGTATGACTTTATGTTGTCTTATGTGTTAGCTCGTCCTCAGTTTTAGGTGTGGTATAAGACAGTTATATTAAGTATTGAATTTAAATTACAATGTACACAATATATACTATAAAAGTCACAAATGTCCAATGAACCGACAGCGTCAGGATTTGTTATCCTAAACTTGAGATTTGGATATCTCGAACTACCGATATCTAGAAGTATTTTCCACGGTCCCTCTGACTTCCAGATATCGTGGTTTGACTGTAATAACCATAGAGAAATATTTACAATGCTAGTATAATTCCTTCGATGAACCATATTAAACAGACTCGGTTCATTAGCCCATGAACTTGGGTCATGGAAGTAGTACCCGGCGTATGGCAAATCACATGCGTAGTAATATAAAAAGAGAAGGGGCTTACTCAAGTTAAATATAATAATTGTAATAACGAAATTAATGTATCTGTTAGTTTTGAGCAATTCAAGAAATTACTTGGACAGATAGGGTATTTTTTAGCATTCTAGACACGCACTGTAATGCGTGGCGGAAGTACTTTTCCACTTCAGGAAAAATTCAGTCCTTGCCAGTTTGATAACGGGGAATTTGATATTTTGTTAAAAAAAAAAACCTTTTAAAATGCATTGTAAATATAAGGAATGACTGTCTTTTTTTCCAAGTTCATGGGGAATGAACTTGGGTGAGAAACAAACAAATCATTCGAGAACCACTTCACGGTTCACGTGATTTGTTTGTTTCTCACCCAAGTTCATTCCCCATGAACCTAGAAAAAAAGACAGTCATTCCTTAAATGTATGTACCTATTTTAACAGAACACAACATACCATTAATTCTCAGTTATGGCAGAGAAACATAGTTAACAATGGTGAATATTTTGTTTCTGGAACTAAGCCAGAGGCAAACCTGAGAAGTCCTTCATACCAAATAAATGCATAGACAGACAGAGGATTCAAGTCCTTCATACCAAATAAATGCATAGACAGACAGAGGATTCAAGTCCTTCATACCAAATGAAGGAATAGACAGACAGAGGATTCAAGTCCTTCATACCAAGGACAATGACACATCATCAAGGAATTATAAATAGAAAAAACATACCAATTAGTATTTCATCTCCTAAAATACTGTATTTATCATTATACCATTCCTGAAACAATTAACCAGAAATAATATCTTATGTTGTCTCATGAAAAAATAAATAATCATGAATATATGAATGTTCAAGTAAAATAACATGATGAATATCATTAAAACAGAAACTCTTAAAGAAATGATTTAAATTGATTTTTTGACATCAGTTTATGACTGATAGCTTATAAATGAAGAACTCTGTCAAGAGTAAGTTTGATTTTAAAATCAGGTAAAAAAGTAGCTTTTTATACTGTAAAACTGACTGATATAATTATATGTAGGTAACGGAATTGGGAGTTATAAAATCTGGTTGATCTCACTGGAAACTTGAGTTACCTATGTAATAATGATATAGAGAATTATTAGATGATTGTAAAATGAAATAAGTAAAAAACATCAAAACTAATACAAATAATTTAGTTTATGGAATAACTTACAGATGCGAATTCTTTGTCTTTTGCAAGAATTTGAATGGGCAAAGTCAAAACTTTTTTATTTAAAGCCGATCGAATAAATAATCTTCCTCTACCAACATCAGAATTCACCTACAATAAAAAGTTTCAATTATATTACAATGGTATGTTTAATACATTTAAAATCATACATAAAGACCAATGATGTTAAAGTTAATTAGACCCCCACACTGGAGCCCTCCGTAGACTCTCCTCTTTGTGAGGTCGGGATTTGAATCCTGCCAAGTAGGAGCTCTGTTACCTACCACATCTTGGTAGTTTTCACTTGGTTCTCTGTTTCCTCTTTCAATTATCACTAACTTCCCCAATAAAGGAAATTCTTTTAGGTGATTTATCTATGATTATTTAGGTGCTGTGAAATACTTTATTTCTGTGGATTCCAATTGCCGGGGTTCAAATAAAAAATACGGGTTTATTGGACAATTATTGCGTGGCTAGCACCCCAAAAAAAACAAAAATAAATAAATGTTGCCGCTCACATGAAATCCCTAGGCATAATATAACTGACAAAGAGACAATATACGAGAATGAACAAGGTAACATAACAGCTGATTACCATTGATTATCAATTTCCCTGATAAATCTACTCATCATACAATAGTCTTTCCATTATCTTGACTTCGGTCAGTGTTTATTCACCAACATATTTTAAAATATTCCCTACATACACATAAAAATAGCTTGCAACTAAGATAATTTTCATTTATTATATTTATAATATTAATACAATTTGTGGTTGTCTGCACTCATCAAACCCACATTGGATCCTCACAAATAAAAAGTATTTCACAAAACAGAAAAGGAATAATATAAAAGATGTGTCATGATTGTTGATTCTATCTATTATTCTTGTTTGTATGGTCAAGTGACCATGGGGAAACATGATTGGTAAAGGAGAAACTTTATTTATAAACTGTACCATTACATGTGACAAGTGAGAGTGTTGTTATGAAGAGTAGACATATCACCTTCTTGGAATCTCTACAGGTGATTTAAACATAATATGACCTCAAACAACACATAATTAAATCATCAAAAGATTCAACTGTAATATCCATGAAAAATACAGAGGATTTTATAGTTACAAAATAAATGTTAAATCTATATAATAAACTTTTGATTTCTTAAAATATTGAATCAAACAATATCATGAATTGGTACATAACTAAAATTAGATTTTTAACAGGCAAATCTACTCACCTTCTTACAATCTTTCACAGAATCTATAACCATGGACAAGATAGGATTACATCTGAAAAGGAAAGTTTATTTTTGAGTGAAAATGATGTAAATTTCGTTTGTTGGAGTATACATTTTAAAAACCCAAGATCAATACAACCGACCAAACCTGAAGCACTGCACACTAACTTACACCAATAAAATAGACCCACTTGAACCAATACAACAGACCTACTTGAAGCACTGAACACAAACTTACACCAATAAAACAGACCTACCTCATAACTTTAGGCACTACACACAATCTTACACCAACACAAAAGACCCACCTGAAGCATTGAACACAAACTTACACCAATACAATAGACCCACCTGAAGCACTGCACACAAACTTACACTAATACAACAGACCCACCTGAAGCACTGCACACAAACTTACACCAATACAACAGACCCACCTGAAGCATTGCACACAAACTTACACCAATACAACAGACCCACCTGAAGCACTGCACACAAACTTACACCAATACAACAGACCCACCTGAAGCACTGTACACAAACTTACACCAATACAACAGACCCACCTGAAGCACTGCACACAAACTTACACCAACACAACAAACCCACCTGAAGCACTGCACACAAACTTACACCAACACAACAAACCCACCTGAAGCACTGCACACAAACTTACACCAACACAACAAACCCACCTGAAGCACTGCACACAAACTTACACCAATACAACAAACCCACCTGAAGCACTGCACACACACTTACACCAACACAACAGACCCACCTGAAGCACTGCACACAAACTTACACCAACACAACAAACCCACCTGAAGCACTGCACACAAACTTAGACTAATACAACAAACCCACCTGAATCACTGCACACAAACTTACACCAATACAACAGACCCACCTGAAGCATTGCACACAAACTTACACCAATACAACAGACCCACCTGAATCACTGCACACAAACTTACACCAATACAACAGACCCACCTGAAGCACTGCACACAAACTTACACCAATACAACAGACCCACCTGAAGCACTGTACACAAACTTACACCAATACAACAGACCCACCTGAAGCACTGCACACAAACTTACACCAACACAACAAACCCACCTGAAGCACTGCACACAAACTTACACCAACACAACAAACCCACCTGAAGCACTGCACACAAACTTACACCAACACAACAAACCCACCTGAAGCACTGCACACAAACTTACACCAATACAACAAACCCACCTGAAGCACTGCACACACACTTACACCAACACAACAGACCCACCTGAAGCACTGCACACAAACTTACACCAACACAACAAACCCACCTGAAGCACTGCACACAAACTTAGACTAATACAACAAACCCACCTGAATCACTGCACACAAACTTACACCAATACAACAGACCCACCTGAAGCATTGCACACAAACTTACACCAATACAACAAACCCACCTGAAGCACTGCACACAAACTTACACCAATACAACAGACCCACCTGAAGCACTGCACACAAACTTACACCAATACAACAGACCCACCTGAAGCACTGCACACAAACTTACACCAATACAACAGACCCACCTGAAGCACTGTACACAAACTTACACCAATACAACAAACCCACCTGAAGCACTGCACACAAACTTACACCAATACAACAGACCCACTTCAAACAGTGAGACATGCTGGCTTGATACGACTATCACAATACAGAATCTTTATTCTGTCACATCAGAATCTACCCAGATGTTATTATATAACTTGAAGAGCCTATGTAAAACAGTTCAAGTTAAGAGTTGAGGATGTATATTTACATCAAGAAATTACATTCACTTTGAGTTAAAGAGATATTCAATTCACAGGTGGTCAAGTAAAAGAAAGTCAATTGTAGATTCTGAAAAATAACTTTTACAAATCATGAATATTTATAAAATGCTATACTTAATAAGATTTAATTCTACAAATTAAAACAATTCATTAACGTGAGACAATTCTATTATGTCAAAGAATGATATCTAATTATTTATACAACTAACATTCCGTAGCCGGGGTTTCTCTACTCAAGCTAAGTATTCAATTACAATATAGCATGATTTTCTGTAATGAGTGTTAAGTTTGGCAAAAACTTTCACCCTCAAACCCTACCCAATGTAACTTTTTATATGTAGAACTATGGTACTTTTTGAGTTTCAGGATATCCATATATTTCTTCAAAATATCCACTGTTAATGGTCATGGCTGCATTTGGCATATAAGCCGGTGTGGCCTAGTGGTATCGTTCTCGCCTCCTGATGGGAGGCCGGGGTTCGAGTCCCACTCTGGTCAGGCCGGTGTCCTGTCTTGCGGATGAGACAGTAAAAACCAAGGCCCTGTGTCGCTGTATGCATTGCACGTTAAAGATCCCTCACTGCTTCAGGTGGGTTTGTTGCAAAGGTCAAAATTTGTATGTCCTGCATCAAGCAGATGCCGTCACCATATACGTGAAATATTCGTGGTATAAAGGTTAAGCAACAATCAATCAAAGCATTTGGCATACAATATCATTTGTTTACAAGGACTTTACCAATGATGGCACTTTTTGTGCTTTCACCAGGAATAGATTTTCTATTAAATGTCATTTCAATTTTAATTGTTTCTAAATCACTCAATAGATGTTTCAGTTAATACTATTTGGATCTCATATTGAATCGCTTATCTCAGGGAGTTTTGTGTGATCTACATATAATTTAACTTTCAATAATCTACTACATGCATTTCACTTGGATTCTCGTAGAGGCTCCATCATCAATGCAGTCATGGCCAAATGCTGCTAAACAATATACAGTATAATAAGTAGAGCTGTCCTAACGGGACAAATACCCCCTGTGGCAACAAAGTTGAGACATGCAATAATTCATCCCTTTATGACAACCCATGAGGCATCCATAGAGCAGGTATTATAATCCTAGGAGCTATTTACTATCATAGAGGTCAAAGGTCAAAGTCAAGGTCACAGTGACCTAGTTTTGGTACATGACACATCACCTTCCCATGATGCATCCTGGGGATCCCCAACTTATACTATACAACTCATCTTGTCATGAGGAATCAGAAAATATATAGTTTAGGGGTGGGAATCTGAACTGTTTTTTAGATAAACAAGGTTTTACCATCACAGAGGTCAAAGGTCAAGTTCAAAATCAAAGTGACCTAATTTTGGTACACAACACATTGCCCTCCCATGATGTATCCATAGTACAGGTATAATAATCCTAGGTGCTATTTACTATCATAGATGTCAAAGGTCAAAGTCAAGGTCACAGTGACCTAGTTTTAGTACATGACACATCCCCTTCTCATGATGCATCCACATGATAAACCTAGGAGCTATGGTTCAAAACACCAACACGAAGTGGCCCAGGTTTTACTATCAAAGAGGTCCAAAGCCAAGGTCAAGGTCAGAGTGACCTAATTTTGGTACATGACACATCCCCTTCCCAAGATGCATCCACATACCAGGTTTGATCATCCTTAGTCCTACTGTACAAAAGGTATGCAGCGGACACAAATTGGGACGGACGTACAGACAGACGGACATGGTGATTCCTATATACCCCCCAAACTTCTTTTGCGGGGGCATAATGAATATATAACTGAACAGTAAAGTCTTGTTACTAATCTAATTTTTAGTGTTTGAAAGAGCTTTCATGCTGAAAACATAGATATGTGTCTTAGGTAACAATCAAGTCAACTTCAGGTATTGTGTATAGACAACCATCTGCATATTAAAGTGATAATGTTAGTTTACTTTAACTTATTCAATTAAAGTAATAGCTACTTAAGTACATATTACCTTTGTTCCGAAATAGCTGGCAATTTCAAGATCCACTGCCAAAAATCATTTTTACCGAACCAACCCTGACCTTCAGAAGAAATATGTAAGCAAATTAATCATGAAAACCATCAATACATAAATCTCTCAATTAAAATTATCATAAAGTGTACATTGACATTTCATTTATTGTTAATACAAGAAAATATATAGTATCATATAATGAAAACAACTCTGCTGTTTAAGTTAAATAAATATCACTGCTCTTTTTATGAAACTTTAAATTCAATAACATTTATATGATAAAAACCTCCACACAGTTATGATAATCAAAGAATCTACTCAACGGCAACGCTTTATTCGTTGTTTTATGGATATAGCTCTAATTTTACCGCGGAGGGTTTAACTCACTTGTAATTCGTTTAAGATTTACCGGTACTTAAACATTAACTTACTCACATAATTTGGAGTAAAATACATCAAATTGACACTGTAACCTATACCACCAGCATATAATTAGCCTAATGATTACTAGACAATCTATTAATAAAAAAAGGGTTTCCTGAAAATCCACTTCATGTCTGTAAAATAAAACTGATAAATTTAAGTCAAACTAATGACTTATGGCATGATAAAGTAAATGCTTATGATTTCAACCAAATACCATTCATAAGCCTAAAATTATTTTTTTAGTTTATCAAATTAAATAAAACATGCATAGAAATACATACTTTTGATGCCTTTCTTAAATATATCTTCTATGACTTCACATAGTTTAGGTAGGGTTCTGTTCCTATCAAATACAACTTCTTTTTTTGTTCTGAATTCATATACAAAACCTGCTTGACAAAGAGAAAAGAACACATTATGTTATGATTTCATTTATAACATACTGTCTCATGGCACATTATGTTAAGATTTCATTTATATCACATTGTCTCATGACACATTATGTTAAGATTTCATTTATAACATATTGTTTCATGACACATTATGTTAAGTTTTCATTTATAACTTACTATCTCATTACACGTTATGTTAAGATTTCATTTATATCATATTGTCTCATGACATTATTTTAAGTTTTCATTTATAACTTACTGTCTTATGACACATTATTTTAAGATTTCATTTATAACATATTGTCTCATGACACATTATTTTAAGTTTTCATTTACAACTTACTGTCTCATTACACATTATGTTAAGATTTCATTTATATCATATTGTCTCATGACACATTATTTTAAGTTTTCATTTATATCATACTGTCTTATGACACATTATTTTAAGATTTCATTTTTAACATACTGTCTCATGAAACATTATTTTAGGATTTCATTTATAACATACTGTCTTATGACACATTATTTTAGGATTTCATCTATAACATATTGTCTCATGACACATTATAACCAGAACTAAACTGAAGAATAAATCTTCAAACCCCTGTCAGATCATGTGTTATAATACTGAGGACAAGATAAAAGATACTTTATTTTGCCAATTTAGGCCCAATTAACTAAAGGCAAATACCGGTACATAGATACATGTATTATACAACAAACCGCTGAAAAAGGTAAGGCCAGATTGCAAAGCAAATTCAAAACAAGGTCAAGGTCAGAAGGTCAAAAGTCATGGTATCAATTGAAAGCACTCATCATAAAGAACCTACGAGTGAAGTATAAAAGCCCTATCCCTATTGATTAAAAAAATTTAACCAAAATTAAAGTTTCTTAAAAGCAGGTCAAAATTCAAGATCAACGCCACTAGGTCAAAAGACATGGCTTAATTTGAAAGTTCTGGTTGTAAGTAACCTATGTGTGAAGTATTGTGTTTATACTTCTCTTAGTTGCTGAGATTTTGCTTCAGGTAGAAACTTTAAACAAAATGTTGACGGACAGACAGATGGTTGGACAGACAGATGGACATTGCCAATCTATAGACCAGAATTGCTTTGCAATCCAACCAAATATTGTTCAGATATTCTGACATCTTGTTTCCATACTATACTATGACTGCTAATTTCAAAAGCACTCTGTTTTATATGTTAATAACTCTCAGTACTTAGCAAAAATAGAAGGCTTTCATGTATCAATGAGGAACAAAATTTGTTGTAAACACTTCTTTTAAATTCAAACGGACCTGGTCCGAGACTTGAAAATTATAGAATGAAAAGGATAAATTACGGCAACATCTTATTTTTCCTGTACTGCATATATTATAAACATTATGTTAATAACAAAATTTAACACTAAAACCCCTCAATGTTTTCATATAATAAAAGGTAATTGAGTCTAATTAAATTCAGTTGGTTTCAATTCTCCAAATAAGGTGATGCTCCACCTATAATCATTGGCATGCACGGATATTCACTGCAGAAAACAACAACAATGGTCGATATGGAGGAATAAGAACACAGGAAAAAGTAAAAGTGCGGTAGAAAAAAACTATACACAGATTCTGAGGCCAAAAAAAAAAAAGAAAAGAGGAACAAATGTTAGAATCAGGTAAAGCTCGAGGTTCATTGTCACGTGATTTCCTCTGGCCGTCCTCATCAATATTCAAAGAGTTAGCGTGGTTATATTGCAAATCTAAAATGACAATGACTTTGGTAACGATACTTTTTACAGATCTTAGATAATATACTAACAATCGATTTCTGTTTAAGAAATCTGTTTACATTTTTCTATACTTTTCCTGACTTCAATCGGACCAGGCCCCTTTAAATATAATTAAATAGACACACCCAAAAAAAACAAGTCCCAGTCATGGATTGAACTTCTGGCATCCATTCTCAAGGACTGAAGTAAAATAACATTAGAAATAATGTCTTAGATCATGCTCACACACTTTTACGTCAAAAAAAATGTTGTGACGTCAAAATGCACTGTGACATCGAGAAAGCCAGTTGGTGACCATTCCTTAGATATGTTACTTATTCGCGCACGTGCCTAGATGTAAACAAACCAAAATGGCAGACGATTCACCTATCATTACTCCGCTTAACTGCAATTTTCCCCATCCCTTCTAATCCCAACCTCTTCCACATCAGTCTGCAGTGCAAAATACTTGATTCTAACATGACTTGAGAATTTCCCCCTATATGTCCCATAGAGTTCCACTGTGCATCATATAAAATCAATAAGTAGATTTCCAGAAAACCAATTTAGGTCATGTCATTTAGGTTTTCTGAAAATCAAATTCTTGATTTTTACATCACATACATCCCTGTTGTCTGCATGGTCTAAATTTATTGTTGTTGACACAAGATATTAATATTTACGGTAAGTACTTATCTAGTTCATGTCAGAATAGAAATAATGACGTCCTAATCGATATCTAATGTCCAGTAACCGCCCCTCGTCGCATTAACCAATCAAATCATTACCTCACCGCTGAGCAGCTGGGTGACAGTTTGATTCATTAATGCGACTCAGGGCTGTTACTGGACATTAGATAACGATTAGGACGTCATTATTTCTTAAATATATATAGCTAGCAAATAGACTCTTTCACACTAACCTGCGGACCTAATGTTTTGGTGGGTGGAAGTGTTTGTGGAGACCTATCCATGCCAGTTCACAATACTCTTCAACTATGCAATGTTGATAAAAGCTGTTACAAATGGGTCTCCGCAAACACTTCCACCCACCAAAATATTAGGTCCACAAATTAGTGTGAAAGGGTCTATAAGGTACAGTAAAATTTCTTTGATATATGCAATATTTTAACCTATATAACCCCGGTTCCCTAAACATGACTAACACTGTCTGTGGTATTTACACTTGGTATGAAAAGTGTGCCGGCTTCAAACCCTATCCATTATGTGTAACTGTAAGAAAATAATTTAAATTTTGTGTATCTATAATACGGGTTTCATGCATTCTGACCAAATTCCCACCAGCAACCATCAAAATAACCATCAAATATGGGATAATCTTCAACCTATTTCTGCAACATCATTAATTTAAGAACTAATTAAGAAATTCGGTTTGTAAGAGGAGAAGACTGATGATATACGTCAGTATGGTGGAATAAAACTTCATCCAATTCTTTATGTGAAACTGTAAATGCACCTTTTAATTCCTTTAATAAAGGATCGCTAACTGACATTGCTATTGCAGTACATCAGGGGTCAAACCGTTGTAAACATATGTCTCTTTACTCCTGCATCATCAAGCATCAGCCAGTTGTCTGCAGCTTCCTTGCATAAAAGTATGCAGAATCCCGACCCCGAATGTTTTCAGCGCAATTCAACTGTAAACCAGTTAACTCAGTAGAGTGTACGTGTACATAAGGAACATATATACGTCCCTGGTGTACATTTTAATTTAATCAAACTAAAATGAAACTGAAATTTAATCAATATGACCAGAGAAATAGGTTTATATGTCTGATATGACCCAAAATGATCAAAACATTCAACAGATAAAGAGGGAAGTGTAAGAATAAAATT
Source organism: Pteria penguin (assembly GCA_035048485.1). Classification (NCBI taxonomy): domain Eukaryota; kingdom Metazoa; phylum Mollusca; class Bivalvia; order Pterioida; family Pteriidae; genus Pteria; species Pteria penguin. The sequence continues at coordinate 90,195,406 of CM068580.1, forward strand.
GTATATAATGTAACAAGAAAGTCACGTAGATCGAGACAGTGAAGATAACATAACAGATTTTCGGTGCAAAGTCTGTTTAGACATTTAATTTGTTTTATCTACAAACTTGACATGTATATTTGTTTTAAAACTAATAGCCTTAGTTTACAATTTCTGCTTTTTACAATTAAGATAAAAGTCTGACTGACGAGTGTGTGTGTGAAAATCCTTATAAATATATATAAATGTATAAGCCATTATATCCAATACTCAGATACATAAGACAATATGTACGGACTATACAAACTACATGGAGATACACTTGGCTGTAGCAGAACAGAAATACATTTAAAGGATAATAGATCTATATTACATAAACGTAAAACAAATAGTAGCGCACATATGAAAAGTAAGCCAATCTTGATATTGACATTTATGACTGAAAGGACAATTAAGTTAACGCAAGTGCAATATGACACGTTTGAATAAAAATGGGACTAGTACTTTTACATTTGTATACACAGTGTAATGACCCATTACTTGAGATCTGCAAACGCGGAATATATTGAATCTACCTATACTGCAACACCCTCCTGCGAGTATTATGTGCAGTGTGTCTGTCGGTGCAGCATTTACACTGTATAATGCATTCTATTCACAATTAATGAATAAAAGTTAAAACTTTGATACTTAACTTAGATCTTGGGTGATGTAGGCTTGAGAATGCCTCGGGGTCTGTCAACGAAACCACACTGGGAAACATTTCCACAGGACCAATGCTAATGGGTAGAAATATCATTTGTAATAATCTTTAGAAGTAGAAATTTGTACATAAATGACAGGGAGTGCGAGTCTCGGGGTCGTCTTATAGGCTGCATTGTGTATACTGGGAGGGGGACTGCCACTAACTCATGCACTATACTACGAAACAATGTCAGTCTGGCACAAGATCCTCGATGCTCTATGGGCTCCCATCCAAGCTTGTTAAGTAAACCAGTAACACTGGAAGTGGGTTCGAAGTCACTAGTACATGTTTACACCTAGGCACTTAGCCTGATCTATTACCTCTAGAATATGGCCATGAAGACTGTAGCTGTATGAAGTGGATGCACCGATTAAGCTTACCTGTATGACCTGGCACTTACTTGTGTGATCGGGCACTTACCTGGACCGAGCTCCGTATTCCATTCTTCCTCTCAGGTTTGGATGATCTTACCATCAGAGTTGAAGTCAAGGGTCAAGAATAATGCTGTATCGTCTGCAGGTGCGGATCCAGCCGGGGGCACGGGGGCACGTGCCCCCCCCCCCCGGCAGTGCCCGCCGAAGGGGGCACCATAGTCTATTTTAGGGCCTATTTTACTGCATTTCTGTCTAAAATTTCCAAAATTTCGCTGGCTCGCTTCGCTCGCCAGTTATTCTCTCACAGTTCTTTAAATTTGCAATTGAAAAAAGTCGTTGACTCGCATCACTCACGATCAATTTCATGATAAATCTCCCCTGATCCCCGTTTATGATCCATATATAATATCTTCCAAAGGGAAGCGAAATATATGTGCAATCCAAATTAATATCCAGCACACAAATGTTTGGTCACTTGGCCTCAGGCGAGTATGACTACTAGTACATCGTGTAGCAAATGTTACAAATGTTTGAAGCTACGCACTGTACAAGATGGATTTTACTTATCCATACAATTTTACTCAAATACGCCTTGTACATCGTGTAGCTTCAGTACAAATTTTTGAAACGCTTGTACTGAAGCTACGCGATGTACAAGATGGATTTCACTTATAGCCATTTCTAGAATAGTTTATTTTCACAACGCATTTTGTATCTCCAAAAGTCTCAAATACAGGAGCTTCCGTGGAGGAGGACTTTGCACCTTATTCCCCCTACCAACGATCTACCCTGCATCCACTGGGGACCTATAAGCAGTCCCTATACCCTGCGCCGAGTTTTACGCCTCCTCCAACTGAAAATTTGGATACATGCCTGATAAAATTTCCGTGAATTAAAACAAAAGGGACCTAATATGGCACACACGATTTTGCAAGATTTTTGTCATATCTTCTCAGGGAAACCCCATCCCCACCTATGGGAGGGAGGGGTGAACATGATAATATTTGACCGAAAATATTACGACAGTTTTCTTTCGATTTCAGAGTTTTTGCGAAATATTTGAAGTCAAGAAAATTTTTATGAATAATGCAAAAAAGAACGCCAGATTGCACCATTTTGCCTCATTTTTGCCAAATTTTCTCGGCAGAGGCCCCCGCTATAAAGCCAAATGGGTACCAAAAGATTTGTAATTTGAAGCACATAAGGATTTTTTTCTTGTATTTTTTATTAAATTCACACAAAAAGTTATTCGTTTTCTTTTCATAAAAAATCATAAGTAGCCATTACGAATATTTCAGTCACATTTTCATTAAGTTTAATATTTCACACGCCAGTATATTGTGATACGGGGTATCGGTTTATACTACTTGAGGATGATAAATACATAAGAACAGCTGAGATCAGACGGTGTTTAGAGTAAATATAGAACATATTATACTTTTTAATTTGGTGCACCATATGCGCATTTCGACAACTTATGTCTCTTCAGTGGATATATTTGTTGGACACCGGCCTGCTCATTTCTCTTTTACATGTCCTCAACGGTTATGACCTAGTTATCAGGAATGTACATTAATTCATATCAAGGAGATTTTTCACTGTCTGTAGCGAGGTAAATCGACGGAGAAAGCACTGGACCAAAGAAGACGTAAAGCAATGTAGAAAAGAGATATAAACCACTAACAGATAAATGTCCCATTTCGTATTAAATAACCATTAACGGATTTTAGAGAGGACTCGGAAACTATCGACTCCTACCATTCAAGTTTTATTTTCTTTTAAAGACTGATAGGGGTTTACGGCCAGATATCAGAATTTCTGTTTTCAGTTATATCGCGGCACAGGAGTATGAAATATTCAGTCTCTAACATATAGTGGCACCACCCGGGTCTCGAATCTCAATCTCCTGTACCGTGCGCAAGCACCTTGGATTATTTCACGAAGAGGTTTTAACTCTAATTTTTTTTTTCGCTTTATGTGAATGATTTTGAAATCGAATTCTTAAATGATGGATGCATGCGCGGATACAGAGGGGGGTTAGGGGGGTCTGGACCCCCCTGGAATCCGAAAATTTTACCAAAAAAGGGTAATTTTTGGGGTTGGACCCCCCCTCGTCTAAGAGAAAAATTTACCTTTTTTGGTTGGACCCCCTCTGACAAAAATTTCTGGATCCGCGCATGTGAATGTATGCCAATTTGAGATGCAAGACCTTAATTTGTATATATTAATGTATGCAGATGACATGGTTCTCTTGTCCGAGTCTGTTAATAATGGTTTACAAAATGTGCTTCATACTCTATGTAGATATGCCTATACTATTGAACAGAATTTAGAGATAGACGTAGCAAAAACAAAAAAAAAAACCACCTTTTTTAGACATTCGGTTATTATCGTTGATGTTTGGGACCAGTTTTGTTATCTAAGTATTCTTTCGAATTATAATGGTAAAGTTTTGGTTACACAAAAGCAACTCGCACATCAAGGTCGAAAAGCAGCGTCTGCAATGAGATCGATTTTTTTTTTTATTATTGTACATTATTTTCGCTGCTTGATATTAATGCCTCTTGTGTTTTATCTTTCGCAAATGAAATCTCCTGGTATTGAAAAGGTCCGTGTAGACTTTTGTAAAACATCATTGGTGTTAAAAGAAAAAAACAACAACAAATAATAATGTGCTTGTCTACACTGAAACTGGCAGATTATCATTGAAAGTTGTCGGAAAAAGAAAGAATGTTTAAATATTTGGTTTAAATTACTGAAATCTACAAATTGTATAATCAATGAACTTGACCGGTTTCTTTTCCAGCAATGTGAAGATAGCTCTTTTTCTATTTTTTTTTTCCTAATTGGCTTGCAGGCCTCTTTATATAAAAAAAAAATGAATTGCTTCGCTTAGGGAACAACACGATTTTCTGAATCTCGATGAGCATTTCCCTATTATCAAACAATATATTGTAGATGATAAATATACAGGGGTTGCTATCTGAAATCAGTCATTTCAAAAATGTAGTATATATCGACACATTATAAGTTATAGATCATGTGACTCTACGATTTTATTTTGCAAACCGCTTCCTATCAATATTTAAAAGAATATATTACCAAACTCCGCCTCTCCTCGTACAATCTACATACTGAGTCTGGTGGACCATCTAATGTACCCCGGCGTGATAGAATATGTGTCATATGTAACTCTAATATAGAGGATACGTTCCACTTTTTATTAATCTGTCCAACCTATCAATATATGCGAAGGAAATTTTTAAAACAACATTGTTGAATTCGCCCGTCAACCTTCAAAACGATTCTGTTAATGAGCAATAATTACGTAAGAGATTTGTGCAACTTAGG